>CM030362.1:262685437-263285437 GCA_017893485.1 Hemerocallis citrina | reverse complement strand
GCTAAAACTTTTATTGATCTTGTTTAAATGCATTGGATTCGTTAGAGAGGCTAGTTTCTAGACCTTCTGATGGATCCATATTTGCATTCTCATAGTGACGGGAATCTCGGTTTTGGTGCAGCAACGTCATGAAGTCTAGATTTGGGATTCTCGGTTTTGGTGAAGCAACTTCATGGCCAAAATAGTCCCGCAACGTTTTTGCCTTCATAAAGTTGAGAAGAGCT
The DNA here is from genome assembly GCA_017893485.1 of Hemerocallis citrina. Lineage (NCBI taxonomy): Eukaryota > Viridiplantae > Streptophyta > Magnoliopsida > Asparagales > Asphodelaceae > Hemerocallis > Hemerocallis citrina. Next base: position 263,285,213 of record CM030362.1, on the reverse strand, counting down.
TTGTATGAATCTAAGGGGGATCTGCTCTTGGAAGCCAGTTTAGAGAGCATCTCTGGACGAGTTAGGCTCCAAACTCTTTCAGGAGAAGGCTGCTTCGGAGGTGAGTTTGAGGAGAAACTCTAGGGGAGAATTAAGCTCCAAACTCGATGAGAAGAAGTCTACTCAGGAGAGGAGTGGAAGGAGCATAGTCAGGCTCTAGGAGATAGCCATTTGGGAGAAAAGTTTGAGGAGCAACGCTAGGGGAGAGTTGAGCTCCAAACTCGTTGAGAAGAAGGCCGCCCTGGAGGCGAGCAGAGCGAAGAGCTTGGCTCTAGGAGGGAGTCGTTTGGCAAACAAGTTTGAGGAGAAACTCTAGGGAAGAGTTGTGCCCCGAACTCGTTGAGAAGAGGTCCTCTCTAGAGGTGAGCAGAGCGAAAAGCTTGACTCTAGGAGAGAGCCGTTTAGGAGACAAGTTTTAAGAGCAACTCTAGGGGAGAGTTGTGCTTTGAACTCGTTGAGAAGAGGTCTGCTCTGGAGGCGAGCGGAGCGAAGAGCCTCACTAGGCTCTAGGAGAGAGCCGTTTAGGAGACAAGTTTAAGGAGCAAATCTAGGGGAGAGTTGTGCTCCGAACTCGTTGAGAAGAGGTCCACTCTGGAGGCAAGCAGAGCGAAGAGAATCACTAGGCCCTAGGAGAGCCATTTTGGAGACAATTTCGAGGAGAACTCTAGAAGAGAGTTTTAGCTCTGAACTCGTTAAGAAGAGGTCCGCTCGGGAGGCGAGTGGAGCAAAGAGCTTCACCAGGCTCTAGGAGAGAGCCGTTTGGGAGACAAGTTTGAGGAGCAACTCTAGGGGAGAGTTGAGCTCCGAACTTTTTTTAAGAAAAAGTCTCAACAGTTGTGGGAGCAATTTCTAATTGTGAGCTACTTCGTACTCGCTCGTTCGCAAGTATCTAAAGCGGCATTGAACCATGCGTTGGACTCCGAACTTGTTGTTAAGAGAGTTAACGAGTTGTAGGAGCAATTCCGAATGGTGAGCTGCCCCGCACTTGCTTGTTTGCAAGCGGCTAAAGCAACGTCGAACCAAGTGTTGAACTCCAAACTTGTTGTTAAGAGAGTTAACAAGTTGTAGGAGCAATTCTGAATGGTGAGCTGCCCCGCACTTGCTTGTTTGCAAGCAGCTAAAGCAATGTCGAACTAAGTGTTGGACTCCAAACTCATCTTTTGAGCATAGTAAGTTGTGAGAGCAAACCTGTAGGACAAGCTGGACTCTAAATTGACCATTTAACGAGTCGTAGATGTCACTCAGAGAGATAGAAATGAGGCAAGTGAAATAATTTTCAATAGAAAAAAACTAAGTTTTATTGAAATAAACTAAGTGGCCGCTTCAATGGGACGAGCCATTATTACATGCTTTTTGGCCATGCTACGAGCATCGACCTTATTGAAAACTGAACCTACTTCTACGATAGGGTGAAGGCCTCTTGGGAGGAGTTTGGTTCTCCCCCCTTTGGACCTCCATGGATAAGGTGGAGGACGGCCCCAGGTTCGGAATCTTGGAACTCGGTGGGCCTCTCTGTTCGCTTGTAGGCTCCTCGGTGTGGAAGATCAGCCCCGTCTTTTCAGATAAACTTGGCCAGGTGTCCCCGTTGTATGAGCTCTATGATCTCCTCTTTGGGAGCCCGACAATCATCCGTGTCGTGACTGTGGTCCCTATGAAAGCGGCACCACTTATACCTGTTTCTTTTCTTGCTAGGGGTATTCATTCTAGGGGAGCGCGGAGTAGCCCTTCCTTGTCCACTTCCATAAAAACTACTGATATACTAGCATTAAGGGGGTTGAACTTCTCAAAATGAGGAGCTAGGCGGCACTGGCCATGGTCGTCCCTCTGAAATTTCTCGGACCCTTCTTCGCTCATATTCTTCCGTTTGTTCCCGGAAGATGATTCCTTGAGAGTGGGGAGGTTGAGAGCTGCTTCTACTTGAATATACTTCTCAATCCTAAGTAGAAGTTCTGAGAAGTCCCGAGGAGACTTCTTGGCAAGGGATGCCTTGAGTTTGACGTTCGTGACGTTGTGCCCGAATGCCGCCGAGGCTACTGATTGGTTGAAGGCGGCAATAGACCGGGCTTCAGCGATGAAGCGCCGAATATAATCTCTCAGGCATTCACCCTGTCTTTGGCTGAGAGTCACCAAAGATGCACTTATTTTCTCAGCTCGGTGGCAACTCACAAAATGAGTAAGGAAGAGCCTTTTGAACTGATCGAAGGAGAAGATGGAGGCCTGGGCGAGTCGAGAGTACCATTCTCTTGCAGGCCCCTTCAGCGTGGCAGGGAAGGTTTTGCAAAGGAGCGCATCCGAAGCCTGGAGGGTCATCATGAGAGTTTTAAAACTCTCGATGTGGTCGGTAGGGTCTGACTCCCCGTTGTATGGCTCAAAGTTAGGGGCTTGAAATTTTCCGGGACCGGGCTTCCATGATGGTCCAGGAGAACGGAGGCCTGCTCGGCAGAAATTCGTCGTTCGTTGTTCCTCTTCTCTGTCAAGTCGGCCAAGGCGCCTCTCCATCTCGTAGAGACAGCGGTAGACCGAGTCTTCCCTCGGTCATATCATGCCGAGCACAAGACTCTTTCCCATGCGGAAAGGGGACTGGGAGTGTAGGTGATGGCTTGGGGCAGGTTGAGGACTAGGCACCTGTTACTCATGGTTGGGAGTGACATTGAGGACCCGCAGAACAATTTCTTGAAAATCCTGAAACTCCGCCCTTGTGACTGGTGCCCCTCCAGCTTGGCGGTCCCTAGGTATGGCTCGGCTTACTAGAGTATGACTTCTCTACCGATGACATTGAGGGGACTCTCTTCGCCTCCTCGCAGGAGGGGATCTTCTGGTCCTTGGTCTACGGGGGTCCGGACTCTCGAGACCCCTTGGTGCTCAGGTTGATGTACTCCAGCAAGGTCTCGCCATCCATTCAAGAGAGTTTGGAGGTCAACCCCCTATTGGCGGTTAACAATTACTTGATGGAGATCCTACTCGGGAGGGCTTTGAGAAGCCATAGAGTCAACTGAAGGATTGCGGACCGAGACATGGTCATGAAGAGGATGTTGCTTTGGACGACTCCAACGAGAGCCCCCCTAGGCAGCCCCCCCAAGACCCTTGAAAGGCTTGTTGAGGAGGAGGCTGTTGAGGAAGACCATCTTGAACTGGAGGAGGAGGAGAGGGAAGAGGAGTGGCTCTTCGGCTGGAGACCGCTGCTTTCCCCTTCTCTTTCGGATGCATAGTTCGGTTCCCACGGACGGTGCCAATCTGTTGCTGCTGATTTCGGATATGGGAGAAAATAGATGAATTTGTGGATTCTTGAGAAAATGAATAAGGCAAACCTGTTGACCTTCACCAACGTGTTGACTTGTTTCTCGTTGCTGCCGCAAACCTCATAATGTTCGATACACCGGGATGGATCCCGACGACGAACCCTTTGACGCTCTAGTTAGTAATCAGAAAGATTAAGAAAGAGCTTTAGGTAGGAAAAGATTCATTTCCTTGTTACTGTTGGGGGGAGAGGGGTATTTATAGTCGCCTTAAGGCCCCTTTTCGAGAAAGAATAAATCTCTAATTCCCGGTGTTTTTGGATAAGATGTAGAGTTTAAATTGTTTCATGGAGATAACCATGAATTTGAATTACTCTTTATCTATCTGGGTTGGTTTGTAACGGGTTGCTACCCATACCCAGTAGGAAAGATCCGTTTATGAGTTATTGGGCTTTAAAGAAAGACCAAGTTCCCATTTTAGACTTGTTTGTAGGTGAAATTACTGTTTTACCCCTAAGAGCTTTAAGGTTCGTGCCCGATTTGAACGATCCCAATTTAATCCAAATTTTAGTCATATTAGTTATATATATAATTATCTACAAGACTCAAGTACAGAAATATGGTGTTCTGTCTTGAGCTAGAAAATGAAAAAGCATGATTAATTAAATCAATCCAAAATTAATTAAATCAACATCATGATTGAAGAACCTTAAATTAGCTGTTATTTGATTAAGCCGAATCTGAACTCGTGAGAAGGAGGTGTCAGGGGCGTCGGGAGGGAGGAGCGTCGGGCATCGGAAGGTGGATCTCAGGAGCTAGATGATAGAGAGCTAAGTTATGGTTTCCAAGGTCGGGGGAGTTGGAGGCAAGGGAGTCAAGGGGATTTTGCAGGTGTGGTTTCTGGATGTGTGGGGGGGGGATATTTTTTATGGGGATTTCGAAGGGATCGAGAGGCTCAGGGCTAGGGTTTCGGATTTGGGAAATGATCTGTGTTCTTATTTGGGAAATGAGAGAGAGGGAGATAGAAGATGAGAAAGAAGAAATGAGATGAATTGGGGGGGGGGGGGGGGGGGGATTACTAAGAGTTACCACAATTGTTTGCTATTTATCCATTTTATGCATATTTTAGCAAATGAAGTGCTGCAGTCGTTTGCTATTTATGCCTATTTTAACGATTTCGCAACAATAGATTGCTCTATATGAGAGTGAAAATGAAAAAATGCATATTTGAAGATCCATCCCACGAAAAAAATAATTTTTTAATTCATCGGACGGAACTTGAAAGTCCGTCCCACGTTTTTTTAAAATTTTCGAATAAAAAAATTGTTCAAATATTGGGTTACCCTCTTGGACGGATCTTCAAGTTGAAAGTCCGTCCCACGCTTTTTTTAAAATTTCCGAATAAAAACATTGTTCAAATATTGGATTACCCTCTTGGACGGATCTTTAAGATCAAGATCCGTTCGTGGAGGGGCCCACAATTTTTTTTCCACTAAAATATTGTTTTTAATTGTTAAAAAAAATCGCAAAAAATATTAAAAAATCCTTCTAACGCTTTTTTGATTTTTTTTTCTTCCGACGGAGCTTCAAGATTTGTCTGACAATTTTTTTTATTAAATAATCAATTTCATGTACGTTTCGCCCTTCCGACGGATCTCCAAAGTCCGTCTTATATATTTTTTATTTTAAATTGCTATAATATAGCATTCGACGACTGAAGCAAACACTATATATGCTATATGTAAATATGCATTTTGCCATTTTTTTGGCAATCACGACTGCGGATGCCCTAAAATACCACCTCTCGAGCCCGAGTATGTTTCTATCGTCAGATGCAGATCATGATGGTGAGATAGATCCGACGACCTCTAGGTATATTTCTTATTTTCTCACTTAATAATGTTTCTCATTGGATCACTTCTATATATATGTGTGTGTGTGCACTCTCTCTTCTGACCTTTTGCCTTGTGTAGCTCCACTAACGACACTTCATTCTTCCTAAATAAGGCTTTTAATTTCAAATATCAAAATTAAGATATAATTATAAAATTTTAAAGTAATGGAGATCAATTAACTTTTGGTGAAAAATCAGGAGGATTTTCTACATTAAACCCGATTGTAACTAGAATTCACCTCCACTGACAACTGACAACACTTAGTCTCCTTTTGGCATGACTTTTGGAGGGTGTTTTTAACACTGATATCAGTTTCTATCGGTTCGGGTCCTGCACTATCTAGATCCAAATCTGATACCCTAAGAGTAAAAAAATTAGACCCAGACCCAACCCGTGAAAACTGGGTCCTACTTAAAATAAGCTTACTCGTCGGGTCCGGTTCCTACTTAAGATATTCACAATTCTACACTTAAGTATATGAATAAATATTATATTTAAACATCTGTCTTCAAAAGTTACTGTTTACATGTATATCCCTTTAACCCTACTATTCAAATTCAATATTTTTTGGGTATTTTTTAACGGGACTGGGTCGGGTTCATTTTGAGCGACCTGGACCAGGACCTGAAACTGCACAGGGTCTTATTTTAGGACCCGAACTAGGACTTGTATAGATCAGGTCGGTTCCGGTCCAATGCTGAGTCCAGATCGGGTCTAGGTTGGATCCAGGTATCAAGTCAAAGTAACAACTCTAAGTGATTTGGGTCTCTAAATTCTTTTACGCTCAAAATAGGTGTTTGGCTATAATTAAAAGTGTGTTTAATTAAAAGTGTTTATACTAAAAATACTATTTTTGGGATTTTTTACAAATCACCTAAAATGGTGCATTAGGTTTTTGAAAAATGTTTTACTCGCTATAAAAATGTTAAAGTTAAATATCATTCTTTCTTACAGTACTAGAAATCTGCATGTGCGATACAATGTCCTAATATATATATATAATAAATACTATGACGTAGTCTGACATCGAACCTGATACCTCTCTTTACCCGTCTGAAACATTTATCATACCATTTGCAAATCACCCTTAGTGACACAAATTTTTATTTTATATGAGTGACACTTTTATAAATAATTATGCCGTAAATAAATTTGAATTTTGAGGGTATTATGGTAACTGACAACATTTGAGTAAATCGATAGCTAATATAACTCTTAGTTAAAAATGAGTAGTTGAGATTATATAGTTGCTTGTCTGTAAATTACAATTTATTTGTCTACAAATTACACAGCTCCAACTCTCGTATTATAGTATTAGCGATTTTTGGTACCAACAATTTTCAGGAGAAACATTTTTTTAATCACTGCAATACCAACGAGAGCCTTAAATTTTTCTTGAAGAAGGCTTTTAATTTCAAATATAACAACTCTAGAGATGATTGGAAAAACTAAAAGTGGAGGAGATTAATTAATTAATTAATTTTTGGTGAAAAGTAAGGAGGTTTTTCTATATAAAAAAGCCAATCATAATCAAAATTTATAATTCCATTTAAAATTGATCAGGAATATGTTATTACTGACGATGGTAGAGTTGGTAAGAGCATCCACAGTTGTTAGCTAATTATCCATTTCATGCATTTTATAGCAAACGACGAGCTGCAGTCGTTTGCTATTTATGCATTTTTTGGCCAAAAAGCAACAGTAGATTGCTATAAATGATAGGGGATATGAGAATTATGCATAATTTAAACGATGCAACTTCAATATCTGTCGCTCGTAAAATAATATTATTTTATTGCTCAGACGAAACTTGAACTTCCATCCCTCTAGAAAAAAATAAATTTTCGTAATTAAAATGGCCCAAAATGAAGCAACCCCTTGGACGGGACTTCTCTTTTCATCCCTCAATTGCGCAATTGTCAGACGGAGCTAGAAGTTTTCTCCATTGTGATTATTTTTTTTAAATAAAAATTGAATTACCTTTTTGCCCCCCTTTTCATTCAACAGCTATTTGTGCTTTCATCTGTTCAATCCAACGACTCTTTCTGTATCTAAACAGCTCACTAAAATTTTGATATATATAGTACCCATCCTGAACTCAATATTAGCATGACAATTATCTAAAAATAATTCCTCCAGTAACATTTAACACCTCTCTGTCTTGTACTGAGTTATTTGTGAAAGAAAATAAATGGTGAGCCAAGGTGCTAGAGGGAGAGCATATACAGCTCAGGAAGATGTTCTTCTCTGCCAGAGTTGGATTTGTATAACTCAAGATCCATTGATCGATAACGATCAATCCGGGGCACAGTTCTGGGAGCGAATTTCTTCTACGTTTGAGGTATTATTAGGGACTCTGACCGACAAAACGGTTAGCTCACTTACTAGTCAATATCAACTTATTTTGAAAGAAGTAGCCCTATTTATAGCAAAATTGAGCAGTGCAACTATAAGGGCCGGTAGCGGAATAACCGAGACAGATAAGGTATGTAAAAAAAAGGATTTAAAGTAATAATTTGTATTATTTGTATACATAATAACGTTTGGAATTTCAATGTTATCTCAGATTCGCGAAGCCAGAGTAGAATATATGGCAACTTCGGGGAAAGCTTTCAAATTTGATGAATGTTATGAGATTCTTAAAGATCAGCCGAAGTATTCATTGCGTACTACACAAGTGCTTGATCGATTACAAAATACCCAATCCGATGAAGGGAGTGGTAGCCAAAACTCTCTCACAATAAACAACTGGGACTCAGATATACCCATTGATACGGATTCACCTACACCCCTTACCCGACCACCAGGTCGCAAAGCTGCTAAGAGTAAAGGAAAAAAAAAGTGGCCGAAACATCAGAATACAAAGATATTGCCGAAGAAACAGCCATTTTTACATCTGTATACAAAGAACCGCCAGAAAGGAGGAATGTGATAAAAAATCGAGAATGCGATATTAAAGAACGGGCCGAGGAAGATCGCATTATGGCTATCGATCTGAACACGTTACCAATGAATCAATGATATTATTTTATGTGTAGGCAAAACGAAAATTCTGCAAAAACGAGGTTACAATCCTGGGTAAAGAACATTAACCCAAAATTTTGTATTTTCTTAATATAATGTAAGCATGCAATTTTTATTGCGAATATATCCTACCTTATTAATTTGAAATGAAGAAGGATCCTATTTTCACAATATGGCTCCATAGTATCCTGTGTGATTAAATTGAATTTTAATTTGATGGTCCGTACGTTATTATTTTCAATTTTAATTGTGAATGTATCATGTGTTTATAATATGGCTTCATAGTTTATACCCATAATTATCGGCTTACAATACGCTTCAAATATTATATCATAGTTCAAAGTAGTACATTTACTACATTTTTAATTATTACCCAATACAAAGTAAAAGTTACAAGAAAATGGGAAGACATAGTAATACATGCTAAGTGCAGTTACTCATCTCCATATTGTGACCAAATATGCTCTACAAGATCTGGACGAAGTGCATGATGTTTTTGCTGATCATGTAGAATGACATTGCGAACGATTCGACCTTCTTCATCAATTGGTCCACCTGTGCTTGGTTCGATCCTAATCGAGTCAGGAATTTGATCATAATCATAATCAAGAATTATTTCTTCACGTTCATCCTCAACAATCATGTCGCGTAAGATGATACATATTTTCATAATATATGACAGACTATCTGCATCCCACATACGTGATGGACCCTTCACTATTGCAAATCGTGATTGTAAAACTCCAAAAGCATGTTCCACATTATCTTTTCTTGCACTCTCTTGCATTTCTGCGAATTTCTTTTTCTTTTGGGTATCTGGTGCGGTGTAAGTTTTGATGATGGTTGCCACCGGTGGGTATATACCATCCACTAAATAATAGCCCACATTGTAATTGTGATTGTTGATGACAAAATTAGCTGGAGGGGCACAACCATCAAGAATCTCATTAAATAAAGTTGACCGGTTCAGCACTTTTAGATCATTATTGCATCCTGGCATTCCGAAGAATGAATGCCAGAACCAAAGATCATAAGAAGCAACTGCTTCGAGAATAATAGTCAGTTCCCAAACATGTCCTGTGTACTGGCCCTACCATGCTGCTAGACAATTTTTCCACTTCCAATGCATCTAATCTACACTACCCAACATCCCAGGAAAGCCTCGAGCACTGTTCTCTTCGAGTAGTCTTTCCACATTTGCTGGTATTGGTTTCCTCATATATTGAGTACTAAAAAAAGTTACAATTTCATAACAAAATGACGTAGAGTTTTCAATACCGTTGTTTCGCCTATACGTATATATTCATCAACCGCATCAGCCGCACCTCCATACGCCAAACATCGTAGTGTCGCTGTAATTTTTTGATAAGGAGTTAAGCCAATTTGTTTACAAGTATCCTAGGACTGAAGAAAATACTGATCATAACCCACAACAGCATCCAGTACCCGGTTGAAGAGTTATCAGCGCATACGGAATCGATGACAGAAAATTGAATCTTAGTAAACTGAATTTTTGGCGAAGTAGTCTTTCCACATCCATCTATGACCTTCTTCTCTTTCCCGACGAATGTAACGGCGACGATTGTTTTGTTCACTAGCTTGGATTGCCTTGCCAATCCTTACTAGACAGTTGTAAATAATCTTAGCAACAACATCATTATCCTCCGCTGATGAATCAGAAGATGAACTCGAGGAAGAAGATACATGTAAATTAGCCATGGTTAATTAGAAGGTAAATTTGCATTGGGTTATGTTGGATTTGAAGTTTACAAAGTCTAGTCGAGAAATAAATGTACCCAAGACGGCAGCATATAAATACTGATCTTGCCGCTTGAAGAAGAACGAATCATCAATCTTCCGTCCAATCTAAAAGTTAACAAATAGGTGTAAAAGAAGTCAAAACCTATCATTCGTAGGTAGGAAGTAACTGTGAATAATGGGTATGGAAATGAATAAATACAAAAGCCTGTCTCTAACTGGAATACAGCAATTTGTGTATTCGTAAGCCCAATACTGTAAAACATAATTATCAAATATGTTACCAATAGACCAATTGAAATAATATAATGACATTATTCGACTAAAATTAGTATCTAATAGATTTATTATTACCTCCAATACTTGCCACGGTCCATTAAATGACTTCACTTTAAGTCTGCTACATGAGTCTAAAGACAAATACAGCAGAGTAAGTGCATGACTACCCCAATTGTATTTTGCAGCAGCATTCAAATCTACAACTGCGGCTAGCCAACTACACCTTACTAACTCAGTACCATTAGAATAAAGAAATACACCGAGGAAGTACATAAAGAAAGCTCGTGCAATCCTTGTTGTTAGTGCCATATCGGTTTCAGCTTCTTCAATCATAGTATTGGTAAAATAATTTTTGAAAAATAAATATTATATACTGTGTAATTTCCAATCATCTACTGTTAATTTCGGAAAGAAGTGAGTCTTAACAATTTGAAAAGTATAGGCTTCATCGTCGCATGGAGGCAAGTCACCGATACCAATAGGAATCCCTGTTAGCATAACCCAATTCAATGGAGTGAAACCCAACTCACCACATGGTAGGTGGAAAGTGTGGGTAGTGTCCCACCATCTCTCTACGAGTGCCTCGACGAGTCGATTCAACGACCTGTTTGTATAGATTTTCATGAAACGATGCAATCCGGCTTGCTCTACTAGTTGTTTAATTAGTGGGACCCGTGAGCAGTACTGATTGTACATCTTGATTGGGTCCTTCCAATTTTCCCTGAATTTACAAAAACCGCCCTCAGGGTAACAGTAATATATTGACTGATTGTCACGCCCCGCTTCCCAAAAATACGGAATACGAGGGCGTGACGAAGCCCACCGAATGATTTTCATCATTCATAAGCTGTAGGATCGACTCAGCATCCTAACAAGAAATATAACAAGATATACACGACCACACATGCATGAATAATTTATTAATTAACAGAAATAATTGAAATAAAATAATAATATCCCAAATAGTTTTCAAATCTGGATCAAAAGAAAAAACTCGGGACTAAGCCCGTTACAAGATTCAAGTAGCAGAAGAAATAAATAACTCAAAAACAAAATGTTTAAAACAAGTCTTTTCTCCAAGCGAAACGTAGAACATCTGCTCACCAATTTCAGCAGGCAATGCGTCTCCAAAATCCGTATATATAAATATTAAAAATAATAATAATAAAGAAAACAAGACAAACGCCCTTAGTGCAAGTTAGGGCTGCAAGTAGTACAAGCAGGGGTAAGTGCAAGAAATATGGAACAAGATTTGGAATCAAGAATGTATAACATAATATAATAGGGATGCAACAAGTAGTGGGATTCAAGAAACTAGCTAGTAAGAAAGACAACTCAAGTGACAAGATTGGGTAACAAGTACTAATAGTAGAACAAGTAGCTAGCGAACATGTAATTGTATCAAGCGTCAAGTAACAAGTATCACGTACAAGTGTCAAGTAACAAGTAACAAGTCTCAAGTAACAAGTCTCAAGTAAAAAGTCTCAAGTAGGGTACTAAGCGTGTACAAGTGACAATTTAATCTTAAGTCTAAAGTTTAATTCTATTTAGGTAGCACTTCATGCATCCATACTTTTACTACATGGTTGCTACATACAATCAGTTATGTTTAAGCCTAGTGGTAGATTTTATAGGGCGGTGTACTCAGGTGTCAAGTATCAAGCAAACCATGCTCATAAATCGAGTAATCATATAACTAGTTCATGTGTCAAGTCATAACAAGACAAGTCATGAATTAAATATATACTAGTTCATGAATCGAGTAATAACAAGTCCATGAATCGAATAATAATATACTAGTTCATGAATCAAATAATATACTAGTTTATGAATCGAATAATAATATAACTAGTTCATGAAGCATGTATCAAGTGGGAAACATGGGCCCCTTCTGAGTACACTTACCTATATTGTCCACTACTATGGTCTTTCCCTTAAACCCCGGCTTATTATTTATTATTATCATCAAACAAGCATGAAAGTGTGCGAAACAGGTCAACTAAACATGATCAAGAACATGAAAAAGGTTTAAGATAATTATAAAGCATATTCGAGGGTCAACACAAATTAAGATTATTAAGAACTACAAGGATTCCAATTCTGGACAGCATGACGTTGCTGCACCAAAACTGCGATTTCCGTTGCTACAAGATAGCAAATGTAGATCCGTCAGAAAGCCTAGAAACTAGACTTCTGCCCGGTTCCAATGCATATAATTAAGATACATAAAAGTTGTAGCAATTGATGTCAAAATAGCAAACTATACAGCATTTGTGTTCAGCCAGAAATTATAAAACTGAGTTTATACATATGAAACATGTTTAAAACTTCATTAATTAATTCCAAAAAAATTAGGAAATATTTTATATGGTGTCCAGTATCAGCAAGAAAAATTTTAAGTCATTTACTTACTGGTAGAATAGTTAAAATACTTGTAAACCAAATTGGTGCAGCAGTTTTTATGAATCTACGATTACAGACACAGCAGCAGTAAAACTGTGATATCTCCTAAACTGTAACTCGTAATTCTATTCCGTCAAAATGGTGATAAACTAGATGTATAGTCCTAAGTTTCATATTCAGGACTCAAGTTCAGATTCTGATTTAATCGGGGTCGAAACAACAAAGCCAAGACAGGATAGAAACCAAATAAGACACTTTTTGCATGAAATGTATCATAATTATACTAGTTGTTAACAAGTGTATCAACGAAGGGTTGTGACTCTTAGATCATGTAATAGATAAGGCAAAACATGAGATCATCAACAATAAACAAAGAGGAGTCACATTTACAATCTACTTGCAGTATTTTTAAGAAAAAGCTTATACTAGAAAACGAAATGTACAAGAAGATACTTACCTTGGGGTGTAGATGATGAATCCAACGAAAGAATAACGGGAATGGAATCCTGGGCACGAACTTAACGAACGAATCGAATCACGAACCAATCACGAACACACGATCACGAACAAGATGTAGACGATCGAGATTACGAACACAACTGGACAGCTGAGATCGAAGATCAAGATCAAGATGATCAGACCAGATCGGACGGCTAGATCTCCCTGATGCTGGAGATAATGAGGAAGATCAAGATCGATCGATTGAATGGCTGCGATCAAAGAAAATTGATGATCATCATGATCGTGACGAACAAGAAAAGATCGGACGGCTAGGATCTAATCAGATGATCAAGAGGAGATCGACGGCCCACATCCAATTAAGCATGATGATGATGATCATGATCACATCAGATCGGACCGATCAGATCGAAGATATCAAGATCAGATGAGATCAAGGTGATCGACGATCGGACGGTTACGATTCAAGGCCATGATCAAACCCATGATCAACCAGCACAGTTGTAATCACCACAGAGGAGAAGCAAGGCAAGGGAGGAGCTCGACGGCGATCGGCATAGGGCAGTGGGGTAGCGGACGGCAGCGAAGGGCTATCGCGGCTGCTGGACGGCGCAACAGCGCACAGGGGTGGCTGTTGGTGCTGTGGCGCTGCGAACGGAGTCATGTCGCGACAGGGAGAATGTGCACATCGAGGTCGCATCTGGATGCTGCATCGCATGGGGCTGTCGGCGAAGAGGAGAGTGCAGGGCAACGGGAGGTCGCAAGGCTGCGCATGGGCAGCACGACGGGGATGCAGGTGACATCACAGGGGGCATCAAGAATGTGGTGCAGTGTCGCTGTTGGCTACGTCGGAGAGGCAGCGCAGGAGGTCGGCTGAGCACCACAGGGAGGGCAGCACGACACTGGGCACAGCGGAGAGGAAGAGTGGCAATGCGTCGCTCTGCTCCTGTCTGCGGCACGACACCGGAAGAAGGGAGGAGAGGGCGGAGGAGCACAGGGTTGGGAGAGATAGGGGAGAGAGAGATCGGGAGAGAGGAAGGTGAAGAGGTAGGGGGCGGCTGTAGGTTTAGGGGTAGAACAGTGAATTAGGTTAGGGTTTAATTAGGATAGGGGTTTTAATGGGTTTGGGGCTTTAAAAAAATATCCAATAGAAGAAAAGAAAAATATACAAATGAAAATAGGATTTTTAATAAACAATCAAAAGTAATAAAAATAATAATACTAGCAGTAGTAATAATAACAATAAAATAAAAATAACAGTAATAATAATAATACTACATATATACGAAAATGTAATTCGAGTTTTAACAGACTCATTAAAACAATCCAAATAATATATAATATAAATAGTCGATCATTTGAAAACGGAAAATAAGGTTGAAATATTCTATTATTCGAAAATAAATATAATTGTCCAAGAAAATATTTTAAATATAAAGTTCAAGCCGAATTTAACAAATACTGAATTTATAAATTTTAAATACAGAAAATACACCCAAAATAGAGAAAACGGAAAACAGGGGTTGCAAATCCTACCCACCTTACAACAAAATTTCATCCTCGAAATTTTCTTAGGCGGTACAAAGGACAGGGCAAAGGCAAATTCGGGGATAACAAAACAAGGAATTGGGTGAAAGAACGAAGTGGTGGCAACACCCGAATAAGATGGCAGAAGTGGAAAACAATGATGTCAAATGGAATGCATGAGGAGAAAAAAAATAGTATCAAAAGGAAGGAAACAACTCAACATAACAAAACAAAATAAGGAGTAGGTAGAACTGGAACCAGAGAGAGAAAGGACAAGGAAGAATCAAATCATTCAAGGAATCAACAGATGAAGATGAATACAAGGAACAGAGAGAAGCAACAATGCAGAGAAGGGACCTGTGGATTATGGGCCCACCACGCTTTCGCAGCGCTACTCCGATGGTGATGTCCCAAGCAGCGTACGTGTCGTTGTAGGCCACATGACACCAAACGACGAACAGAGCAGGAAGACAAGAATGAGACACCAGGATCAAGGAGAGTATGGGTTCATGATAGATATAATAAAAAATGCAAAATGAATATAAAGTTTGGGCTTCAATTTAAATAATTAAAAGATATGTTATAGATCAAACTAATGGGCTTTAACAAAAATAATAATAACAACAAATACTAATAACAAAAAATAATAATATCAATAATAATAGAATAATAATAACAATAATAAAATATATTAACAATACTGCTAAGAATAATAATGCAAGATAGAATATAATTTGGGTTCAACATTTTTATTTGTATGAAGGTAATTCAATATTAACATCAATAATAAAATAATGAAAACAACAATAATAATAGCAATGCTAATATCAATAATAATAAGATACCTATAATAATAACGAAAACCATAACAATAATAATAATAGTAGTAATAATAACATTATACAACAAAATAAGAATCTGGTTTATCAACTTTATTTTTAAAAATAATTCAAACATGAATATATATATTCGATCAATTATAAATTGAAAGTGAAGTCAAAATACACCTTTAATCCCCAATCGTAAGAAAATAGGAAGACTATTCACATAGAATAAGAAGTCAAAAATGAAGAGATAAAACCCAACTATAAAAAGGTTGATAACCATACAAACAATAAAGAAACACAAACTTTAAAGGTTATATAAAAAAAAATTTGGAAAAATAACCAGTCAAGATACATAGAAATACGAACAAATTTTGCTAAGTAAAGAAAATATTAATAACAATGAATGTAAAAGACATATAATAATTCGTGAATGTTGACATTATAATCCTTACTCAAAAAACACGTTAAAGGGTAACGAGCAAAATAGACCAAAATATATATATGCAAGAAGACTTAAAAAGAGTTCATTAAATATTACAAAAGTAAGCGTCAAATCATTAATTAGGACGTGAAAATAAAAGTAAGTGAAAAATCTAAAATGTTAAAGAATTGAAAAACGGTGGCAATAAATAGTAATTCACAAAAGAATGAAAACTTAGACCATAGTTGATGTACTCAATCTTAACATAAATGAAAAAAATTGTAAACACAAAATAGAGTAAAATCAACTATACTAGTTCAAATTGTATGGAAACATAAGGTGTAATTGTATAAACAAAATGTCATAAAGAAAATATTTTTTTTACCATTAGTTTCATTATATAAGTAAAAAGTCTTGAAATATCAATTAGCAAATAGGTAGAAAATTTTGCCTCCTTAACTTCAAGTTGCATGTTTGCCTTCACGACATCAAGTTGCAGGTTGCCGTCTGGATATTCGGTTGCACATTTTGCCTCCCCGACATCCAGTTGCAATTTGCCTCCATTGACATCGAGTTGCATATTTGCCATCTCGACATTAGGTTGCACCGAAATGGTGAAATAGAAGATGTAACCTTCCATATGCATAGAGATATGGGACATTTAATTTAAGTATGATGTTATGTTTTTTGAAATCCGTGAAATGAAAATAGTAGAAAAGTAAGAAATGGAGTTGAAAGTCACACAATGGAATATCAAAATAAATGTATAGATTATAAATATCAAACACAATATTACAAAATAGTAGTAGTGAAAATAATTTATAAAGGTAGGGAGAAAAACGGAATGAAATACATGCACAATGCAAATGTGTATAAGAAAATGAATATGCGATGTAGCAAATTTACACAATAAATATATCATAAAAAAATATACGGTAACGTAGGAATTAAATAAGCCTCTAACAAGTCGTTGAAGATCCACCGATGCCAATCGACGAATCAAGCAGAAAAAAAAAGAATGGATAGCACCGAAATTTAAGGAGAACAAGATAGGGAAGGAACAACTAGTATGATACACAATATGAATCAACAATGAAGATGAATGCAAGGCACGAAAAGCAATGAATGACACACGAGCTGAAAAAAGAAGGGATCAACGAGGCAAGCAGAAATAAGACATTACTTGCACCGGAATCAAAAGAACAAGGGTACGGAAAAAATAAATTTATACCCAATATGGAATCAAAAAATCAGGATGACTGAAAAAAGACGGAAGAAAACAAGGAATCAAGAAATTAAATATGAAGGGATCAAAATGAATGGGATAAGACAAGTGTCCAGATCGAGTTGATTATCAAATTGTTCATGTGATTGCATGGCCTGTTTAATGTTGAGTTAATCCTGACTGAGTCAACCTTGTTTAATATACTAGTCAAACTAACACATTAGCTAAACCTGAGCTATGATACCACTAAAAACCTTGTCACGCCCCGCTTCCGAAAATAACGAAATATCAGTGCGTGACGAAGGCCAGCGAATGATTTTCATCATTCATAAGTTGTAGGATCGTCTCAGCATCATAACAAGATATACACAACTACGCATGCATGAATAATTTATTAAATAACAGAAACAATTAAAACAAAATAATAATATCCCAAATAGTTTTCAAATCTGGATAAAAAGATAAAACTCGGGAGTAAGCCCGTTACAAGATTCAAGTAGCAGAAAAAATAAATAACTCAAAAACAAAATGTTTAAAACAAGTCTTTTCTCTAAGCGAAGCCTAGAACATCTGCTCACCAATTCCAGCAGGAAATTCGTCTCCAAAGTCTGTATATATAAATATTTAAAATAAAAAAAATAAGACAAACGTCCTTAGTGCAACTTAGGGCCGCAAGTAGTATAAGTAAGGGTATGAAAACAAGTGCAAGAAATATGGAACAAGATTTGGAATCAAGAATGTATAACATAATATAATAGGAATGCAACAAGTAGTGGGATTCAAGAAACTAGCTAGTAAGAAAGACAATTCAGGTGACAAGATTGGGTAACAAGTACTAACAGTAGAACAAGTGGCTAGTGAACATGTAATGGTATCATGCACAAAGTAAAAAGTATCACGTATAAGTGTTAAGTAACAAGTAATAAGTCTCAAGTAACAAGTCTCAAGTAGGGTATCAAGCGTGTACAAGTGACAAGTTAATCTTAAGTCTAAAGTTTAATTCTATCTAGGTAGCACTTCATGCATCCATACTTTAACTAGATGGTTGCTACATGCAATCAATTATGTTTAGGTCTAGTGGTGGATTTTATAGGGCAGTATACTCAGGTATAAAGTATCAAGTAAGCCATGCTCATGAATCGAGTAATCATATAACTAGTTCATGTGTCAAGTCATAACAAGACAAATCATGAATCAAATATGTACTAGTTCATGAATCGAGTAATAACAAGTCCATGAATCGAATAATAATATACTAGTTCATGAATCAAATAATATACTAGTTCATAAATCGAATAATAATATAACTAGTTCATGAAGCTTGTATCAAGTGGGAAACACGAGCCTCCTTCCGAGTACACTTACCTATATTGTCCACTACTATGGTTTTTCTCTTAAACCCCGGCTTATTATTTATTATTATCATCAAACAAGCATGAAAGTGTGTGAAACATATCAAGTAAATATGATCAAGAATATGGAACAATTTTAAGATAATTATAAATCATATCCGAGGGTCAATACAAATTAAGATTATCAAGAACTACGAGAATTCTAATTCTGGACAGCATGACGTTGCTGCACAAAAACTGTGATTTCCGTTACAAAAAAATAGCAAATGTGGATCTGTCAAAAGGCCTAGAAACTAGACTCCTTCTCGATTCCAACGCATATAATTAAGACACATAAAAGTTGTATTAAGTGATGTCAAAACAGCAAACTATACAGCATTTGTGTTCAGCCAGAAATTGTAAAACTGAGTTTATACATATAAAACAGGTTTAAAAATTCATTAATTAATTCCAAGATAATTAGGGAATGTTTTCTATGGTTTCTAGTATCAGCATACAAAATTTCAAATCATTTACTTACTGGTAGCATGGTTAAAGTAATTGTATACCAAAGTGGTGCAGCAGTTTTTATGAATCTGCAATTATAGACATAGCAGCAGTAAAACTGCGATATCTCCTAAACTGTAACTCGGAATTCAATTCCATAGAAAGGGTGATAAACTAGATGTCTAGGCCTAAGTTTCATATTCATGACTCAAGTTCAGATTCTGATTTAATCAGGGTCGAAACAGCAAGCCAAGAAAGGACAGAAACCAAATAAAATACTTTTTGCATGAAATGTATCATAATTATACTAGTTGTGAACAAGTGTATCAACGAAGAGTTGTGACTCTTAGATCATGTAACAGATAAGGCGAAACAAGAGGTCATCAACGATAAACAAAGAGGGGTCACATTTACAATCTACTTGCAGTATTTTTAAGGAAAAACTTGTACTAGAAAACGAAATGTACAAGAAAATACGTGCCTTGGGATGTAGACAATGAATCGATGAAAGAATAACGGGAATAGATTCCCGGACATGAACTCAACGAACGAATCAAATCACGAACCAATCATAGACACACGATTACGAACAAGATGAAGACGATCGAGATCACAAACATAATCGGACGGCTGAGATCGAAGATCAAGATCAAGATGAATATAATGATGAAGATCAAGATCAATCGATCGAACGGCTGCGATCAAAGAAAATTGATGATCATGATGATCGTAACGATCAAGAAGAGATCAGAGACTAGGATCTAATCAGATGATCAAGAGGAGATCAACGACCCACATCCAAGCATGCATGATGATGATGATCATGATCACATCAGATCGGACGGATCAGATCAAAGATATCAAGATCAGATGAGATCAAGGTGATCGACGATTGGACGGTCACGATTCAAGGCCATGATCAAACCCATGATCAACCAGCACAGTTGTAATCACCACAGAGGAGAAGCAAGGCAGGGGAGGAGCTCGACGGCAATCGGCACTGGGCGGTGAGGTGGCGGACAGCAGCGGAGGGCTGTCGCGACTACTGGACGGTGCAACAGCACACAGGGGTGGCTGTTGGTGCTGTGGAGTTGTGGTCGGAGTCGCATCGTGACAGGGAGAACTCGCACATCGAGGTCGCGTCTGGATGCTGCGTTGCATGGGGCTGTCGGCGAAGAGGGGAGTGCAGGGCAACGGGAGGTTGCAAGGCTGCACGTGGGCGGTGTGATAGGGATGTAGGTGGCAGCACAGGGGCATCGAGATTGTGGTGCAGCGTCGTTGCCGGCTGCGTCGGAGAGGCAGCGCAGAAGGTCGGTTGAGCACCATAGGGAGGGCGGTGCGACACTGGGCACAGCAGAGAGGAAGATTGGCTGTGCATCGCTCTGCTGCTGTCTACGGTGCGACACCAGAAGAAGGGAGGAAAGGGCGGAGGAGCACAGGGTCGAGAGAGATAAGGGAGAGAGAGATCGGGAGAGAGGAAGGTGAAGAGGTAGGGGGCGGCTTTAGGTTTAGGGGTAGAACAGTGAATTAGGTTAGGGTTAATCTAGGGTTAGGGTTTAATTAGGATAGGGGTTTTAATGGGTTTGGGGCTTTATATCTAATAGAAGAAAAGAAAAATATACAAATGAAAATAGGATTTTTAATAAACAATCAAAAGTAATAAAAATAATAATACTAACAGTAGTAATAATAACAATAAAATAAAAATAACAGTAATAATAATAATACTACATATATACCAAAATGTAATTCGAGTTTTAACAGACTTATTAAAACAATTCAAACAATATATAATATAAATAGTCGATCATTTGAAAATGGAAAATAAGGTTCGAAAATAAATATAATTATCCAAGAAAATATTTTAAATGTAAAGTCCAAGCCGAATTTAACAAGAACTGAATTTATAAATTTTAAATACAGAAAATATACCCAAAATACAGAAAATGGAAAAAAGGGGTTACACTGATATGTTTGGAATCATTTACTACACGATTCCAACTGGATTGATCGGCAAGGTCGACATTTGGAATCTCTTCTTCACCTTCGTTGCTTATGTTTCTATGAGCTGGCATCTGTTCCCGCTTTGATTTCAAATGATTAATAAATCTTTGTATCAAAAATATTTTTCTCGACTAATTAAGAAATTGAGATAGAGAGTTAGGCAAGAGCAGATTTATGTTTGCCTCGTTCCAATATAACTTCATCAATATATAGAAGATGAACTAGGGGTAATTTTGTCCAAAATTCTTTAATAAAGCCTAAATTGATGGCCTAAATAACGGAAAAGCAAATAAAGCAAAAAAAAAAAAAGACTAAAGTTGTCGGAAGGATCCGTCCGAGCTCCCCAAAAAATCGGACACAAAGTGAAGTGTCATCGCTTCATTTTTTGGTTTTTTTTTCTTTTCTTCCGACGCAAATTGAAGTTCCGTCTACCCTTTAAAAAATAATTAAATCCCTCCGACACAACTTCAAACTCCGTCTAATTAAGTTTTTTTAATATTAAATTGCTATAAAATACCATTCGACGACTGCGCCAAACTATCAAAATGCTATGTGTAAATATGCATTTATGCATTTTCTAACAATCACGACCGTGGATGCTCTAATGGTGGTGGGCACAGGCACAAGCACAGAAAGAAGATACACAAAATAGAAGCAGTGACTTTCATGGTTAAGAAAGAGGGTTAGTAATGGTGTCCTCAAAAAAGAGAGAAAAAATTAGGGTCGCAATACGTGTTTTGAAAAAAAAAACAAAACAAATTAAAAAAATTTCAAAAAGGAAATAGTGGTGATGAGGGCATGGTGGTGGCCTATAAAGCACGGATACGGGTACGTGTATCTGGTACCGTACGTATCCGGTACGCGGATATGCCGATTTCTAAAAAACTAGGAAACGGGTATGTTAGGATACGCTAAATTAAAATAATTAAAAAAAAATAATTTTATACACACACACACACACACACACACACATATATATATATGGTAAAATAAAATATTCAATTCAATACGAACATGAAAAAAATAAGAAACAAAAACATAGTAATTAAAATTAATACAATCCAATGTCAAATAAAATATACTAATAGATCATTCCAAGTTTCCAACAACACCAATACCAATATTAAATGACTGAAATGTTCAAATAAAAGTATGATAGTCTTAAACTTATTCAATAGAATCATTATCATAACTACATCTATCATAACTTCATAAGTCATAACCATGAACCAATCAAGACCTTTCAATACCACATCCTACAGTCATACATGTATCATTTTAAAGAAATCTAACACTCAAACACTAAAGCGAATAAAGATGCAATAACTTGTACAATAATAGCAAGTAGTCAATCAACCAAAATAATAACAAGAACATCCTAAAACTATCATTTTTTTCGACGTCTTTTAATAAATTGAACAAAATAATAAATTTTAATTAAATGAAATTAGGATTTGAAAGGAGAAGTCGAAGAGATTAGTAAAAAAAAATATTAGTAATATATATATATATATATATATATAAGTGTTGCTGTTTGGGATTATTTTTCTACCAATGTTCCTACTGCCGTCCACACCAACGAAAAGTAGTGGGCGTAGCGTTACTCTTGCACTTTATCCCTTTTAACATTTTGTTTTGACTATTTTATCCCAATATTCTATCTTTCTCTCTCTTCTTCTTCTTCTTCTTCTTCTTCTTTAGTCACTTCTTCATAAATAGCCACCACCTAAGCAGCACGGATACTCTCCCGAGATGTGTATCTCGTATCAGATACGTATCGGGTGGGATACTCGCCATACATGTATCGGATACGTATCCTAACAATTTTTTTTTAAGAAAAAAAAATCAGATACTCGGGGATACTCTTGAATACGTTGGGATACTC
This sequence comes from Hemerocallis citrina, assembly GCA_017893485.1. Taxonomy (NCBI): domain Eukaryota; kingdom Viridiplantae; phylum Streptophyta; class Magnoliopsida; order Asparagales; family Asphodelaceae; genus Hemerocallis; species Hemerocallis citrina. The sequence goes on along the minus strand of CM030362.1, from coordinate 263,262,393 downwards.
TTGGATACTATTTAGATACTATTTGGATATATACAAGAGTATCCCGACGTATTCAAGAGTATCCCCAGAGTATCTGGTTTTTTTTTCTTTTTAAAAAAAAAATAATTGTTAGGATACGTATCCGATACATGTCTGGCGAGTATCCCACCCGTTACGTATCTGATACGAAATACTCATTCCCGGGAGAGTATCCGTGCTTCCTAGGTGGTGGCTATTTAAGAAGAAGTGACCAAAGAAGAAGAAGAAGAAGAAGAAGAAGAAGGAGAATATCGGGATAAAATAGTCAAAACAAAATGTTAAAAGGGGTAAAGTGCAAGAGTAACGCTACGCCCACTACTTTTTGGTGGATTGGATGGCAGTAGGAACACTTGTAGAAAAATATCCCAAACCGCAACACTGTTCACGGCGTTATTTGCTTTTTTTTCCCCCATTTTAAATTTCAAGCAAAACAGAACATGTTCACCCTCTTTCTTTAATAATTTCAAGCGGCAAACACACTGTTATTTGATTGAGCAACACTGTTCACGGCGTTAATTGTTTTTTTGCCCCATTTTAAATTCCAAGCAAAACAGAGCATGACTTTAATAATTTCAAGTGGCAAACACATTGTTATTTGAGTGAGCAACACTGTTCACGGTGTTATTTGTTTTTTTGCACATTGTTCACGGCGTTATGTGTTTTTTTGCCCCCATTTTAAATTCCAAGCAAAACAAAGCATGTCTTTAATAAATTCAAGTGGCAAACACACTGTTATTTGATTTTTTTGCACATTGTTCACTGTTACTTGAGTGAGCAACACTGTTCACGGTGTTATTTGTTTTTTTGCCCCCATTTTAAATTCCAAGAAAAACAGAGCATGTCTTTAATAATTTCAAGCCGCAAACACACTGTTATTTGAGTGAGCAACACTCAAACAATTGTTAGGATACGTATCTGATACATGTCCGGTGAGTATCCCACCTGTTATGTATCTGATACGAGATACGCATTTTCGGGACAGTATCCGTGCTTCCTAGGTGGTGGCTATTTAAGAAGAAGTGATCGACTAAAGAAGAAGAAGAAGAAGAAGAAGAAGAGAGAGAGAATATTGGGATAAAATAAAAAGAAAATGTTAAAAGGGGTAAAGTGCAAGAGTAACGCTACGCCCACTACTTTTTGGTGGTTTGGATGGCAGTAGGAACACTAGTAGAAAAATAATCCTAAATAGCAACACTGTTCACGGCGTTATTTGCTTTTTTGCCCCCATTTTAAATTCCAAGAAAAACATAGCATGTTCACCCTCTTTCTTTAATAATTTCAAAAGGCAAACACACTGTTATTTGAGTGAGCAACACTGTTCACGGCGTTATTTACTTTTTTGCCCCTATTTTAAATTCTAAGCAAAACAGAGCATGTCATTAATAATTTCAAGCGGAAAACACATTGTTATTTGACTTTTTTGCACATTGTTCACGACATTTTTTTTTTGCCCCCGTTTTAAATTCCAAGCAAAACAGAGCATGTTCAACTTCCAACTTTATAATAATTCCAAGCAGCAAAGACACTGTTGTTATTTTGCCACATTTTAATTCTCATGCATCCAAGCAAAACACTAGTAGAAAAATAATCCCAAACAGCAACACTGTTCACGGCGTTATTTGCTTTTTTGGCCCATTTCAAATTCCAAGCAAAACAGAGCATGTTCACCCTCTTTCTTTAATAATTTCAAGCGGCAAACACACAGTTATTTGAGTGAGCAACACTGTTCACGGCGTTATTTGTTTTTTTTTTTGCCCCCATTTTAAATTCCAAGCAAAACAGAGCATGACTTTAATAATTTCAAGCAGCAAACACACTGTTATTTGTTTTTTTGCCCCCATTTTAAATTCCAAGCAAAACAGAGCATGTCTTTAATAATTTCAAACGGCAAACACACTATTATTCAATTTTTTTTGCACATTGTTCACTGTTATTTGAGTGAGCAACACTGTTTACGGCGTTATTTGTTTTTTCTACACCCATTTTAATTTCCAAGCAAAACAGAGCATGTCTTTAATAATTTCAAGCGGCAAACACACTGTTATTCGATTTTTTTGTACATTGTTCACTATTATTTGAGTGAGCAACACTGTTCACGGCGTTATTTGTTTTTTCTACACCCATTTTAAATTCCAAGCAAAACAGAGCATGTCTTTAATAATTTCAAGCGACAAACACACTATTATTTGAGTGAGCAACACTGTTCACGGCATTATTTGTTTTTTTGCACATTGTTCACGGCGTTATTTGTTTTTTTGCCCCCATTTTAAATTCCAAGCAAAACAGAGCATGTTCACCCCCCTTCTTTATAACAAAATGTTAAAAGGGGTAAAGTGCAAGAGTAATGCTACGCCCACTATTTTTTGGTGGTTTGGATGGCAGTAGGAACACTAGTAGAAAAATAATCCGAGACAGCAACACTGTTCACAGCGTTATTTACTTTTTTGCCTCCATTTTAAATTCCAAGCAAAACAGAGCATGTTCCCCTATTTCTTTAATAATTTCAAGTGGCAAACACAACGTTATTTGAGTGAGCAACACTGTTCATGGCGTTATTTGATTTTTTGCCCCCATTTTAAATTCCAAGCAAAACAGAGCATGTCTTTAATAATTTCAAGCGGCAAACACATTGTTATTTGAGTGAGCAACACTGTTCACGACGTTATTTGTTTTTTTGCCTCCATTTTAAATTCCAAGCAAAACAGAGCATGTCTTTAATAATTTAAGCGGCAAACACACTGTTATTTGATTTTTTTTTGCACATTGTTCACTGTTATTTGAGTGAGCAACACTGTTCACGGCGTTATTTGTTTTTTTTGCCCCAATTTTAAATTCCAAGCAAAACATAGCATGTCTTTAATAATTTCAAGCGGCAAACACACTGTTATTTGAGTGAGCAACACTGTTCACGGCGTTATTTGTTTTTTTTGCCCATTGGTCACGGCGTTATTTGTTTTTTTACCCCCATTTTAAATTTCAAGCAAAACAGAGCATGTCTTTAATAATTTCAAGCGGTAAACACACTGTTATTTGAATTTTTTGCCCATTGTTCACTGTTATTTGAGTGAGCAACACTGTTCATAGCATTATTTGTGTTTTTTGCCCCCATTTTCTCTTCTTCTTAGTTTTCTATACGGTCTTTCATAGAAACAAAAATATAGTTGATCCCTCTCTCTCCAATGTCCTGGCTGATGTGGGACTATCACCACAGGCTTTGATTGTTTTTTTTTTGTCTGCACTAACTTTGTGCTTGAGTTTTTTTTTTTTTGGTTTGGTTTTTTTTTGGTCCAGTTTTTGTAGGTTTGTTCTTTTTTTCCTTTGTTTTTTTAGCTTCATTTTTTTTGGTTTTTTTGGTTCGGAATTTTTTAGTTTCGGGTTGTTTGGGTTTAATTTAATTAAGATTAAGTGGTTGTTTGTTGGGTTTTGGTTTTTTTTAAAAATTAATTAAGACCAATTTAGTTTAATTAGTTTAAACTATAATAATTGAGATTAATTTTAAATAAAACAAAAAGTTAAAAAAATTATTTTAAGTTACGGTCGCTACAGTATTTTTACAATACAGCCAAAACTAATTTTTAATGGAAAACTACTTCTGATACAGTAAATCTACATTCATTCAAAACTATTTCAAAAAATCAAATTCAAAAATTTGCTTTCGCTACAGTGTTTCTTCCATTTTTAATTTTTTCAACATTCAACCAAACCATCCCTTAGGATAGCACACTCCACTATAGAAACCTCCCCTATTAATGCGCCACCCTAAGATAGTGTGGAGAAAGATAGGAATTTTGAATCTTTGATAGTGGGTGTAGCATAATAAAAGTAAACCACTAAATAAAGTAAGTTTTGCTTGCATATTTATCAAGTAGACTTACCTAGTTACCTTTGAAAGGGTTTATGCCCATCTATGTTACTGAAAAAATGCGGATCATATGAACTATAAAGAATGCAAAACGTTACATATTAATCGATAGTAAACAAATCATGCTCCTGATTAACTCCTATACTTTTACATTCATTAAATAATTTATTTTTTAAAATTCATTTCTTAATTAATTGATTGAAAGAAGAAACTAAACTAACAAATTACCCCATGCTGTTTCCACAATTTTACCCAAAACCACCACCACATCAACTCCGACATGCGATCTCTCCATCCACTCTGGCCGTGTTCCCTCCACTTACTCCGCCAAACTCTCCCCACCCCCTCCTTGATAACTTCAGCTCCTTCGGCACCACTACATTAACTCAAGCAATCTCCACATTGACTTCAGCAGTCATTGGAAGACTCATCAGCATTTTGGCATATCAAGGATTCAAAACCAAAATATGAAGCCAATATAATGAGGTAAAAAAACTGTAGAAAGTTGGGAGAGACAAGGTTCTGGAAAATGAACTCTTTGTAGTTAAAAAGCTTTAGAGTATTTCCTAACTTATAATATGGTTGAAAAATTATGATTTTGTTGATTATGATCATGCTTTGTTAACTAACTAGGTTTACCCGTTGACACGTGTCTACGACACGTCTTCGGAACGGTGCACCGGATTTGATTATATAAAATAGTTTTTGAGGTCCAGCAAATTAATTGAAGTAGGAAACATTTTATATGAGGAAGCAGCATATCTACCTTTAAGCTCAACCACCGCTTTCCTGATCATTAGCTTGAACTTATCTGAAATGCATATAGTTTGTTAGAAACACTGCATAGAGTTTTTTTTAACTTGAGCAACACCTTTAGATGCTTGTAATAGTTATGCAAATACATGATCATATAGGTTTTATGGAGCTTATTCTAATCACATAACCACTATGAGCATGTCTAAATACAATGATAACCCAAGTGCAGGAGTGAATGTATCTACAATACCAATAATCTAAATATTTGTTTGTTTGAGACTCAGTTTGCAATTGAAATATCTCTTATTATTATTTCAACCAAAATGTAATACATGAAGTTCTCAAAACTCTAATCCAAACTAATCATTTCTTTTATCTCCACTTTGTCTCTCCATTGTACCTTTATATAAAAAAAAATCAAAATGGATCAATAACAAATTTACTTTAGTTGTATTTCTTGAATGGAGAATTTGCACCATTCACTGGTAAACTACAGTCATTCCATCCTATATATCCAAATATACACTATAAGTTCTTATATATTATGTTATCCATAATTTTTAATAACTAGTGAAAAGAACATTTCACGATAGTATATTTACTTGTAGTAAAGAAATTAATGTTGCATATTTGTCAAGTTATTTTAGGTTGTTGATCAGCTTACTTATCCTGCTATAGTTTGGAAGCCCAAATTGAGGCATCCAAATAATCCATCTCTCACTTCCGTACACCTTAAATCAAAACCAATATAAAACTCATCAAATAAATCACCAAATTAAAATTTTTTAAATCCAAAAATTAAACAATCATACCTCTCTGAACTTAGATCCCTTGCACACACAAAATTCGAGTCAGCAAAAAATGAGTAATCCCCTGCATACACAAAATTAAAAATTAGAATGCGAATTCGATTAATGAGATGAAATTAGAGTCGCCGCATCGCATGTAGATGCTCTCAATTTGGTGGAGGGAAGTCGCCGATACGGAGTCGCTTGATATTCGTGCTCGATTTGGTGGAGGGGAGTCGCCAATACGGAATTAGCAGCGGATCAGATATCGGCAACGACCTCTTGATTGGGAATCGACGCTAGATTTGGATTTGGATTTGCCTTGAGATTCTCCCTTGAGAGGACGATGGAGGTTTCACCAATGAAATTGAAGCGAAGGTTTAAGAAAATGGTTTTAGGGATTTGGAGTTAGCGGCTTAAAAAACCCTAGGGGAGAGAGAGAGAGAGAAATTGGAGCTCTCTGGTTTGAGGAATAGAGGGAGCAAATTGATCTGAATAGGAGAGAGAGAGAGAGGAATAATTTAATAAATAAAGGAGTTGTTTGGGGGGGTTGAATTTGAGTTTTGGGAAAAAAAATATCTTTTGGGAGCAGACCACTGATTTTCTTACTATTGAAGGAGAGCCACCTGATAGCTTTTCTTTGTGTTTTATTATATAGATAATTTTCCTTGAAGAATTGAATCAGATAATGATACAGAGAAAAAGCTGACATGGATGCGTCCTATTGGTCTATTAATATATTTTACATACTGCATGGTCTGTCTGATTTGCACCCACTAAAATATATGTCAATTTCAAATAAGTCACATACTTATTGGTTATTCTATAAAACCCATACACGTTTGGGGTGTATGGGTATTAAATTAGATGTGAATATCACATTAACTTTAGCCCTATTTTCTCTTTGTATCTCCTAATTACCCTAACCTAATTCAAGTTAATTGTGATTCCTTCTTACTATTTAATCGACAGGGCCGGTGTAACGCCCTGAATTTCAAATAAGACCAAATTCAAGATCACAGGATCTTTACTTCACTTCGTACAATTTTACAAGGAAATTAAAACTTTTTAATAATATATCAGAGTTCATTACATCTTTGTTTACACAGCAGAAGAATACAACAATAAAATAAAATACAACTTATACAACTATAACAATGTAAATCATCAACTGCATCATAACATCTTTACTTCTTCATAAAAGTCCATTACCTACATATTAAGCTGTGGGCACGTCAGTCACTTATAACTGACGAAAGTGTTATACTCGGCCATCCTCTCTATGCCGTACATATAACGACTTCATTACTTTAACAACTCACACGAAAAAATTGAATGAACAATAAAGTGTTAAATTGTGACTACGCTAAACATGTAAATGTATGTCATGCCTTAATGCCTAATGCACACATTGTATACTACGATGACACTAATACACGCTTGTTCGGATTCTATGCATCCCATACTACATAGGTCCGAGGACAAGCGCCTATGTACTCCACATTTAAGGGTTCGATCCCTCGCCATGAAACCACCCAGTAATAAAGCAAGGTTTAGATCATTCCACGAATATGGATCCCATCCTGCCGGCTGTTATAACAGATCCCTCATCGTGCGAATCATCCCGTAAGTGCCCATCTAACCCCGGTATATGTATATACATTGGAGTATAGCAACTATCCGCCTGACTACGCTAAGTCTCGGATTTAAAAATAAAAGCCCATTTTTCATGAAGCAACCACAGTTCGCCAACTGGGTCTATAACCATAGAGATCCACCGCCGACTATATAGAAGCAACTCACTTATGTTTGCCCAGGTTCACTACATCTTCACTTATGTGCCTAATTATTTAGTTCAAGACATGAATAAATTTTCAAGCCTAGAATTAGTTTTACCTCCTACCAGACTTTATCAACAAATACGAGATAGCTCCATGGCCATATCTCAAAATATAATTCTCAACTCTTTTCAATAGTGCCGGTACTCGAGGTCTCACTAACTCTAAATCATAACTTTTTCATGTACAAGAAAACATGGGTACACATACCCTTTAATAAACATGCCTTAAACCTAGATATTTTCATCTTCAACTTATTCACAATTGATCAATGTCTTGTCTCCATTCATGATCTAGTTATTCACTCATAATCTTCAAAGCAACATAATACTTTTCAATGCACACAATTTCATCATATGAATTTTATCACAAAATCCAATCTCATGTGATGTCTCGATTCACTTCAAGATATTTCTTAAACAAACAAAAAACAAGTGCAATCTCTTCAAGAGTAATCACTTCACAACAAATAAATTTTGCCTTCTTTCACAAAAACAAGTTCTATTCTCAAATTTCTATTTTTATACTTTAAATAAACTTTCATAATTATTTCTTATAATTTCCCATTTCATTTTATATTAATAATAATGTTTATTTCTAAAACCCTTTCATTCAAAAACTCAATTATATTAAAAAAAACCACAAACAAAACCAAAATGGTGTCTCTGGGTTTTGAACTCGTGACTGGTCGAAACCCACAGCCAACGCCCAGACTCAAACCCCCTAGCCACTAAGTCCATTGGACTCAGGCGTCAAAGAACTGTGCTGAAGTCTTCATAAATCAACTCTTGGTTTCAGAATTCAATTAAAGGAAACAAAAATGAATGTGACTATCAAGTTTCGAACCCAAGATCTCTCATAAATAGTACTTCGTATTGTACTAGCTAACTAGTAAGTCCAAGTGTATTTTCTGTTGAGGAATTGTACTAATGTACTTTTGTTTAAATTATTCAGAAAGTGGGTCTTTTTCATGCAACTTGTTTATCCAAAGATCAAATTTTTCTAAGAATTTGAAATAAAAATTTTCTTGACTGAGAATAAATTTAAAAACAGTAAACATCAATTTTTAAATTCATTAAGACTCTATTCCCACTTTTTTAAATAATTATTTTTCTCATTTTTCACATAGACTTGTATAAAACTTGAGTAGTGTTCATAAAACTAGTTGGTGTTCCTACCTTTACAAATCACAATTTTATAAAAATACTAGCATTTCACTTAATCATGGGAAATTCACGAAAAGACTCTTTCATGCAATAGTTTATATTTCCAATTATAACATGGCAAAATATACATATGTCAACACATCTTTTGGTACTAACTAAATTCATTTTGTTTTCTTTCTTCTTTCTTAGTCATCATAAATCTAAGGCATGATTTGAATAAGACATTCTTCAACAATTTTCCATATTACTCAACATGTACAAAAATTTTGCAAACATACTAACATGATTCATAGCATAAAAGAATTCTTCTTTTTAATTAGCATGGTATCTATTTTTACTCAATCACAACAAAACCATCCTCATTCATACCATATTACACTAGCATGAATTTTATCTATATTTTTCACATTAACATTAACTTATACTACTCATTTATAGTTTTTAGCATGCATATTCTACAACTAGAAAGTATGAAACCACCCACCTCTAATGAAGATTGAATCAATGAGAAGGTTAGAACACCAATCCTAGCTTCTAGCAATTTCTTTTTCTCCTAGCAAGACTCCTCCAAGCACAAGAACACTCTACTCTCTTTTTCTTTCTCTTGTTTAGATTATTTTTTTGTGTGAAGATAGAAGAGAACACTAGGGTATTTATAGGATAAGTTTAGGGATCAAAGTGCAAAATTACACACCTAATAAATTACTCAATTAACTCTCCATCTCTTCACTTTCTTAAATCTCAAAACCCCCAACCTTTCACACCTCCACCTCTTCAAAACCCCAATTCCCAAAACTCCCACCTCTCTCTCCCCACTACTCAAAACCGAAACTCCCCTCTCCTTCTACTAGCACAGCCGAACACCTCAAGGTGGACCCTATTAGCATATGGCCACGTCACTGAGAGTCAACAGCCGAAACAATTCAAGCACTATTGCATTTGCTTTGCTTCAACCCAGTGGGCCCCCATACACTACCACAGAGTATTTTCTAAATCACCTTGTTATTGCATATAAATTATCTACATATATAGTAAGGGTAGCGATCCAGTGAGAACCGTTCTCACGATAAGCTTTGTGAAAACTCCACGCCTATCCATCCTATGGATAATCCGAACCGTTCATATTGTTTAACATAACTAATTTAGTCTAGAAATATAAAATCAAGTCATTTGGTATTCATTTGTCCATGCATAATGTCACTATAAAAAATAACGATTTTTCAGCCACACAATTTGTAACACTTTAATACATGGGCAAATGAATCTTAAATGACTTGATTTCTCATCCATGGACTAATTGAATCGTGTAGATCAAAATGAACGGTTCAGATCTTTCAACTAATGTCCCAAACAAAAGTTCTCACGTGGTTCTTACCAAAAGAGTTCTCACTCGATCATTTCCCTATATAGTAACTCTTCAAAACCCCAACTCCCAAAACTCCCACCTCTCTCTCTCCCCACTACTCAAAACCGAAACTCCCCTCTCCTTTTACTAACACAGCCGAACACCTCAAGGTGGGCCCTATTGGCATATGGCCACGTCACTGAGAGTCAATAGCCGAAACAATTCAAGCACTATTGCTTTTGCTTTGCTTCAACCCAGTGGCCCCCATACACTACCACAGAGTATTTTCTAAATCACCTTGTTATTGCATATAAATTATCTACATATATATATATATATAGAGTGATCTTCGGTTGCAAACGGGCCGGAACGGGTCGGTTCGCACGGACTCGTGCGAACTTCGATCTGGACCGTTGGATCAAAAATCCAACGGTCCAGATTTTTTTTAATAAAATCTTGCCTTAACCCGTCGTTGGCAAGAACGGGTTAAGGCAAAATTTTATTAAAAAAGATGGCCTTAACCCGTTCTTGGGAATAACGGGTTAAGGCTATATTTTTTCATTTTCGTCGACTTAGAGTTCGTCTTCTTCTTCCGCTCTCTTCTTCTTTCTTCGACGAAAATAAACCCAAACGACGGAAAAAAGAAAAAAACCCTAAAAAACCCTAGCTCCGATGCTCGAAACCCTCGAACTCCCTCTTCTTTCCCAACTCCGAAGATCGAAACCCTCGAACACCGACGATCGAAACCCTAGATTTTCTTCCCCTCTTCGGTACGAAATCGGAACCCTAGTTCTCTTCCAAAACCCATTGCTTGGCTTGATTTCGACCTATTCCGTAAGGTATACACTATTTCTTTAACCCAATAATCTACATTTGTATTTTTTTTTGAATTTGTGTGTAGTAATTTATTTAGAAATTGGGAAAAAATTTAAATGCGTTAGTAGATTTTGGATGTAGATTCGGGTTGACCTTAAGTATATTCAATTGCCGAATTACGTTACTTGCATTAGTAACTAGTAGAATTAGAATTGTATATACGAAATTAGTTATAAACTTTTCAGTGCGGTTATGGTTGAAAACCCTGCGAACGACCGTAAAAAAATACGAAACTTTCCGAGTAGGTTCGTCTCACGTAGTACAAGCCAAACCCACTTGTAGAAGCGAGTTTCGACTCACGGTTCGAGAGTTACGGCCGCGTATTGCTTTCGGTTGGAAAAAACCAAGTATAGCGGTGCACGGCCGTATATCGCAAACCGTGACTCGAAACACGCTTCTACAAGTTCGGGTGGCTTTCCCTACGTGAATTCGACCAAGTCGAAAAGTTTTAAAATTTTCGGATGCCGTTTGTGTGGTTTTCTCAACTTCCCTGCATGTGAATTTTTTACTTAGAATTTTGTAAGTGCGGTTAGATTAGATTAGATTAGAAAACCCTTCGAACGACCTCCCAAAAATACGAAACTTTGCGGGCTGGTTGGTGTCCCCAAGGAGAAGCCACCCGAACTTGTAGAAGTGAGTTTCGACTCACGGTTCGAGAGATACGGTCGCGTATCGCTTTCGGTTGAAAAAAACTATTATAAAGCGGTATACGGTCGTATCTCGCAAACCGTGAGTCGAAACTCGCTTCTACAAGTTCGGGTGGCTTGCCCTACGTGAACCCGATCAACTCTGAAAGTTTTAAAATTTTCGGATGCCGTTTATGCGGTTTTCTCAACTTCCTCGCATTATAAGTTTTAGACTTAGAATTTTTTAAGTGCGGGTAGATTAGAAAACCCTCCAAACGGCCTCCAAAAAATACGAAACTTTGCGATTTGGTTGGTGACACGTACGAGAAGTGACCCGAAGTTGTAGAAGTGAATTTCGACTCACGGTCCGAGAGATACGGCCGCGTATCGGTTTTGGTTGGAAAAAAACAACTCAAGCCGGTACACGGCCGTATCTCCCGAACCGTGAGTCGAAACTCGCTTCTACAAGTTCGGGTGGCTTGCCCTACGTGAATCCGACCTAGTCGGAAAGAATTATAATTTTCGGGTACCGTTTGCGCGGTTTTCTCAACTTTCTCGCACTACAAGTTTTAGACTTAGAATTTCCTAAGTGCGGGTAGATTAGAAAACCCTTCAAACGGCCTCCAAAAAATACAAAACTTTGCGAATTGGTTGGTGTCACCTACGGGAAGCCAAACGAACTTGTAGAAGTGAGTTTCGACTCACGGTTCGAGAGATACGGTCGCATATCGCTTTCGGTTGAAAAAAACTATTATAAAGCAGTATACGGTCGTATCTGGCAAACCGTGAGTCGAAACTCGCTTCTACAAGTTCGGGTGGCTTGCCCTACGTGAACCCGACCAACTCTGAAAGTTTTAAAATTTTCAGATGCCATTTGTGCGATTTTCTCAACTTCCTCGCATTACAAGTTTTAGCCTTAGAATTTTCTAAGTGCGGGTAGCTTCGAAAACCCTTCAAACGGCCTCCAAAAAATACGAAACTTTACGATTTTGTTGGTGTCACCTACGAGAAGTGAACCGAAGTTGTAGAAGTGAATTTTGACTCACGGTCCGAGAGATACGGCCGCGTATCGGTTACGGTTGGGAAAAAACCTAGTAAAGCCGGTACATGGCCATGTCTCGCAAACCGTGAGTCAAAACTCGCTTCTACAAATTTGGGTGGCTTGCCCTACGTGAATCCGACCAACTCGGAAAGTTTTAAAATTTTCGGATGCCGTTTGTGCGGTTTTCTCAACTTCCTCAAATGAGAAGTTTTAGACTTAGAATTTTGTAAGTGCGGGTAGGTTAGAAAACCCTTCAAACGACCTCCAAAAAATACAATACTTTGGGATTTGGTTGGTGTCACCCACGAGAAGCCAAACCAACTTGTAGAAGTGAGTTTCGACTCACGGTTCGTGAGATACGGCCGCGTATCGCTTACGGTTGGGAAAAAACCAAGTAAAGCGGTAGACGGCTGTATCTCGCAAACCGTGACTCCAAACTCGCTTCTACAAGTTCGGGTGGCTTGCCCTATGTGAATTCCACCTAGACGAAAAGTTTTAAAATATTCGGATGCCGTTTGTACGGTATTGCGTCAATTCCTCAAGTGAGAAGTTATTGACTTAGAATTTTTTTAAAACGGGCCAATTAGAAAGCGATACGAACCACCTCCAAAAAATACGAAACTTGGCGAGTTGTAAGGTGTTCCCTATGAGAAGTGAGCCGAAGTTGTAGAAGTGAATTTCGACTCACGGTCCAAGACATATGGCCGCATATCGGTTGAAGGTTGGAAAAAAACCTAATAAAGCGGTATACGGTCGTATCTCGCACACCATGAGTCGAAACTCACTTGTACACGTTGGTGTGGCTTGCCCTACGTGAATCCGACCTATTTACAAAAGTTTTATAGATTTATTTGTTTTCGTTCGTGCGTTTTTCAGTATAATCTCGGTATGTTTGTTTTGTTGTCATCTTTATCAACAACAATTTAATTTTTTTGTCAGGTAGCTAAATGGCTAGAACAAGGCAACCGAGAATCGAGTCCGGTAACACTAGTGGCGCACCAACTACTGAGGTAAGATCGATTACTATTATTGGTTTTAAATACAAACATGTAACATTATCTCAATAATAACATTTGTTATATTTATTCGTGCAGGTTGGTGGCCGTCAATCCACATTGGCTGAGGCAGGTCCGTCGTCCTCGGTTACATCACCCGGACCCGTGGACACAAGCATACTCACCCTGCAACCCAAACACCGATCGGAAGCCGTGTGGAATGGGTCCGATAAAAAATTAAATTTCCGGAAGCACACAGTTCTTCCTTGGGATGACCGTATCACGCCGTATGTGGTAGAGGCCGGTTTCTACGGAGCAAGATTCATTCACTCTGTGAAGCTAGATCGGCCACTCCTTACAGCTCTAGTCGAGCGATGGAGGCCCGAGACCCACACATTCCACCTGCCTGTGGGTGAGATGACTGTGACCCTACAGGATGTGGCAATGATAACAGGACTACCAGTCGATGGGTTTGCCGTGACGGGGAACATGGACTTCGATCGAGTTGAAGTTGTTAGAGACTTACTCGGTATCGACCTGCAGTTGGTAGTTCTCCAAATGCAAGAGGCCGCCGAAAAAAATATCCGCGAAAATGCCCCCGCAGATTCTGATGAAGATGTATTGAATGAACAAATAGAAGCTGCGAAACTTAAAGCGGAGCAAGAGGTGATGGATGACGCTTTCGAGGGTAAATCACTTTACATCACCTGGTTAAAATTTCAGTTCGAGGAGGAATATTTGAACCCCGAGTCGGGTGAGAATGACCTGACGTACTATGCACGTGCATACATTTTTAGTTTGATAGGGGGACTTATCTTCCCAAACTCATCCGGATCAACCGTGCCGCTGATGTACCTACGGTTGTTGGAGGATTTCCGGTATGCGGGTCGCCTTAGTTGGAGGAGTGCGGCACTAGCGCTACTATACAGGAATTTGTGCACATGTTCTTTAGGTGGCGTACAGATGGGTGGCCCCATGGTGCTGATGCAGATATGGAGTTGGGAACGCATCCACATCGGACGTCCCCGTATTATTAAGCCTACACCGAAATTTTTGGCCAACCCGGGGGCAGCAGAGTTGTTACCTCCTGTAGGAGCATATTGGGCCGGCCGACACACGTGGGTCGATAACCCACGCCAATCGCTGACCTACTACAGAGATGAGTTGGACAGCCTGCGGGACGAGTTCGTCAACTGGGAACCGTACTCGGCCGACAGGTTGCAACGCATTCCTCCAGTCTGCCTAGACAGATCCCTTTGGTTGACGGCTGCACCTCTTGTGAACTTTTCGGTTGTGGAGTTCCAGTATCCTGACAGGGTCCTGCAGCAATTCGGATATCAACAAAAGATTCCCGATGTCAGGTCTTACGATAAAAAGTTACATGAGGTCAGGGGAACGGGACGGGTGCCCAACTTCGATTGGGCTGATTTTCATCGTTATCATGTAGCCAACTGGAACACCATGCGGCGTCAAATGACACCGAATTTGATGTATGTTGCGATTCCATACGATGGCTCCCTCCAGCAGGCATACATGATGTGGTACAAGCGAATAACCCGGTTGTTCGTTTCTCCAACGGCCGCCATACCAGCTGGGGTGCAACTTTCGATTCCCCCCACCCAGGTGGATCCACCTTCAGCATATTCCTCCTCCCAGCCGATGTACCAACCAAGGGCTGAGGCACATCGAAAAGCGGTCAGTCAAATTTCATATAGTTTGTACGCATGTACTGTGTTTAATTGATGTACACTAATTTTGAATGATGTTTAAATTGGAATTTTTCACCAACTGTAGATTGAAAACGCATGGGAGGTTGTCCGAATAGCTGCTCGCGTCCTGAAGACTAGGATACCCGACAGCTTCAAGACGGTAATCCGGGAGATGTTAGCCCCGTGCTGTCGTACTCTGGAGGACGCGGGTGAAGGTCTACAGGCTGAGGCCTATTTGAGCGCCAACGTGCCGCCAATAAGTAAGAGGCGAAAACAAACTGTTAGTAGGGGAATTCTAATCCACGAGCGACAACAAGCACGAGAAGAGCCAAATCCCGAAGGTACTGATGAGGAACAGTCGTCGGATGATTCTGATTCTTCCCAACCACACGGCGCACGGTGAAATCCTAAAAGGACGCGGCAACCTCCCAATCAATTCACACCAAGCGGTCGCAAGCGGGATAGCCGTAGACGGTAATCTGTAAAACTCTGTAATAGCGTATCTTTTGGTTGGTGATTTTGTTGCTGCAGTAACTAACGTATTGTTTGTTTCTACGTTGATAAACTGTTGTAGGTGAATTTTGGGGCGTGGTATGCAAGCCAAAGTCGAGAACGCCTTCATTTGTAATTAATAGTCTTTTGACCATGTGCAACCTGATATGTAAATTTTTGAATATTAATTATATTTAAAGTAATTAAGTGGTTGGTCGTTATTGGACATTTGTACGCCGTCAACTTTCTTGTGAAGATAACTGTTGTGTTATTTACTGTGCTGCGCCTTCATTTGTGAATTTGTGGAGAACATTTGATGAAGTCGTTTCTGTATCAGGAAAAATGTACACCAACCAAAACATGGTAATTAATTGCTGCACAAATGTATATTCTTAACCCGTTATTCATGATAGCGGGTTAATTAGCTTAACCCGTTATCAGGAAGGACGGGTTCGGTAGAGAAATATTGACAGTGGTTTGGAAGCCTGCAGACCAAGTCTTGGTATAGTTCTGCTAATATGGATCTACTTAACCCGTCACTTCTAACAACGGGTTATATTGCCTTAACCCGTTCTTCACGACAACGGCTTAGGTATAGCGATATTGGCAGACATTTAATTCCTATAGATCAAAGTACTGCCAATATCACTGGACTTAACCCGTTCTTGGGAATAACGTGTTAACTTAACTTAACCCGTCCTTCGCAAGAACGAGTTATGTAGAGTGTTATTGCCAGGGCCCTATCCAAGTTTTCAAATTATACTCCCAAAAATCGAAGTACTTAACCCGTTCTTGGGAATAACGGGTAAAGGTTAGTTAACCCGTTCTCGTGAATAACGGTTTAAAAACTTGAATAAATTTTGGGTTTTCTAAAAATTTCTCTTAACTCTTTGCGAGAACTGTCTAATGAACTGTGTAAGGTGACATTAATATGCCCATAAACTGTTTATTATTTTTATAATTATCCATTTATTCTCCCGTAACTAACCACTCTAAATTTGTTACCATAATAAGTTTTGTGAAAGTAAAAAAATTAAATTACGCGTTTTTTTGTACCGAGGGTTAGGGTTAGGTTAAAGTAGGGTTAGTGTCGGGTTAGGGTTAGGGTTAGGTTAAGATAGGGTTATTGGTCATTGCATGTGTTTTGTTTTGGTTAATTCGGTTCATATTTGTCGATCCCCACATCTATATTTGACTTCGTAACACGTGGAACCACATGTAAAACATGGTAAGTATCTTAATTTGACCGACGAGTCGTTAACTTGTAGTACATTAACTGGCCGTTCTAAATTTCCACACTAATGAATCTGTCGATCCATCAGTCAATCAAATATATCTACTCCCACATGCACTGATTGTGCTACTACATGTGAACTCGTGCCCACACATGTGATCCGATCCAGTTTTTGTTAGCCATCTATATTAGACCTGGTGGCATTGCGCTCTAATAGCACAAAGGGGCTTTTCCATTAGGAATACCATTACCATCAGTGTTGATCCAAACCCGTTATTGGTCTTTTTGTACGTGGATTTTAGGATCTACATGTGATTTTCCCCCATATGGGCTACATGTGGGATCTACATGTGATTATCATCAGTGTACATTAACGGGCCGTTCTGAATTCCCAGATTAATTAATCCATCCGTCCCTAACCAGTCATTCAATTCGAAGATGTAGATCAGGTTTAACCAAATATAAAATTTCTCTCAAGCTAGATACACAATTCTGTCAGCTTTGGCAAACAGCCTCTTTCTCGCTGAAGGGAATTGTAAGATATATGGAACACTAACAGGTTTATCAGTCTTACAAACTGTAAGTTGTAGTAGAGATTCTACCGTTTCATGTCTCTCCATTAGGGATACCATCATCATCATAGTTGATCCAAATATGTATTGGTCTTTTTGTACATGCATGTGGGGATCTACATATGGTTTTTCCCATGTATAGGCTACATGTGGGGATCTACATGTGGTTTATCCTCCATATAGGCTACATATGAGATCTATATGTGGTTTTTTCCCACACGTGGTTTCCAATATATAGGCTACATGTGGGATCTACATGCGTACTTTTTCCCCAGGCTACATGTGGGGATCTACATGTGGTTTTTTCCCCATGTAGGCTACATGTGGAGATCTAAATATTTTTTTACATGTGTAAAAGCCTACATGTGGCATCTAAATGTTTTTTTCCCCACAATCTTTACATGTGACAACAAGCAAAACTCAATACCCGCCTACAAAATCACATGTACCTCCCCACATGTAGCTTTCTCATAACGGCTACATGTGTGAATCCAAATGTGGATTTTCCCCCATTTATTAAACAGGGGATCTTTTGTACAGACAGTGGAAAACATATTTGTATTGTCATTTCTGGTAAAAGATGGCAGTTTTTGTTAGCCATCTATATTAGATCTGGTGGCACTGCGCTCTAATAACACAGAGGGGCTTTTCCATTAGGAATACTTTCATCATTACAGTTGTTCCAAACCCTGACTTGGTCTTTTTGTCCCCTGTATAGGGTACATGTGGGATCTACATGTGGTTTTTCCCTCATATAGGGTACATGTGGGATCTACATGTGGTTTTCCCCCCATAACAAGCTAAACAAGTAGAACTCAATCTCAAAGCAGACACTATTAAAAGCCAAATGAGTGGAGACTCTACATTTGGCGATATACATGTGGATGTAGGCAATATATAGGCTACATGTGGCGATCTACTTTTGTATATGCACTTTAGGTTTTTTCCATATTAAAGTGTCTGCTACGAAAAGAAAAGGAGTGGATACTCCAACCCTAACCCTAACCCTAACCGTAACCCTACTAACCCTATACTAACCCTAACCCTAACCTACAATATTTTTTATATTGTTTTTTATGAACCAAAATACAAATAAATTTGTGTTAAGTAGAGAGATATTGGCCGAACTAAAACCCCTGTATGTGAAGTATTGAACCAAAGTACTGCCAATATCTATCTCCGTAACCCGTTATTTATGATAACGAGTTAGATTGTATTAAACCGTTAACGTCAAGAACGGGTTAAGAAAAGAGATATTGGCCGAACTTACATGTGAAGTATTGGTTATGCACAAAATACACAATCTCCAACACAAATAAAAAAACTGTTCACATCGGCATGCAGACAATTTTCGTTAACACAAAATTTGCAAACAGAACGAGTTCCCCAAATTGTATACATCTACCAATTTCACATTTTCCGACAGCAGTAAGCATTCACAACCAAAATGCCTTGTCAAAATCCATAGTAACATAACTTTGTTCACAAATATCACGAATAAACTGACGTACGGAAATTACATTATAATTAAAAACATCATTAATTTACTTGTACCAAACAAGCATACGACAATTATCCACACATACATACAATCCAAAAATAACACAATTTTTCAACGCATTGCGTCTTTCCATTTGGGCGCGTTATACTTGTTTCATTCCGGACCTATACCAGGAAAAAAAAAACAAAGTTAATAATCCAGTCGAAATTCATAAAAATCTGCACGAATCAATATAAAATTTGGCAATTATTCGGTGATTATTTTGAAATTTTGATATGACATACATATTAATAAATTTCTTAAAGCCCCCTTAGCACGAACCTTCGCCTTCGTCATCATCACTCTCTACAGCGTTTGGAGCTTCTTCATTACCCACCGATCCACTAAAAAAAGAAAGAAGAATGAGTTAGTACTGTCCAAAATAACAAAGTTTGAGTCCAATTAACAAATACAAAATCTCTGATATAATACATTGCTAAATTTTTTGGGCAATTCCGTGAATCGTGACCTACGACACGAAGACATGTCCTGCAAAGTCTTGGCCTCTTCGTTTTTTGACCTTCTCTTACCGACTTCAACCGTTTCCCTTTAGGCCTCCCCTTTGTGGTGCACTGTATAGGGTCACCTACATGTGCATGTGCATGTGCTTGTCCACCACTCTCAGGTTGTGCGCTACCTTCGTGTGGTGTGCTGTTCACTGACTCAATCTTAGCAAAGCCTTCAATTCCCTTCAGCATGTGGTCGAGCATGTACTTGTATCCTCGCTCTGAAGAACAACCAAGATCGACCATATGTCTTGAGTGCATACTCAGTTCACAATAACGCGAAGCAAAATTGTCGCCCATATTATTGCCCACCGGTATACTGCTTCTCCTCATTTGATCCCTGGTCCATCGCCTACAAATATATTGTTCGGGTAGTGCGGTGTGATCTGTGAACCGAATAACTGCAAGTAGATGTTTGCAGGAAATGCCTACGAAGGAGTACATGGAACAAGGGCATTTAGCAATTTTACTGATTTTACAATAAGAAATCACCCTCCCCGGTTCTGAATTTCCACAAACTGTTACTGAATAAACTGCACTATCCGGTGTATCCATACTCGCAATTAAACTCACATTAAGTAATAAGCTTTTGACCACTTCTTGTCGAAATTTGTAGAAAATCTTCAAAGTGTATGTCCCTGCCATTTGTGACTCCAATGCCCACTCGGTCTTCAATTTTGGCCGCTCCTCGCGATTACGATGTATTTCTTTAAGTTCATCGTGTCTTTGTTTTACTAAGAGTCGGTCAAAGATGATAGCAAATTCATGTAGTGAGTACTTTTTATGAGTATGGTGCTTCAAGGATGAATGTAGCGATTCGCTACGTTGGGTACTCAACATGCCCCCCCAAAATGAGTCTCTTGCGTACACAGGGGCCCATTTTTCACGGATCTCAAATTTTTCCTTCAACCATTTGTTATTTTCTAATTTGTACTGAGAGATCAAATTTTTCCACTTCTGTTCGAATTCTGTTTTAAATTCCGCCGTATAAATAATAGTCTTCAAAGCATCCCTGAACTCATCAACGTTATTCGACATTCGAACTTCATGCGGTAGCTTATCCAAAATATGCCAAATGCAATATCTATGTGACGTGATCGGGAAAACTTTCGAAATTGCAGAAGTTATCCCGCGATCCTCATCTGTCACGATGTTGATCGGATCACATGGCATTGCAGCACGCCACTTTTCAAAGAACCACTCAAATGAGGATGTCGTCTCATTGGGGATGAACCCACAACCTAGGAATATTGATTGCCAATGATGGTTGAATCCAACAAATGGTACGAACAACATCCCGTATCGGTTTGTGTTGTAGGTAGCGTCAAAGCAGAGAACATCCGCAAATACTTTGTAATTATTTCTGGCGATACCGTCCACCCAGACACAATGTGTCAATCGCCCTTCGGGGTCACATTGGTAATCAAAATAGAATAAGGGATCGGTCGCCTTTTTCGATTCAAAAAACTCAAGTAGCATTTGTCCGTCGTGACCTTTTAAACCTTCCATCTCGTCTCTCCTGAGATTTCTTACATCGGTTTCGGTGAATCCAATTTTCTCATTACCGCCGCTTGCACCTTCAAAGAATAGCATTTGTTTGCATACAGGGACATTAGCTTCGGTAAGTTGACCAATTACATTTTTATCTGTCTTAGTCAATTCACGGTTTCGAGGTAGCAAGTGACGTCTACTGGGTGAAGTAAATTCGTGATTGTGTGCTTCATTTAACGAATAAATAATCCACGAATTATTTTGTGAAGTACTATGTGGGTTTATTTTCACACGGACGAAAGCTTTGCAACCCGTTCTAGAAGTTGTACCTCGTCTTGTTTCATTATAGCTATTCGGTGACTCCCCGACTTTATTACAGACGTATGATTTATCCACTACATCGTTTCCCTTATATTTATTTCCACCCTTACGCATAGCAAATCCCGCACATTTGCAATATGATGAATAAAATTTTTCCGCATCCTCAAGGGTGGGAAATGTCATACCAATCTTCGGTTTTAGGTGCTCGTCAACATGAGGAAGATACTCGCCAAGTTGTTGTGCACGAACAAATTTATCTCCGGCAACAGAACTTCCTTCGAAACTGTCCATACCTAAGAAACGGTGAAGAGGAGAATAGTTAGGGGTACTAAACCGCTGTATTTGGTATTTTTATAAGTGCACAAGCCACCACAACTTGAAAAGGAGAAAAGTTTCGTATTAATTGGAGGTGGTTTGAAGTGTTTTATAAACGGCCCGCACTTAGAAAATTCTAATTCTAAAACTTAAAATGCGAGGAAATAGAGCAAAACCGCACAAACGGCATCCGAAAATTATAAAAATTTCCATCTAGGTGGAATTCACGTAGGGCAAACCACCCGAACTTGTAGAAGGGAGTTTCGACTCACAGTTTGCGAGATACGACCGTATACCGCTTTATAATAGTTTTTTTCAACCGAAAGCGATACGCGGCCGTATCTCTCGAATCGGGAGTCGAAAATCACTTCTATAAGTTCGGGTGGCTTCTCATAGGGGACACCAACCTACCCGCAAAGTTTCGTATTTTTTGGAGGCCGTTTGAAGGGTTTTCTAATCTACCCGCACTTAGAAATTTCTAAGTTTAAAACTTGTAGTGCAGGGAAGTTGAGAAAACCACGCAAACGGCACCCGAAAATTATAAAACTTTTCGACTAGGCCGGATTCACGTAGGGCAAGCCACCCAAACTTGTAAAAACGAGTTTCGACTCACGGTTTGCAAGACATGGCCGTGTACCGGCTTTACTAGGTTTTTTCCCAACCGTAACCGATACGCAGCCGTATCTCTCGGACCGTGAGTCGAAATTCACTTCTACAACTTCGGTTCACTTCTCGTAGGTGACACCAACAAAATCGCAAAGTTTCGTATTTTTTGGAGGCCGTTTGAAGGGTTTTCGAAGCTACCCGCACTTAGAAAATTCTAGGGCTAAAACTTGTAATGCGAGGAAGTTGAGAAAACCACACAAACGGCATCCGAAAATTTTAAAACTTTCAGAGTTGGTCGGGTTCACGTAGGGCAAGCCACCCGAACTTGTAGAAGCGAGTTTCGACTCACGGTTTGCCAGATACGACCGTATACTGCTTTATAATAGTTTTTTTCAACCGAAAGCGATACGCGATCGTATCTCTCGAACCGTGAGTCGAAACTCACTTCTACAAGTTCGTTTGGCTTCCCGTAGGTGACACCAACCAATTCGCAAAGTTTCGTATTTTTTGGAGGCCGTTTGAAGGGTTTTCTAATCTACCCGCACTTAGAAAATTCTAAGTCTAAAACTTGTAGTGCGAGAAAGTTGAGAAAACCGCGCAAACGGTACCCGAAAATTATAAATCTTTCCGACTAGGTCGGATTCACGTAAGGCAAGCCACCCGAACTTGTAGAAGCGAGTTTCGACTCACGGTTCGGGAGATACGGCCGTGTACCGGCTTTAGTTGTTTTTTCCCAACCAAAACCGATACGCGGCCATATCTCTCGGACCGTGAGTCGAAATTCACTTCTACAACTTCGGGTCACTTCTCGTACGTGTCACCAACCAAATCGCAAAGTTTCGTATTTTTTGGAGGCCGTTTGGAGGGTTTTCTAATCTACCCGCACTTAAAAAATTCTAAGTCTAAAACTTATAATGCGAGGAAGTTGAGAAAACCGCACAAACGGCATCCGAAAATTTTAAAACTTTCAGAGTTGGTCGGGTTCACGTAGGGCAAGCCACCCGAACTTGTAGAAGCGAGTTTCGACTCACGGTTTGCGAGATACGACCGTATACCGCTTTATAATAGTTTTTTTCAACCGAAAGCGATACGCGACCGTATCTCTCGAACCGTGAGTCGAAACTCACTTCTACAAGTTCGGGTGGCTTCTCCTTGGGGACACCAACCAGCCCGCAAAGTTTCGTATTTTTGGGAGGTCGTTCGAAGGGTTTTCTAATCTAATCTAATCTAACCGCACTTACAAAATTCTAAGTCAAAAATTCACATGCAGGGAAGTTGAGAAAACCGCACAAACGGCATCCAAAAATTTTAAAACTTTCCGACTTGATCGAATTCACGTAGAGCAAGCCATCCGAACTTGTAGAAGCGTGTTTCGAGTCACGGTTTGCGATATACGGCCGTGCACCGCTATACTTGGTTTTTTCCAACCGAAAGCAATACGCGGCCGTAACTCTCGAACCGTGAGTCGAAACTCGCTTCTACAAGTGGGTTTGGCTTGTACTACGTGAGACGAACCTACTCGAAAAGTTTCGTATTTTTTTACGGTCGTTCGCAGGGTTTTCAACCATAACCGCACTGAAAAGTTTATAACTAATTTTGTATATACAATTCTAATTCTACTAGTTACTAATGCAAGCAACGTAATTCGGCAATTGAATATACTTAATGTCAACCCGAATCTACATCCAAAATCTACTAACGCATTTAAATTTTTTCCCAATTTCTAAATAAATTACTACACACAAATTCAAAAAAAATACAAATGTAGATTATTGGGTTAAAGAAATAGTGTATACCTTACGGAATAGGTCGAAATCAAGCCAAGCAATGGGTTTTGGAAGAGAACTAGGGTTCCGATTTCGTACCGAAGAGGGGAAGAGAATCTAGGGTTTCGATCGTCGGTGTTCGAGGGTTTCGATCTTCGGAGTTGGGAAAGAAGAGGGAGTTCGAGGGTTTCGAGCGTCGGAGCTAGGGTTTTTTAGGGTTTTTTTCTTTTTTCCGTCGTTTGGGTTTATTTTCGTCGAAGAAAGAAGAAGAGAGCGGAAGAAGAAGACGAACTCTAAGTCGACGAAAATGAAAAAATATAGCCTTAACCCGTTATTCCCAAGAACGGGTTAAGGCCATCTTTTTTAATAAAATTTTGCCTTAACCCGTTCTTGCCAACGACGGGTTAAGGCAAGATTTTATTAAAAAAAATCTGGACCGTTGGATCTTTGATCCAACGGTCCCGATCGAAGTTCGCACGGGTCCGTGCGAACCGACCCGTTCCGGCCCGTTTACAACCGAAGATCACTCATATATATATATATATATATATATATATATATATATATAGAGGAGTGATCCAATGAGAAACACCTTTAAATGAGAAAATAAGAAACACTATTATAAACCATCGGATCTGGCTCATCATCATGATTTCCATTGGACGGTGGATGCATACCCCCCCATGCGGGGGGTATTTTAGTCAATTCTCGAATTAAAAATATACACCCAGCATCCTTCCTCTCTCTATCATTCCCTTCTCAACTTCTCTCTCGTTCCTCTACCCAAATCCCCAATCTCCAACCACCGAAACTCTTCCTCCACCTTCGCCCGACGCCCCCGACACCCCCGATGCCATCGTCGAAGCCCCCAACGCTCCTCTCTGTCGGCGAAATCACAGGGCCCGAATAAAATGGTTGGCTTAAGTTCAGCGTTGGGGACCTTAGTGACGATCTGCAGAGCCAGTCAAGGTAAAAGATAGAGAAGGATGCACCAATTGCTGAAGGATATGTACCATAAATTAGACAGAACCCTGTCACTGATGGAGTGCCAAAGTCATGCAAAATACATGGTCAGGAGCATGGAGGATGTCCCTGGCCGTTGTTAGGGATTGTTTTGTGTGGACATGGGCTATGAATTTTTTTATTTCCGATTCCATACAAATGTATGGGAGCTAATCATGTCGGTAAGTTTCACTGTTTCAGCAAAGGTTTTTAAATTTTAATGTACAATGTTTGGGAGAGTCTCCATTTCCAGCAGTGTGATCAATGTATATGATTTATATATTGTTGATTTTATTTAAGTCAGTTCTTTTGTACAATTTTTTTTTTTTTAATAATTGGTTGGTTCGGTTAATAATTTTTTAATAATTGGTTGAAGTAATTCTAGTGATTGCAGCAATGTGAATGTGTTTGCCCTGATCCAATTAGATTAAAAGTTTGGCTAATGTACAGGAAAATACCACATACTTCAAAGGTTTTGAAAAAAAATAACAATCACCCATTTGGTACATATCTTCAGCTACAGATGTGCTTAAGTGACCAATTTCTCTGATCTTCGCAAAGTCATGGTTTGCACGCGGTCGGAACGCAAGTTCATTGTGGTCAGAATGCGGTTTAGAAGTGTGTTCGATAAGCTTATGGTATGACGTGGTTTTAAATGGTTCACACTCAAGCTAACGACGTACACAATTTATGCGGTCTGACGGGGGGAAATTTTCTTCAGAAAAAAAATGTGGCAGCTTATGTACAGTTGATCAAAAAGTAACAAAGACTCAAATCATGAAATTTCAGATCCAACCAAGCGAAAAACACTTCATTCATCTCTGGTTTTGGCTCCGCTGAACATATCCGAAATATATACCCTACTTCTGAATGAAGACAGTTCTGCTAAGGGAAGCAGAAGGAAGCCAAAATACTCTCGACCAAAAACAGATAATGACCTGTTCAGAAAAACAGATAATGAAGCCACTACAAAGATCTACGAAATATATGCCGCCCAAGTTTTCCATTACGCCACAATCCCCACAGTGGTTGGAGATTGGGGATTTGGGTAGAGGAACGAGAGAGAAGTTGAGAAGGGAATGATAGAGAGAGGAAGGATGCTGGGTGTATATTTTTAATTCGAGAATTGACTAAAATACCCCCCGCATGGGGGGGGTATGCATCCACCGTCCAATGGAAATCATGATGATGAGCCAGATCCAATGGTTTATAATAGTGTTTCTTATTTTCTCATTTAAAGGTGTTTCTCATTGGATCACTCCTCTATATATATATATATATATATATATATATATATATTGTATTATTATTTTAGATTGTAAGTCAAAATAGTTTGCTTAAAACTTAAATGTATCATGCAAAAATAAAATAAATACACATGTTTCAAAAATTTATTTTTGAAAATGAATACGCTCAAATATGCGCACCAAAACAAACACGTGCGTCGCACGTAAAATATCAAAAATACGAAATTCAACGTTATCACAGAAAAATGTTAAAGATAATAAAAATAAAATATAATAAAAATATATTCATTAATTTTATATATTTCACGACATAATTGCTACGTACGTAGAAAACACGTACATTACACGTACAAAAATATGTAGATTAAAATGCGAGAAAAATGAATTTCTATTTTATAAAATGGATTTGTATACATAAAATAAATACTTTAAACACATAGAAAATATTGCACGTAGCGGTGAAAACACATAATCGATACGTGCATCAAAAACACGTAAAGAGCATGTAAAATGCAGAAATTGAAATTTGTTATTTTTATTGACTCAAAATAGGGTAAAATCAATGCGGAAAATGCATAAATAGTTGGTAATTAAAATACGTGGTGAAACATGTTACAAAATACACGTGCGTAACGCACAAGGGCAAAATTGTAATTTTCAATTTTGCAGGGTGTTACAGCTGGTCCTGGGATAATTAAGACCCTTGGTGAAAAATAAGATTATGCCCTTTATAGATAACTAGTGAGTAGTGACTAATGATAATTTTCTTTTGCATGTATCACTGATTCAAACATTAGATACAATGCAATGAAAATTTTTAGGCTGATATTAGAGATCTAAAAGAAGCTTTACCTCCGCCACAAACATATGCACTTCTCTGTCATCATGTATTGAGGGTTTCTTAATGAAGGTGAGATTTTGACAGAGCACTTGAATGTTTAGTATTACATACTGTCATTCTATAGTATTCTATATTCTGTGATATTCTCTATTCTATAGTATGATCAATGTTTAGTAGTAACACTGTGTATTCTGAACTGTACAATTTAAGTTTACAAACAATATAATTTTGAGTTTACAGTTCCTATAAATTGATATAAAATATTAATTAGTGACTCGGTTTTAAACAAATTTGTTCTCCATATGCATCATGTATTTTATAGCATGAAATGTTTAAAATTGTATTAAGTGCATTGTGAACTGTACAATCTATCAAAACTCGAAAATTTTTACAAACAAATATGATTTGTGGTAGGAAGTTTACTGTTCCTATAAATTGATATTCACTATATCAATTATTTACTTTGTTTTAAACAAATTTGATCTCCATGTTCATATGGATCTTGTATTCTTTCGCATGATAAATATTTAGTATTATTTACAGTAGTGTATTCCAATTGTACAATTCGAACAAAACTCAAAAAGTTCTACAAACAAATATGATTTGTGATAGGAGAGTCTAAAAAAACAAAAAGAAATATTCGGTCCTGAAGACCCATAATTAAGTAAGTACTCAAATAAGTAGCAGGCCTCACGACAAAAAAAATAGGCCACAATTATACACAAGAAGAACAACCCAATACAAACAGGAATGCTTAAAGTAGGCTTTGAGATGGACTTCAAAATTGAAAAACATAATAAGTTAGAAAAATTGAAACTGCTCACAAAATAAATAAATAAATAAAATAAAATAAAAAATGAACCAATCAGGAATTGAACCAAGTCTATACTGTGGCAGGGAACAATTCTACCACTAGACCACAAGTGCTAATCTAACTTTTGTATAGGTCTTGATAACTTAATTACTTATCTTAGGGGCCCTCTGAGCTTCTTGCTTCTCGTTTATGAAATTTGGGCCTTAGGCGGTCGCCCAGCTTGCCCTGGACCAGAGCCGGCCCTGCAAATGGGGATTTAGGAATGAATGGCGAAGGATGGGTGTACATTGGTCACCTGAGGTCATCGTTGGCCACAGAGGTGGGGTATGACATCGGAGGTATGTGAGGAATGGCGAATGTGCTAGAGGAGATGACATATATTTCAGATCCAGTTAGGGTTACAGTTAGAAAGAGGAAGAAGATGATAAATTGGTAATTCTGAAAACAATGTTGCGATATAAGCATATAACCACAAACTAATAACGAAGTGGCACATTTGAATGCCTTATATTGAGGATCGTATTTATGGAAGTACCTATTTTTATGTGCTTTATTTAAAATTGGCATATTTGTGGTGTGGCCTATATGAAAAATATCTCTAATCTCTAATATTATAATGGGAGAAGATCGTAGTGTCATTTGTCAATTTACCAACAAGTGCATCAAATGTGCATAACTAATGTGAAGTAGGTCTCAAGTTCAAGTCCTCACTATGTCAGATTTTTTTTTTTTTTTGAACATGTATCACATATGTAAATTACTATCCATCTATCTATCTATAATATAATATATTTACTTACTATTTATTGGAAGAATTTGTCACAGATAAACAATTTTAAATATATTTTTTTTCACAAAAGAAACATCACTTTTGTCACCAAACAAACAGGTGCATCGCACGTGCAACTCCAAATCTATTTTCAACACATGCATGTCACGTACACATCAATATTTTTCCTTCTTAAATTTTAAAAAATACGTGTATCGCCCGTTCAACTCCATCTTTTTATAATGACTTACATGTATCGCACGTTTAACTCCAACTCTTTATCAAAACGTGAAAAATACTACTTTACTTAAAGGAACTACAACTCTTATAAGGTGAGTTTGACAATTATACACGTGCTGTGCACGTGGAGAAAATTGGGGGAATGAAAATAGTAAAAAAAAAATCTATCAACACGGGCGTTGTACGGGTTGGGTTAAGGACAAATTACACTAAGGCCTTCTCCCATTATAGTAGTAGAGATGATTAATTATGCTCCCTCAAGAGAACTTCTGGCCACAACGTCTCCGCATGCTATGCTATGTTTTAACTATCACATGAACCTTTTGATATTATCATCATGTTCTAAATTTTAGCTGAACTTAGTTTTTCTTAAAACGGTAAAAAAAACACTCAGATAATGTATTTAAACTTCTTTTCCTCAAATATATTTTTCTCTGTACTTTGCAATTTTAATGGGATAAGAATTTTTTAAGGTTTCAATAATTTTATAATTTCATGATAGAAATACAACATTCACATTTTATAACTGAAAATTTTCATTGTTTTCTTTTTTAATTTATTTTCAACAATCTACTTCTTTTTTTTCATGTGAAACACACAGTGACAACCGTTTTTTTTTATGCCACTTTTCAAAACTATTTGCAGAAAGAGGACAGTGACCAAAGTATTTGTACTCGTGGACTTAACAACTATGTTCGCCGTTGGGACACAGCGAGTGTATGTTGTTTTTTTTTAAAACTCGTTGTTCCCGATTGCGAGTTTAGTTCAAAATTTTTAATGAAAACTCATCGTTCCCAACGGCAATATAATGCCTCGTGCCCCAGCTCAAACAAATTCTAACAACTGCCTCACAAAAGGTGTCCGGACTATTTGGTACCCCTTGATCTTAGGCAATCAAATATATACACACACAATCATAATGTGGGACTAAGTCACCACCACCTACCATGAACATCATGGCCCCATAGTAATTAATTCATTCTTTCTATAGGCTCTATGCACACACTACCAAATCTATAGGCTCATCTAACCATGAATTAATTAGTAAGCCCACCATGAAGGCTCATCTCATACGGAGGTATTACACACATCCCACCTTGAGATCTCAGTAGTAATTAAATCATTCTTTCTATAGGATCTATACACACACTACCAAATCTATAGGTCCATCTAATTATGAATTAATTACTAAGCCCACCATGAAGGCCCATCTCATACGGGGGTATTACACACATCCCACCTTGAGATCTCTCTACCAGCATACTGTCCTTAGCCAGGCGTACATCTCACCCACTCTTAACCACAATCGGTGTCGAAACCTGGCTCTGATACCATTTGTAACAACATGGGCCACAGCTTAAACAAATTTTAACAACTGCCCACCACATGCTACCTCACAAAAGGTATCCGGACTATTTGGTACCCTTTGATCTTAGGCAATCTAATATATACACACACAATCCTAATTCACCTTTCATGTGGAACTAAGTCACCACCACCTACCATGAACATCATGATTCCATAGTAATTAATTTATTCTTTCTATAGACTCTATACATACACTACCAAATCTATATGCTCATCTAACCATGAATTAATTACTAAGCCCACCATGTAGGCCTATCTCATTTAACACCATGGCCCCATAGTAATTAATTCATTCTTTCTATAGGCTTTATACACACACTACCAAATCTATAGGCCCGTCTAACCATGAATTAATCAGTAAACCCACCATGAAAGTTCATCTCATATGGGGGTATTACACACATCCCACTTTGAGATCTCAGTAGTAATTAACTCATTCTTTCTATAGGCTCTATACACACACTACCAAATCTATAGGTTCATCTAATCACGAATTAATTACTAAGCCCACCATGAAGGCCCATCTCATATGGGGGTATTACACACATCCCATCTTGATATCTCTTTACCAGCGTACTGTCCTTAGGCAGGTGTACATCTCACCCACTCTTACTCACAATCGATGTCGAAACCTGGCTCTGATACCATTTGTAACATCCTAGGCCCCAGCTTAAACAAATTTTAACGACTGCCCACCACATGCTGCCTCACAAAAGGTGTCCGGACTATTTGGTACCCCTTGATCGTAGGCAATCTAATATATACACACACAATTCTAACTCACCTTCCATGTGGGACTAAGTCACCACCACCTACCTTGAACATCATGATTCCATTGTAATTAATTCATTCTTTCTATAGGCTCTATACATACACTACCAAATCTATATGCCCATCTAACCATGAATTAATTACTAAGCCCACCATGAAAGCCTATCTCATACGGGGTATTACAGGCGAGGACATTTATATTAGACTCGCTGTTGAGAACGACGAGTTTAGTTTTTTTTTAAATTGCATGTATTTTTTTTCTTTCAAAAATTCTCTAAGTTCAATAGAGAGTTTCACTCTTTGTGAAATTTTCTATATCCTCTCGAAAATTTACTAAGCCTGTAACACCCTAAAATTTTAAATAATGTTTTTGAAATTAATAAATGAAGTAAAGTGATTTTTGCTGATTTAATAAATATTTTACTGAAATTTATCTTTTTGCACGTGCAAAATACGTGCAAAATATTTTCTTGGAAAACTCAAAGTCATAAAATTATTTTGGAGAAACCTAATATTTATTAGTATGTATTATTTATGAATTTTCCGGTTTTTTTATATTTATTTGGCATTGTTGCATATATTATAAAAAGATGGGTTTTTTTGCAAAATTACCACTTGGAGTAAAAACTCCAGTTTTTTTAGAATTCTGGGTTGAGCATGATGGCCGGTCAACTTAGAGGTAAAGAGTTTATTTTTTTTCTCTAATAAATTTGTATTATTTTGCTAATTTATTAAAGAAGGGTTTTTTTGCAAAATTGCCACTTTGAGGCCAAAAATTACAAAATTGATTTACTGGATTTGAAACTGCTGTCGGCCAGATCCGGGGAGGATATTTTTGTTTTAATCTCAATTAATTTGATTAATCTAGTTACCTAGTATAAAGGATCCATATATGTAAAGATATATTTCAAAGGAACATTTTGCAAAACCTTCTCAATACCCTAATATATCAGATTTCGGCTATTAAAAAGGGCTGCTACAGCCGTTTCCTTTTGGCACAAAATATAAGGGGATTTTTATTATTGATTTCTTGGATTTTCAAAGCAAGGATCTTGGATTTTTGCGAAATGAAGGGCTTTTACTTATTCTTTACTATTTCGGTTGACTCTTCATTAAAGTGAGTGATATGAATTTGATTTCTTGTTGTTCTTTGCATGCTAAATATGATGATTTGTCTAGTAGAATGCATGTTAGATGATTGTGTAATGATATAATGAATAAATTGATGAATGAGTAATTAAAAATAAAACTTTCATGAATGATATGCCATGAATGAATAAAATTACTATATAGTTGACTTAAGAATATTAAGAACCTAGTAGGAATCATGGGTATGTTGTGTTCTTTCACATTCTTGCTAATTTTAATATATATACTGAGATTGTGTGATGTATGATGCATAAAGTTGAATAAAGAAGGGTTCTTTACTGAATTGAACATGTATCATATGTTTGAGGGTTTTGACTTGACTAATATATGTTGTAGATGCTTATAATCAAGAGAAAATTGATATAACTAGTTTGTATGTACGTTGATAAATTGCAAGAGAGGTTTGGGGA
This sequence comes from Hemerocallis citrina, assembly GCA_017893485.1. Taxonomy (NCBI): domain Eukaryota; kingdom Viridiplantae; phylum Streptophyta; class Magnoliopsida; order Asparagales; family Asphodelaceae; genus Hemerocallis; species Hemerocallis citrina. Next base: position 263,229,918 of record CM030362.1, on the reverse strand, counting down.
TCAAAAGATCAAGTCTTTATGTGTTGAAGTTGGGTTTTGATATTCGGGTCTGATGGTGTACACCGATATGTGAATTTTTGGGTTTTGTGATGTTTTCAAGCGGATCTTTGATTTATATTGATACTGAGATTGAATTGAACATTATACTACTCATATACAATGAATTTTGATGTTTTAATAATGCATATACACACATATACACATATTCCTTATTTGAAGGATTTTGTTTGGAAAATCGCTCTTTTGTGAATTTATTGAGAGTTTGATTTGATTTGTGAACACTAGTATGTTAGGAAAGTTGTATTTGATCATCTCATGGTTTTATTTTACAAATTCATGCTTTTAAAAATTTTAAACTACGTATCAGTTGAGAGGTGCACGAAATCTAAAATGCTGTTTTTTTTTTGCATGACAGTTGACCGCCCAAGAACAACACATGAAATGACGGTCGACTGTCAATTGTTTGGTTTTGGATTTTCAGCATGTCAGTCGACCACCACTTCTTGAACGATTTTAGCATGTCAATTTCGGTAAACTGACAGCTGTGTTGCTGATTGTGTTTGTTGAGTTTTTGCTGTTTTTCTTGAACGATTATTTCTTCGAACTTATGGATTGTTGATCTATTGTTTTAGATGAAGTTGTTGCTACAGATTATTGTATCACTACAAGAAAAACCCTTTTTCGCAACGCCAAATGTCGTTGCTAAAACTCGTTTGTCGTTGCGAAAAATATTTTTGGCAACGACATTTGTCGTTGCAAGGTCGTTGCGCGTCCGAGCGTCGCGAAAGATTTTGACTACGACTTGCTATCGTTGCCAAACATAGATTTTTTCGCAACGACATTGCCGTTGCAATATATTTTGTCGTTTCCATACCTAATTCCACCCGTGCTATGGTATAAAATCAATCGCAACAACCTTTGTCGTTGCCAAACATACTTCATATATTTGGAAACGACTCATGTCGTTGCTAAAGATATTTTTTTCGCAATGAATTATTGTCGTTGCCTTACATTTTCTATTTTGACAACGACTACTTTCGTTGACAAAGCTCGACTGTTTTGCAATTATTTTTATAATTGCTTTGCATTACTTGTATTTTGGTAACAACTATAGTCGTTGCTAAAGCTACCAATTGTTGTGGCGAAAGTTTAATTCTTTTCGAGACAAATTATATATTGTCGTTGCATCAGCCCTATCCAAACTAGCATACACTTCAAAAATATTAAAAACCAACATCATTTCAAAAACTATAATATTAACCTTGTCCAACACATTACATTTATGTCACATATAAGAAGCAATGCCCAAAATAATACAACCATCAACTTCTCAAAAAGATATCTAAGTATCTCATAATCATTTCCATTGTGCATAATAAGCTTAACCATGTTTTCTAATATTCTCTTGACATCTAAACATTGCAACAAAATTGGATGCAAGATTGAAAGAACTGAATCAACTTAGAACAAAAGAACATTTTGGGATGAATATTCTCAGAAAATACAAGTAGCAAAAAATTGGGGTTGATGTTGGAGAGTTAATAACCTAAACCAACAGCTAACTCATATAAGATATAACTAAATCATACACTGTCAAAATATGATACAAAAATATATGCTCCCGGACCAATGACTTCATTCCCTAATTCTCCAAATACAGGTCCTTCTCGTGGTACCTACATATTTGAAATAATGATTAGTCCAGCAGTATACAATGAAACTATGAAAGATTGCCAAAACTATTGGAACATGTATGCACAAACCTCGAGCATCTTACAAAAATATCTTACAAAAATATCGCTAAAATATTCTCTTCCTTTATTTAACCTTTATTATGTACCATGAGACTTGCCTTCCAGGAATTATGCATAAGAAATAAATATTACTGTAAATTTTCAACATATACTATCATTTAATGTAAAGAAAGAAGGAATTGATTGTAAATTTTCAACTGAAAGAAGGAATTGATTGTAAATTGATTGTAAAAAGAAAGAAGGAATTGATTGTGCAGCAACTGCCTTCCAGAAATTGGTCACTTGTAAATTTTCAACCTTAGACTTGATTTGAACTTTGAAGGATATTAATTAAGAAGGTTTCAATAACGGCCTCATTAAACAAAGCCACACTTGAAAGGCCTAATTATTCAAAATGTACATCAACATGGTCTACTCTTTCTTCAGTCTCTGGAATTTTAAAGCAACACAGACAATGTCAATGTAAATGTCAAGACTCAACAGACAACAGCACTGACAAAATTTTAAAAAGGAAATACCCCCCCCCCCCCCCCCAACCCACTTGCACTCCAATTTAACTCAAGATTTCAATTTGGGCTGCTGCCTGCCTTCCTTCTAGTCTTGTACTACTACTTCTGTAGCTTCAATTCTCTTCAAGCCAAACATTTCAGAAGACTTGAATCATTAATGGTGCATTACTCCATCCAATATCAATTTTCTCTTTTAAGTTATGATAAAATTAGGATAATCCCAGCTGTCTAATGCAAGTGACCAATTGATCATACATATTGATATGGCTAAAAATGGGGTTAAATCGGAACCGTCCAGATTGGGCACGAATCTTGAAACTCGGGGGTAAAAAGGTAATTTCACATACAAGCGAATCCAAGGCGGGTACTGAATCTCCTTCTCGCAGATCCAATAACCCGCGAATGGATCCACACCTATTGGGTACGGGTTCCGACCCGAGACGAACCCAAACCAACAAGAGACAAATCAGGATCCATAATTTGGCCAAGTCAATGGCCTTGATTTGCTCTCACCGGGAATCAAGGAAAGATTTCCTAAAACAGACTGAGGATTTTGCTCCCAGCTGTTACACAGGAGATCAGACCCTTAACGGCTGCCCGGGCGACTATAAATAGGACCCCTCTACCACCATGACCAGGTTAATCACTTTTTCACCACTTAAGCTCTTTCTTAATCTCTTCTGATTACTGACTAGAGCGTCGGAGGGTGCATCGCCAGAATCAACCCCGGTGTTTCGCACTTCCTTTCAGGTTGTGCCAGGAGCAAGAAGGTTGAGTCAACTGTTCAGGTTTTTCTCGGACTCACAAATTCTATCTGTTTACCCCCACACTGAAATCAGCGGTAACAGATTGGCGCCATCTGTGGGAACAACCACACGAACAGCCTCAGCTTCTTCCTCGTCTTCCTCTGCAACCATGCCTCCGAAGAAGGTCAGATCTAGAGGGTCGAACCGTGTGGTCAACACCGCCGACCCTACGGAGGAAGCCCCTGTCAATCCTATTCCACAGTCCGATCTTCCTTCACCGGCCCAGCAGGTCCCACCTCCTCATCCCAAGCAGCAACCCAACAATGGCCCTTCCGGCCATAATGCTCGGAAACAGAAGCAGCCCCTCAATCCGGAGCATGTTTCGGCCCATAATGGGTCCTCGGACTCAATGGCTTCTCATCATCCCAACCTCTGCATCACTCTCCTGAACCGCCAGAAGGACGACGACCTCCGCACCCACCTTGACGAGAGGCAGGCCCGAGAGGGAGCCTCCCGCCAGCGTCAGGGTGAGCGGTCGCCTCGCCGCCGGGACGGTAGGAGGTCCCCGGACCGCCGGGGTCGAGCAGCATCTCCCGAACGCAGGAGGAGGAGGTCGCATTCCCCCGCGGATCGGCATCCTCGGAGGAACAATGACGCACCGATCACTCGTGCCGAGTTCCTGCAATTTCAGGACACCGTTCTGCAGGCTCTCAACCTTCGGCAGGACGTCCAAAATGCTCAGAGGGCTCCGACGCCCCCGAGGGACCCCAGTCCTCGCCACCGAACTCGAAGTCCTTCCCCGGCTCCCAGCCGCCAGCGGCAGCAATACAGCCCTCGCCGATCCCGGGACTACCGGCGCCAGAGTCCGCGCTCCCCCTTCTATGAAGAGGAGTCCGGGGGGTCATACGATTACCAGCGAAGGGACGATGCCCTCATCCGCCGTATCCACGAGGTGGAAAGGCGTATCGGCTGCATGGACAGGGAGGAGGAGTCCCGAGCGGGAACCTTCCATCCCAGCCGATCCCCCTTCTCACGGTCGATCATGGAGGCCCACATACCGAGGAGTTTCAAACCGCCACAGTTCGAAACATACTCAGGAGAATCCGACCCGGTCGATCACGTCGAAAGCTTTAAGACCCAGATGCTGATCCATCAAGCTTTCGACGCTGTGCTCTGCAGGACCTTCCCTGCCACCCTCAGGGGGTCGGCTCGGGAATGGTATTCCAGGCTCGCCCCCTCCTCCAACTTCTCGTTCGAGCAGTTTGAAACACTGTTCATTACTCACTTCGTGAGTAGCAGGCGAGCCGAGAAGACAAGTCTCTCCCTGCTGAACCTGCGGCAGGAAAGAGAAGAGAAGCTGCGGGACTATGTGAAAAGATTCACCGCAGAGGTAAGGTCTATCGCCTCCTTAGACCAGTCGGTGGTGACCGTGGCGTTCCAGTCGAACGTCCTCAATGCCAACCTCCGATCGTCCCTAGCCAAGAAACCACCGCATGACTTCGTCGACCTCCTCCTGAGGTGCGAGAAGTACATCCGAGCAGAGGAGGCTGAAGCCCTTCCGAGCTTCGGAGGGCCCTCCGCAGGGTTGAAGAGGAAGGCGACGGGGGAAGAGGGGTCCAAGAAAGCTCAGAAGGACAATGGCGGTCAGCGTCGCCCCTCCCCCCAGGTTCGAGAAGTTCACTCCCCTCACCACTAACGTCTCTACTATCCTAATGGAAGTGGAGAAGGAGGGGGTCATCCCTCCAACTCCGAGGATGCACACCCCGGCGAAGAGGTGGAACAAAGACAAGTGGTGTCGTTACCACCGAGACCATGGCCACGACACGAATGACTGTCGGGCTTTGAGAGATGAGATTGAAGCCCTCATCCGGAGGGGGCAGTTGGCCAAGTTCGTGAAGGCTAACGACCGGACGGATCGCAACTCTCCTCCGCCTTGGGGGGCTAACAAGCGCTCCGAGCAGCGCGAGGAAACGCCCGAGTTCGAGGAGGAACGGATTCTGCACCTGATCCACGGAGGCCCCATGGGGGGCTCCTCTAATTCCTCCCGGAAGGCCTTCGTCCGAGAGGTCAACTCGGTCCACAGTGCCCCTCCCCCAAAAGGTCTCGGCGTTCCTGTGTCTTTCTCCGATGCCGACCTCGAAGGGCTCCGAACCCTACACTGTGATGCCCTCGTCATCGACCTCCGCATGGCCAACTTCAAGGTGCAGAGGATTTTAGTAGACAATGGGAGTTCGGTCAATATCCTCTTCCTCTCGGCCTTCCGAGGCCTGCAGCTGTCCTGAGACCGTCTTAAGCCGGCCGGTTACACACTCCACGGGTTCACAGGGGTCCCGGTAACCGTCGAGGGGGTGATAACCCTAGACGTTACTGCGGGAAGCACCCCTACTACCCGGACCGAGCCGATGGACTTCATGGTCGTCGACGTCCCGGCAGCGTATAATGTCATTCTAGGCCGTCCCGGCCTAGCCGCCCTGGAGGCTATCCCCTCGGCGTATCATTTGAAAATGAAGTTCCCCACTAGGGTGGGAGTAGGGGAAGTCAGGGAAAGCCAAGAAACAGCCCGGAAGTGCTACATGACTTCCACCGGGGGACCAGTGCTCTCGCTCGAGACACTAGAAATCCCCGAGCCGAAAGCTCGGCCGACGTCCGAGCCGGCGGACGAGTTAGAAGAAGTGCTCTTCTCGGACGAGGACCCGAGCCGGAAGTTTCTCATCAGCAAGTCCTTGCCGACCGCACTGTGCTCGGACCTGATTCAATGCATCCGGGATAACCGTGACTTGTTCGCTTGGTCGGCTGCGGACATGCCCGGCATTTCCGAAGAGCTGCTCGTCCATCGCCTGAGTGTCGAACCGGGGTGCAAACCGGTTCAGCAGAAGAGACGAAAGTTCGCTCCTGAGTGACAGCAAGCCATCAAGGAGGAGGTGGACAAACTGCTGAAGGCCAAGTTCATACAGGAGGTAAATTACCCCGAGTGGCTGTCGAATGTTGTAATGGTCAAGAAGTCCAATGGCTCGTGGAGGATATGCATTGACTTCACCGACCTGAACAAGGCGTGTCCGAAGGACCCATTCCCTCTCCCGAATATCGACACCCTTATTGACGCCACCTCGGGCCATGAGCTCCTCAGCTTCATGGACGCCTTCTCGGGGTACAATCAAATCCGAATGTTCCCTCCGAACATTCCGAAGACCTCCTTCGTCACCGACCAAGGCCTCTACTGCTATCGGGTAATGCCGTTCGGCTTGAAGAACGCAGGCGCCTCCTACCAGCGCCTCGTCAACAAGGTCTTCCAGAGCCAGATCGGCCGAAACATGGAGGTGTACGTTGACGACATGCTCGTCAAAAGCATCCGAGGCACCGATCATGTAGCCGACCTCCAGGAGACCTTCGGCGTGTTGAGAAAGCACAGCATGCGGCTGAACCCGAACAAGTGTGCGTTCGGGGTCTCCTCGGGAAAATTCCTCGGCTTCATGGTAAGCCAACGAGGAATCGAAGCTAACCCTGAGAAGATTAAGGCCATATTAGACATGGCCCCACCTCGGAACATCAAGGAGGTGCAGAAGCTCACCGGTCGGCTCGCTGCTATCGGTCTGTTCCTCTCGAAGTCGGGGGAAAAGTGCCTCCCCTTCTTCAAAGCACTCAGGGGGGCTAAGGGTTTTGAATGGGGCCAGCCACAACAGGAGTCGTTCGACCAACTAAAGGCATACTTGGTGAACCCCCCTCTGCTCAGCAAACCGGTCCCGGGCGAGACCCTCTTCGTCTACTTGGCTGCTTCCGAGCAGACCCTAAGTGTTGTCCTGGTAAGAGAGGAGGACCGGTCCCAAAGGCCCATCTACTACGTGAGCAAGGTGCTTCGGGACGCCGAGCTCCGCTATCCGAAGATTGAGAAAATGGCCTACGCCCTAGTCACAGCGGCGAGGAAGCTTCGGCCATACTTTCAATCCCACTCGATCGTCGTCCTCACCGACCAACCCCTAAAGCAGATCCTCTACAAGCCTGAGACCTCGGGCCGACTGATGAAGTGGTCCATAGAGCTGAGCTAGCATGACATCACTTACCAGCCTCGGACGGCGATTAAGGCACAGGCGCTCGCCGACTTCATCGTGGAGTCCACTATCCCTGAGGTCGAACACATTCCGAACGGACCCCCCATTTGGACAGTCTTCGTGGACGGATCCTCTTGTAATGAAGGAAGCGGCGCTGGCATCATTCTGAATGGCCCTGACGACTTCGTCCTCCAGTACGCGATCCGTATGAACTTCAAGGCCTCGAACAACGAGGCGGAGTACGAAGCACTCATCGCTAGTCTCGAACTTGCACGAAGTGCTGGGGCGCAGTGCCTCCGAATCCACAGCGATCCCCAGCTCGTCGTGAACCAAGTCTTGGGCGAGTACGAAGCTCGAGATGAGCGGATGGCAAGGTACCTTGCTAGGGTTCAGGATCTCATGGGCCGGTTCGAGGAGGCGCTCATCCAGCGGGTCCCTCGGGAAGAAAACTCACAGGCCGATGCCCTCTCCAAATTGGCTTCGTCCTCACTTCAAGGTCTCGAACAGACCGTGCTGATCGAAGTCCTTTCTAAGCCGAGCATCGAAGACGAGACACCTGGCTCGGCGGAAGCGTTGCCGGTCATGCTACAAGATAACTGGATGAAGCCTTTGGTGGAATTCCTAAGGGACGGGCTCCTGCCCGAAGACCCCAAAGAGGCTCGCCGAGTCAGAACCCGGGTCGAGCGGTATGTCTTGATCGAGGGCATCCTATACAAACGCTCTTTCTCTCAAATAGACGGCCGACCGTACCTAAGGTGCCTCTCTCCGGATCAGGCCGAATATGCCCTACAAGAGCTCCACGAAGGCATCGGAGGGGCACACTCCGGATTTAGGTCCTTGGCCCGGAAAGCTTTGAATTATGGGTACTTCTGGCCGACCCTCCTTCAAGATGCCGAGCGACACGTTCGGCAATGCAGCTCTTGCCAGAGACACTCCAGCATCCAACGCCTCCCTCAGGCCAACCTCGCCTCCCTATCAAGTCCCATCCCCTTCGCAATGTGGGGCATGGACTTACTAGGACCCTTCCCTCCGGCTCCGGGTCAGTTCAGGTTCCTGGTCGTGGCCATCGACTACTTCTCGAAGTGGGTCGAGGCCGAGTCCCTTACCACTATAACCGAGAACAAAGTGGTACAGTTCTTCTGGAAGAGTATCATTTGTAGGTTCGGCGTCCCCCGCTTCCTCATGACGGACAACGGGACTCAGTTCACTGGCGCAGCATTCCGAGCTCTGTGCGACGACCTGGCCATCCAACAGCGCTTCTCGTCCGTCTCCCACCCTCAGTCGAACGGGCAGGCAGAGAATGCCAACTGGCAGATCCTCGCAGGCATCAAGAAAAGGCTAGACAAAAGTTCCAAGGGCTTATGGGTCGACCAACTCCCCAACGTCCTATGGAACTACCGCACGAGCAAGCGGACCCCCACAGGCGAGTCCCCTTTCAGCCTCACCTATGGGTCTGAGGCCGTGATACCTCTCGAGGTCGGAATACCTTCGCCTCGGCTCACAGCCTATGACGAAGCACAGAATGCCAGAGACCTCAGAGCAGATTTAGACCTGATAGATGAACTGAGGGAAAGAGCGGCGATTCGGCAGCAGAGTTACCGAAGGAGGGTTGAACTGGCATACAACAAAAAGGTCCGACCCGCCAACCTTAAGCAAGGAGATTTGGTCTTGAGAAAGCTAGCCATATCCTTCCCCAGTCAGAAGAGCAAGCTGGCTCCGAACTGGGAAGGGCCGTACAAGGTCACGAGGGTAGTTCGGCCCGGAACCTATCGTCTCGAAGACCTAGAGGGCAGAGAGCTTCCGAGGACCTGGAATGCCGACCACCTCCTAAAATACCAAGAAAGCGCTCCGGCGCCACTCTAAGTATCGGGGGTATCGAGCCATTCCAGTCCTCCGACTTGTAACCTATTTTCATAAATTGTACTATGTAAAACGGTTCGCCGTCGATTATTAATAAAGAAAGCTCTTTCGTATTTGTGAATTCGCATGCTCCTCCCCCCTCTTATCATTTGCTTTTTAAATTGTGATTTCAACCAATGGTTCGGAGTCCACGTTCGGCTCGACCTCACCTCCTCGGCTCGTCCCCGGACGAACCAGGAGTAGACCGTCGTTCGGAACTACTCCCACAACCGTTGAACTACACCGATGGTTCGGAGTCCAACACTCGGCTCGACTTTACCTCCTCGGCCCGCTTCCGAGCAAGCCAGGGGTAGATCGCCGTTCGGAATTGCTCCCACAACCGTTGAACTACACCGATGGTTCGGAGTCCAACACTCGGCTCAACTTTACCTCCTCGGCCGCTTCCGAGCAAGCCAGGGGTAGATCACCATTCGGAATTGCTCCCACAACCGTTGAACTACACCGATGGTTCGGAGTCCAACACTCGGCTCGACTTTACTTCCTCGGCTCGCCTCCGAGTGAGCCAGGGGTAGATCGCCGTTCGGAATTGCTCCCACAACCATTGAACTACTACGATGGACCCGGAGTCCAATACTTAGCTCCCAGTCCCCCCAAGCTTGCTTTGCAGCAAACCGAGACTGGTCCGCCCCTCTGCTCCGACAGTGGAGGGACACCGAAGCTACGTTCGGCCACATAATCCGAGCTCTCCTACATAACAGCCGAAGCCCGAAGCCCTACGCCTTGGGTCGGCTACCGAGCAAGTGCCTTCCCGAGCTCGCAAACGGAGAAAACTCACTTTCTCCTCAACTTTCGCGCATGATCTCAATCAGACGGCTCAGATCTCGCCGAGGACACTAAAAGACAAGATAGTGTTTTCTTGAGAAATGTGCCCATCTTGAGATGCGCGTCGTCATCCAATGGCTCAGATTGCGCTACGTCGCTCGTCCTGCCGAGACCCCCTGTCTCCGGACGGATTCCGAGCAAGTGCCTTTCCGAGCTCGCAAATGGAGGAAACACACTTTCTCCTCAACTTTCGCGCCTGATCTCGATCAGACGGCTCAGATCTTGCCACCTGCGCTAAACGACAAGATAACGTTTTCTTGGGAACTGAGCCACCTAGAGATTCGTGCCTACTTTCAACGGCTCAGATCTTGCTGCTTGCGCTAAACGACAAGATAGCGCTTTCTTGGGGACAGAGCCGCCTAGGAAGTCGTGTCGTACCTTGTCAGAGCCGCTAAGTGACGAAATACTGTACTCGTAGGTACTCCGCTCGGTTCAACACTCTCACCGACGGAACTAACACGCTCGGTTCAAAGACCTCGGCGCGACCAACACAGTTATAAGCAAGACAAAAACGCAAAGCAATGAAAGATATTTTATTAAACAACCAGGCCATAACACAAAGCACATCTTCTCATGGTTACAAAGCGTTGGGAAACAAAATACACTATGCCGACCCACTACACTTAACCCTCATATGGAAAAATCTTCACTAGACTGTTCGGCCGACTGTTCGTCCCCCTCAGCTGGTAGCTCCCCTGCATCGTTCCGGAGCTTCGCTACCACAGTCTGCAAATGTCGAATCTCCGAGAGCAAATCATCCCGCTCGGCTATGATCTTCGACTGGTTGTGCCGAATACACTTGACCCGAAGAGCGTTGCTGAACGCGGTTTGCGAATTCTCGTTCCCTTCTGCAGGGTTCAGCTCGGCGATCCTATTCTCCAGACGCTGGATCTCGGCTTCCCGTAGGTCGAGGACGGACAGAAGGTGAGCCTGCTCACTCTCAGCTCGGCGTACCTCCAGCTCGACGCTCCTGGGACTCAGAGCCGCCGTCCCTGAAGTGGCTTCGGATTCAGAGTCATCATCCGAGCCGTGCAGATCAGCATATGAATCGGCCACCTCGAGCTGAAAAAAAGGGGAAAACGGACAACAAGATTTCAATATACTTCCGAGGCACCACACTTGAAGAATTTTCCAATCATATTCAGACATAATGGTTCCACAATACAACAGGACCGAGTCTACAACAACGTTTTACAACAAATCAGAAGGGACACGAAGCGACATAGTCAGGTTCTCTTCGGAAGGGGAACGCTTCGGTTTAAGGAAACACGAGGACGACGAGGCCTGCCCTCCGAACTCGATCCTAAACCAACGAAGCGCGACCCCCCTTCGCTGCTGCCCCTAACTGCGGCGCCGATCGAGGCCCCGCTCGACGAGATGGCCGCACTGCTCTGAGCGTCTGCTGGACTCCGTCTGGTCACAGGCGAGCGTGTCGCGAGTTCGTAAAACGTAATCCCCCTCTTGCTCTCTTCACGAGTGCACGACGTACTGCGGACGTTAGCCCTCTCCGGCACAGGCTTGAGCGACGCGACCTCTTCCTCCAGTTCAATGATTCTGTCTCTCAAAGCATCGTCCTTCGCCGTCTTCTTCGGACGAGAGGGTCTTGACGAGCCAGAGACGGTGGCGCCATCGGTCGCAAGCCGTCGGAAGTGGGTAACCTCGATCCCCCTATCTATCGTGATCCTTCTGAGCCTATCGACTTCGGCCAAAAGCCTCTTGCGCTCGGTCGATGCCTTCTCCAGCTCGGAAGTCAGTTTCTCTTCCGCCGCCGAGCATTCTTTCTCCGCTAATTCCAAGTGTTGGACCTCGGCCAAAAGGTCGTCATTCTTCTTCTCGGCGGCAGTGAGCTCCCCACGGAGCCGCTCGACTTCGCCTTCGGGACAAGGAGCTTGGGGGTACCTCCGCAGTTGCCACAGCTCGTGACAGTACCTCCGCAAAGCTGCCCTCGTCTCCTCCAGCTGGCCGAGCAGGAGAAACCGCCTCTGTCGGCTGTCCGAGAGCTCACGCTTCGTTTTGGCCAGCTCCTTCCGAAGGTATACAACCTCCATGATCGGACCGAACTTCACCTGAAAAGCGGAGATAAATCCGATGGGACAATACACGGAAACATCTACAACTAGTTACGCACAAATCCGAGGCTCAACACTTGGACAAATTTTGGCCAAACAAAATGTTTTCATTCAAAATCGAGGTAAAAGTTTTACACAAGCGGTGGCCAGTCCGTAATGAGGCTTACAAAAATAAACAAAACGACAAAAGACTAAAAAAGACAACCGAGTTAGGGGTCGACCTTTTTGCCGCTCGGGTCCGTCGACCCCCCGGCCTTGTCCTCGCCATCGCCCTCGCCTCCGCCTTCGCTCTAACTCTCCTCCTCGGAGTCGTCCTCCTCCTCGCCTTCGGCTTCGGACTCCCCTGGGCCTTCGACAGGTTCCGTCTCTCCCTCAGGGCCGAGCAACCCCTCGGTAACACCCTCCTCCCCTTCCACGGGGTCGTAGAAATGGTAGGAGGACATGTCGAAGCCCGGGTTCTTGGCGGCTATGTGGAGCAGGGCTCGACCGTAGGCATCCTCCATGTTCTGGATCATGTGCTGCGCGGCCTCCTCCTGCACGGCCTTCCTCACCTTCTTCACCTTCTTCAGGTGCTTGGCCTTGATCCTCTCCGCCCTCTTCCGAGCCTTCTCCGCTTCCGACCGGGCATTGGCCAACTCCTCCTTCAGCTCGGCTGCCTCCTTCTCCTTCACCTCAAGTTTGGCCGCCGCATCCTTCGACAGCTGAATGGCGTTGGCCAGCTGCTGCTCCAGCCCCTTCACTTCAGCAGCCCTCTTCGTCGAGAGAAGCTGCTCGGCATCAAGCAGCTGCGTAGCCTTGACGCGCTCCGCCCTCTCCCGCTCCCTCTCTTGCTCCTTGTTCGCAAACTCCTCGACCAGGAAATTAAAGTGGCAGAGGGTCTGAAAAAGAACAGCGGATTAAAATCCGAACCCAAAGACTTAGAAAAAATTTGGATAAAGTAGAGCTCAGCCTACTTACCGACATAGTATTCCGAGCGATCTGCATCACGGCATCCCCTGCTTGCCCGGCCTTCAGAGTCGCTCGGTCCTTCGGGGTCGGCAGATGCCTCACCGCCTCCATGCAGATGTTGCCGTCGCCCAAGAAGCCGTCGACGTTCATCACCTGCCAGTCGGGCATGAAGATCTGCTTGTGACGCTCAGTCAGGATCTTCTCCGCATCGGCAGTGAGGGGTGGAACTGGGAGGGACAACACCTCCTTCACGCCGAACGTACCGCTCGACGAACCGGGAGCATCCACCTTCGGGGTCGGAGCCGGCACATCCGAAGCAGGGGGATCGAGAATGCTGATCTCCCCCTGCTCGAGGACCGCGACCTTCGGTCAGTCGGCAGTCTTCTCGACCGAAGGCTTCTTCGAGGCCCGGCTGTCCTGAGGTCCTGCCGAAGGCCTCTTCTTCTTCGCCTCCTGCTCCGACCGGCCCTTCGCCACCAGAGCTTTGTAATCCAGCTTCATCGTCTCTGCAAAAGCCGAACGAAAAAACTTAGAAAAATTTTCGTGAACCACAAACAAAGAGTATAAATACCAGAAGCATACTAGGGTCGATCGGACTGAGACCCCCATGGAACAGATCCTCCTCGGTGATATCTTTCCAGCTTAGCGCTGGCAGGGCGAGGAGCTTCTTCTGAACCTCCGCCTCCTCATCACTCAGCGCCGCCTCCTTCTTGGTCCGCTTGGGCAGACCCTCCTTTGCCCAAACCGTCGGTATCACCCACGGCGCCGGAGCTCGGATGAGGAAGTACTTCTCCTTCCAATGTTTGATCGAGTCCGGATTCTCGATCAGCTTCACGCCCGGCCGGGGCGTAAGATAGAACCTCTGCTCGTCCCGCCTTGGCTGACAGGGTCGGTAGAGACTCCGAAAGAGGAACATACTCGGCTTACCCCCGACCTCTTGGCATTGGAGGACGAAAGCCATGACGTGCCTCCATGTGTTCGGCATCAGCTGGGTGGGACTCAAACCGTACCATGTCAGAACATCGACCACAAACGGGTGGAGGGGAAAGCAGAATCCGGCAATAAGGGAGTCGACCGGAAAGACGCACAGGTCCGACGAGGACTTTGTGTTAGCTCGGAAACCCGGCCCGGGGAGAAGCAGTCCGTACTCGCCAGGGATCCGGAAGCCCTCTCGGATCTTGTGGAGGTCACCCTCAGTGAGAGACGAGATGGTATGATCCACCTCGGACAGCTCCCTCGGCTCGTTCTCTTCCACCAACTTAGCCGTACCTTGGGTTACTCTCTCCAAGGTGTCCTCGGCGTAATCCCGTACGCCCCCCACGCTTGACAGAGAAATGGGCTGCCGACCGAATGCTCCCGCCGTCTTCGGCGTTTCCACGATCGTGACCACGGCCTTCCCCTTCCGAGACACCGCCGCAACCTCTTTAGGTAGCTCGGCCACTTCGCCCTCTCTGTCCGGACGAACGACATTCTGATCGCTCGGCTCCACTACCTCCTTCCCTTTATCCCCTCGGCCAACGGCTTGCTCCGAGGCGGGGGTCTCATCCGTGATCTTAACCATTTTTTCTAAAAGAGAGGGGAAAGAGACTGACCTTGAAGTGATAGGTACGGTCGGAAAGTTCGTCGGAGACAAGGAACGCTACTGCGACAGCTAGCAACGCCACCAGAGAGCGGAAAACTTCGAAGGCAAAGTAAAAACTGAAGAGAGAGAGTAAAAGTGAAAAATGATACTTGGTCTAAGGGGGGGGTGAAGATTTATAGTAAAATGGAACGTCCCTTGGACTTCCAAACGAAAGTTCGCAACCTTTGGGCTGCTCTCGAAACGTCGCGAAGGCCCAACACAACTGCCTTCCTCACTAAGTCAACCAGCTCGGCGCAATGGGATCTGAATCCGAGCCGCACGCAGTCCGAGCTAGATTGCCAGATTGCGCAGACTCTGGTCGGTCTCCGAGCAAGTGCCTTCCTGAGCCTGCAAACGGAGAAAACTCACTTTCTCTTCAAACTTCGCGTAAAACCTCGATCAGACGGCTCAGATCTCGCCGAGAACACTAGACAACAAGATAGTGTTTTCTGGAGAATTGTGCCCGTCTTGAGATGCGCGCCATCATGCAACGGCTCGGGTTGCACCACGTCGCTCGGACGGCTGAACCCTCGGACACCCCACCTATGTCTAGAGGAACCAGGAAAAATTTTGATTCAAAGTTTTAAGGCACCGCCCTCGGTGCGCACCCCCCAGGTCCCGTGTCTCGATCGGTATTCCGCCGACCCACGGGCCCCGATCGAAAGCAAATCAACACTCGGAGATCGGGAGAAGCAAACCATTCCGAGCCAGTTGATTGCAACTGCAAAGGTTCGGCCTGCTCTGGCAACCGCGCCTTCACAGTTGCAAACAACTTGCCCGGAACGCCCTTCATTTCTTCCGGAAGAACGACCGCTCGTCCTTCCGACGAACTCACCCCTCGGATTCGGACATGGATGACCACCTCTCCCACCAGGATCTCTGCCAACCCTGACACCCGCTGCGGAGCAAACAGAGTAGGCAAAAGATCTTGGTGGGAGAACGACCACCCGTCCCTCCGAAGCAGCTCACACCCCGGGTCCGGACTACGGTCGTCGCCATTACTGCCTCATTCTCCCCCGCTCCTGACATCCCCTTCGGGACCGTGAGGAACGGGAGAAGAACGAGGCAACAGGGCAACCACCCGTCCTTCCGAAGTAACTCATCCCTCGGATCCGGACTATGGTCGTCACCACTACTGCCTCGTTCCCCCCCCCCCCCCCCCCCCGCTCCTGACATCCACTTTGGGGCCGTCAGGAACGGGAGAAGAAAAAGGCAAAAGAGCGACAACCCCCTCGGACCTCGAAAGACAAGTTACCCAAGGCCAGTGCCCCCGAGGTTTGAAACTCTACATTTGGTGCGATTGAAATGACAAAGGGAGTGGAGTACTTATAAGCTCCCCTCCAAGGTCCAGCCATTATGACCCTCGGAATTTGAAACGCCACGCATTAATTGAAGGAGTTATCCTTAATGAACTTGGGAAAGTGGAACGCCGCGCAAACCCCGAAGCACCATTAATGCCCTTTGGAACAGGATCGTCTCGAGACAGACTGCGCCACGTCGCTCGTCCCGCCGAGACCCCCTGTCTCCGGACGGATCCCGAGCAAGTGCCTCTCCGAGCTCGCAAACGGAGAAAACACATTTTCTCCTCAACTTTCGCGCCTGATCTCGATCAGACGGCCCAGATCTCGCCGAGGACACTAAACGACAAGATAGTGTTTTCTTGAGAAATGTGCCCGTCTTGAGATGCGCGTCGTCATCCAATGGTTCAGATTGCGCCATGTCGCTCGTCCTGCTGAGACCCCCTGTCTCCGGACGGATTCCGAGCAAGTGCCTTTCCGAGCTCGCAAACGGAGAAAACTCACTTTCTCCTCAAAAATCGCGCCTGATCTAGATCGGACGGCCCAGATCTCGCCGAGGACACTAAACGACAAGATAGTGTTTTCTTGGGGAATGTGCCCGTCTCGAGATGCGCGTCGCCATCCGACGGCTCAGATTGCGCCATGTCGCTCGAATCGCCGAGACCCCTTGTCTTCGGTCGGCAGCCGAGCAAGTGCCTTTCCGAGCTCATAAACGGAGAAAAAAGACGTCGAGCAATAGAGACCGTCAGATCTCTCAGAAAATCACGACCGACGATGATCAGAGGTCCAGATTGTGCCAGGTCATAAATCAGTATTAAAAATCGTTTTTATTTATTTAAATCGCTTTATCTATTTAAAAATTGCTAAAAATTCGGGAAAATTAACTAAAAATTCTGGAAAATAATTGAAAATTCGGGGGTATATTTTTGAGCCCCTGAACGAACAATTATCGCCTAGAATGTACAGTTAAGGCCCCCGAACGATTAGTAAACACATCGCGAAATTAAATAAATAAGACGAGAAAAATAGATGAAAGACGCTAAATACTCGACATGGCTAGGAGACAGCACATGGCATCAAAAAGGTTACCTCACTACCCCCTTCAAGATCCTGAGTCCTCCATATGGACTCCGATACAACTCCGCTAGCCAACAAAACAGTCAAACTACTCCTCAAAGGCTGATCACGCTCAGTTTTTAGGAGTGGGGGGCTCGTGATATGGCTAAAAATGGGGTTAAATCGGAACCGTCCAGATTGGGCACGAATCTTGAAGCTCGGGGGTAAAAAGGTAATTTCACATACAAGCGGATCCAAGGCGGGTACTGAATCTCCTTCTCGCAGATCCAATAACCCGCGAATGGATCCACACCTATTGGGTACGGGTTCCGACCCGAGACGAACCCAAACCAACAAGAGACAAATCAGGATCCATAATTTGGCCAAGTCAATGGCCTTGATTTGCTCTCACCGGGAATCAAGGAAAGATTTCCTAAAACAGACTGAGGATTTTGCTCCCAGCTGTTACACAGGAGATCAGACCCTTAACGGCTCCCCGGGCGACTATAAATAGGACCCCTCTTCCACCATGACCAGGTTAATCACTTTTTCACCACTTAAGCTCTTTCTTAATCTCTTCTGATTACTGACTAGAGCGTCGGAGGGTGCGTCGCCGGAATCAACCCCGGTGTTTCACACTTCCTTGCAGGTTGCGCCAGGAGCAAGAAGGTTGAGTCAACTGTTCAGGTTTTTCTCGGACTCACAAATTCTATCTGTTTACCCCCACACCGAAATCAGCGGTAACACATATAATATAGCAGTAATTTGTCTCACTATCAGGAAAAACACCTGGTTTTATCAATAATGGTCCTGAAAGAGGTACTCCATACACTTGGCCAGCCTGTTATGGATAAAATATTAGCTTCCAGTACAACATTATTTTTCATCATTAGAACTCATAAGACACGGTAATGCAACTCTGAGTATCAAACAAGTTTCCACTTCCTCAGAAGATGTATCAAAATTACCTTTCGCTTCTGGGAACGAGATTCATTGATGGCCCTAAGACGTTTCCGAATCGCCTAGAGAAAGAACAACATCAAAACAATTACCCAAACCTTATTACATTAAAACTTTAATCAGTCAATTAATAACAGGTCTAATATGCTAGGCTAATGGAGAGATATTACTTTTGATAGTAATATGTACAGTGATTTGCATTCTAAGCATATTGTTTGACTTTGGCCATAATGTAGTGACAGGCATGTTTTGTACGTTTAAGGAACTCATCATCTTTTACTTACTTTTACAGAAGTGCTTAGCTAGTTTCACAAGAACAGCTAGGATTCACTTATGACAAGCAGGAAGATAAAATAAACACCAAATCAAATACGGCACATGTTTTAAACTAGCTAAGAACTACTAACTAGGTCACTATCTAATTCCTTGAAGATGGATTATGTCATTCGAAATCATTCTCACAGTGAACTAAACTTTTTTGAAAAATCATCATTAAAACAATAATGATGAGATATCAGACTATTCTGATACATGCTAAGAAAGATTAAGCACTTCGATAACAGTGTATATCAGCAATGGAGATATATTATTAACAGTTGATGTAAAGTACCTCTTTGCATTTCAAAATGATATCAGGTTTTGAGAAATAGGGAGCGTGGCTCAGTTGGATCTCCCTAGCTTCCTAATAGCCACAAAGAAAGAAATAGTCAGTCTGCTGAGAAATAGCTTCAACAACAACTATACCATTAAAAAAAATGTAGAAAACTCATAATGATCCATGTAGAAAACTCATAATGATCCCCTTGTTTAAAAAATGCAGAATGCAGTACAAGATGTCTAAAGCCCAAACAAGATCAGTGTTTCCACAGAACCAGAATTAACTTAATAACTTTAATTAATCATTGAAGAAATTTTGCAAATCATTGAAGAAATTTGCAAAATGAAATATAAACAGAGAAATAGCAATTAGAAGCAAAAAAAGCATAACTCCACAAAAAAACTAATCACAAGCAAACTGCTATGCACCCAAAAAAATGAATAAAAGAAAAGGACTGTCATTAAATGTATTGCACTATGAAATATAAACGGAGAAATAGCAATTAGAAGCAAAAAAAAAAAGCATAACTCCACCAAAAACTAATCACAAGCAAACTGCTAGCAGAAAATGGAAAACTATATGTTTTTATAATCATATTTTTCAGAGTGAGCATCGTCTATTTACAAATTAATATTGGGTTCAATCATCCCCATGATATTATGATCAAAACCCAAGCTCCCTTGATTATAACATGAAGTTATCATCACAGTTGGGAGAATGATGTCGATTTTGACATCCTATCCAAATTTTAACCAACAAAGAAATACAATACCCATCTAACTAAAAATATATTCAGATATGAATTCTGCGAAACCACCTGTCATATCTGAAGTGATCTGATTGAACGAATATGTATTTATGTAGAAAGGCTAAAGGTAATCATCTACCGCTGGAGGAAATTTGACTTTCATTCTTTATACACAAAACCTTATCATACTGTTGATCATCACAATGTGCTCAAATGTGAGGGCCAGTAATGCTGTTTTTTAGCAATATATTGTATACAAGACTTCTCAAAAAAAATAAAATCCATACAAGCCCAAGCAAATAAAATGAATTCTCAAAGAATTGGTGACAGAAAAAGTATTATATTCCTAAAGAAATCTAAACCAAGCAAACCAAGTACGTAAACAAACAAAATAATTAACAGGTATACATAGAATTACCTAGCAAAAAACCATGACCAAGTTCAAGGTATTCTCAGAATAATTATTGAAATTTTCGATTGTATCTATGTAGAAACTGCACAGGGTATCGATCAAAGTTACCTGGAACGAGGATTTCTTCAGTACATTGAACGAAAATAAGAACATACAACTATATATATCCTTATACATGGTAGTTTGGAACTACCAGGCTTGTTCAAATCGCTTAATTGGATGGTAACATGTTTAGCTTGAACATGGAATCATACATATAGCATTGTCGTTTGATTATATAAAATTTAATCAATATGTATTGTTGTTAGTAGCTAATAAACTTCGATCATGCATAGTGTATCACCACACTGTTAAAACTATCAATTAAGTAATCAATATAAATGCAACACAAGCCACAAATGCACATATTTACGCCCTCATCTTCCAAGCAATTGTCAAATATAGAGAACTCCCATTTTAATTCTTCCAAATCATTAATGTATCACCTAAAAAACACGTAACTTAACCAAAACCACCAATTCCACAATTGCATCATTCAGAAAACAGACGAACATTTTTCGACACACACACACACACAAAAAGTCTTTCCTTGGGCTTTGATCATAAAACTCCCCATTTTCAAACCAAGCAACTATCAAAACAAAAATGCAATTTCATTAAAAACCCAAGAATTCATACCTGAAACTGAGACAACACAAGATACGACCCCAACATGTTGGCTGACTCATCGTTCGGCTTACTCCCTCCAGCAATCGCCAAACTCTTAATAATAGGCAAAAACACTCCCCCCGCCCTAGCCGTCGTACTCGGCATCGCCGGCGCAATCAGAGCCTCAATCACCGTCAATCCATAGCTCAAACCCAAGGTACTCTTCCCCAACCACTTGACAAAATAGGTCGCGACCTGATCACCCAATCCGGTCTTGACAAACCCGCGGGCGAAGAAAAAGGAGATGCCGATGAGCCAGATGACCTCGTTGGTGAACGCAGAGAATGCGGCGGCGAAGGTTAGGGTTTTGGTGAGGATGGCGGCGTTGAGGCCGAGGAAGGCCCAGGCACCGACGGGGAGAGGGGAGAGGACGAGGCCGGCGATGGTGGAGAGGAAGATGGAGAGGAGGGAGTAGGGCTGGGCAGTGACGGCGGCGATGATTGAAAGATACAACTAAGTATTTGGTGCGGTGGGTTTGGGGAATTAGGAAAATTTTGTGGCGACGTTTGGGGAATTTGGTGTGGTGGGGGATATTAAGTTAATTTTTTATATATATATATTTTTGGCTACGATACTGTTGTTGCAGTAGATATAAGGAAATATACACAACGACATTTATCGTTTCCAATTTACATACAATCTAGCGCAACGACATTTATCGTTTCCAATTTACACACAATCTGGCGGGGATGTGTGAAGGCCCGGTAAAATTTTGTTTTATTTTTAGCAACGACTTTCGCGTTGCCGTAACTAATTTTCACAACGACTAAAAAGTCGTTGCCAAAACCTCGTTGCGAAAAAGGGTTTTTCTTGTAGTGTATTTTACAGACAGTTACATTTCGATTATAATAGAGTTTAACTCATATTTCTACAACTTTAGAAAGCGAAATAGATATGGCTTTCGAAGAATTGATGTTTTGTGATTTTTCTATGACTTCAAAATGTGAAACTCAATTGTTTAAGAGATTTATTCTCAAATTTTACTTCTGAAAATTTGTGAGTATTCGGATAAATTTGGATTTGCTTGATTTAAGTAAGTTTCCTTAATATGAACGAATTGATAATGGAATTAAGAGTTTTAATGAAAGATTTTGTGTTGATGTTTGAGTTGTGAGTCTCTAGAGGTTGAGTGAGATTCCTATAAACCAGCAGATGAGATTTTGTTGATCTTAGCCATTTGGGGCATTGGTGTTGCTTTAGTGGAATTAAGTTTGGCAGGGCACACCAACTCTATGGAGGGAAAGTTGTGTTTTAATTAATAATAAATCAACCTAAGGACAGACACTAGTGGAGATGTGATAGAAATTGGGAAACGTAAGTATGAGCTTTGTTGTTAGTCCACCGGATGTATTCCAGGACTGTGTGTTATTGTGTCCCTAGTATATTCGCGTGTCGAGGGTCGGCGAGCCTATTCACGGAACATACGGTGCATTGGCGTGTTGAGGGTCGGTAGGCCTATTCGCGGGATGTACTGTGTATCTGCACGTTGAGGATCGGCATGCCTATTTGTGGGGTACACGGCAGGGAGGTGATTCTCCGGAGTTAGAGCTATGCTTACATGATGCTTGCGAGTCGAGAATTGTTAGGCCTATTCGCAGAGTATTATAGATCTTGTTTCTATCACCGTAGTAGGATTAGTTGCATAACGAGAGATTAAACACTATAAAGTGGAGAACGATAAGGGCTTGCACCAGACCTATGTAGTATGGAATGTATAGAATTCGACAAGTATGCATTAGAGAGTCATCATACTGCATTTGTGTTTTCTTGACTTGTATTATGCAGGATGTTTTCTTACACTTAACACTTAGCATAGTTTCACTTAATGTTTCATGCTTTATTTATCGTTATTTCATTTCTGTTTGTTAAAACTGTGGGAATGTGTTGATTATAAATTTATTCTTTACGCTTCATTCAAATTGTGTTTCTTTTACATCACTCACACCGTTATGACCGACCTCGTAGTTTTGGGGGTTAGGGTTATCTCTAGCCTCATATTTTACAGGTAGGTACCATTAGCTTGGAATTGGATGCATGTGATAGAATGATAATATAACTTATGCAAATTGTAAAAGAATTTGTAAAAGAAAAAAAAGTGTAATTCAAGATGTTTATTTTCCACTGTGCTATGTAAAGAATTGATGTAATAAAAGTTCAAAAAAATTCTGTGTTTTGCTATATTTACTATTACATTGAGGTATTTGCGGGAAATTGTGTCATGTATTTCTGAATTTATTTATTAAAAATTCGGGGCGCTACAAAGCCCAATGGAGGGTTTCACTCTGTGAAAATTTCTATATCATTGTCGTTACCAATAACGAGTCTTGTGTAAAACGCATCGCCGTTGAGAACGGTGAGTCTTGTTTGATAATTTTGAACTAAACTCGCCGTTCCCAACAGCGAGTATAGTACAAAAAACCTCGCTGTTGGAAATAATGAGTTTTTTATATAAAAAAATTGAACTGAACTCGATGTTCCCAACGGCGAGGTTCTAAAAAAATTAGTACTAAACTCGCCGTATTCCAATGACGAATAAGAAATAAACTAAATTCGCCGTTGGGAATGTTGAATTTAGTTATTGAGTCAATATGTTGGCAACTGCTGCAAATAATTTCCAAAATTCATGACAACCCACCGTAAAACTAGTTGAGAAATAAGTAGATTTTCCCAATTAATATAGAAAATGTAATTTTAAGTTTTAATCAACTGTCACGTTTATCTAGTCTAGCAGATATAATGCTAATTATTAGTCACTGACAAGATGTTTTTGATTTTCGACTTTAATTTATAATATTTACTCTCCATGAATCTAACAAGTAGGCACAAACTTAAATATACACAAGAACACACACACAAAAAAAGATAGCAAAATAAAAAAAAATGAAAACACCAAATAAATTCTTGAGCTGTTGCCACAAAAATTACCTAGAACTTAAAAATATGTGTGTCAAATTTAATTGGATATTGATGATAGTTTATATTACTCCAACTTATAAATCTCTAATTAATACGACTCTCAGCTCCTTGACCATCTATACACTAAATTAATGACTTAAATCACTCTCCAAAACCTAATAAGATAGACTAAATTAATTAACAAGATTTACTCCCCAAATATCCAATAAAATAGGCATGAATCTCTACTATTTTGATGGAAGTATTTGTTATCAAACAAATTTCATTTGTAACCAAATAAATATATACATTATAATCAAACAAACACGTGCAATATACATGCATAACTAATATAAAAGAGATCTTGAGTTTAATACCAGATAACGTTGATTTTTTTAAAGTATATATATATATTTATAAAGACGTATATCACACGATTTTTTATATAAAAATATATATTTATAAAGACGTGCATCGCAATTATAAATTATAGTTACTAGTATTTTCACGTGCGATGCACATTTTGATAAGAATTGGAGAATTTTCACGTGCAGTGTAAGTGTTGAGAAATAGTTTTGGAGTTGGACGTGCATTGCACGTATTTGGAAAAAAAATTTTGAAGGAAAAGCTAAGATTTGGACGTGCGATGGACGTGTTTATAAGTATAATTGGAGTTGTACGTGCAACACATGTATTTGTTTGGTGTTAAAAAAATATTGAAAAATTGTTTTGCACGTGCGTTGCACGTTTAAATAGTTGAAATTTTGTTTGTTTGTTAGTTTTTATTGTAATTAATGGGAAGTTTAAGTTGCACGTATAATGCACGAGTTTATATGTTGACAAATTACAACTCTAACTCTCCCATTATAATGTTAGACTAGTGTTACCCTGTGCAAATTGCACAGACTAAAATACTTTTAACAGACTCATAAAATTATATGGAACTTAAACAATACAATGATGATATGCACTGTATCTTTTTTCAGCTTATCTTATTTAATAACATGTGCCACTCTTGCCTGGAAAACCTAAATAATGATCTTTTATCTATTTCGGTGCATATTCTTTGAAAACACTAAGGGAGATTTCATTAGTTCATATTCTTTTATTATCATGTACACGCTATCATATATGCACATTAATTTTAGTTCTTAAACAAAAACATACAAGTCATTAAAGGACGAAAGTGCCTCTATTCAACACCGACACAACACTAAGACATAGTTAAACCCTAGATTCCAAAATTTAGAGATACCCCTTAACTATTTTGATCACAATATAATCAAAAGATAACAAATCTACATATTAACAAATTTACATTTTCAAACCAACCAACATCATTTTATATTTCTAAAGCAAAGAATTAAAGTCGAATAATTACCGAAGTTGAGCTTACAATGCAGTAATAGGTGGGGATGTGGCTCTTCTTGGACTCCTCCTTGATATATCCCGCTATCTTCTTCTCCACGGTGTGCTTCTTAACTGCCTTCCCTCTCAAATCAAGCCTTCCATCTTAAATCATTCCCTCTCAAATGAAACATAATCAACATCAGAAACACATTAATTAACTCTTATTAATTGTAGTTTTTATCTTCCATATACTGTATTAAAAACATAAATGTAGAAGTTTTATTTCTTAAATTGCTTAATGAGTTGATTTGATGATTTTTTACCATAATGAGTTAGTTTCCTATTAGAACTCTTATTACTTGCTAAGGCGAGTTCTCTTGGTAAACTACATATTCTATAAATAAATAAAAAATGGAGGAGAGGAGAAAGTGGAATGAGAAGGTGAGTGGTTATTCTTATTATTATTTTATTTTATTTTATTTTGTAAATTGGATGCACATGTTAGTACGTGTTCGTTTCATCTTTTTTTTCTCATGTGTTAGCACGTGCTAGTTTTCTAATTTTTCTCTCCATATATATATATATATATATATATATATATATAAGTACGAAATAAATTGGGAGATATGGTCCGAATAGGTTTGGATCAACATTTGGACCCGAATAGGTTTGGATCAACATTTGGATCTTGTGGGATATGATCAGAATCCGACCGATTGCCACCCCTAGCTGTAGTCTACATTTTTTTTTTTTTGGAACTAACGGATAGTCTTACGACTCCAGCCAATAATCAAAAAAAAAAAAAAAAAAAGAAAAGAATATCATACAAAAAAAACCTCAGAGATACAAAGATAAACATTTTACCGGCAGTAAAATACTAGCAAAGAAGAGGAAAACAATCAATAACGCAAAAAATTCCCAGCAATTAAGATAATTGCCCAACGCTAAACAAACGGAGCACCTAGGGGACAACCCCGAAAACAAAAAGGAGAGACAGAGCATAGACGAGTGCGAGATAGCCCCGAAGGAGCGAGCGGTGAGGGGACGCATTGCCAAAACCTCGCGGTAGGAATGAAAGCGCACTCAACAGAGAGCGAGGAACCGCAGGATCTGCATCTAAGCCTCTCGGAGAAGAGCAGGGACCAGACAAGAGAGGCGCCACTACCCAGCACACGGTGCGATAACAAATAGGGACAGAAGTGCCTGGCAGAAATAGGGCCGGCTTTGAGGGAATCTCAGCAATGGGAACAACCTCCACTGCAATCCAAAACTGCCCTAAAGCACCAAGGCCACAACAACAAGAAACAGTGATGACTCACTCTTGAACTCAAAGACGGCCACAACCAAAGGTGAGAGAGAAACGAAGCCAACATAGAAAAACAAAACAGAGAAAAACATAGAACACAACCCAAAAAAAAAAATGTAATAGGCCAAAACCGAAACACACCCGCCATCAGACATGGCGGAGATACCAAACTGAAAAGCAAGCCACCAAGAGAAACCGGGTGGGTGAAGGGTGCAGAGCTTGCAAAGCACTCTAGAACAAAAAAGGACGGGGCAAAACAATAAAAAAATAAATAAGGATGTGTCGTATCGAGAAGAAACCTCGATACTCACCTCCCCACCCCAAAGACTAGCGGCCACAGAGCAAACCGATCTCCCAGTGAAACAGCGGCCTAAACAAGCACCGCAGTACACCCAAGCACCGCTAGCAACAAACAACGCATCATAACCGAGCAAAAAACACCCAAAAAAGTCTAGACTAAACAAAAGGATGCATATAAAGGCAGAGAAAAGTCCAGCTGGCAGTATATACATCATTCCTACTAAGGTAGGAACTCCAAGAAAACAAAAAACATCCAGAACATTCAACTCCAAAGCATCAGGGTAAAGAGACATCAGGAGAAACCCAATACATCAGAGTATACATCCCCAGCACATACAAATTAGCAAGGTCAAGAGAAAGAGACATCAGCAACAAGTCTCACTAAAGCAAAAGAAACCAAGCCCAGAGCAGAACAAAACCAAAAGGAGAGAGCGATAATATTGCTGCATCCATCCCCCAAAACCTCAACAAAACCACCACCGAAGCCTCTAAAACCTGAAGTCAGACCAAAGTTATGGCTGCACAGAAAAGGAAAAGGAGGAGAATTAAGACTAGAGAAAGAGAACTCAATAAAAAAAACAATATGACGAACTAAATAGAAGAACGGAAATTACACATCGCTACATTAAGACGATCTAAACGTAAAGCGTCCAATTGATCAGGAGTTAAATTGGTCGGCCAGAAATTAGTGAAAAAGATAAAATTGTCAATAATATTATCAATCGCAGAGTTGGAATGCGAGAAAATACGTTTGTTCCGCTCCATCCAGATCACCCAAATGATCGAGATAACAGATAACATCCAAGATTGACGAAATTCTTTTCTAATGGAATAAGACTTCCAGCAGGAAGAGAACTCGTCAGGGAGAATAGGCACTTGCCAAGCAGAAACAATGATAATCCATAAAGGTTGAATAAAGGCGCACTTAAGGAAAAGATGATCCGCATCTTCATGACAGGAGGAACAGAGGGAACATAATTGGCCTGCGACCAAGTTCATTTTATTTAAAACATCATCAGTAAGCAGTCTGTTGTTGAGGGCCAACCAAGTGAGAATTTTAGATTTGAGGGGGGGCACAACAGCTCCATAACGGTTTAGCACGATGGCAGATAGTACCTCCAAAATTCAGGAAGTTGTAAAAGGATCTGACGGTGTAATTCCCAAAGGGAGACCATCTCCACTTATAATCATCCCTCAGATGCCAAAGGTAAAGATTGAGGTCATCGAAAAGAGCTTGGAGATCCCGCACTATAGGCAAGGGGAGAGCGCTCCTGAATGGAATGGACCAAAACTTTTGGTTGTTAATGATGGAAATATGATCCGCCACAGAAGCAGCGGGGTTGGCGGCCATCTGGTACAAAGCGGGAAAGGCCGACGCTAACTTGATATTGTTGAACCATAAATCGCTCCAAAAATTGGTTTTAGAATCAACCGCACATTCGTGGGTTAATCCGCAAAGGAACGGTTGGAGAACTTTCCATACTCCCTTTCAGAAAGGGGAGGCGTTACGGGGGAGGGTAGAAGGGAATACCCCCAAATTGTGACGGGTAAAACATTGTCGGGAGATCAGACGAACCCAGGGAAGGTGGTCGTTTTTTGAGAAATATCCATAACCATTTACCAAGGAGAGCTAAGTTTTGCTATATGAGGTTATGAACCCCTAAACCACCCGCCACCTTGGAGGTGCAAATAATTTTCCAGCTGTAAAGATGAGTGCCAGCTTTATACGAATCTGAACCAGGCCAGAAGAAATTCCTTCTGATCTGGTCAGCTCTCTTGATAACCCAAGAAGGGAGGTAAAAGAACGACATCATATATAAGGAAACCCAGGAGAAAACCGAGTTGACTAAGATGAGTCTACCTCCGCGCGATTTTAGACCAACAGTTAAGTCTGGCTTCCACTTTTTCTATCATAGGCATCCAATCAGATTTGTGGAGCTTACCCCATCTCAAGGTGATGCCCAGATACTGGATAGAGAATGAGGCGGATGCGTAATTAAAGAATTGCGCAATCTTCGCTTGACGGTTATGGGATCCTTCCAGCCATAGAACTGAGAATTTTTGGAAGTTGATAGCCAGATCCGAGGTCCGTTCTAAAAAGGATGAGTCTACATTCTTTTTTAGAAGAAAAATCAAGTTTCACTATCCCTTCAATTACTTTTAAACAAATATTTTTAACCATATAAACTTCCATATGCTAATGGTTTAGAAACTTCAGAAACTCATAAAATTTCTGAAGACGCAAAAGACGAAAGCTCTCAGGCTAATGTTTTGAGAAACAAACCATTAAAGTTTGTCATCATCGACTACAGTTCCCATTTTAGTTAACATAATTATTTTGTGTCACACTGTATGTATGGTAACAAAATGTTGAATTTCTACACATAGTAATCAAACATATCAACAGCTCATATTACAGAGAGTACAACTATGAGTCGAATCATTGCCATGCTACCAATATTCGAGCAAATAATTAAACAATCTGGAAAAACTATCAATATTCGACCAAATATCTTAAAATTTAAGAGACAACAAATTTCTGAAATGCTATCAAGAATTCAAATGAGTTAAAAAAAGGTGTTTTAAGAGAATATACAAATAGAAGACTCAGACGTCCAAGGAAGGAAAATAGCAGCATAAGCTCTCAAGCCGCATAAGCTCTCAAGCCTGGCGGGGCGAAAGCTCTTAGACAGCCACTGTGAATGTTTTGAGAAACAAGCCTTAAGATTGATCATCATCGACTTCCTTAATAATTTCAATACAAAAATATTTTGAAAAATTATTTCCTTAAATTAATAACAACTAGTATAATACACGTGCGATGCACGTGAAGGGGGGAATGAAAAGAACAAAAAAGAAAAAAATCTAGTATAATGCACGTGCGATGCACGTGGGGGGGGAATGAAAAGGACAAAAAAACTACTAACACGTGCGCTGCACGTGTTGACACACACACTAACAAATAATAAAAAATTGTTTATTTGTTTACAACCCCAACTCTCCCATTATAATAGTTATAGATGATCAGATCTATTGGCTTGAATTTCTATCCGTGTTATAACTCTATTACATCTTAAGGAACTTGAAAGAAGAAAAAAGTAACAACCTACCTTAGGCATTAACACTTCCTTATAAACCACATTTTTTGTGTATGAACCTTTAAGCTTAGCATGCTGATCTGGCTTTATTATAACTATAGTATCTTTCATGGACATTCCTCTAGACAGAGCAACATATAGTTTTCCGTGAGAAAAGACATTATTAGGCAGATAAACTCCAACACGGGGTATTGTTTGTCCTTGTGCCTTATTAATTGTCATTGCAAAACAAAGCATTTCAGTACATTATGTATACAAATTATGCAATTGAATTCCAATAATTCATTTTCAATTACTAAATATAGGAACTTGGCAAAAAAAAAAGGTTTTTATACCTAGATGAGTTGTTCTGTGAAATTGACTTGTGAAGAAGTGCCTTTGATCTCAATTGCAATCTCATCACGCAAACTTCCACTCTCCTGCACAGTAAGGACAGCTCCACTAACATGGCAGATGTAAGCAATGTTGTCTCCCCTAAAACCAATAATATCCTCTACATATTTCAGTGGGATTTGCATTGTTTGTGTTATCTGTGATTCTAAAATCAGTTTCTAGACAATAATGGCAAGGAGTCAATTACAGCACAAATCAATTATGTAAATCTCAAAATGGTAACCAAGATCAGCATTGGTACAGGTTTTACATGAGAATGGGGGAAGGAAAATAGGTTTTGTTAGTTCTCGCTTGTTTCTGTTATTAAAACATGTCAATGAAACAGCTAAAAATAACATAGCAATTGCAACTACGGATACAATAAAACTATGGATACAATAAAACTACTCTTATATATCGAAATCCACCTCAACAACAATAACATAGCAATTGTTGCTTGCTTACTCAACCCACATCAAAATTTCGAAATTAATTATGCACTACAATGCCCAGCGCATTAGAAAATATCATAATTCTTCTTCGATTAACATCCACGAGTAGTATTATGGATTTGTATCTACAAGTAATTAGCCATTAGCAACCCATCATCTCTCCTAATTCAATCTCAAAGAAGAAGCATACAATAAACACAAGAAAAGTTTCGAAATTGTCATCAAGAAATAATAACAACCACAACAACACTAATAATAATAATAATATCAGAACACAATTTGCGCTAGAATTGAGAGAGGGTTGAAGGAAGAGTGAACTGAGAGAGAGGCGTCGGGGGCTTCAACAGCGCAGAGGGGCGTCGGGCACCGGGGAAGAGGGGCGTCGGGCGTCGAGGGTTTCGAAGAAGATTGATCTAGGGTTTGGAGTTTTCGTCAGACTTTTTGAAGGGGAATTCGAAGCTGAGAGAGAAGGAAGCGCGCTTTGATTTTGAACGGGAATTCAAAGAGAGAAGAGAAGAGGTAGTGTTTGGGGAAGAAACTTATGAGAGAGAGATTTAGATAGATAGGAGATCGAAGTAGAGGAAAAATGTTAAATGGCCAAACTACCCTCAATATTAAGTGAGAAGAGCGGGTGAAAGCATAGTGGCCCGATCAAAGATCATGATCCGAGTCTGGATCAGACGGCTGTGGGAGAGTGCGCACAGGACTCACCAAAACGAGTACGCAACGGGAGAGTTTAAATCAATAATAGCCTTTTGATCAGTTTGATCAACAAAATGAACGAAGGGTTGTGATTGGCTCTGAACAGATTTTTTTCTTCTTATTCTTGCTTTTATAATAGAATATATATATATATATATATATATATCTTAGTATGAATAATTTTAAAAAAAAATTAACAATATTTGATTGGACGATTAGATACATCTTCATAGTTTATCAAGTAAGAATTCAATACAGTAGTTATACAATAGATCAATGTTGAGTAGAAAAATTACTGAGGTTGCAGTAAAAGAAAGCAACTTTAATCAAATTGAAGTAAAATAGTAAAGCAACTTTAATCAAGATGTAGATTTTCTTTTCGGATACATCCTCAATAAACTTTGGTAAGGTGCTAATGTTAGTTAGAAAAAGTATAAATATACGTATTATATGAGCTTAAGAGACTTACATCAATACTTTTAGTATGATGCGCATGATGAAGCAGCCTTTTCTGCATGCCTACATAATGGTAACAGATGCTAGCCATAAAATTGGAGCATGGATCAAAAGATATAGTACAGGACAAAGTTCATCAACATTGAGAAACCACTACAGAGGAAACCATCAAATACAAAAAATTTAATTACTAAGAGCATCCACAGTCGTTCAATGTAAAAAATGGCAAAATGCATATTTTGACAATCCATTTCGACGAAATGCTGCAGTCGTCGAATGGCAAAAAAATGCATAAGTTCGTTAAAAAAGAAACAGTCGAAACATGTTTTGTCTGTCATTAAAAAATAATTTATACAGGCTGAAACTTAGAAAATATTAATAAAAAATACGGGACGAAATATGATGTTTCGTCCCAAAGAGAAGAAAAAAATTTCAAAATACGATGTTTCGTCCGGGTTTTTTTGCAAAAAAATTGCAAAAACAATTTTAAAAAATAGTTTGTAAAAAATATTTGCAAAAACAATTTAAAAAATTGCAAAAACAATTTAAAAATTTACAAAATTAATTTTAAAAATTATTTAAAAAAAAAATAAATTGGATCGTCCCACATGGGACGAAACATCATGTTCATTCCCACCCTTAAGTTCATTTAACCGGTTATTTTATTTGGTTTTTAATTTTTTTTTTACTTTGGACGAAACATATTTCGTCCGATCAATTAAAAATATAATTAAATAATCCAGACAAAATGCTATAATATGCATTTTGCTATTTCGAATGCTACTTATCCCTTTCTACTGTAGCCCAATTGCCAAAAAAATGGCAAAATAGCTCACGACTGTGTGCGCTACAGTAAAAAAAATGGTAAACAAGCAAACGACTGTGGATGCTCTAAGTAGTAGACTTTTACCTTCTATATCTACTTTCGTCAGTCATCCAAAATCCGTCGGTAAGACAACACCCGAAAGAAAGTAATTTGAATGACTAAATTAAATCAAAATAATGCCAAATAATTATAAAGGTTTTCTTGAACATTTTCACAAACACCTCGTGTGCACCACAAATGATCAAATAATTGTAATCAAGATAATTCCAAACCCAAATTTGAACCTTCCTACATCTATAAGCATCGTAATGAACCCCTTGTACTCACAATATCACACATCCTTAACCTCCAAATCAAACCCAATCAAGCTAATCACCAAAAGATCACAAACTACAGTAAATACTTGAGATACTACGCACCAAATATTCCGAGCTCAGATAATAGATGAAACCGTAGCTTTGTGAGTGGTAATGAAATTGATGAAGAAATGGAGAGACAATATAATGAAACGTACATTTGAATGATCGACGGGCAGCGACGAGGAGGGGATCGACGGGCAGCGATGGGTGGCGATTGAGGATAGCGACAGGCGGCAGGTAGCGACCGGCGGCGATAGCGAGGAGATCGACGTGCGGCGGATGAGATTTGGGTGGGTTATGGGGTAGGGAAGATTAGAGTTAGTGGGTTTGGGGGAGATGTGGTAGAAGAAAAGTTTTTTTTTTGTGTGTTTTTTTTAAATTTTGCAAAAATTGATGTGAGCTGCACGTGTTAATTCCTACTTTTGCTCTCCTTTCTCTATTTCAAAATAATGAAAGGAGAGATGGGGTAGGCCTATTAGCTTAAAATCTCTAATCTCTAATATTATAATGGGAAAAGGTCTTAGTGTCATTTGTAAATATTTTGTCAATCTGCCAACCCGTACAATACACGTGCATAACTATTATAAAAGAGGTTCTAAGTTTAAATCCAGACTATATCTAAATATTTATTTTAAAAAACTATATTTATTAAGACCTGCATCGATCGAGTAAATTACTAGTATATATAAATATAAATTAGATTAGATATATAGCTGTGAATGATTTAGCATTAAAAAATCCTAAAAATATACCATAAAAAAATCGTAAAAAATAGCCCCCGATTCTACCAACTGTCACCAGGCCAAAGTCAAATTCCCGGTCACGGCTCCCACTTGAGCCTCCCAGAACCCTATACTCCCACCCGCATAAATCCCATTCCAAACTCAATCCAGACCGTCCATTCCCACCCGCATAGAACCATAATTATACAATTTTTTTTCATCCATTCTACCTAATCGTATAACCGAACGAATAGCACCACACCACCTTTTCACCTATCCAATTCCAAATAGAAACAAGAATTTAAATTTAAGAATCCAAATATTTTGCTTATCTCCTATTTATAGTAAACCAACTTATTATTATTATTATTATTTCTTTCTTAGCCCAAAACCCTTAAACCCTTTCCTCTCTGTTTCTTATCTCTTTTCTATCTATATTGCAATGGCGTCGTGGAAGTGGGGCCCGCTGGTGGTGGTGGTGTTGTTGGTGGCGGCGGCGGTGGGGCCCGCTCTGGGGGCTGACCCGGTTGCGTTGTTCGACTGGGTTGTGGATTATAAGACGGTTGCGCCTCTTGGTGTTAAGCAGCAGGTTTTGTTTTTTATTTTATTTATTATTATATATATATTTTTGGGGTGGTTGTTACTATTGTTAATTGGTTGGTCTGTTAATACTGTTAAGTGGTGATTAATGATGTTGATTTGTTAAAAAAAGGGTGATTAGTTATGGTTGGTTGTTATGGAACTTATGGTAGAGTTAGGGTGTAGGAGGCAAGCTAAAGGGAGGGTTTTTCATGGGTTTGATCCAAGTAGATCATAGATATAGTGATTCTTGGGTTATGCGGTGAATGTGTATTTTAATGATATATGATTTGGTATTTGGGCAAGAAATATTGGTTTTGTGTGTATGGCTGTTTGGGTTTGGATCCTTTCGTGATACAACTGTCTAGCAATGTTTTGATGAATCTGGCACAAAGCTTGAAGCATTTATGTATGATAATTTATTGAAGTATGGAGTAGATGTGGATATTATGTGATTCTTGGGTTATGTGCTAAATGTGTGTTTCGTTCATATGATTTGATTTTGGTTTTCGGGAAATGAAGGTTGGTTTGTGTATATGGATGTTTGGATTTTGCACTGATCCAATTGTTCGTCACTGCTTTGATGAAACTTGTTTGGATGCTTTCAATGATCCAACTCTTCATCAATGCTTTGATGAATGTGGTGTGAATTTCAAAGCACTTGTGGATGAGGATTTATGTTGTTCGTTGGGAAAGATGAGTGATTAATTAATTTTAATTATTGTAGAGAATAGATCGATTGTGTTGGGATCTGTTTTGGGTTTTTTTTTTAAAAACTGGGGATTGGTTTAGGAAAGGAGTAATTAATTATGATATTGCTAGGAAATATTTTTAAAGTTTGTAGTAATTTTTTTTGGAAAGTTTGAATGGGTAGATTGTCGAACATACCTTTGTGGGGGGCTAACCAGAAAGTTGGGGTTTTTGCTGCTGAACAGCGGTTTTCATAGGTGTAGTCCGAGTTTATTGGAGATAACCGACATTCTTATTAATTCTTTAGTTGTGAACTCAATAAGTATTGAAGGATATGATCTTATTTGGTTTTCTGGGGAGAAGCTCGGTTTGTACTTCGTAGGTAGGGCTGTTAGCGGTTATGTAAACAGCATCCAGGTGTGGGAATCTACTATTCCTTAATGGATTTGGATACTCCACTATTGGAGAGTGCGTTACATGATCCCCAATGGCCCATCAGTGTTTTGGTGTTTTGATGAATCTGACACAAATTTCCAAGCAGTGATGGACTGTTGGATCATGTGTACTGGAAAATCCGGTAAAAGAAATACTAGAGAAGATTGGATTCAAGTAACTTTTAGACCCGGACGCGGACCTGAACCCTTTACCCACTGTGAGTGTACAACACCACCCTAATCCTTCCAGATTAAAGTTTTGTCTTTGCCTATCACAATCAGTTCTAAGTTGGGTACAGGTCAAGTTTTGGCTTGTGCATAGCCATTTAGAATCTAAACAATAGAGAATGATGTTAAACATTTGCCAGAACAACAGGTAAAACATATTGGATTGGAGTATCCATTCAGGTTTTTCCACAGGTTATGATCATTAGTTATTGAAATCTTTTGTATTATCACAAAGAGGTAGATGTCGACTTCAAACATGTCTTACATGCTTTCATCTTTTTTGCCATAAAGATTCATCTTACATTACAAATTTATTAGTATACTAAAAGTATTATTCTTTAAATCCTTCCCAAAATAGAAGTTTTCACAATCAAATAAGATGATATATTTCACTTTGATAACTGCCTACATTATTTTATTACTTATTGTGGTTTAATTTCTTTTGTTTTTTAATGAAAAACTTAAGTTTTCTACAATAGTATGGTTCTTGTTTAATTTTGTAAACTTAATTGTTTTTGCGAGTTTGGGGATAGTTTGTGTTATAGCCACTGGGCCTGTAGCAAAGCATATATATGGCAGTACAATAGCTCAATTGGATATATGTGAACAAATGTGGAACTAAAAAGACTTGGGGAATGTCATACATGTAACACTTTAACATCGCCCTCAAACTTGCTTAGGGTTAAAAAAGAAAAGTTTGATCAAAGAAGTAAGATGAAACTGAACATTATAAGATTTTTGTGAAGTTTTCTGTGAACTGATGGGTAGTATGTGTAGGATTGTACAATACCAACTATGTCGGACTAGAGACTAAGGAAATCATCATACTTATAATTAAACAGTTATGATATGCATTCTCGGTATTATGCAATCATGCTTATTTGTTCGAAGACCACCCTGACTTCCCTATTTACTTCTGATACCTATGATGGTTTTGACAGGTGATAGCAATCAACGGCCAATTTCCAGGACCTACTGTTAACGTGACTACCAACTGGAATGTCATTGCTAATGTTCAAAACAATTTGGATGAACCTCTACTGATCACATGGTAACACTGCATTCACAATGTAGTATTCAATATATTTCAGCAAATCTTCTATTCATTATAATACCATGTGCTATTTATTTTTTTTAATCTCAGGGATGGTGTCCAGCAAAGGCGCAACTCTTGGCAAGATGGTGTAATGGGAACAAACTGCCCGATCCCTTCTGGCTGGAACTGGACT
This sequence comes from Hemerocallis citrina, assembly GCA_017893485.1. Taxonomy (NCBI): domain Eukaryota; kingdom Viridiplantae; phylum Streptophyta; class Magnoliopsida; order Asparagales; family Asphodelaceae; genus Hemerocallis; species Hemerocallis citrina. Next base: position 263,193,705 of record CM030362.1, on the reverse strand, counting down.
TACAATTTCCAAGTAAAGGATCAAATTGGAAGCTTCTTTTACTTCCCATCACTCAATTTCCATCGAGCAGCTGGAGGTTATGGTGGCATCATTGTGAACAATCGGGCAGTGGTTGCTTTGCCCTTTAAGAAGCCTGATGGGGACATAACCCTTTTCATCGGAGATTGGTTTAACAAAAACCATAAGGTATAATCAAAACCTGAAACTTCATCGATCAAACTTTGGCAGAAGATTTGAATGTTTTTTTTTTTTTTTGTGTTCAGGATTTGAGGAAGGCACTTGATGAGGGTAAGGAGCTGGGGATGCCTGATGGTGTACTAATCAATGGGAAAGGGCCTTACCAATACAATTCAACACTTGTTCCCAACGGTATTGAGTATGAAACAATCAATGTAGAACCAGGTGATCATTTCATCTATTCATTTTTCCATAGACAGCTCTACTGCTATGGAGATTTGGTTTCTAGTTATAGACAGTCCTTATAATTGTTTCCTCTATCTCTGTTTAGTAATGTATAAATAGGAAGGAATCCAATTCTTGCAGTTAAAAGATTACCATTATGTCACTGTTGACTTATTTTATCCGAAACAGGGAAGACATACCGATTTCGCATACACAATGTTGGCATCTCCACTAGCCTTAACTTCAGAATCCAATTCCACAACTTGCTCCTTGTAGAGACTGAAGGATCATATACTGTTCAACAGAACTACAGCAACATAGATATTCATGTTGGCCAGTCATACTCATTCTTGGTTACTATGGATCAAAACGCAAGCAGCGATTACTACATTGTGGCGAGTGCCAGGTTTGTGAATGAGTCACTTTGGACCAAAGTCACGGGTGTTGCTGTTTTGCATTATTCCAACTCTAAAGGCAAGGCAGCTGGTCCTTTACCTGATCCTCCTAATGATTTATACTACAAATCCTACTCTATGGACCAGGCAAGATCTATCAGGTTTGTTGTTGATTTTCTTAAAACTGATTGCTTTATTGACATCTTTACTACTATAGTTTGAGAAGGGCAGTATACAGTTGGCCTCATTGCCATAGTGTGTGAAGCTGCCCTACACTCGAAAGGTGCCGAATACTTCGAATCTGTTTTGGGAACAAAAAGTGCTATTTTTCTAATCTGTTGTGAACAAAAAGTATGGTTTTGAACTTTTTTAAAATGGTAAAAAAAAATGTTTCTGAAGAGCTAAAAATACATTTTGAATCATGGTGGGAGACAGGAAAAATGGACATTTTTGACAATTTTATTTTTGGGGGCCAAACTCAGTTGCTCAAGATACTAAGTTTTACCAAACACCCACTCTAAGCCTAAAACTTGCTTTGGTATCCCATCAATGATTTTGGGCTTCGAAAAGCAATAGCAAACATAGTCTTGAAAATGCCTTCAAAATCCTATATTGCTTTGTTAGATATTATAGTCCCACATTGGGTATTAGGATAGTTTTATATTTGGTTCACTCCTATATAGGAGATATTGTACTCAGTTATTTCTCAATTCAATATTAAGTATTGTTTTTATCTCTCTTATTTATCTTAACATGGTATCAGAGCCAAGTTATACAAAATTTTCGTTCTTTCCAAAACCCTAGAATTCCAACAGCCAAAAAACCCCCCCTCATTTGTTAAGATAAATCAGAGAGATGAAAACAATACTGAATATTGAATTGAGTTCAACCAAGTACAATTCCACCTATATATAAGAGGAGAACAAATATCAAAATAACTGTACAACCAATATGGGACTATAATAATATCTAACACCCTCACTCAAACTCACAATGGGTTAAACAGTGTGAGTTTGCCTACTAAGTATCGAAATCTCTGAACAGTATAAGATTTGGTGAAGTCTGTAGTCTGCTGGGAAGAGGTAAAAAAATGGAGAGAAATTGATGTAAAAATGGAGAGAAATCGAGGTAAGCTTGGGGTTCCATGTGGCCTTCAAATTGGGGAACGTCAGCCTTAACGATCTTTTTATATTGTTCGTCAGGGTCACGTTCTTGACGTCGATCGTCATGAACATTCCCTTGAGGGATCTGACGATGGCCATGAAGCTCAGGGACAATTGTTTGATTTAGCTCCACTTTCTCAAGCCTCTGATTGATATTGGCAAGAGTTGCTTGGATGGCAGCTAGGGTAGCGGAGATATCAGAATTGTCCATTTCAGGTCTGGGAAGTCTAGGGTTCCTAATTGGGTGATTGGGGTTCAATTTTTTTTTTTTAATGAATCTGAAATAAACTAAAATAAAAGAAGAAAAAAAGATAAAAACTACACAATCCTAAATGAATTCAAAAATGATGCCTACGATGCAAGAACTAAAGTTTTAAGAACGTTTGCTCTGATACCAAAATGATGTAAAACCAACCCTAAAATAGAGAATTTTCAAGAATTTTAATGGGTTAATTTTACCAACATGAAAGTGCGGAACAAAGTTGGAATTTTTTAACAATTAACAGGTTCGATGGGTTTTCAAAAATTGAATAAATGTAGCAGTCCCAATTAATAAATCAACCTTACAATCAATTAAATTACTATGTGTTTTAGCAAGTAAGAAGTTCAATAATGATTCGTACTCTATTCAGGTATGTGGAACACTCAATCTCAATTAATTTTGTGGACGACAGGCAAATCAGATAATAAACTAGATGATAAGGCAGTAGAACACAAATATTAAGAATGGAAAGAGTATACCGAGAGTTTGAAGAATGCACTGTCGATCTTGAAAGAGAACAGCAATCCAAAGAGTCAGTACTAGCAGCAACTTCAAGGGCAATGGCGGGGTTGATCGGCGACGTCACTGGCTGACGACGGAGACAGCCGAGGGCGGCGAGAGCGACGACGGCGAAGGCGCCAAGGAGGCAGGGCGAGCGGGAGGAGCACGGCAGTAGAGGAGATCGGAGCTATTAATGGTGGAGGGCAGTGGTGGTGGGGTTACTGGCGATCTCTGGGTTCGGGAGGGACTGACGGAGGGAGGAGAAGAGGGCGTGGAGGTTTGGTGGATCGACGGTGAGGGGGGTTGCGGGATGGAGCCCGGGAGTGGAGGGGAAGAGAGGCGACGGCGGGGACTTGGGGTGAGGCGGCGAAGTCGATGAGGGGGAACGACGATGGTGAAGGCAGTGGTAGGGGAGTTAGGTGGTGACAGGGGTTTAGGGATTTTGTGAGGGGAGGTTCGATAGTGTCGGGAGATGGAGAAGGAAGGAGAAGAAAGAGGGAGCGGCTGTAGATGGCGATTAGGTTTGGATTTTGGGGATTTGGTTAATTAGGGTTAGAAATTTGTATTGGGAATTTTAATTTGGGGATAGATTTTAGAATTAATCACTAATTCTAAAATTGGATTAGGATTTATCACAAACCCTAATTTGGATCTCAATTGTATCACACAAAGGAGAGAAAGGAAGAGCAAAAACTCAACATAGGTTTTTTTTTTAATCAATAATGGCATGCTTTTCTCATTCATCTCAGGGCCTTTAAATAGGCTCAATTACATCTTGAAACATATCTCCAAAATATTCTCAGAATCTAAAAATTACAAAAAGATTACATATGGCTATAATTGCCAGAAATAAAAATGGTAATAAAATAAAAATCCTAAACTGTAAAGATGTTCTCATCAGAAATGGTCCTTGCCACAAAGCGCTCACAAACATAATGGCAATCAATCTCTATATACTTCATTTGCTCATGGAAGACCAGGTTGCCTGCAATGTGCAATGCACTTCGGTTATCACAATGAAGAGGATTAGCTCCTGTAAGAGTGATATCCATATCTGATAATTGCTAACGAACATGAATAATCTCTCTAGTAGTAGCTGCCATTGCTCTGTACTCAGCCTCTATGGAAGAACATGCAACAACTGCATGTTTCTTGCTTCGCCAGGAGATCAGCGAATCACCAAGAAATAAATAGAAACCTATGGTAGACCTTCTGGTAGTATGATCACCTGTCCAATCTGATTCAGAATATGCACTGTCAATCTGTGGTAGACCTTCTAGTAGTAGGATCACCTGCCCAATCAGAATACCTCTTCGAAACACATCCCCAACCCGCAACACCCAACCTCCTGCCGTCGACGTCTCTCCCGTCGACTCCCCGCCAAAATCCTCATCCGAAATTCTCCACAAAAGATGAGGGAGTACACTGTCAACCTCCACAAAAGACTCCATGGCCGCACCTTCAAAAAGATGGCCCCCAAGGCCATAAAGGAGATTCGCAAGTTTGCGCAGAAGGCCATGGGGACTACTGATGTGAGGGTTGATGTGAAGCTCAACAAACACATCTGGAGCCGCCCTCATCTCTCCTCTCAAAACCCTAACCCTAACTTTTCTGTCTCCTCTTAATCCCAACCCAAATCCATATACCCAATACCCCAAATCCCTAACCAACCCGACCCGTTTAACCCAATACTCAAGACCAAATCCACATACCCTGTCAACCCAAACCCATTTCTCCTTAATACACCTAAACTCCAAACTCCTTATACACCCAAACCCGCTTCTCCTAATACAACCAAACCTGAACTCCTCACATACACCCACACCCTCTATTCCCAAAACCATTCTTTTTTTTCTCTGTTTCAAAAAAAAAAACGAAAAAAAGAAAAAAATCCGAGAAAAAGAATTTTTTTTACAGGTACTACTACTTTATGAAATCTCAGGCTCTCCCACATATTTCCGCCTCTACTGACTTTCCTGCTGCAACCGCCCCTCGTTCCTCCTCCAAATTGAAACAGCAGCCGCGCCACCTTCAGTCTGCCTTCGGCCTCCTACCTTCTCCCAACATCATTCCTCACCCTACGCCAACTCTACTTCCGACACCGGTAGCACCGTTCTGCCTCTTATCCCGATTCAGACACCAGCAGCATCTCCCTCCTCATTGTGCTCTCAGTCATAGCAGTACTAGTCTTATTCCTCCTCACAGTGCTTCTTTCCTTACATATTCGGCCATGCCCGTCACTCCAGCCTTACCATCTCCTACTGATTGGGCTAATTTTTTAACAACGCCTCACTCAGCTGGAACTACAGCTAATGGGTCAGTCTATCAATGCTGGCTCCTCTGCTCCTGCATTCTCTGGCACTCCCGGTATGAATTCGTTCTGGATTTTAGATTCTTGTGCATCACACCATCTCACTAGTAATTAGACACTGTTCACCACCTGCACTGCACTTCCCTCTCGCTCTCCATCTCTACACACAGTTGATGGCTCACAACTTCTCGTTACACACTCAAGGGCAATTAGCTCTCCCACTCTCACATTACCATATGTTCTTTATGCTCCTCATTTATCCATAAATCTTATTTCTATTAGTGCGTTGTGTGATAGTAATCTTGTCGTTACTTTTGACTCTTTCGGTTGTTCTATTACTGATTCATGTACTGGTGAGGAGTTTGGACATGCTAGTCATCAAGGTCATCAATATCATCTAGATTTTCTTCGTGCTCATCACTCTCCTTCTAGTTTTGCTGGTATTGTTTCCTTTGATGCTAATCAGTGGCACAGACGTTTAGGTTATATTAGTGCATCTCGTCTCCAGACTTTAGCTCGTAGTGGTGCCATTGGTTCTCTTACTTCTAAACATTTATCTGATTATCAGAATTGTCATTTGGCCAAACATATCGCACTACCCTTTAGTCACAAAAGCACTTCTCAAACCACCCATTCTTTTCAACTTGTTCATTCTGACATATGGGGGCCTTCTCCTGTACCTTCGTGGAAAGGCTATCTCTATTATGTTACCTTCATCGATGACTTCACTAGACATACATGTGTTTTTCTTATGCGTCAGCGATCTGAGATACCTGATATTTATCGGTTCTTTACGACTATGATTCACACTCAGTTCGGTGTGCACATTAAGAATTTTTCCGATCGGATGGTGCTCGTGAGTACACTTTCACCACTCTGAAGTCGATCCTTCAGTCTCACGGCACCCTTTTTCAGCAATTATGTTCTCACACACATGAGTAGAATGGTGTAGCTGAACGCAAGCATCGTCACATCCTTGAGACGGCTCGTGCTCTTTTACTATTCTCTTCTGCTCCTCGTTCTTTTTGGGCTGAAGCTGTCATGACTTCTGTTAGTCTCATTAACATTACTCCATTATCTGCCCTAGCTGATACGACGCCTTATGAGGCTCTTTATCACTCACCTCCCAACTACAGTATGCTCTGTACCTTTGGGTGCACCTGTTATGTCCTTCTCCCTCCTATTGAGCATACGAAGCTCTCTGCTCGTGCTGCTAAGTGCGTTCACCTAGGTCTCAGTTCCGAGCATAAAGGTTATCGTTGTTTTGATCCATCGGCGGGTCGTGTCCGCATTTCTCGACATGTATCCTTTCTGGAAAACTCTCTTTAAGACCTGACTTCCCCCGCAGATGCTAGATTTCTCGATTCCCCAGTTGTTACTAGTTCCTCAACTTCATTTTACCACATTCCTTTTGATCCCACTCCTCTAGCTCCATTCACATCTCCTGCAGTCCTTACACCTATTGTTCTCCATACTGAAACACCACCTGTATCCCCACAGCTGCCAGCACCCACCCTATCAACTTCCCCACTGCCACAGCACCCCGATAACCTGTCAGTCCACCACCGCTTCGTCAGCCTACACGTTCCACTTCAGGTATTCCTTCGGCACGTTATACACCTAATGCCATGGTCCTTCTGACCAGTTTGGTTTTGCCACCCAAGCTTCCTACTCATCATAGTTTCATGCATATCTCACTGTTATACACTCTACACGTGAGCCCAGAACCTATCAGGACACAATTCAATTTCTCGAGTGGAGAAAAGCTATTGTAGAGGAATTTAGTGCAGTTGATCAGACTGGCACTTGGGGTGTCGTTCCTCTGCCAGAGGGCATTCAGCCTATTAGCTGCAAGTAGATCTTCAAGGTCAAATATCAACCTGATGGATCTATTGAGCGGCACAAGGCTCGTCTAGTAGCCCGAGAATTTATTCAAGAGCATGATATTGATTATGATGAGACATTTGCTGCTACTGCACAGATGACTACTGTTCGCATTCTTCTTGCTGTTGCAGCCATCCGTCAGTGGCCATTATACCAGATGGACGTGAAGAATGCTTTTCTTCATGGTACCTTATCTGAGTTTGTTTATATGGATCCTCCTCCTGGCCTCCCTACTCCTCCTTGTCATGTTTGCCGGCTGCATCGGACTATATATGGTTTGAAGCAGGTCCCTCGAGTCTGGTTTGAGTGTTTTCGCCTTGTCATCACCAAGGCTGGTTTTAGTCAGAGTTCTTAGGACCATTCTATATTTATGCAGTCATCACCGCAAGGGAGGGTACTTCTACTACTCTATATTTATGATATGATCATTACTGGGGATGACTCCGTAGATATTACATCCACCTAGAAATACCTTTACCAGCAGTTCCATATGAAAGACCTTGGTAGATTACGTTATTTTCTGTTTAGAGATTGCTCATAGATCTTTGGAGATACTCATTTCTCAACAGAAATATATATTAGATATTTTCTCCGCTGCAGGCCTCTCTGATAGTTGATCAGCTGGTACACCCTTAGAGCTTCATGTGAAGATTCGTCCCACTGATGGTGAGCTCCTTCCTGATCCCACTAGATACAGATAGATTGTTGGACATCTTATTTACTTATGCATAACCAGACCCGATATTGCTCATGCAATCAGTGTTGTCAGTCAGTTTGTTTCCGCTCCTACGTCAGTTCACTACGGCGCTTTTCTTCGGATTCTCAGATATCTTCGGGACACTATTACTCGCTCATTATTCATGCCTGCTATATCCAAACTAGAGCTGAGTGCATAATTCTGATTCAGATTGGACAGATGATCCTACTATTAGACGGTCTACTACATGTTTCTGTCTATTTCTTGGTGATTCGCTGATCTTATGGCGAAGTAAGAAATAGGCAGTTGTTGCATGTTCTTCGACCGAAGCTGAGTACAGAGCAATGACAACTACTACTAGAGAGATTGTTCATGTTCGTTGGCTATTATCAGATATGGGTATCACTCTTTCAGGAGCTACTCCTCTTCATTGTGATAACCGGAGTTCACTACACATTGCAAGCAACTCGGTATTCCATGAGCGAACGAAGCATATAGAGATTGATTGTCATTATGTTCGTGAGTGCTTTGAAGCAGAGACTATTTCACTTCATTCTATTACCTCGTCACAACAGACGGCAGATTTCTTCACCAAATCTCATACATTTCAGAGATTTCGATATTTAGTGGGCAAACTCATACTGTTTGACCCACCGTGAGTTTGAGAGGAAGTGTTAGATATTATAGTCCCATATTTGGTATTAGGCTAGTTTTATATTTGGTTCACTCCTATATAAGAGATATTGTACTCAGTTATTTCTCAATTCAATATTAAGTATTGTTTTCATCTCTCTGATTTATCTTAAGATGCTTCAATTTTGCAAAGGAAAAACATGTGTTGCACTTGAAAATAAATCTAGTTCGCCCGTAACTGTCTTTTTATAGTCTAGGAACATTGCTACTGTTTCTACATGTATATTGGGGGATATCTTTTCCTTTTCTTTTATAAATTTTCTGAGTCTGAATTTTTTTAATCTGTCAGGTGGAACCTGAGTTGTTCTGCTGCTCGCCCAAACCCTCAAGGTTCTTTCAGATATGGATCAATCAATGTAACACAGACCTACATATTACAAAATAAAGAACCAGTTTTTATTAGAGGGAGACGTAGAGCTACAATCAATGGTATATCATATTCTCCTCCTTCGACACCAATAAGGCTAGCTGACCAGTATAATCTCAAAGGAGTATACTCACTCGATTTCCCTGCAAAACCACTTGATGGACCACCGAAAGTTGGAACTTCCCTAATCAATACTTCGTACAAGGGATTTGTGGAAATTGTTTTTGTGAACAATGGCACTAGTGTTCAGACTTACCACCTGGATGGACATGCATTTTTTGTGGTTGGGTATGGACTTCATGTCAAATTCTACTTTCTTGTTACCATTTGTACTATATATTTTGTTGCATTAAGCTGAGTTGAAGTTCAATTTTTGCAGGATGGATTATGGGGTGTGGACAGAGAATAGCAGAGGAGCGTACAACAAATGGGATGCGGTTGCACGCTGCACAACTCAGGTTTGCCTTAAATTTGTTTTCCCTTTTCGTTTAATTCAATTTAAATCTTTAGTAGTTTGTGCTTTTATAAGGCATGACCTTTAATTCTTTCCTTTAGATATAGAAATTTAGTTCTTGCTATTTACATATAGATCTTAGTGTTCCTTTGATAGCAGTAATGTGTTTGTAGATTTCTTTATGACTACTGTGAAATCTTTATGCCAGATTCTTTTTCATGGGTTGTTCTAACCATTTTGCAGTATACTTGTTTTATTGGCTGTTTAATGGTTTTCCTCATAAAAATTGATTGACAGTGCTTACAGATACTCTTATTTGAGACGGTGGTTTAATTGTTCTTAGACTGTTTTAGTATGAGAAGTCAATGCTAGATTGGACATCCTTCTTGTGAATGATTAATGCGTGTCCAAGTTATTTTACCTTATCTTAATTCTTAACAATGTTCAAGGCTAAAAAACTGTAGAGACCAATTGAGATAGATTAAGTATTCAAGTTTAGTAAGTGATATGGAAATATGAAAGCTTATGGGATTTGTATACTATTGATAAATATTTTAGGAAAGTTTTGAGGATATAAGCAGAAAATTTCCATTATGTTTTATACATGTCTTGACATGTTATCGATAGCTGAGTTTAGGAAGTGATATGAAAATATGGAACCTAATGGGTCAAATGAAAGTACTAAAAATCTCAATTGGGTCAGTATAAATTTAGTTATGTGATTAGGTGAGATGGAACTGGAACCATGCAGTTAGAGAAAGAAGATACTCCCTGTACACATAGCTATTATGTACTAGCAAAAATGTTGGCATCTCAATGCGGTGGAGGATGAGCCACACAGTGGTTACTTTATACATACACTCCTATAATTATAATGGTAGAGTTAGAATACATGAAATTGATACATTATTTCAGGTGGTGCAGTTGGTGGTCTACACATCTGAGAGAAGATTTGGAGGTTATGCTTCATTTCTAATAAATATTAACAGACAAAGAAAATCCAGTATAGGGCTGTGGTGAACATCACATGGTCATGCAAGAGCTCAGATATAAGTGTTGGATATATTGGTATATTCTCTCTATATAAATATAGCACGTGCATATGTGTAACACGTGTAATGAACGTACAATTGATTGGATATTGGAACGCGGGTTTGTGGACTTATAACCCGATACCCAAACCAGTATTTAGAGATAAATACTGGCTTGTGATAGCAGTCTAGGTATTCCAATTTTGATACCTAGGGTGAATATATCAAGCAACTTAGATCTAGAGATAAACCCTAATTTCCCACTTGTTAATTTCTCACAAAACCTAACAATCTTGGGATATTATATTAATTTTTGTGAGATTTGAGAAGAGACTCACCAAAACCGACGCCATCGCTGCCGTCGCAGTGCGCCGTCGACGCCATAGTGGTCGACTCGAGATCTGGTCGTCTTCTCCTTCTCGCTGTTCATGGTTGGGTCTGTTCGTCAGCCCAGTCGAGATCGGATCCTTGCCCCGTCGATCGATCGCAGCAATCGACGCACTCGACGACGCCGTTGATCCCCGTCAGTCGCTTTTGCGCACTTGCCATCGCCGTGCGCCGTCGTCGCCCTCTTTCTTCCCGATTGCAGTCGACGATAGCCCTTCCCTCAGGCGCTGACTCCGAGATCTTCCCTCTTCTTCAACTTTCAACAGATTGGCTTGTGTGGAACCCTAATTTGAAGAAGACAGTGAAGGGATTTTTGTATCTCATCATCAGATCTGTTTAGACGCACACAAGGTGTTCGATGCTAGGTCTCCTTGGCGTAGAATGTTTTGTTGTTTGGATTTGTTCCCAACAGACATGAGTCTAATCAATTGAAGGGGAAGAGATGGTGAAAGATAAGAACTTTAATGTTACCTACAAATTGTGTATGTTGGAGACGATGAATTTGCATCATGGTATGATAAGTCTGCACTACGCAGGCTTCTCCATCGAATTTGGAAAAACACTTCTAACTTGAAGTGTCGGTATGATCTACTTTAATTTTCTCAGTATTTTTCATGTGATGAATGTGTTAACGTTTTGTGTGTTTGATCATATGATTGAGAGTTTCAGATCATAGTTATTCTCGCTCTGGAAAACTAGCATGTTTAGGGTTGTTAAGTGTTTTATCATACTATGTGTATAGATATTTTGACAAATCCATTGTTTGCAGTTTGTGTGAGATTACATATTTGCTTCTCTAAAATTTAAAATAAAATAAAATTGTATAAGATGTATAACAAATGTCTGTAACTTAGGAGAGCATCTCTTAATGTAAAATATGATTCTACTAGTTACGTTGTGTTCCCTCTCGTTCATTGTACTGTGTGTACAAAGTTGAATTATAATATGTTAGTCATTATCTCATTTAGCGTTATGAAGATGATGAAGAACAAGTAAAGGAAAGAACTCTTTGCTCAATGTGTTTGAGCTAGTGGATATTGTTAGAACCATTAGAGAAAGCAAATAATTTTTAAAAAATGTGATAGAGTAATTTTGTATTAACTCTTATAAAGTGCATATATTGTCAATCATATGTATAAGTTGAGTTTAACAAATGAGACAATTAATAATAATAGTTCTAATGGTGTTCTTGAACATAGCATAATTGGCTAAGATTTGAGAACTATATATTCAATTGTCTGTGAGGAAATGTGATCTAATTATCAAAACTATAGGGAAAATGAAGTTAAAAGCTATTGAGTCAAAGCTTTAACATCCAAGTTGTTTTGAAATTTAGAATCACTATGAACTACATATTAAATTGTTTGTTCTTGTTAAAACTCATAACTCTACTAAATGACACTCCATTAAAATACGACAAATAAGAAAGTTGTGCTCAGATTATGATCAGTAGAAAATCATTTAGTATGGTCTCTAGGAGCACACAACTTCTTGAGTCAATACATTCTGGTATTTACGATCTTAGTAGCTTTGTGATTAGATGAGACAATTGTTGGTCAGAAGTATTTTAATCGCTTTTATAGTTGATTAATATAAGTCTGTCATATATATGAAGAATGAAGCACTTGTTATTCTTAATGAATTAAAAATTATAGTTAAATGCTAAAACTCAAGGGTTCAGATTTAATAGAGGTGGTGAATATGTTTTAACAACTTTAGAGAAGTTTGCATTGGGCATAATCTCTAGAGCACTCTACTTACAACAGTCAAACGGTATTGATAAAAGTTAGAATCAAACACTTAGTGAAATGTTGAATTCTATATTATTGACTGTTGTTTGTCTTGTGTAATTATGAGTGATGTTGTATTGTTAATCATATATCTAATGTGTTACTACACTCTAAATTGAATACATCTTGTAAATCATGGTATGAAAACACAAACAGTTTTGTTAAAGTGAAAATGTGTGTTGTGATACTTTTGTTAGAGTACATGACCCTAGAAGGCCTAAAGTAGGACCTACAACAAATATTTGTGTGCTTAGAAAGTGCAGAATATAGTGTGGACAGATGTTGGATCTATCTAATTTGTGTTAGAAGAATCTAGACTTGCAAAGTTCTTTGAGGATATATTCATCAAAGATAAATGTATGAAATAATCTAGTCCTACAGACATGTTCAATAATTCACAGTTGGAATCAAAAACTAGCCTTACTGACACTTGAAAATCTAAATGACAAATGAGCTAAGAAGAGTCTTTAGTAGACAATGAGATGATTCTGTGTCATACAATAATACTTTAATTTAGTTGATCTGCCGAAAGGGGCTAAAACATAGTTAGGAAGTGGGGTTTTGTAGAAAAAACTTAATTTTGATTGTTTAGTAGCAATTTTAATGATTTTTAGTAGCTAACAGATTAACTGAGAAAAATGGGGTAGATTTATTTGATGTCTACTCACATGTTTGTCATATTGCTATAATCAGTATTCTTCTTACCCTTACATCTATTGAAAATTTTGTCATTCATAAACAATATTTAAAAGGCTTTGTACTGAACAGTTTTGTACTGGAAAGTTTTGAACTAATATGTTTAGTGAACAAGATTTACAATTTAGTAAAATCATTATTTGTTCTTAAAACATGTATAGCCAACGAATAAATAATTTGACAAATTTTTGAAAAAGCCTAGTATATGAATCAAGTAATTCAGATCAGTGCCTTCAACTTTGTGGTATGTCAAATATACTGGCTATTATTTACTTGTTCTGTTGATATGCTCGTTCTTGGAAGTAACTTCTCTATTACAAATGAAGTTAAAATTATGCTATCCAAAAATTCAACATGAAAACCTAGGTACTGTGGACACCATAAGTATAAGGGTGAGTTTTCAGTTGGCAAGGGATAACTCTTAGTCAAACTCATCAAATCAAAATGTGTTTCAAAAGTGGGGATATAGTGATTGAAAGTGTGTTTTGAAACACCATATGATTATGATAAAAGGTTGATACCTAATGATGGTGCAACTATGAGACATGTAGATCATTATAAAGGAATTGACAGTCTCATATATATGACAGATTTGCACTAGAATAGACATAGCCTTTGAGATAGGTATGATCTGCAGATTCACTAATAATCCCATACACATTTGAGTGCCCTTAGGAGGCTATTGAGATACCTGAGTGGTATTCAAGAGTTTGCTTTGTGCTACTCTAGTCATTCTTCGAATGAATGGCTGATCTGATGCATTATGATGCTCAGACTTTAGTGAAAGTCGATAACTAGTAGATATGTGTTTGCACTAGGAGAAACAGAAATGTTATAGAAATAAAAAGCAAACAGGCACTGTGCTATCATCCATGAAATCAGACCTCTATGTGTAATCCTCTGCAGGGAAAAAGGCTGAGTGGATTGAAGAAATTGTTGCTAGTTATCCATTAAGAAATTTAAGTAACTCTAATTCTGTTATGCGACTATCAAGCTACAATGCACTGTAGCTCATAACTCACTCTATAATAGTAAGAGGAGTATATTAAGGCTTAAAGAAGCCTAGTTGAACTTTCTCATAGATAAAGTGCAATTGCGACAAGAATGGCTAATGCTCTTGCTAAGAGACTTGAAAGTGATCTAATTATCAAAACTGTGGGGGAAAGTGGAGTTAAAAGCTATTAAGTAAAAAGCTTTAACATCCAAGTTATTTTGAAATTTAGAATCCAATTGGAGCCATAGAGAAGTTCAAACTTAAGCATCAATTTTAGGCAGTTGACATATTTTAGATAATTTTGATGATTCGACATAAATTCCACAAACATATAATGCCATTCCAATTTTGATGGTATTATATATCTAGGAAATTTACTTAGAATAATCATATTATTCCAATACGAAACATGAAAACCTGTCGATGTGTTTCCGATGATTAAATTGTCCTAAATATCATTCCAATTTTGATGATATGTCTTTTATGGATACATGTTTCATTCCAATTTTGATGATTCAATGTTAAACCATGATTGAAATGGCAGTCTTTTCATTCCAATATGAAACATAGTATGGTTCTTGTGTAGAAACTATAAAGTTCATGTACTTTACTTATTAAAGATACTTGATTGTGATGCTTGCGTTACATTTTTGTTAAGCTAATTATGAATTGTACTAAGTTCTTTTGTGGAACTAGATACTTTGTGAAATATGTTGGAATTCTTAGAGATGTGTCTCTTGATATTCTTGTTTTCAATAAGCTAGCAAAGATGGAGGAGTTGAATTTGTCAACATAGATTTCAAAATAATGATTTGCTTAAAATGAAGGAGTAAACATAAAGCAGTGTGCAAGGATAGAATTTCAGTTTATTTCTTTCGAGAATAAATTAGTCACTTGCATGGTAAAACTTTTGTTGAGTTTAAGACTCTTGTGTTCATGAGCTTAAAACTCATATTTTGTTCTTGAAGTATATTTGCTTTGTTTGATTTTGAAACTATGACAGATTATTCCAGTTGGTTTAGTCTTTGTGAACTATTCTGAATTGGATATGGTTTGGAACTAGTTAATTATATTGGTTTAGTCTTGATTGAACTATTCAGTTTTATAATTCTATTGGTTCTTATGAAACTATACCTATATGATGCTTTTCCTTTACGGACTGCTATCAGCCAGTCAGTTGTATACTGATCTGATGAGATAATCCTGTACTTTATATATTGAGAATATAGGAGGAGATTGTTGGATATATTGGTATATTCTCTCTATATAAATATAGCACGTGCATATGTGTAACACGTGTAATGAACGTACAATTGATTGGATATTGGAACGCGGGTTTGTGGGCTTATAACCCGATACCCAAACCAGTATTTAGAGATAAATACTGGCTTGTGATAGCAGTCTAGGTATTCCAATTTTGATACCTAGGGTGAATATCTCAAGCAACTTAGATCTAGAGATAAACCCTAATTTCCCACTTGTTAATTTCTTACAAAACCTAACAATAAGTTCTTGTCATTCTAGTTAAGTTGTCTTGTAGGAAAGAACAAAATATGTTGCACCATAGTGTCATTTATTGCTATCTAATTATTATAGGTATGGACCAATAAAAAGGGATTTTTGTTGGTTAAATAATACGTATTAAGGATCGTGACGTGTGAAAATGTGTCACATGTTCATAGGGCGAGAGAAGCAAAACAAGATAAATACTAAAATTCTTGACATGTGAAAATACGTCACATGTTCATAACACGAGAGAAGCAAAACAAGAAAAATGTGAAAGTTTCATGAAATGTGAAAATATGTCACATATTCATAGCATGAGAGAAGGAAAACAAGAGAAATATATGCTGAACTTTAAAAGGAAAAGGGGTTTGGGATTATCCTCCAACTTTCAGGAAGAAAAACTAACATTGAAGAGAAAGGTTAATTCTGTCGATTATTAGTGGAACACGTTAATTGGTGGCTGAAGTTAGTTCTGGCCTTACAGTTCAAACTACCCTTTGTTTGCTCGAATACCATTCAGAGCCATAAGTCAGATTGCAGAATATCTCTCATTTTAGATTGTAAATGAACAAGCATACGCAAATTTAGCAACTATCAAGTCAAGATCAGTGACCCACATTTTTAAAAATTATATATATGTAATAGTGTATGTTGTGATTTTAATAAATTATTTACTGTCTGACGCCAAGTCTTACCCTTATGTTTTTATCAGGTATTCCCAGGTGCATGGACTGCAATACTAGTACCGATGTATAATGTTGGCATATGGAATCTACGTGCAGAAAATCTTGATACGTGGTATCTCGGGCAAGAAGTGTACATGAGAGTTGTCAATCCAGAACTCACCAATAGAACTGAGCTGTATATGCCTGATAATGTGCTATACTGCGGACTCTTGCAAAGTCATCAGAAGTATGTCACTAATCCCATACAATATTCTCTGTTAAAGATTACTTAATTATGAAAATTCTGATATATTTTCTAATTTAAACAATTGCAGGCCACAAGATCATCATAATAATACTTCATCTTCTCAAGCCAGAAATGTGCAGAGGAAATCATTAATTTTAATGGTATTCTTAGCAGCAGTGGCTCTGGTATCATAGTTTCCTACAGCTTCAAATGAGAAGCTTCAGGTCCTAAAGTGTCTATATGAGCTAACTCCTATAGTTAACATATAGTATTTAGTTCTGATTCTTGGCTGACCAACATACCATTCTCTCAATGTTCCCAGAGTTGCATATTATAGCTGTCAGTTAAGGGTTTCTACTCGTTACTTGTATTATGTATTTTTCTCTAAATAGTACTTATTTTGAACCTCTTATCAGAATAATTGTGCTTATTCTGGGAGTAAGCAATATGGAGTGTATTTGCAAAATTTGAACAATATTGTGAGACTTGTTCTGCGTTTTCCCAATACTTTTGGCTTGTTTTCTTATATGGTTATTGCGTGTTATGAATAATGCTCCCAAATGAAGTTTCTTCTTATGGTTTTGCCGATTGTGAGAGATTTTGGGATGTGCATTGAACCTGTGATTGATTATGAAGCATTGTAATTTCACCTAATAATATGCTGTTGATCAGATGACGATGAATGACTAATGCAATCATATTTATGGGGGTGATTGGCTGCAAGCCTGCAAGTGTATACTTTTTGTGCATTGGTGGTTGTTACTCGTACAGTGAAGCACCAGATTTATTAAATAATACATGCCTGTTGAAACATTACATGATGCTTTGGCATTGAGTACTAAAAGTCTTTTTCATAGATAGCAATTTTCGTTCCATCCTAGCATTGCTAAATAATTCCGAGTCCACAGCATTCCAATTGCCTTCGTATGAACACTAATACCATAGGCATAAAATGAAATCACTTTAAATAGTTGATAAAACTTCTTAATATTAAAGTCTGCACTGACTGCACTTTTAAGGTGTGTTTGGGAAAAGACCGAAGTTAAGATAACTGTTGATTTGTAGAGTGATCTCACGTAACTTAACAAAACTCTTATTATGATAACTTTGTCCAGTTTGGGACCTTTTCTGAAGTTGTGATATTTGCACTTATCTCACCCTAAAATTGCGGTTATTGATGCTGCTTTTTTGGGTATGGGAGGATGACGAGTTCTTGTATTTATTTGGAAAGCTCAGATCGCAACCGTTGACCTGATATGGATGAGAGGCTACTTAGATTGCAACCGTTGATCTGATATGGATGAGAGGCTAGTATTTAAGTGGATTTGTGGATCTAGTGGTGGTTGCGCTGGTTGCTGGCTGCGGAAACCTGCAAAAAGCTTGAAACACGGGAAGTTTTTCAGGCGACAGGCCCTATGACAAACAAGTCATAACCACAAAATGTGGGCTAGGGTTTAGTGGCAAAAATCTTCATTACCTGGTAACTGAGGAGGAGGGTCTGTATTTATAGGTAAGGGGGAAGGGCATTTAATGGAAAGATTCCATAACTGGCTGGGAGAATTCTCCCCCATGGGCTGATCCAAGGCCCGTGAGTGGCTCAAGTGCCGTTTATGGGCCTGTAGTTACCGTGAGATTACAGTTTTGCCCCTAGGGCTCTTGAGATTTGCGAAAGGATCGAATGGTTTAGTTTCACTGGATTTTTTTGTCCATATCATAGACCCTCCATTCCTGGAGGTTGGGTGTAACAGCCTTCGATGAGTAGTTCTCTCCTGTGGGGAAAAAACCAGATGTCGGCAAAAAGTTTAAGGAGATCCCGCGATGAATATTAGACGTTGCTCGTGACTAGCTTGAAGTCCACGCCGAGCACCAACCTTGTGTGCCTCGGCAAGATGAGGTGGTGAGGCAGCGAGGTGATGAAGTCGACATCTATTCGCATGAGACTCGAAGTCCATCCCGAGCACCGAGCTTGTGTGACTCGGTGATACGAAGGTGCGAGGCGGTAAGGCAACGAGGTGGCAAAGTCGAGATCAGTTTGTGTGGCTAGAAGTTCATGTTGAGCACCAAGCCTGTGTCACTCGGCGAGACGAGGGGAGTGGATGCGAAGTTGATGAATCTCTTCGTGTGTTGCTCAAAGTCCATGCTGAGGAACTAGGCCAAGAGGTCCATGCCGAGGGACGAGGCTAAGCGAAGTTGATGAATTTTTCGCGTGTGGCTCGAGGTCCATGCTGAGGGACGAGGCCAAACTAAATTGATGAATTTTCCGTGTATGGCTCGAAGTCCATGCCGAGGGACGAGGTCAAGCGAAATCATTTAATTTTTTTGCGTGTGGCTCGCGGTCCATGCCGATGAACGATGCCAAGCGAAATCGATGAATTTTTTGTATGTGGCTCGAAATCCATGTCGATGGACGAGGCCGAGCGAAGTTGATGAATTTTTTGCGTGTGTCTTGAGGTCCATGCCAAGGGTCGAGGCCAAGCGAAATTGATTTTCTATTTTGCGTGTGGCTCGAAGTCCATACCGAGGGACAGGGCCAAGCAAAATCGATGAATTTTTTGCGTGTGACTCGAAGTCCATGCCCAGGGACGAAACAAAGCGAAGTTGATGAATTTTTTCGCATGTGGCTCGAAGTCCATGCCGAGAGACGAGGACAAGTGAAGTGAATGAATTTTTTCGTGTGTGGATCAAAGTCCTTACCGAGGGACGGGACTAAGCGAAATCAATGTTTTTTTTTTTTTGCGTGGAATTCCATGCTGAGGGACGAGGCCAAGCGAAGTTGATGAATTTTTTTGCGTGTGGTTTAGGTGGATGATGCCAAGCTAAATTCATAAATTTTTCACGTATGGTTTGAAGTCAATGTCAAGGGATTAGACCAAGCGTAATCGATGAATTTTCATGTGCGGCTCGAAGTCCATGCCGAGGGACGATGCCAGACGAATTTGATGAATTTTTCGTGTGTGGTTCGAAGTCCATGCCAAGGGACGAGGCCAAGCGAAATCGATAAATTTTTCACGTGTGACTCGAAGTCCATGCCGAGGGATGAGGCCAAGCGAAGTTGATGAATTTTTTTGCGTATGACTTGAAGTCCATGCCGAGGGACAAGGCCAAGTGAAATCAATGAATTTTTTACTTGTGGTGCAAGGTCCATGAGGAGGTACGAGGCCAAGCGAACTGAATGAATTTTTCCGTTTGTGGCTCAAAGTCCATGCCGGGGGACAAGGCAAAGCGAAACTGATGATTTTTTTTGCTTGTGGCTCGAAATCCATGCCGGGGACGAGGCCAAGTGAATTCGATGAATTTTTTCGCGTGTGGCTCGATGTCCATGTCGTGGGATGAGACCAAGAAAAATTGATGAATTTTTCATGTGTGGCTTGAGATCAATGCCGAGAGATGAGACCAAACGAAGTAGATAAATTTTTCACGCCAAAGGCGAAAGACTTGAGGATTCTTCTTGGTATCTGAGTTGTGGGTGCACGTGCATATCACGTGAGTTGGCTGATGTCTTTACCCCTATAGAAGTATGCACACAACACATGAGTTTACTGCAATCACTGCTGTGGAAATCGAGGAGTTCTTCTCTTATCAGCTAATGGATTGAATCGTAGGGCTAGGACTGTTTGTGGTTATCGATGAGTTTCTCTTCCTGCTTATATATCCCCCCTCTCCCCCTCATTTCTCTCTTAATGTTCTTTCACTCGTTTGCGGAGCTTCTCTCTCTAGAAGTTTTTTTTAGATCATCGGCGTATTTTCCAATCACCTTTATGATCACAAAATCCAGCTAAGGTATTTTTTGAATATGTCAAGGCTTCAGTCCAGTGCCTCTGCCTCCACATCCAATTGCGCTGAACACGATTCTTCGTCCACCTTCGGGTCTGGCCTTGTGGGCACCGTGCAGAATGTTTCATTCGAGTCATCCACCTCGGGGGAGATACGGGAAGTTGAGGAATCGAAGTTCGATTCCACAGTAGAGGAGATGAAGGGGAGGAGGAAGAAGATGTGGAGGAGGAGGAGGAGGAAGAGGAAACAAAAGGGGAGGAGGAAGGAGAGGAAGAAGAGGAAGAGGGCAGTGAGGGTGGTCCCTCTGGCAGAGCGAATCCCCTAGTTCCTTTGGCCTCTCTCTCACCTCTTCGAGCCCTCGACTGCCGATGAGAAAGTTAAATTTTACTTTTCCATCAAGCTCGAAGGCCGAGCCCATCTAGTACATGCCAGCAGGTGGCTTTGAGACCCCATATCACCAGGATCCCGTATCCATAAGGATGTACCATTATGACCTCCTGGATTTGATCAGGTCCAGGATATAGCCATCTTTGCCTAGTAGACAAAAAATCGAGGCCGATAGGGTACGAAACATGCTTGTGAAGACTGACCTCGCTTAGATTCTGTCGTTACATTCCCCGACCATTCGAGCGGATGATCCCAAACTCCAAACTCTGGCCAACAAACAATCTAGCTCCTTGGTTTTGCGTGTTCCTATTGAATTCCTTTGTCTCGGGGCTCAGGCTACCCATGCACCCGTTCATCAAGGAGGTACTGAATTGGGTCAGGGTGAGTCCGATGTAGTACAGGCCGAATTCATGAAAGAAACTTGTCAGCTTCATACTCCTTTGTGACTAGAAGGAGGTTCCTTGGTCTGAATACTGCCAGGGCGTATGAGGGACTCTGTTTCTTCTCTCGTTGACCCGGGAGGAACATGGTGCATGACCACCCTGATTCAATTAAGGACTAGAAGTCAAAGTACTCTGTTATGCGAAGCCTTGAGCCTGGAAATCCCTATGAGATGGTCGCTCTACACCCTGAAACATAAATCCTCGAGATCGAAAGACTTCACCGCGCAAGAGAAGGATGAACTGGAGAAGCTCTTCATCGGGGGGAGTGTGAGTTGGCCAAAGGTTTCTGAAAGGCATCTTGTTAGGAATGGGCTGAGCCCTGCCAATCCTTGTATATTTTTTGTTTCCTTTTCACATCCAACTCTTTTTCTTCGTCCTTACAACTTACTCTTTCTATTGCAGTGATGCTCAACGATAAAGACATTAAGGCAAGGAGGGCAACCTAGGCCAAGAAGAAGGCTGTGGAGCAGTCGGAGGGGAAGAAGAGGCCTGCTACCTCTGCTTCCGAGTGGATCTCCAAGGGGAAGTCCAAGAAGTCGAGGGCCATGACAATCACTAGCTCCCCTGACTCAGCCATGGTAGCCCCAAGCTTTGACAATCTCAAAGTGGCCGAGTATGTAAAGGCTGGGCTCCCTCCCGTTCATCTCGAGGCCAAGGTTGTTCTTGGGGATGAGATCATGGAGCCTTAGAGGCCCGATTGGGCTGTGAAGGTGGTGGATTCGATCTTGGAGGGTCCGATTGCTATGGAAGTTGTGACCAACCTTGCGATGCCCCGTGATAGAGAGTGTCTCGTGATTGAGACGTTCGACTCGAGCTACCTGAAGTGGGTTCAGGCAGACATGGTGGTAGGCATCCCTTTCCAAATGTGTTCATTCTTTTCAATCAATAGAAGTTTGTGTGTTTACTAAGTTTCTATCCTTTGGTTTGCAGGTGACTCTGCAAGGGGCAGAGATGAGGAGGCAGTACAAAGGCAGTACAATCGTGACTTCAAGCTCGCCGACTGAAGGGTGTAGTGGATCAAGAGGGAGTGTATAGAACTCAAGTTGAGGTTAGATGACTTGGAGAAAAGTGAGAAGGTGCTTAAGGCCGAGCTGACCCCCACGGCTGCGGAGTGAGCCATGCTGGAGAAGGATAAGACTCGCTTAGAGGCGAGGGAGAAGATGTTGGTGGTGAATAAGGAGGAGGCCATCAACAGTGTCATCCTTGCCTAGGATCAAGGGTACGAGTGGGCCATCGAGCACGTCCAGCGAAAGTAACCCGACCTCATCCTCGAGGTCTTCTCCTACTCCATGAAGTTTGACGAGCCCCCCCCCCCCCCCCCCCCCCCCCCCCCCCCCCCCCCCCCGCGCAGAGGTTTCTTTGGGCGACGAGGAGGACACTCTTCACTTGTTGGATTGGCCGATCAAACCGAGGTCCATGCTGAGGTTGCCACAACCGAGGCTGAAGAGGTGCCTCCTTTCCTAAGCAGCAGGAAGTTAGTATCTTTTATTGTTTTTGTTTTTCATATTCACCAACCACGGACTTGCCACCACCTTTTTTTTTGTATGAAACTTTGATGAAATCGAATGGAAGTAATTTTTTGGGCCGAACTTCTTAACTTGAGATTTTTCATGTGTAAACTTTCATAGTATTTAGAATTTGTCAAGACTTTAGTGCTCGACGTAATGTGGAATATTCCTTTCATGCTAGATCATGAAACATGCTTCTGTCGGCCCTCGCGATGCCGAGCTCGAATAACTTAGGAATAGATTGCACATAGTAGAGTCGAGTTTGGATCAACACCATAAGGAGGCGAAGGATAGGGAGGCGGCGTTCGCTTACCACCTTCGAAGGTCACATCAAGTGAGCTTGGAGCTTGCTCGCCTAAAAAATGCGTTGGTCGACAGGGACTTGAGTCAGGCCAAGGGCCTAGTAGCTCTTCCATGAGAGTCGTCCTGACCCCTATCCTCAAATGACGATATGTGTTTGGTGGACTCTTTTATTCGATAGATGCTGGTGGAGAAGAAATTGAAGCTATACCGATTGAATGTGGAGTTCTGGGTGGAGGGTTGGTTGGACCTCCATCCAAGGTTCATCTCCAACTGTCCGGTTAGGGCCAACAACCCAGTGTTGGTGTATACCCTAGTGAACAGTTGTGTATTGACATTACTAGTTTACATTGTATCATGACATTTATTTGATATTTAGATATTTCATTTATTGTGTTATTCATTGTGAATTAAATGAACATAATGAATTCCTAGAATAGTAAGTTCAATGTCACGAGATATCAAGTGCATGGCTTGATTGTGAGATCCTATTGGCTGAAATTAGAACATTGTTCTTAAATGTCCCTTGTCAAGTATTATTGAGAATTAGGATAGCAATAATACATAGAGACTAGTGTGTGCATAGACTGATGACCATTCTCACGGTTCATGGATATGAGATATCAAGTCTTCATATGGGTACATATTAGAGTAATAATGTATTAGACTGATCCACCATGAGAACGCTGCATTGATCATTACGTGAGTGTCATAAACGGTTCTCACAGTGACCATGGTGTACGTAGTGCTTTGACTTGAAGTCACTACAGTTCCCTACATTAGAGTTATTTGTTTTAATGCTGTAACCCCTGTTTTTCACTTTTGGTATTTTTGAGGGTATTTTTTCATTTTTGTGAATTATTATTTTTCTATTGTATTTTTCGGAACAATAAATTTAACTATTTTTATTCTATAATATTTTTCTGGCAGTTTTGACCTTCTTTTGTTGATTGTGCGCCGTTTGGCCGTTTTTCGACATTTTGAGCTCTTTTTCTCAATTTCTTGATCTCGTTCATGTATAAATGTTATTTTAGGGTCATGGTGAATTTTTAGGAGAATTTTGACCAATTTGAGATTTTTGGCCTTAAGGAGATTTTTAGGAGCTATAGGATTCATTGTATTTTGTATCCCCATTTGGAATCTACCCAATATCCATTACCCAATTGTATACCCATTGTTTCCTATTGATATCCACTACCCATTAACCCATATTTGATCTCATATATATACCCCTAATACTAAATAATCCCTAACCCTAATCTATTTCTTCCCTCTCCTACTGTGTGCCGGCTACCTCTTTCCTCAAACCATCCCGGCCTGCCTTCCAAAACCCTAGGCCGGCCTTCCCTTGCCTTCTTCTTGCATAGCCGACCACCCATATCTCCCCTCTCCGCTATTTTATACAACTCCGCTTAAAAAACTCGTCTCTCCTCTCCTTCTTGTGTTCGGCCAACACCCAAGGCAGCACCCAACCATCCCAAAACAGCGCCTCAACATTCCCCCTCGCTGTTTTGAGTTGTGGGCATCTTCCACTTTGGTTCGTGTGTCAAAGGGATCAACCGTTGGCGCATTTTGTTCGTGGGTTTCGCTCGAAATCGCGCTAGAAGGCGTCTTGCTCGTGGATTCTCTTTGAAAGGCTTGGTTTTGTCGCGTTCGTCGTCACATAAAGGCAAGTAACTTGTACTTAAATTTCTTAGGTTGATACAAGTAGAAAGTTCACACATAGGATAGTTTGAGACTAGAGACGGACAAAGATCATGTTTTTATTTGTGGATTTCATCTCTAAGGTTCAAAATAGGCCATGGACGAATTAGGACATGAAGTTGATAGGTTTATGCCTTAGGATTCACCCAAACGCGATTGTTATCGCGTATGTGACATATTGTATACCCGATGCATGTTTGAACACCTATATGAGAAATATTGGATTTTGACAGGTTAGAAACCCTTAGATGTGATATTTAGACAACGGGTAGACAGTGTTTTGAATTTGGAAGAGTTTGGATGATTTTTGAGGAAGTTATGATGTTTTGAAACTTAATTGAGAAATCTGGAAATTTGGATTGAACTGGATTGATTGCAGTTTTTACCTAGATTAAAGTCCGAATCTCAACATGACTATTTCTGAGAAATTTGTAGAGAATTGAATCTAATTTCTAATCCCACTGATTTCACCCTGTTTGGAGTTCGTATGGAATAGTTATGATTATTTTAGTAACTGTATGTTAGTAGTTTCCAGTTTCAGTTCGGGGTAATTTTTGTGGACAATTTATTTTCAAGATCTAAGTTAGACATAATTTCATGCTACAAGATTTTGTCCAGTGTTTCAATATGATGTTAGGTAGTTCTCTGATTTTTGTGATAATTAAAAGATGAGTTTTGAGTGGTGTCCTATATCCTTTTCTATAGATCGCTTTTGCTGTAAACTGCGTGTGATTGTATGTTGAATGCCGTGTGTACCTTATTTCTAATTACTGTATGAATATTTCATGAGAGATATGAAAGTTGGGTAATTGTATCTACTTTCATCCTGTTTTGGCGGAAGTGGATTTTGATGCGCTGTGTGCAAGATATGTATGATTTTGTACAACGGTGTTAAAGAATTCCAGATCCATCAAAACTGTGTTATGTGTTATTTTCTATTTTTGAAAACATATCTATACTTTCTGGAAAAATATGAAAATCTATATTTTGAGACTATACATATAGGGGATTACCCCAGAATTTTCGTGGATTTAATTAATGACTTGGTATGCTGTTTTCATGTGGTTTAAGTTATTCTCCTGTTTTCTGACTGTACATGCAAACTGTGTTGAATTGTGTTTTGAGTCGAGATGTTGTGAAATAGCATATGGATTTATTATACCCGTTAGAAGCGTGTGGAAGTCTAGTTTCCAGATCCTTCGACGGATCATGATTTGCATGCCTGTAGATCTTTGGATCACTGTTTATATACAGACTGGTCTTGCTGTCCTGTTTATAGACATACACCATTTTGCTCGTATTTGTGAATGTTTGGTATCTATACTTACTGATCTGATGCCCTAAACCTAAACCTGATCATATGATGTTAGTTTGACACCCTTTAGATCACATTCATGTCTGTTTAATAACTACAATGAAAGTAATCAAGCCGGGGTATGGGAAAGATCTAGTAGTGGGAAAGCATAGAAATGTGTACTTAGAAGGGGGCCCGTATTTCCCATATAATTATCTGTATTCTGACCCTGTCTACATTGCTTCTTATGTAAGAAGGTGTAGAGTAGAAGAGAACCACTAGGTTCTATCAATCTGTTCTGATATCTGTCTGACCCTGAGTACACGGTCCTATAATATCCCCTACGAAATCTAAAGCAAAACTGTTTTGTTGTAGCAACCATGTAGTATAAACTGGGATGCATGTCGTGCTACCTAGATAGTAATCACACAAGACTTACATTAATCTGAAATCTGAGATCTGATTATATTTCTGAAGTCTGAATCTGAATCTGATATATGGAAATCTGAATCTGAATCTGAATACCTATTATATGAAACCTGTTATCTGATTTACCTGACATATCTGAATATCTGTTTACCTGACATTTCTGTTATATGACACTTGACACTTAATATCTGAGACATCTGCTAGGATACTATGTTAGTTGAGTTTACCATACCATATTAGGTCTGTTTCTGATGATTAGTTAGATCTGTTTAGTTTTTTCCATGTGCTTGTATCCTATTCTATTTGTGACCCGGACTTGCCATTGACGGGTATTGTGTTTTCTTCTTTTCCTTTTTCCTGCATTCGATGATTGCAGATTACGGTGGACAGATTCAAGAAGGTTCTGGTGGTTCGCAGTATTAGATGCTGTTTATTATTATTTCTGTTTTTCTGTTAGAACTTTATTCTGTATTCGTGAACTTGATTCATTTCTGTATTTGAGACACGTGTATTATTTATTTTGTTTTGGGCGATGTGACCCAGAATATTTGTTTCCAGACTCTGTTTTATTTGAGAACAAGATATTTGATTTCAATTAATTCCTGTTGGTGAAATTTTCTCGATGTTGCATGTTGGTCCCACTCTTTGCTTCCGACTGCGATATTTTGACTCTGATATATGTTGACTCTGATATACTGCCTGAGATATGTTGTAAGATTTCTGAAACAGCTTAAGGATGATAATAATCATTCGCTGGGCTTTTGTTACGTGCCGTATTCCGTATTTTTGGGAAGCGGGGCGTGACAAATGCCATTAAACGTTGCCTATAATAAAGTGATTATAATGTCAACTATTGGATATATTACAAATCATGTGCAGGGATGTGAGTGACTTAGATAGGATTTATCTCTCTTTCATTACATGAGAGATATCAACGGGCCTCTTGATTGAGTGATACGGCAAAATGCATGGCCGTGCTCAAATGAGTGAATATGAGATATTGATCTCATTTGTTTTAGTAATTCTACTCTGACATCAATAAACTAAAGATGGAACTATGCAAGGGTGACACGCTCTATGCCTTGTGGTCAGTTAAGATATCTGGACAAAGGGACTAGGTTACATGGTAACAATGGTCACAGATAGGTTATGTCAATTCATTGACATTCCCGTTACTTGAGTGACAGTAATGTATTGCTAGATACTGCTCGCTATTTGTAATACTTGAATATGATTTTAGTATTACTGTCAACGTAATGAGAACCTACAGAGTCACACACTTAGAATGAACCGAAATTAGGATTTAAATTCATAAGATAAATTTAATTAGGGATCCAAGTAAGACTTGGACTACTGACATTGGTTAGATATTTAATTAGATTAAATGAGCCAACTAAAGTTCAAAGGCACACACACAAATCTGACCAGGTCAGATTATGAGCCGAACAACCTCATTAATCTCTTATGTTTGGTTTTCTGCACCTATATATATGATATGTACCTGTGGAAAAGTCACACGTGAAAAAAACCTTAGCCGTCACAGAAAGTGAGAGAGAGAGATCGTGAGGAGGAACATCCCCTGAGGGAGAGCCGTTTTTTGTTCTGTTCGTGTGGATACCTTAAAGGCACCTCAATATTGTAGTTTTGTGATTGGCATACTATGGAGACAACAGAACCATCCTTAAGGAATAATTGCTAAACACGATTTATGGTTTTTGCTTGTATCTATGGTTAGGTTTTGATTTTTTGGTAATTTTTCCGCTGTGTATTTTATCAAGGATTGCCTTTGAAACCTAACACCCGAGAGATGATCAGAGCGGAGTGGCTTGATTGTCCAGCATGGCTAGCTCTCCGGAGGGGCCCGATCGACAGGTTGAGGCATAGAGTAGATTGGCTGGTCTCAAGTTGGTTTGCGCGAGCCCAAGGGTATGCACCACCAACGAGGCGGTTCCATAGGCAGTCCTCACGACTTGTTGTAACTTGTTGTATCTTGTTGTAACTTGTTGTAATTCTTCATCTGTACCGAATGTAACAATATGTATTTATCCCTCGGTTTTTTGAGTGTGTAACCGTTTATTAATGATGAAGACTCTTTGCTTTGTACTTCTGGCATATGACTTTAATGACTCATGAGTGCCTTTGGCTGAAGAGACTTTTTCCCTTTTTAAGGTTCTTGGAACTTTCTAGGTTGTCACATGGATTGACTTATATCAGATTTGCTGAAATTGAAGCTTTTCTCACATTTGGAGTTGAAACTTTTTTCAATCTTAGGAGTCGAAACATTCTCCTCTTGCAACCGTTATATGGAGATTGAGGTTTTGCATCCGTCCATGTCAGCACCGCGGGGGTCGAGGAGCTCCTTTCACAAGAGCCTATAAAATCCCCCCATTTCCTTTCAATCTTTTTGTACATTCTCTTAAGTTCGCCTTCTTCCTTGGATGACCATCCTCCTTTTGAGTTTCTTGGTGACTACCTCAAATGGAAATTAGATGGTTGAGACCAGATGGGATCAGAATCCCCGGGTGTAATATGGAGGGTTTAGGCAATATAGGATGTTTGCCCGAGCGCTAAACCTCTCGTGCTAGAGGAGTTCCTCAAATTTTCTTCTAGAATCGGCCAGACTTACGAAGTTCCTCAAGTTTTCTTCTAGAATCAACCAACTTTGCAAAGTACCTCAGGTTTTCTTCTAGAATTAGCATGCCTTCGGTGTACCACTGGCGTTCATTCTATCTACTGCTCGCTAGGTAACGGTGAAGCGCGACTAATATATATAGTTTTCGTTCTTATTTTTGTGTTGTACTTGCTAACTGTGGACCGACCGCTACCTACCTTGTACTCATATTGTAACACCCCATAATTTCAATGGATATAATATATATAATTAATTGAGAGATTGCCTTACAGGAGATTCTATAGAGGGGTTGTTTGAGATCCATGCTGTCGTGGGGCCCAGGAGCAGGCAGCAGGCTACTATTGCTGCAGTGCTACCATGTGGCAGTAGGTGGGGGCCCATGTGCAGGCAGGGGGAGGCGTTGTGCTACTGCTTGCGTGTGACGTGGCGCCCAGGATGGGTCCTACGTGACGCAAGAGAGAGACAGCTGGTTATATGAATCAGATTTGTCCCATATCGGGAGTTTAACAAGATTAATAAATAATAAATATAATTGCCTGGGATTAAAGGTCACCAATAAGCTATAGCACCTTTTATGAGGCAACCTATGGTGGACAATTGTACTATAAATAATAAATAAAATAAATAAATTGTCTGAGTATTGGGGCGGGGTGCTACACATATCTTATTAATATAAGAGCTTTTTCTTTGATTCTTTCTGCATATTGGAATGAGGTTGATGTGCTCCAGGCTGTTGGACTTTGAGATCTAACAGGTTGTAGATATGATCTCAAATGGCGAGTCCTATTCACGCAAGGAGTGACACAGGTTTCTCAAACCATTGTTTGGATTCTCGAACTAGTTTTCATGATTCCAGACTTCATGTGGTGTTCGGTGTCATTTCACGTGTGACTTGAGGTCCACGTCGGGAGACGAGGCCACGCGAAGCTGATCAGTTTTTCATGTGTGGCTCGAATTCTTTGCCGAGGGGCGAGGCCTAGCGAAGAAGGATACTTCTTCATGTGTGGCTAAAAGTCCGTGCTAAGGGAGGACTTGAATTTGACGTAGTTTGAGAGCATGTTTTATTCAAATATAATTTTATTTAGTGGCTGCCTTTCAGCAAGCGCTTATTACATTCGCAAGCTTTTTATTGCCTTATTACAATTTGCCGAGGACGTTAGAGCGTTAGGTACTCTAATGAAACTTCATCAAGTGTTCTGCAATCTAGGCCCTCTTGATCACTCTGCCCCCAAGGTCTTCAAGTTTGTAAGTCCTAAGGTGAACCACTTTGGAGAACTTGTAAGGGACTTCCCAGTTTAGAGCATGTTTTCCCTTCTCAATAGGTTCGAAAATTTTGAGCCTTCTCAGGACCAAGTCTTCCTCTTTGGTGTTTGCTGGTCGAACCTTTTTGCTATGGAACCTGAGGCCGTCCGAGTATATGTTGCTTCTAACAATCGACTTTCTTGCACTTCCTTAAGGAGATCTAAGTTGGCCTTGAGGCCGTCCGAATTCAGGTTCTCGTTGATGCTCATTATTCGAGGGGTAGGTAGTGTGACCTCCTGGGGGATTACAACCTCGGTTCTGAGCGTGGGATTAAATGCCGATTCACCTTTCGGAATTCTCTTTGTCGTCCTATACGACTGGAGCACACTATGGAGTTCTTCGATACTTAGGGACTTGTCCAGCCGCTTCTTGAGGTCGTTTAGAATTTGACAATTAGCATTCTCGGCATGACATTAGAATGGGGGTGCGAGATAGAGAAGAACCTCTGTTGGATCCCCAGATCCATGCTGAACTTTTGGAATCTTTTGCTGGTAAACTGAGTACCATTATCAGTGATTAGAATAAGGGGGAACTCGAATATGCACACAATGTGCTTCCAAAAGAACTGTTGGGCTTGATACTCAATTAAGGAGGCCAGCTGTAGCACCCCGAATTCCTTACACAGATAGTTGTTCATGGTTCATTGAGAATCTTTTACCTCAAATTCGTACAACACAACACAACACAAAATACAGGGAAATTTAAAACTTTAATTACATTATTATATTTTACATTACACAGTGGAATTTTTCACATAATAAATACAATTTAATTCATCAATAAATTCTCAATCTTTCATCACCATCCATTACAACCTCGCATCCACGCCACTTGTTGACAAGAACCCTGCAAAACTTGCAAACTGTGGGCATGTCAGTTGAATACAACCGACGAATGCTAAACTATGATGATCCATCAAAATTTCAATAATCACAGGCTTGAATGTAAAAAAATATGAAAAAGAGTGACTATCCTAAATATGTCGGTGTATGCAATGTTCCTAATGATTAATGCACACTTGTTCGAATTCTATGCCGCACATACAACTTAGTTCCGAGGGTAAGCCCTTAATGTTCTCCTCATTGTAGAGTTTAATCCATCGCCAAGCAATCTTATAATGGTGACAAAAGTCAAGATTTAGACATCCCGCGAATATTGGCTCCAGTCCCGGAATCCACCGCCCGACTATTCTGAACCCTCATCGTGCGAACATCTCGTAAGCGTCGCTCTAGCCCGGAATACTGGAGATTCATCTCCCTTCCGTTCAAATATTCATAATTCGGAAATATTTGAGACTCATCTCCCTTCTGCCCGATCGTTCATAATCCCGGAAATATTTGAGACTCGTCTCCCTTTCACCCGATCATTTATAGTCCCGAAAGTACTTGAGAATCATCTAGCTCCGCATGACATTTACAGTCTCGAAATCCACCTCCCGACTATATAGAGCCCCCTACTCATGTTTGCTCAAGCTTCATCACAACTCCATTCTAGTGCATGCCCTTAATTCAGAAAGAAAAACAAAACCCCATCTAGAGCTAGTGTAACCCAATTGGACTTAACTTCGTAAATTAGAATACTAGCCCCATCTGGCTCATCCCCAAAAGTCTGCATTCTCGCCGGCACCCTGGGTCCTACTCAGCGTCTAGAACTCAACTAACTAGGACGTCGTACTGAAATCACTCTAGGGCTATCTACGACTACCCTAAAACTCAAAAGAATCTACCTGCCTTTCACAAGTCTCATTTTATTCATTATTGTCAACTTACATTTTCCACATTAATTATACCAATCATTAGCATCAAGTGATTCCCAAATTCTGAACTTTAATCATCCTTTGAAAGTTCTAACATTTATTAATCCCTAACCCAATCTCAACCCCAATAAACTATATTCTCGATTTATTCAATTAAATCTTGATCAACTAACCAATTTAAACTAACTAATCTATAGCCAATTAAATCCAACTAACCCTTCCATAATAGAATCAAATACTAACTTGATTAATCTAATCAAACCTGAACCCTTCGAATTGGCTAGACCCGAGAACCCACAATTCTAGACCCGTTAACAATTTAACAGCCCCGGTAAGCAAATTATTTTATACCTATTTAATAATTGGATTTAATTCGAACAAGATCCTATTTAAATCAAAAAGTCTTAATTAATTACCATAGTCCTGAATTATTCTATCTGATCCGAACCCCCAACATTAACAGACCCAAAATCAAACACTAATGGCAAAACAAACCCACCAAGAAAAGATAGACTCGATAAGCCATTCGGGTTTTAGATATTTAATCAAACCATAAAGTTGATGCTATAATCCGAACCCGAACTTTGTTGGAGATTCTCACCCGCAAAATACGACCCCAAACTCGAACTACACCCTCACAGACCCGCAAACCCCAAACACTTCAAATAAAACAGACCCGTTAAGAGTTGGGTAGACCCGATAAGGAAATTGGGTTTCAAAACCCAAATAAAATTTGAATTAAATTAGGGTTTTCAAACCATAAATCAAACCATGACTTTTTTAAAAATTAATTTCTAATTAAAAATCAGTAAAATAACAAATCATCTACAATATCTTCATAGTTAATAATTTAACACCCAGCTTAGAACCCTTGCATACTACTGCAGTATACATGACAAGATCAACAAATAATTCAATTTAGTTCTCTAGCATGTTACTACAACATACATGGCATGATTAACGAATAATTCAATCTATATCTCTAGCATGCTACTACAAATGAAATAATCAATAAATAATTCAATATTGATCTCTAGCATGCTAGCATGCTACTACAAATGTAATCAACCAATAGTTCATTTTAGATCTCTAGCATGATACTACAAATATACACAAATTTATCAATAAATCCTTTAAATTGGAACCCTAGCATATGACTACCAACATACATGAGATAGGATGGAACACCCACCTTTGATGTGTTGATGAATTCCCGCTTGTAGCTTTCCAAATATTCTTCTCCTCTAGGGTTACAACCTCCAATAATCTCCACCAGAAAATAATTTAAAATGGGAGAAGCTCTCACCCTCTCTTTCCTTTTTGTTTTCGCCGGCCAAGAGCTTAGGTTGGGGGGGGGGGGGGGGAGGTTTACATTCAAATCCTATAATCAATGGATTGGGGGGTCACTATATTTGAATTAACTCCCCTAATTATAAAAGAGAGCATTTGAATGAGTTTAAGGGGGGTAATGGGTGGTTACTTTTACATCATGGGTAAAATGACAAAATTAAAATACTAAGACTAAGTAATGTAGATAAAATAATAAATATCGAAGTTAATTAATAGTAAAATAAAAGATTTCTTTGAAAAAATATTAAGCGTTAAAGATGAAAAGTAGTACAAAGAAAAATAGACAGAGAAAATAAAAGAGCAAAGTTAGTTTAAGTACAAGGTACCATAAGTGCCAGGTTTAAACCAACCACAACACTAGTGATACGAAGGGAAAATACTAGCATACAATATCACATCAATATACGAAGAGAGTTTCATGAATGCAAGTTCAATAACTGCATCATTCACTCAAAACTGACACTCACATATCTAATGTCCACGCTAATATGTTTCCCTTATAATTTTTGTATTACACATCGAAGTCGGCTCGATACCACTTTGTAACGCCCCAAATTCCATAACACAGGTAATTTGTAGCAAAACCAGGATATTTACTTCAATTTCGTACAAAAATACAAGGAATTTAAAACCTTTTCAACACAATGTTATTCTTTACAATACGCAGTGGAAATTTATATAAAAGAAATACAATTTATATCATCAAACATCTTCAAGTCTGCAACATTTATCGACATCCAGCTCAAGCCCCCGTCAATCGCTAATCTGTGTCCTGCAACTTAAAAACCGTGGGCACGTCAGTTGCATACAACTGACGCAATGCTATAACACAGTTATTCCTCAATTTAACAAACACAACTTGAATGCAAAATGAAAAGTGACTATCCTAATTATGTCAGTGTATGTTATGAGCCTAATGGCTAATGCAGACATTCATACTACGATGCAACTCTAATGAGCACTTGATCGGATTCTATGCATCCCATACTACATAGGTCCGAAGGCAAGCCCTTAACTTTCTCTTTATTATAGGGTTAAATCCCACATTATGCAATACCTAAACCTAATGAATGTATTTCAATGCGTAATCACGTGTGAGTCGCACCCCAGGATATTGGACCTTACCGGCCTACTCCTAGCCCATACATCATGAATTTACCGGGCATATCCTTAACCACGAACCCCAGCAAGTTGATCTTGCATAACTAAAGACCTTACCAGCATACTCCTAGTCCACACATCATGGATTTACTAGGTGTGTCCTCAGTTCCGACCATTCTTAGGAACTGCAAGCTCTTTACCGGCCTTTTCGTAGACAGACAACCTACCCCTAGCCCAAATACATAGATTTACAGGGCGTATCCTCAGTCATAAACATTCTTAGGGACCGCAGTTCTTTAACGGCCATTTCATCGACCTCACCAGCCTACCCCTAGCCCCACATATGTAGATTTACCGGGCGTATCCTCAGTGGTGTCCCGAACCCCTAGGAACCGCAAGTTCTTTACTAGACATGTAGAACCCCACATTTTCAAATATTATTTTAATTAGTTGAAAATGAATTTAAATGATTTTTTGAGATTTAATTAATATTTTCTAAGAAATTTATCTTTCGTACACGTGCAATACACGTGCAAATGACTTTTTAGAAGTTTGAAAAATTAAGATTTCGTTATGAAAAATCATTATTTATTATTTAGGATTTATGTAGTATTTTTCCAGATTTTTCTGAAACAAATTAGTACTATTTGCAATTTTTGAGAAAAGAAGGACTTATTTGCAAAATTGACATTTTCATGGGTTGAAATGCAAAATTGGTATTCTGAACGTTTTGAGCAGTATTGGCTGAAGTTTGGACGTATATTTTCTATTAAATCCTAATTTAAATCATATTTGATGGAATTTCAAAACTAATCTATATATATATAAGTTATATTTTGGGAAAGGATTATTTTGCAAATTGGGTGAAAACCCTAATATTATACCCGGCATATATAAGGGATTTCCTTTTCCCAGCCTTCATTTTCAATATACAGGTTCTTGGGATTTGTTTGAGGAACAAGAGAGGATTTTTGGGATCTAGCAAGGAGAAAGCTTTTGTGGATTTTTCTTCAAATCAATGTGAGTGGTTTTGTTTTGTTTTGTTTTGCTTTGTTTTGTTGGCTTGTTTGATGAATGACGTAAGACCTTGTTACGCTTGCTTGTGACCATTATACTATTGTTTTGCTAGTCTCCTTGTATGTATGATATGGATCTTTTATTTGGATATGAATGACGAGAACACTTGTTGATAATTTGGACCATGTATGAGAAACTATCAAGATTGTTGAGGAAATATTGAATCATTGGAATAGTATTATTGGAAAGCATGTTAAGAATTGATCAGGTTGTGATCGGGTGATTAACATCTAGATCTTATGACTTTTAAGTCAGAATTTGATTATGAGTTGAGGAAGAAATTTTGTTGAGAAACCCTAATGGAGGATTAGTGATTTAGATCTTGAGAAATCAAGATTTGAGGAATTGATTGATTGTGTAACGTATCCATGATGGGATTATTTGAGAGTTGTTTATTGCCTGGATACAAATTAATTTTTTTATGATCAATGAACTTCAGAAAACCCCAGTTTGATTTTTGTGTTCAGACCTGTTTTAGAAATCTGTAGCCGACAATCGACTGGCCTATAGAGCAGCCGACTGGCACGAGCCTACTGTTGTACTTTCAGTCTTTGAGAATTGTTCGGGACAGTCGACTTAGACTGCTGTCAGTCGACTGGTCCGCTGTTTGTAACTTTGTTTAGTCCTTTCTGGACAGTCGACCTATGAACCTTTCAGTCGACTTAAATACTTAGACTATATTTTTGAGAATTATTGTGATTTGTTTCGGGGCAGTCGACTGATGACTTTCCCTAGTCGACTGATATTGCCTTAGATTATTTTTGTGAAATTCTGGAGAATCGTCCTCTGGACAGTCGACTTACCTGAGCATGAGTCGACTGGCACTGAAGGATCTGTACGTTTGATTTGAGATCTTTGTTCAGTTTTTGATATTTGTTCAGTATTTGATTTTGAGATATTTGTTCAGTATTTGATTGTGAGATATTCTTTAAGAATATGATTTTGAGATATTCAGTTGAGCCACTCAGTTAGTGGGATTTTGTTCAGATATTTGTTTTTGAGTCTCTAGAGGTACGTGACCCTAGTATACCGGTGTTGAGATATTTGTTGAGCTATTTGTTGAGGCCCATTGAGGCGAATTTTCAGTTAATCATATTTTTAGTCCGGTGGGGTACACTACTCTAGGAGATTTTGTTCAGTAACCCAAATTAATAAGGACAGGCATTAGTAAAGTCATGACGAATGGGAACATGAGTTATGCACCTCAGTAAGGCTTTAGATGTGAGACTCAATCTTCTGAATTATCCAAGTAGTTAACTTGAGATGTGGGATTTATCTCCTGAATTATCCAGGTAGTTAACCTGAGATGTGAGGTATATCTCCTAAATTATCCAAGTAATTATCTTGAGATGTGGGATTGAACTCCTGAATTATCAAGGTCGAGGCGACGCTTTTGTGGTATTCTTGTGATGATGAGACTGTGTTTAGATATGGGAAGATCTCCTGAATTATCCAGGGAAATACCTGAGATGTGGGATCTATCTCCTGAATGATCAAGCATGGGCAAATTATCATAGTTTATCTTCATCTCTTAGTAGTCATCGTTGTCAGCATTCAGTCATCATGTTTTCTTGACTCACTTTTCTGCATTTGGATTTCCTGTTTTTCCACACTTGATTTTTGGTTTTGGATATCACTTGTTGTTACACCTCTTGCTATTTCACACTTTACATCTTTGGTTACTTTTGGTTGGATACTATGTTATAAGTTCATTTATATTTGCTATTTGATTTTTTTATGCCACTCACACCATTTATGGCTGACCCCTTTAGTTTGGGGGTTAGGGTTCAACTCTAGCCTCACTTGTTGCAGGTTATTGCTTAGAGTTGGAGAATGGATGCTTGAGTTAGCCTTTTTGGATAAATGGATTATTAAGTGTTCAGTGTTGAGTTGTAAAGTCATGTTGAGCTAATTTTGAGTTGTTTAGTCTTCCGCTGTGATATGTAAAGTTTGATTGTAATAAATGTTGAAAATTCTAGTGGTGTTTGGTTGTGTTTATTGTTATATTGAAGTGGATCACTGGGAATGTGCCACGTATTTTCTATGCTATTCATCTAGAAATTCGGGGCGCTACAAGACATGTTCGTCATTGTTTCCATCATATCTTCTTCTAATGCCTATCCTTATGTTCAAACAAAAATGATACCACCTAGAGCTAGCTTACCCTCTTACCGGACTTAAATCAACATACTGAGAAACAATAGCCCATACTGGCCACTTATAAAATTTTCAAATCACAAATTTGTCGGCACCCTGTATCCCGCTCAACCTTTATAATACATACATCTCACATTCAGATATCTTCCAAGTTATTCTTAATCTGTTTATAAAATTTCTCATTCATTCACTTATAAATCATTTAATTCTCTTTTAATTTATCAATCTCCAACAACTATAAAACTTCTTACCCGTTATAATGAAAATTTCAATAAGATTTTCACACTGATAAAATTTTACCGAAATAACTCTTAATTCACTCTCGAATAAAAAATTTACAACGTAATTTTTACTACGAAGATAAATCTCTAAGTTTTATATAAACATCTCACAATATTTCAAATTTAGTTTGCCTTAACGAAACGTTTGTGGAATGAACCCAAACAATCAATTAAATCATATCTCGTAATTTTGTAATGAAATTTAACCATAGTAAAATTCTTGAATTTTATATAGTTATTTCAAAAATATTCCATTAATATTTTAGATTAATTTAAACGCTTTTTCTCGAAGATAATACGTGCAATTATATGCAAAAATAATAATAACCCAAAAATGGCCCTTCCAGCGTCGAACCCGAGCACAACAACGCCCCAAATCGCACCAAATAACCAAGAACCAAACTCTCTGTTGGTATAGAATCTTAACAAAAATATATTGTATGTTTCTGCTTATTGATTATAGGAGTTTAAAAAGAATTTCAAAAAAGAATAAGGTTCCCAAGGCTTGAAACCCGAGACTAGCTACTCCCCCTCAAACTCACACTCAGACCAGTCTTCAAAACCTGTAATTCTGTCAACTTGTTCTAAATTAATCAATATGAACTAAACCTCACTCCAAATGGTTTTTAAAATAAAAACCGAGATCAATCTGCACTCAGGAAGAATCGAACCCACGACTTTGGACGCTGTACACTGTGCCCAAGCTCAAATGCACTAACCAGGCTCTCACGCCTCTCACTGTCGAATGTTCTCAGGAAAACTGAATATAGTTTATTGTAACATTCTACATTTACATTACTCTAACATCAAAATATAATTTCCTAACTTGTACAATTTGAATTCTATATTACAGAGAATTAACATGGGAAAATTTAGTATTCAACACATTCCTAATTACTCATGAGACATCACATAATTCAATCATACAACTACAACAATGCACTTCTAGGACTACATCTTATACCATTTTTCAATATAATGTGTTCATTTCTATTTGAAAATTTTAGCTAGCAAACATAACATTATCACATCAGCAATTTAATGAAATTTAACAACCTAATACATGATAAACAAATTGTCCCATCTATAATTTCATCTAGTTAAATTAAAATGACAATGCATTTGATTCTAAGATTAATTCACCACCTAAAGATTCTAGATTGTACATAACAAATCTTCTAATATATCATGACATAAACCAAAGAAACACCCACCTTTTGATGCAACTTGCACAAGGAACTCCTAAAAATCTCCAAGCGTCCTCTTCCAAGACTAGAACTCCAAGCCAAGAGTAATTGGTTTGCAAAAATAAAAAATCAAAACCCCCTCTAAACTAGGCTGGGATTCTCCACCTCTCTCTCTCTCTCTCTTTCCAATTAACGAGGGAGGAGGAAATGAAGGAGGGCTTTTATTTATAAAAAGTATAACTACCCATGATGTAAAAGTAACCACCCATTACCCCCCTTAAACTCATTCAAATCCTCTCTTTTTTACCCTCCCATCAATTTGGCCGACCAATAATGTGGGCAATGCACAGGTTTTCAAATTGGTTTAAAAACTATATAAAATACACACTAAAACTTGATGAATTCATTTAATATAATTCATACATTATCCAATATAATGTGAATTTAAATGACTAGTTTTATTAAAACTAGCCTATTCATTTATATATGATAAATAGGAGA
This sequence comes from Hemerocallis citrina, assembly GCA_017893485.1. Lineage (NCBI taxonomy): Eukaryota > Viridiplantae > Streptophyta > Magnoliopsida > Asparagales > Asphodelaceae > Hemerocallis > Hemerocallis citrina. The sequence continues at coordinate 263,154,077 of CM030362.1, read as the reverse complement.
AAAATATTTACATAGCTCTAAAAGATTTTATAATTAACACATGCATAAAAGATTTACAAAATACATAAAAATATTTATATTAATAATGTTAGGTATATTACACATAACCGTACAAAATACATGTGCGTAACACGCGTGGAGCAAAATTGTTATAACTCAATTTTGTGGGGTGTTCCACTCTCCCTCCCTTAGAACTTACTAGGGCAAAAATTACATCTTGAACACACCTTATCAAGAATTTATCAAATAATATATTATAAGAATACTAAAGTGGAAAACAATATAGACTCAAAATAAGGTAGATATTGAAAGAAAAAATGAGTGTCAAGTAAGATATTCGAAGTTAATAGGCATACAAAGCAAGAAAGACTAATAAGGACCAAAAACACGGAAATATATATATATATATATAATTAGTTGAACAAAAGAAATTTGATAGTGAAAGATAATGTATATTGAAAGTACTTTTTATACAAAATGATAATATGTAGACAATATAATAAAATATAAATTAAGTAATCGGTTGTGAAAGAAATTGAAAAACAAAGTAAATTGGAAAGGATAAAGAAAAGCATAGTAAAATAGATGCTTTAATACATTATTGATAAGCCTAGTAAGAAAAATTAATGAATGTAATAAGAAGTAGAATGAAAAATATAGTTGAAGAAAAAAAAAGATCATAGTGAGAAATTAATAAAGACACAAAGGTAAGAAAAAAAATAGTTAAAAAATATAGGGATTCTTGACTAAAGTAGTAAAAAAGTTAAGAAGAAAGATAGTTAGAAATATAGTGAAATTAACACAGTTAAAATACAAAAGTAAACGTATAAAGTATATAAAGAAAAAAATAGAAAGCTTAGCTCAATAGAGTATAGTAAAAATGTAATGCAATTTGGGCAACTAAGAACAAAAGACTAGAAAAATAGAAGAATTGAAATAGTATAGATAAATTATGATAAAGTAGGGAAAGGTTGGAAACAAAATACACTAAGGGGGCATTTGGTACACAGACTAGAAAATTCTTAGGAATGTGTGGGTGAGAATGAAGATTCCCGAAAATGTTGTATTATCGCGTTTGGTATAGTACATTGCATTTCCGGGAACCTTTATTATTGTAATTTTTATTCTAGTTTTTTGGGTTTTTTTATATTTGTTATGAAAATCACATGAGAATGCTCATATCCCATGATTTTAGGGAGGAATATATTTTTTTATTCTAGTTCTTTTGGTTATTTTATTGTTTGTTATGGAAATCCCATGGGAATCCTCAAATCCCATGGCTTTTGGGGGGAATGGAAATCCTTCCCAACAAAGGATTATGATTCCCATGGAAATCAATCATTCCTTCCAAAACTATGCTTGGCACATACCAAACAAGGTAATCTAAGAGGGAATATGGGATTCCCTTGCACATTCCCATGCACCAAACGCCCCCAGAGCGAAAATAAAGATTAAGTAGCTTAAGAATTCACTATGATAAGAAAAGCAATGTTATGATAAAGAAATAAATAGTAAAAAAATATCGAAATATAAAGCAAACTGGTAATTAGTTGAGACGATCATAATAATTGAAAATTAGTTGGCAGTAGCTAATAAGAATTTGAAAATTTTCAAGGAAAGAAAAGTTAACTATAAGAAAACGTGAAGAATAGAATGATTAAAATAGTAAACTACACTAGGATTATATATTAAGAGGTAAAATTGTGACACCCCGTGTTAAGAATATATATATATATATATATATATATATATATATATATATATATATATATATATATATATATATATATATATATATATATATATATATATATATACGCCTACCTACCGTTTAGGTGGCACCAGCGAGATCCAACTAAGGTAAGGAACTTCGTGTCGCGGCTGCTCCACTCCGCAGCGGTCTCTTGAACTGAACTTCGTTGCCTTCCCGCGCGCGAAGCGAATGGGTGCTGTGCCGTGGGTCAGTTTCGGGGCCAGCTAGGGTTTCCTTCGAGAGACCCGATCATAGCAGAAACCTTGCAGATTTTGAGAGCTTTCATGGAAGGTTGGCAGGGCAGGGATTCTCATCAATCAGTGGAACATATGGGCGTTATTCTTCCTACTGCTCGTACTTCTCTCTATCACCGGTAGGCATATAGGTCACCCAAGCGTCTTACTTCATTGACAGGTAGGTCACCTACACCTCTGTTCGCGTAGCTCACTCATCCGCCACTAAAAAAAGGGGAGGAATGCATTCCGACCTGGTATATGGGAAGAAAAGCACATAAACGTCGCTCAGTCCGCGAGCTGGATTATCTTCTTTTAAAGAAAGAAATTCTCCGGGGGGTTGGATGATTGCCCCACAATGGCCCGACGTCCTGCAGCTGTGGGATCAACTACATCTCCCCTACTCCTACTGACTGAAGGAGCAAGATCAACAAACTAGGGCAAGAGAGCCCGATTCCCTACTTCAAAAGCCTCCTCAGTTCTGCTCGTAGTTCCTCTCTCATTAGTGTACTCGCGGTACTCGGTAGTGCGCTTACGGCGTGCTCGCACCGGTCGACTACAAGGCCCGTATATATATATATATTGTAATACACTAAAATTTCATTTTTTTATAAAAATATTGTGTTTTACATGTTGTGCACGTGCAAACTTCATGTGTGTATTTTATATGAAATCTCATTTTGTATGAACAATTATTTTCCTACATTTTTCAAAAAAGTCTATTTCCAAAGGCCTAAAACACTAATTAATTATTTTAGCTCACTTTAATTAATTATTAATTTGTTGTCTTGGCCCACAAGCCTAAGCCCACTATTTATGAAGCCCACCAATTTAATTAATCTATTAAATGGTTACACTTGTCATGTATAGACAAAATGTGAACAATTTGATTAAATTAAAATTGTACAAACTTCTACATAGAGGACTAGGTGGCACGTGCGAAGCACGTAGTGTGCAATGCATACTAGATTGGGGCCAGTTTGTGCTTGGAGAGATGGAGAGTGTGGGTATGTGTTCATGGGTAGTTATTTTGTGTGTGGGTGGTTGCTACAACTTCTACTCCTATCCTAGCCCTCCATTCTACAACTATCCAATCAATCCTAGCCCTCCAATCTATTTCAAAACTAGTATAAATGCCCCCTTTCCTACTTGTATTCTACACTTAAGCAAATATTAAAGGAGATTTGTATACATATTAGTGTGAGTTGAGTGTGAGTGTTCCCCTATTGGAGGCCAGCCATCCCTACAAGAAGAAGCTCTCGGTTTTTGGCAAGGAGCAAGGAGAAGGAGTTCGTTGCACTGCAATCTAGGAGGAGAAGGCACTCGCTCGCAATCTCGGAGGCTCTAGGGAATTTTTCTTAATTGGTTTTCTTCAAAAGGTGGGTGTTTCTCATGACTTCTAAAGTAGAAATCATGCTAGGGAATGAAATTGAATTGTTATTATGAAATACTAGTTGAACTGAAATGCATGCTTGCCTAAATAGAAGGGAATTGAGAAATTAGCAAATATGTGTTGATTGATTACTATATTTATAAATTATGAGTAAAGTGAATGTTCTCGTTATTTCTAATGTTAGTATGCAAAATATGTCCTAAATGTGAACTATGTGGTTTAACTAGTAAAAGACTAACATCATGTTTATGGATTAAAGTGCTAAAGTAGAATTGTGTGTTAAAGATGAATTGATAGAATAAATTATAAGAAATGATTGGTAATAGATGTCATGAAATTTCCCATTGCTATTTATGCCATTAGAAAAAATGAAAAGGAGTGTATTTTTGCAAACAAATAATCAAATGCGTCATGTGTAATTAATAAAATAGAAGTTCTTATAAAGCAAATTTTTAAGTAGATTGTGATCTGGAAAGTTATGTTTCAAAAGGAGAAGAAATATATTTTTAGACTTGAAAAATATCGCAGAGCAGCCGACTGATCACATTTAACAGTCGACTGGCCTGATCGTTTATTTTTTAATTTAAAAATCATAGCGGAACAGCCGACTGTCCATATAAGACAGTCGACTCCTCTGAATATTTTATTCTCGAGCTTTAGAAACTCGCAGGACAGCCGACTGGTCATGGTAACAGTCGACTGCCCTGTACATTTTTATTTTTGAGTTTAAAAACATCGTACAACAGCCGATTGGTGATCTGTGACAGTCGACTTCCCCGAAGTTTTAATGTAAATCTCTATTCACTTTGTGAGATAATTTCTATGACCTATGTCTTAGTATAAATGAGATTTGAGACGGTTTTTACAAAGAGGAACTCATTTTGATTATTAACTTTTTATATAAAGGAAATTGAAGGGATTATGTAAGAAATTTAAGATGATATTTTGGTAGTGAGAAATTTGAAAGGTATGAATTATAGAACCTATTGAAAATGTGAACTGTGGAATTAGGATGGATTGAAATAGAATTATGTGAGTTTATAAACTAGTGAATGTGACATGTTTGAAGAATTTCAGTTTTTCAAGTATCTGTGCATTGAATTATTGATTTTGATGAATTATGAAAGATGTGAATACATGAATACTATGCTTTTAAAACATGAATGGTGATAAATCATGAAAAGGTCTTATGAGCATGACATTGTAATTATGAGTTGAAGTTGAGAATTAGGGTATAGCCAAGCCTTACACCGGCAGAGAAATGAATTGAAATGAAATTTGAAATGAAAAGACCAAGACTTGGGTCATGTTGAATAAATGGACGAGACTGGTATAGTGAGAGTGCTACATTCTAAGAGATTGATTTTTATTCATGATTCAATTAAATTAAGGATTAGATACATAGTGAAGATGTGATGAAAGTAAGAGAAAAACATTGAGTATGATGACCATTGGATTGGCGGCGTGAGAGTATTCACAGGTTGTCCCATAATGAGTCATGATAGGGTGTGGATACTACTCCAGAGTACCGTCCCGGTGGCGATGCTCATGGGGTGTTTGACGACTGCGGGTGGTGTCATGTCTATGGTAGGAGCTGAATTACCACAGGATGCCTGCATGATGAGTCATGTATCAGTGCGTTGGGATTCCCTCCAGGGCACCTAAACATGAGTTCGTAGGTCAGAAAATATCTAGGATACTTACCGTAGTTACAGTAGTAGATTAAGTCATGGCGAGGGATCGAACCCTACAAGATGAAGAACGATTAAGGGCTTTCCCTCGGACCTATGTAGTATGGGATGCATAGAATCCGAAGAAGTGCGCATTAGTGTCATGTAATATAAATAATTGCATTAAGGACTAAGTGCACATTCACAACACGACAACAATAGGATAGTCCCTTTAGCTTTGATTGTGACAAGTTTATGGTTGTTAAGAAATGAGAATCGTTATACTGTTCTCGGCATAGAGAGGATGGCCGTGTATAATATTTCGTCAGTTGAATGAACTGACGCGCCCACAGTTTTATATGCAGGATAAAGATGCTTGACTATTGAAGTATACATGCTGCGCAGGATTGAGTTAAATATTGTTTCATGTAATTTATTGTAATATTGCTTCCGCTGTAATAATGTACAAGTGTAAATGTAACTCTGATGAAAGAAAAGTTTTTATTTTCTTGTAAAATTGTACGAAAGAAGTGTAAAGATCTTGTGGAATCTCGAATTCGGTTGTATTTTGGAATTCGGAATGTGACAGAGTGGTCTCAGAGCATGCTTTTAAGTAGTAAAAATTTATAAGGAACGACACTCTAGAAGAGGACATTAGAGTGTGTGTTGAGTCTAGAGATTTAAATGTAAGCTACTTACTTTTGTGTTACTCTATGACTTATGCTTCTTCCTCTCTATTTCTAAGATGGTTGATCACTTCGACCTTGCTGGAGATGACAATTGGCATATTATTGAGGAAGATTACTACCCCAGACAAACTGATTCAGACGAGGAAGATCCCGAAGAAGTGGAAGAGGAATGGCCTGAGTCCCGAGAGATCACTCCACCTTCAGACTCATCTGATGACTCTTCTGACGAAGAAGAACCAGTTCCAAGTAGTCATGTGATATCTCTTCAGAGGCAAGTTGAGACTCTGCGAGAGAGAGTAGGACTATTGGAGGGTCAGTTGGCGAAGCGCAAGGATGATTTTGCAGTTCTCAGTCATCGTGTATGGGAACTCGGGAAGAGAAAAAACATGACCGATGTACTGAAGAAGGAAGTGGAGGAACTATGGGGAGAGCTTCGTGAAGCCAAGAGAAACCGTAGAAATTAGGCCGTTGTATCATCTACTACTTTCATTTTGATGTCAGAAATGTTTTAAATTCGAATGTATAAAGTTTGAAATTTAATGAAATGGAAATGTTGACTTAAAAGTTCATGTTTCATACTTCGAATTTAATGGATCTTTTGCATCAGAATATGGCTGGAAGACTAGCTCGAAATGGTGAAGGTCTGGACTTGGAAACGGAACTAGCGATGGTCTATCAGAAACTCAATGCCGTGGCCATGAATCAGAACCAAGGAAGGGTGCCTGTGAATCCAGTACCCAAAGCAATCAAACTCGTGGAATCGTTCAAGCGGATGAAACCACCGGTGTTTGAGGGGAAATCAGACCCTAACGTGGCTGACAATTGGATCCGTCAGGTAGAGACTATCTTCTCTGCAGTTCGAGAAGGATGCGGCTGTATGGTGGTAGTCGATGAAGCGGATGATGGGAGGTATTGTTCTTGGCTGGAAGGAATTTTTGGAGGAATTCCACAGTCATTACTTTTCCTCAGACGTCCAGGAGAAGAAGGCCATGTAGTTTTTATCATTGCAGTAGGGCATCATGTCGGTTAGGGAGTATGAGACCAGATTCACTCAGTTCTCAAGGTATGCTCCCGAATTGGTGATGGATGAGGCGAAGAAGGTTCGTAAGTTCGAGCATGGTTTGAGGCCGAGCTTGAGGTCCAGGATGATACCCCTCGGTATCATGAGGTTTGAAAAGCTGGTCTAACGAGCGGCAGTCACGGAGGCCGACATGGATCAATTCCACACTGTTCAGAATAGGAGGAACAACTGGAATGCGGGGAAGAGGCCCGTAGTTGCTGGCAATGTCAGGGGACAGCCACCGGCTCAAAGGTTCAAGCCTACGGGTACGAACGGTGTTCAAGTGGCAGGAAGACCCGGGAATACTTGGGCGAGACCTCCAGTGACGTGTTTCAACTGTGGAGAGATAGGCCACTACAAGTCTCACTGCCCCAAACTGCAGGATGTCGTTTACAATGGACCAACTCAGCATACCGGGAAGAAGTCGTACCAGCAGGGGCGAGTATTTGCCTTGACTGAAGCTGATGCTGATGCTAATGAGGTGGGTCATGTCATCACTGGTACGAGAGGGGATATTTAGGAGTGTTTTCTGTTGATTCTCTTTCCCATTATTTAGTGAACTGTTATGTAACGAGTATATGTTGTGTAACAGGACAACTTATTTTGAATGGAAAGAAAGCTGTTGTTTTGTTCGATATTGGATCCTCTCACACTTTCGTATCACCTAAATTTGCTAAAATGTTGGGAGTTGAACCGAAGATTTTTCCAGGCAAGGTTTTAGCGGTAGCTACTCCGTCAGGGAAGACTCTAACCACTGATCGGTACTATGCTGACTGCGAGACTGTGATTGGAGATCGAATTTTCGGGATCGATCTGATCGAGTTGAATGTTTTGGGAGTCGATGTTATCATTGGCATTAATTGGATGTCGGTGTACAGTGCGAACATCGAGTGCAACACCAAGACACTAACAGTGAAGGCTCCAGGTGGACCTGAAGTCACTTTCCAAGGGAAGAGAAGATGTTCAGATTTGGTTGCTGCTATCAGCTAGAAGAGAGGGATTCCTGCAGAGGTGTAGCAGATTCCTGTGGTTCGGGATTATCTGACCGTGTTCTTGGAAGATTTGCCTGGGTTACCCCCGCATCGTGATGTGGAGTTCAGCATTACTGTTCAGCTAGGGAGTGCACCTATTTCCAAGGCACTGTCTAGGATGACACCTGTGGAACAGGATGAGATCAAACGGCAGATTGAGGAACTGTTGGAGAAAGGCTTTATTCAACCGAATGCGTCACCTTGGGGAGCACCGGTGCTTTTGGTAAAGAAGAAGGATGGTTCGATGAGGATGTGCATCGATTACCGAGAGTTGAATAAGATCACTGTTTAGAATAAACATCCTATTCCAAGAATTGATGACTTGTTCGATCGTCTACAAGGTACTGCAGTTTTCTCCAAAATAGATCTTCGATCAGGATATCATCAAGTTCGAGTGAAAGCTGAAGACGTGCATAAGACTGCGTTCAGAACTCCACACGGGCATTATGAATTCTTAGTTATGACGTTTGGAGAGACGAATGCGCCTGCAATCTTCATGGACATGATGAACAGAGTTCTGAGGTCGTTCATTGATTCTTTCGTCGTGGTGTTTATCGATGATATCCTTGTTTACTCCAAGTCAGAGGAGGAGCACGTGGAGCATTTGGCAACAGTTTTGAGGAAGCTTCAGGAGCATGAGTTTTATGCAAAGTTGTCCAAGTGTGATTTCTGGAAATCTGAAGTGGCATTCCTAGGTCACATCCTTTCTAAGGAGGGAGTGGCAACTGATCCTCAGAAGATAGAGGCAGTGAGAGATTGGGCAAGACCTACTACAGTGAAGGAAATCAGGAGTTTCCTTGGGCTAACTGGATATTATAGGAGGTTTATCCAGGGCTACGCTCAGATAGCCGTACCGCTCACTGGTCTGACCAAGAAGAATGTGAACTTCAAGTGGACTGAGCAGTGCGAGGCAAGCTTTTAGGAGTTGAAAGAGAAGCTGACTACTGCACCCATTTTGGCTTTGCCTAGAGCAGGTGTCGAATATGATGTTTACAGCGATGTTTCACATCGTGGGCTTGGTTGTGTCTTAATGCAAGAAGGAAAAGTAATCGCTTATGGGTCTAGGCAACTAAGACTGCATGAGAAAAATTATCCGACTCATGATCTGGAGTTGGCTGCGATTATTTTCGCCTTAAAGCAATGGAGGCATTATGTGTATGGCGAGAAGCTGAACATGTACACAGACCATAAAAGCTTGAAGTATATCTATCAGCAGAAGGATCTGAACCTGAGGAAAAGGAGATGGCTGGAGGTACTTGAGGACATTCGTCCGGAGATTAAGTATCATCCTGGGAAGGCTAATGTTGTTGCTGATGCACTTAGCCGCAAGAGCAGTCTAGCGAGTTTGATTGCAACTCAGAAGCAGCTGGCAGAGGAGTTGGATCGGGCTGGAATTGAAGTTGTTCTGCAAGGCTTGGGATCATCTTTAGCTCAGTTGAGGCTTCAACCGAAGCTAAATGGAAGGATTATTGCAAGTCAGAAGGAAGTGTTAGGGTTATATACTGAAAGCATCATTTTTGTATTAACTTTATTTCCTTATTTTTTTGAATGAGAATCATATGGGTATATGTTTGCATATTGTGTTTATTATAATATTAATGCAAGTGTCTGGTATTCTATAAGGTTGATAATATGGTGTGAGGTGACACACAGAAGATCATATTATCAGTTCCCTATGGAATATATAAATAGTTCACAACCTAGACGGACTTGGACAATCCATTGGAAAGGTTGTAGTGTAATCTGGTATTAGTTTGTCTTGACTATAGGTTTACACTAGTACACTTTGTGTGTATTGAACAGGACCACTTGAGGTTGTTCTCTTTGTACTGACTACAAAAGAGAACAAACACCTCTGTTATTATGGATGCTTATGCTCTTAATCCAGATATAATAACAGACATGTATATGCAGTGTGCATTACTTTGACTCATAAAAGAGTGAGATTCATTATGGATCAACAACCTCTATGAATTGGGTAATGGCATTGTATGTATGATGGGCTGTTGATTGTAAAAGGAATCCATGTCCCGATACGTCGGGTTGATGATGTCCCCTTAAGGAGCTCATAAGGATTGTCATGTAAACCCTGCAGGTGGATTACATCCGACATGACAAATAAAGTTGAGTGGTACTACTTAAGGATAAAAGATGTTGATCAATATAGTTGTCAGTAACTTAATTTGATCGACGGACATTCGATATCTTAACATGGGGAGTTGAACGAGCATATAATAAAAGGAGCCCATAAATATAATTTGGGATTAGGAAGGTAGTGCAACAATAGCTCCTTAGTGGACCGAGCTATTGTTAATGGGCCTGGGTTGTGTGTTCGGGCTGAACACGGGATACCCAAATTCGTTAGGAGACCTAACCCTAATTTCTCCTCATAGTCCCTGCCGTAGCCTTATATATATCCTCTATTCTCTGGCCGTTATTTGATAATCTGAAATATAAGATTTTTTCTCAAAATTCGTGATTCACGTAAGGAGAGAAAGAGAGGTCAGCCAAGGAGAAGAAAGGTTGGGAGATCGTCGCCCACACGACGTCCAACCCGAGGAAGGAATACGTGCAGAAGATCTTGGGATCGCTGTCGTCTTCTTCTCATCGCAGGTATAATTCGTGAACCCTAGATTCCGCTATATAGGGTCAGATCACGTATTTAATCTGTTAAATTTTTAACAATCGATACTCACACCAATCCGTAGTCCTGGAAATCATCTCAGTTCCATCAGGAAGATGCAGAGATTCAGAAGATGATGGAGCAGGTTGGTGCTGGCAAGTTGCCCAGATTTCAAATCAGGGATGAAGTGCTGTGGTTTGGTGAGAGGCTGTGTGTTCTAGATCAATCGGACTTGAAAGAAAGTCTTCTTCAGGAGGCACATGCTACTCTTTTGTCAGTACATCCTGAAAGTACCAAGATGTATAAGGACATTAAACAGCATTTCTGGTGGCCAGGTTTGAAGCGGGATGTGGCTGAATTTGTATCGAGATGTGAGATTTGCCAACAAGTCAAAGCCGAGAATCAGAAACCCGGAGGTCTATTGCAACCGTTACCTATTCCGGAATGGAAGTGGGATAACATCAGTATGAATTTCATCATGGGTTTGTCTAAGAGTCCTAAGGGCAATGATGTGATTTAGGTCATAGTCGATCGACTAACCGAGTCCGCTCACTTCTTGGCGATGAAACTCACTGCTTCGATGGACATGTTAGCTGAGTTGTATGTTGGTGAGATCGTCAGGCTCCATGGTGTTCCGTTGACCATTGTGTCTGATCGAGATGTGCGGTTTACTTCGCATTTCTGGAGGAGTCTTCAGACAGCCTTAGGTACCAAGACGGATTTTAGTACTGCTTTTCATCCCCAGACCGATGGGCAGACCGAGAGAGTCAACCGTATTCTTAAGGATATGCTTCGGTGTTGTGTACTAGACTTTGGAGGCAGTTCGGAAAGGCATTTACCTTTGGTGGAGTTTGCCTACAACAACAGTTTTCAGACTAGCATTGGGATGGCGCCGTACGAAGCTTTGTATGGCAGGATGTGCAGAACACATGTCTTTTGGTTCGAAGTTGGAGAGCATTAGATGTTTGGGCTTGAGATTGTGCAGCAGACCTCTGAAAATATTGATCTGATCAGGAAGAGGTTGGTGGATGCTCAGAGTAGGCAGAAGAGCTATGCAGACAACCGGAGAAGGGACCTTGAGTTTGAGGTTGGTGACTTTGTCTTTCTGAAGGTATCGCCCAGCAAAGGCGTGATCCGATTCGGCAAGGGTGGAAAGTTAGCCCCGAGGTTCATAGGCACGTATAAGATATTGAAAAGGATCGGGAAAACTGCTTACCGGCTTGACCGGAAGAGTTGTCTCAGGTGCACAATGTCTTTCACGTGTCTATGCTGAGAGGTTACATTCCAGATCCAAGTCACCATTTGCCCGAAGTGCCAGAGGGTTTGCTGTTGGATCTGAGCTACATTGAGCTTCCAGTTGAGATTGTTGATCGTTGGGAGAAAGTCTTGAGGAATAAGACGATACCGATGGTCAAGGTAGTCTGGAGAAACCAATTGGTTGAAGAGGCTACCTGGGAATCTAAGGAGAGGATGATGAAGAATCATCCTGAGCTGTTTGCTTGATTGTATTTTTCTTCTTGTGTTTTGTTTTCTCACTCTTTAATTGTAGTTCCGGGGACGGAACTATTCTAAGGAGGGAGTGTTGTAATACCCTAAAATTTCATTTTTTATAAAAATATTATGTTTTACGTGTTGTGCACGTGCAAACTTCATGTGTTTATTTTATATGAAATCTCATTTTGTATGAACAATTATTTTCCTTCATTTTTCTAAAAATTCTATTTCCAAAAGCCTAAAACATTAATTAATTGTTTTAGCCCACTTTAATTAATTATTAATTTGTTGTCTTGGCCCACAAGCCTAAGCCCACTATTTATGAAGCCCACCAATTTAATTAATCAATTAAATGGTCACACTTGTCATGTAGAGACAAAATGTGAACAATTTGATTAAATTAAAATTGTACAAACTTCTACATAGAGGACTAGGTGGCACGTGCAAAGCACGTAGTGTGCAATGCATACTAGATTGGGGCCAGTTTGTGCTTGGAGAGATGGAGAGTGTGGGTATGTGTTCATGGGTAGTTATTTTGTGTGTGGGTGGTTGCTACAACTTCTACTCCTATCCTAGCCCTCCATTCTACAACTATCCAATCAATCCTAGCCCTCCAATCTATTTCAAAACTAGTATAAATGCCCCCTTTCCTACTTGTATTCTACACTTAAGCAAATATTAAAGGAGATTTGTATACATATTAGTGTGAGTTGAGTGTGAGTGTTCCCCTATTGGAGGCCAGCCATCCCTACAAGAAGAAGCTCTCGGTTTTTGGCAAGGAGCAAGGAGAAGGAGTTCGTTGCACTGCAATCTAGGAGGAGAAGGCACTCGCTCGCAATCTCGGAGGCTCTAGGGAATTTTTCTTAATTGGTTTTCTTCAAAAGGTGGGTGTTTCTCCTGACTTCTAAAGTAGAAATCATGCTAAGGAATGAAATTGAATTGTTATTATGAAATACTAGTTGAACTGAAATGCATGCTTGCCTAAATAGAAGGGAATTGAGAAATTAGCAAATATGTGTTGATTAATTTCTATATTTATAAATTATGAGTAAAGTGAATGTTCTCGTTATTTCTAATGTTAGTATGCAAAATATGTCCTAAATGTGAACTATGTGGTTTAACTAGTAAAAGACTAACATCATGTTTATGGATTAAAGTGCTAAAGTAGAATTGTGTGTTAAAGATGAATTGATAGAATAAATTATAAGAAATGATTGGTAATAGATGTCATGAAATTTCCCATTGCTATTTATGCCATTAGAAAAAATGAAAAGGAATGTATTTTTGCAAAGAAATGATCGAATGCATCATGTGTAATTAATAAAATAGAAGTTCTTATAAAATAAAATTTTAAGTAGATTGTGATATGGAAAGTTATGTTTCAAAAAGAAAAGAAATATATTTTTAGACTTGAAAAACATCGCAGAGCAGCCGACTGATCACATTTAACAGTCGACTGGCCTGATCGTTTATTTTTTTTAATTTAAAAATCATAGCGGAACAGCCGACTGTCCATATAAGACAGTCGACTCCTCTGAGTATTTTATTCTCGAGCTTTAGAAACTCGCAGGACAGCCGACTGGTCATGGTAACAGTCGACTGCCCTGTACATTTTTATTTTTGAGTTTAAAAACATCGTACAACAGCCGACTGGTGATCTGTGAGAGTCGACTTCCCCGAAGTTTTAATGTAAATCTCCATTCTCTTTGTGAGATAATTTCTATGACCTATGTCTTAGTATAAATGAGATTTGAGACGGTTTTTACAAAGAGGAACTCATTTTGATTATTAACTTTTTATATAAAGGAAATTGAAGGGATTATGTAAGAAATTTAAGATGAGATTTTGGTAGTGAGAAATTTCAAAGGTATGAATTGTGGAACCTATTGAAAATGTGAACTGTGGAATTAGAATGGATTGAAATAGAATTATGTGAGTTTATAAACTAGTGAATGTGACATGTTTGAAGAATTTCAGTTTTTCAAGTATCTATGCATTGAATTATTGATTGTGATGAATTATGAAAGATGTGAATACATGAATACCATGCTTTTGAAACATGAATGGTGATAAATCATGAAAAGGTCTTATGAGCATGACATTGTAATTATGAGTTGAAGTTGAGAATTAGGGTATAGCCAAGCCTTATACCGGCAGAGAAATGAATTGAAATGGAATTTGAAATGAAAAGACCAAGAGTTGGGTCATGTTGAATAAATGGACGAGACTGGTATAGTGAGAGTGCTACATTCTAAGAGATTGTTTTTTATTCATGATTCAATTAAATTAAGGATTAGATACATATTGAAGATGTGATGAAAGTAAGAGAAAAACATTGAGTATGATGACCATTAGATTGGCGGCATGAGAGTATTCACACGATGTCCCATGATGAGTCATGATAGGGTGTGGATACTGCTCCAGAGTACCGTCCCGGTGGCGATGCTCGTGGGGTGTTTGACGACTGCGGGTGGTGTCTTGTCTATGGTAGGAGCTGAATTACCACAGGATGCCTGCATGATGAGTCATGTGTCAGTGCATTGGGATTCCCTCCAGGGTGCCTAAACATGAGTTCGTAAGCCAGAAAACATCTAGGATACTTACCGTAGTTACAGTAGTAGATTAAGTCATGGCGAGGGATCGAACCCTACAAGATGAAGAACGATTAAGGGTTTTCCCTCGAACCTATGTAGTATGGGATGCATAGAATCCGAACAAGTGTGCATTAGTGTCATATAATATAAATAATTGCATTAAGAACTAAGTGCACATTCACAACACGACAACAATAGAATAGTCCCTTTAGCTTTGTTTGTGACGAGTTTGTGGTTGTTAAGAAATGAGAATTGTTATACTGTTCCCGACATTGAGAGGATGACTGTGTATAATATTTCGTCAGTTGAATGAACTGATGCGCCCACAGTTTTATATGCAAGGTAAAGATGCTTGACTATTGAAGTATACATGCTGCGCAGGATTGAGTTAAATATTGTTTCATGTAATTTATTGTAATATTGCTTCCGCTGTGATAATGTACAAGTGTAAATGTAACTCTGATGAAAGAAAAGTTTTTATTTCCTTATAAAATTGTACAAAAGAAGTGTAAAGATCCTGTGGAATCTCGAATTCGGTTGTATTTTGGAATTCGGGGTGTGACATATATATATATATATATATATATATATATATATATACTAGGTTTGCCCGTTGACACGTGTCTACGGCACATCTTCGGAACGGTGCACCTGGTTTGATTATATAAAATAGTTTTGGACGTCCAGCAAATTAATTGAATTCGCAAACATATTATATGAGAAAACAGTATATCTACATTTAAGCTCAACCATCGCCTTCTTGTTCATTAACTTGAACTTCTCTGGAATGCATATAGTTTGTTAGAAACACTGCATAAAGTTTTTTTATACTTCAGCATCACTTTTAGATGCTTGTAATAGTTATGCAAGGACATTACTCTATAAAACATTGTATAGAGTTTTATAGAGCTTACTCTAATCTCATAACCACTATGAGTATGTCTAAATACAAAATAAAATAATCATACATCTCTGAACTTAAATCCCATGCACACAAAAAATTCGAGTCAGCAAAAAACTGAGTAATCCCCTGCACAAAAAAAATTAAAAATTAAAATGAGAATTCGGTTAATGAGGTAAAATTAGAGTCGTCGCATCGCATATAGAGGCTCTCGATTCGGTAAAGGGGAGTCGCCGATATGGAGTTGCTTGATATTCGTGCTCGATTTGGTGGAGGGGAGTCACCGATACGGAATCAGCAGCAGATCAGATATCGGCGATGACCTCTTGATTGGGGTTCGACATTAGATTTGGATTTGGATTTGCTTAGAGATTTTCAAATTTTCAAATTCCCAAAATTTCAAAATTTTTCAAATTTCAAAATTTTTCAAATTTCCAAAATTTTAAAATTTTTGATTTTTTTGATTTTTCTTTTGATTTTGATTTTTTTAAATTTTCAAAATTTCTAAAATTTCTAAAATTTAAGAAAAAAAACTTTATTTATTTAAAATATAAATAAAGTTATTTTTAAATATTTAAAAAATAAATAAAACAGGGGTTACAATTTTTAAATATTTAAAAAATAAATATTTTTATTTTTATAATTTTTTATAGTTTTTGACTTTTTTTGAATTTTTTAAAAAGTTTTCAAAATTTTAATTTTTTAAAAAGTTTTCAAAACTTTAATTTTTTTTTTAGTTTTTTTATTTTTTGAAATTTTAAAATTTTTATTTTCTTAATGTTTTAAATAGAAGAAAGAGATAGAGAGAGATAGTTAAATAAATAAAGGAGTTGTTTTGAATGTGGGATTTGAATTTGAGTTTTGGAGAGAAACTTTTGGGGGGAAAAATATATTTTGTGAGGTTAGATCTGGGCCATTAATTTTGGGGGAGATTGAAGGAGAGCCACTTGATAGCTTTATTTGTGTTTTATTATATAGATAATTAATTTGAGGCGTGGCCTATAGAAGATCTCTATAGGGGGTTTGTTTGGAGATTTAATAAAATGGATGGGAATTGTGCACATTGCTGTGCTTGCTGTCCTTGTAGTAACATGGAGGGGGTCAGAAGTGGGGCCCACCGGTTCGGAGAAGGGGCAGCGGGGCCCAGAGGGGGCTTCTGTTGTTACTTCTTTCGAGAGAGAGAAGTGATGTGGTTTGGAATTGTCCCATATCAGGAGAGTTGCAAAATTAATTAATGTATATATATAATTGCTTAGGATTAGAAGTCACCAATAAGCTATAGAACCTTTTATGAGGTAGCCTGTAGTGGGCAGTTTTTTGCTAAAATCGCTGATCGGGGCCGGGGCGTTACAATTGGTATCAGAGCCGACTTTCGACACCAATTTAGATAAGAGTGGGGTGTCTTGTATTCCTGAGAGGGAGTCATGGTCAGTACATTGGTGGTGTAGCTAGGGGAAGTTCGCTAAGATTTGACTGAATCAGGGATACGCCATTCAACATCGGTTAGGAAGGAGGATCTTGTGCTACGTTGCAAGTCCCGCTTCAGCGAGGCCGCTGAATTCTTAAAGGGGGGGGAGTGTAACACCCCATAGTTAAGAATATATATATATATATATATATATATATATATATAAAATTAATTAATTAATTAATTAATTAATTAATTAATTATAAAGGGGTTGTTGCCTATAGAGTTCCTATGGGGATGTTCCTATGGGATTTAATTGGATGAGAATTGAATGGAGGGGTTGTTGGCTGCACACTTGGTGTTAGACGTCACATGGGTGACATGGTAGTGTTGGGCCGCCCAAAGGAGAGAGATGAGGCAATTTGAGTACTGCTGGGAGTGTGTGTGTGCAGAAGACGTGTGGGCCTAGGTTTAGGGGTTGGGCTGACATCAGCACACACAAAGGATCTGGATGTGGGATTATGATTAGTCCCATATTAGGGAGGATGTGTGTGTGTGTGTGTGTGTGTGTGTGTGTGTGTGTGCAGCAGATGTATGGATTGTGGGATTGTGATTAGTCCCATATCGGGGAGGATTGTGGGATTGTGATTAGTCCCATATCGGGGAGGATTGTGATTATATATATATACTAGGTTTGCCCGTTGACATGTGCCTACGGTACGTATTCGGAACAGTGCACCTGGTTTATTATATAAAATAGTTTTGGAGGTTCAACAAATTAATTGAAGTAGCGAGCAGATTATATGAGAAAGCAATATATCTACCTTGATGCTCAACCATCGCCTTCTTGATCATTAGCTTGAACTTACCTGGAATGCATATAGTTTGTTAGAAACACTGCATAGAGTTTTTTTTAACTTCAACATCACTTTTAGATGCTTATAATAGTTATGCAACGACATTATCATATAGGTTTTATAGAGCTTACTCTAATTCCATAACCACTATGAGCATGTCTAAATACAATGGTAACGCAAGTGCATGTGTGTAGGTATCTACAATACCAATAATCTAAACATTTGTTTGTGTGAGACTCAATTTGCAATTGAAATACCTCTTATTATTATTTCAACCAAAATGAAATACATGAAGTTCTCAAAACTCTAATCCAAGCTAATCATTTCTTTTATCTCCACTTTGTCTTCCCATTGCACCTTTATAAAAAAAAACCAAAATAAATAAATAACAAGTTTACTTTAGCTATCTTTCTTAAGTGGAGAGTTTGCACCCTTCACTGGTAAACTCTAGTCATCCCAATCCTATATATCCAAACATACACTAAAAGTTTTTATATGTTATGTTATCCATGGTTTCTCATAACCAGTGAAGGGAACTTCACGATAGTATTTTCTCTTGTAGTAAAAAAATTAGTGTTGCATATTTGCCAAGTTATTTTAGGTTGCTAGTCAGCTAACCTGTCCTGCTATGATTTGGAAGCCCAAATTGAAGCCACCAAATAATCCATCCCTCACTTGCGTACACCTTAAATAAAAATCCCTCACTTGCGTACACCTTAAATCAAAACCAATCAAAAAACTCATCAAATAAATCACCAAATTAAAAAATTTTAAACCCAAAAATAAAATAATCATACCTCATTGAAATTAAATCCCATGTACACACAAAATTCGAGTCAGCAAAAAACTGAGTAATCCCCTGACACAAAAAATTAAAAATTAGAATGAGAATTCGGTTAATGAGATGTCGCATCGCATATAGAGGCTCTCGATTTGGTGGAGGGGAGTCGCTGATACGGAGTCGCTTGATATTCGCACTCGATTTGGTGGAGGGGAGTCACCGATACAGAATCAGTAGCGGATCAGATATCGGCGACGACGTCTTGATTGAGGTTCGACATTGTCTTTGGATTTGGATTTGCTTTGAGATTTTTAAAATTTCAAATCAAATTTTCAAAATTTAAAATTTTACAATTTTTCAAATTTTTATAATTTGAGAATTATAAATTATAAATTATTTAAATTTTTTTTATTTTATTTTCCAAATCTTTAAAATTTCTAAAATTTTAAAAATTTTAATTTCTTTAAATTTTAAATTTTTTAAATAATTAGGAAAATGTTTTTTTATTAAGGTTTTTAAATTTTTTTATTATTTTTTTATAATTTTTTGATTTTTTTTTGATTTTTTGAATTATTTTTAATGTTTTAAAGCTTTAAATTTTTTTAGTTTATTTTATTTTATTTTAATAAAAATTTTAAAATTTTTATTTTCTTAATTTTTTTGAATAGAAGAGAGAGAGAGAGAGAGAGAGAGAGAGAGAGATAATTAAATGAATAAAGGAGTTGTTTTGAGTGGGGGATTTGAATTTGAGTTTTGGGGGAAACTTTTGGTGGGAAAATATGTTTTGTGATTTTAGATCTGAGCCTTTGATTTTGGGGGGATTGAAGGAGAGCCACTTGATAGCTTTCTTTGTGTTTTATTATGTATACTAGATTTGCCCGTGGGCACGTGCCTATGGCACTTCTTCGGAATGATACAACATATGAAAGTTTTGTAAACTGTAAAACAAAAATTATGTAGCTCGAGTTTGAATAGTAAAACAATAATTAGTTGTAAAGAAAAGTCTATGTTTCCATTAGTATATGTTGAAAAATATTTATAAATGGGGTGTAAAATCAAACTTCTTAGAACTTTGAGTGTGGAAAATGATGAAATTTAAATGTTGATGAGATATTTGTTATTTTCAACGCAACATGAGTAATAAAGAAATGCATAAAAAATCTTAAAATTTACAAACCAGAAATCTGAAAATATAAATTTCTGAGTAAATAGAGAGAGAGAGAGAGAGAGAGAGAGAGAGAGAGAGAGAGAGAGAGAGAGAGAGAGAAATAGATAAATAAGTAAAGGAGTTGTTTAGGGGGATTTGAATTTAAATTTTGGGGGGAAACTTTTGGGCAGAAAAATATATTTTGTGAGGTTAGATCTGGACCATTGATTTCAACCCTATTGAAGGAGAGCCACTTGATAGCTTTCTTTGTGTTTTATTATATATATATATATATATATATATATATATATATATATCGAGCAATGCTCCACTGAAATGCAAATGTTGTGAAAACTCATGAGAACCACCAAGGCCATTGTTGGGAACAATGGCCTAGGTTATAATGCATTATAACCTAAGCCGTTGTTCCTAGTTTGTTTTCACATTTTCATATATATATATATATATATATATATATATATATATATATATATATATATATATAATTTCCTAGATTTAGAGGTCACAAATCAGCTATAGCACCTTTTATGAGGCA
Source organism: Hemerocallis citrina (assembly GCA_017893485.1). NCBI lineage: Eukaryota > Viridiplantae > Streptophyta > Magnoliopsida > Asparagales > Asphodelaceae > Hemerocallis > Hemerocallis citrina. Next base: position 263,133,887 of record CM030362.1, on the reverse strand, counting down.
AGCATGTGGTGGGCCGTTGTTAGAAAAATTGGATCAGGTGTTACAAATGGTATTAGAGCCGACTTTCGACACTAGGTGTGGGTACAGAATGGTAGGGTATGCCTGAGAGGGAGCGGGGTTGGGTCAGGTCGCCCGGTAAATCCACTGAGGTGGGCTAGGGGACTTGACAACACGTAGGATCAGGTTATGTCATTCCACATCGGCTAGAAAGGGGATCCTGAAACTACGTTGCTAGTCCCGGCTTCAGCGAGGGCGCTGAATTCTTAAGGGGGTGTCCGTAACACCCCGTGTTAAGAATGAATATATATATATATATATATATATATATATATATATATATATATAAAAAATTAATTTGAGGCGTGTCCTATAGAAGATTTCTATAGGGGGTTTGTTTGGAGATTTAATAAAATGGATGGGAATTGATGGCTGCACATTGCTGTGCTTGCTGTCCTTGTAGTGACATGGAAGGAGGTCAGAGGTGGGGCCCACCGGTTTGGAGAAGGGGCAGAAAGGCCCAGAGGGTGCTTCGGCCGTTGCTCCTTTTGGGAGAGAGAAGTGATGTGGTTTGGAATTGTCCCATATCGGGAGAGGTGCATAATTAATTAAAAAATATATATAATTGCATGGGATTAGAGGTCACCAATAAGCTATAACACAATTTATGAGGCAGCCTGTGGTGGGCAGTTGTTTGCTAAAATCGCTGATCGGGGCCGGGGCGTTACAAAAATAAAAATAGCAATTTAAGATAATACTGTTCGATAAAAAATATGAAAAATATATCAGTGTTAAAATTAGTTAAAAAGTACAAACAATCTTTGATAAGTATAATAGAAAAGTTATAATCATGTGTATAAAATTGATATAATTAAAATCATTTAATATAATGACTATATATACGGCTTAAAATTAAATAAAGAGATTAGTGATTAGAATATATTAAAATATTTATAAATTGTCGAGTACAATCAAAATATTAACATATAGTATTATATACGTAGATAAGCGTAAAATATATGACAAAACAAGCAATACTATAATATGAAAATTATAAATGGTTGTAGTAGTAAAACAAATCATAATAGTAGTAAAGTAATAATATATTATTGAAATAATATACAATATTAATTATATAGAAATAAAATATGAATAGTGAATAAAAATATAAATAATAAAAGTTATATTATATGAGCAACAACCAAATATAAGATAAGTTAGTGATAAAATATAAAATAAAATGAAGTGGTATAAAAATACAAGAATACTCACATATGTAAAGATAAAGTATATATACAAAATTAAAATAGCAAAAATAGTTAATAGTAAATCGTAATAATAAAGATTGAGAAAAAGAAAATAGTAACACATATAGGATAGACATAGAAGCGAGTATAAATAATAATTGTAGTTAAGTTAATAAGTATAATTGTATTATAAATAATAAAGTTAAAGTAGTATAGGATAAGTTGTAAATCATTATAAAATAGTTTAAACTAGCACAAAAGAATAGCAATAGAGATATAAAAATAGAAATGAAAGTGAGGAATAGTAAAAGTAGTAAATGAAGTAGAAAATGACTGTAACACCCCACAAAATGGAGTTATGACAATTTTGCCCACGGGTGTTATGCACATTTATTTTGTACTGTTACGAGTAATATTCGTAACGTATTTTTGTACAATTGTCATACGTATTTTATATTCCGATTATTTATATATTTTCTGTTATCTCAAAATTCATTTTTGTCATATTTTGAGTCAACTCAAATATTAATTTTAATCTTCGTGTTTTACGCGTATTGTACGTGTTTTCAATACACGTGTCGATACGTATATTTTACTGTTACGTGATTGTAACATTTTTAATATACATGTTCTACATAATTTATATTTTGACTGTTTTCCGTTCTCTCAAATTTATTTTGTATTGATACGTGCAATGCACGTGTTTGTAGTGCACATGTTGGTTCCTAAAATTTTCTTGAGTCATGAATATTTTTTTTCTCATTATTCTAGTCACGATTGTGTGATTTATTTTAAATTAATATCCATTAGGCTTAAATCCATTTTTTAGCCCACTAAAATTAATTTAAAGCCCATGATTAATTTTATGTGCACTAAAGTATACATTTAAAATATAATTAGTTTGGTACACTTGTCATGTATAATACACACATCTAACCTAGCTAATAAAAATTAATAATAAATTTTATATGAAGAGTGTGCACACACATTGACTACAAGTGCATGTGTTTCTTACCATGGTTGAGAATGAGGGAGAGTGAGGTGAGTTGGTGAAAGCCATTCTGGAAAAGTGGGGAGCTATTTTGACCACATAAATTTTCTATAAATAGTCCATACTTTTGTCATGTACAACACAACTAAAAACAAAAACAAAAGAGAGAAAGAGTGAGAAGTTCTTGCGGGTAGTGTTAGGAAAAGGCCGACCATTTTTGAGGGAGGTTGGAGCTTTGGAGCATTTTTTTCTAGGAGTTCTACTACTAGGAATTCTATATTTGAGGTTGGTATTTCTTCAACTTTCTGATATAGTTTTATTGGTAGAATGCTTGATATGTGTGAATTATTAGATGCATGATAACTTATATAGATTGGACATTCATATTAAGATTATTTGTTTCTGATTGAATGTGTGAAATTATGATATGATTGATTTGAGGGCATTTTCATAAGGTTATGTTTTAAGTTTTGGTTGCACTTCAAAAAATTATATCTTTTAAATTAGATGGAATCTGAAGCTAAATTTTTTATAGGAGCATCTTGTATATGTCAAGGACATCTCCTTAAAATATCATAATATTTGGATGTCGTTTACTATTTTAATAAAATTCAAACTTAGGACTGGTTGATAGTTGGCTAGTTGCTAGAAATTTGTACACATTTCGGATTCTGATCATTTTGGCATCTTAGATGCAGTATTTTGAGAAATGTCAAAAATAAGAACTTTAGAGTCTAAGAAATCAATTTTTCATGAAGAACAGAATTTATAATCAATTGTACAAGATTGAACAGTGACAGTCTGTATAACATTTCAACTCTACTGTAGATTTCGAAGAATTCAGGGTGATAGACACAATATTTTGGGGAAACTTATAACTACAAAGTTATAATAGACTTGTATAACTTTAATTTAATATAAAGAACACAGTTTCGTGAAGTATAGAATTTTCTATGATTTTTACAAGTAGCATGAACTGTAGTTTTGGATTTTGAACCTACTGTTTTGCAAATGAGTTTAGACAAAGTAATTGAGGATGGTTTTAGATGATCTTAACTACAAAGTTGCAGTAGACTCTTTTATAATTCCTATGAAACTAATAAATCTATTTTTGTCTTGGGATTTATATGATTTTTACAATACCATTGGGTTGATGTCTTTTATCTAGTTGTCCTAAAACTTTTACAACGTATAAAACTAGATTTAAAATTGGAATGGTGGTAAGATGTACCTTATGAAGAATTAAGAGGTAATTAAAGGATAAATTTTGAATATTAAACATGTGATGTTTATAAGGGTTATAACTTATCAAGTGTTCTTGAATGTTGCTATAAGAAGTTGGTTACTTTATGGTTGATAATAGCAAAGAGAACGGATAAAAGAAGTTAAAAAAATGTTTAATGAATGAAAATTTTTATAAGAGGTTAGATGTAACCTAGTTGATCTCTATGTTGAGATTGCCCAGAGTGCCGGCGGGTTATGATATGTGAAAAATTTGAGAAGTAGCCAGTGTGGGCTAACACTCTCAGTGTTTGATTTAAGTCCGGTGGGTATGTTAGATCTAGGTTGTGATGGTTATAATTAAACCTAAGGACAGGCACTCGGTGGATGTGATGAAGTTTGGACAAACATGAGTATGAGGGCCTTATTTGATTCGCGGTAGGAGATTATCTCTAGAATTATCGGGTTGTGAGGCTTGATGTCCAATATCACTCGTGGTGAGAGATATTTCTTCAGAATTATCGGGATCAAATGTAGCGCCCCGAATTTCTAATATAGTAATTTAGAAAATACGTGGCACAATCCCAGCATCCACTTCAATGCAACAATAAACACAACCAACACCACTAAAATTTTCAACTTTTATTACAACAAACTTTTTCATAGCACAGCGGAATACAAAACAACTTAAACAATATTTTCTGTCATTTACAACTCAAATTATCTCAAAACTGCTTTTACAAATTTACACAAACTGTTTATGAATCATTTTATCTCAAAATCAACTTAAGCATCCAACCTCCAACTCTAAGCAACAACCTGCAACATGTGAGGCTAGAGATGATCCCTAACCCCCAAAACTAAAGGGGTTAGCCATAAATGGTGTGAGTGACAAAAAATAATCAACATAATTTAATTGTAAAACATAAGGTCATCAACAACATGTATTAACCACAATGATAATGAATAAGGAATAACAGAGATGTAAAGCATGAAAACGTCATAGAATGAAAACAACAAGTGCATCTAGTCTAAAGGTCAAGTGTAGGAAAACTGAAAAACACATGCATAAAACCAAGTCAAGAAAACACACTTCCTATATGCGGACTCTCTAATGCATACTTGTCGAAGTCTATGCATCCCATTCTACATAGGTTCGGAGCAAGCCCTTAACGTCTCCACTTCAGATGGGTTCAATCCCCGCTATGCGACTATTCTTAACACGATGACTACTACGAGATAAAGATAAACTGTGAGAATTAGCCCATGCACGATAATTCAGGAGATGGATCCCACATCTCAGGTATTTTACCTGGATAATTCAGGAGATCATCCCACATCTAGACATAGACACATCATCACAGGATTACCCCATGTGTGTCGCCTCGACCTTGATAATTCAGGAGTTCAATCCCACATCTCAAGCAAACCACTTGGATAATTCAGGAGATATATCTCTCACCTCGGGTAATTTACCTGGATAATTCAGGAGATAAATCCCTCATCTCAAGATAGTTACTTGGATAATTCAGGAGATCAAATCTCTCATCTAAAGCCGTATTGAGGTGCATAACTCATGTTCCCGTTCATCATATCACCACTAGTGCCTGTCCTTATTATTTGTGGGTTATTTAATTCCTCAACGAATCTCCTAGAGTAGTGTACCCTACCGGACTAAAATCAAAACTGAATAACTGAAATGCCTCAATGGGCCTCAACAAAATAACTCAACAAATAACTTAATACCGGTATGTTAGGGTCACGTACCTCTAGAGACTCAAACTCAAAAGTCTAACAAATTCCACTAAACAAAAGTGGCTCAACTGAATATCTCAAAATCATTTTCATAACTGAATATCTCAAAATCAAATACTGAACTGAATATCAAATGTAGACTGAATTATCTGAAAACCAATCAATCGAAATAACACTAAAGATTACAAACATCCTTCAGTACCAGTCGACTTATACAGTGGTAAGTCGACTGTCCAGAGGACTATATCCAATATTTCACAAAAATAGACTAAGTCATATCAGTCGACCTCAGAGGTCACCAGTCGACTGCATAAAGGCTAAGTCGACTGTCCCGAAGGGACTGAACAAATTTCACACAATAGAATCCTCAGTGAACCAGTCGACTGCACAAAGGCTAAGTCGACTGTCCAGGAAGAACTGAACAAATTTTACTAAGAAGGTTCTCAGCAGACCAGTCGACTGAGAGAAGTCTAAGTCAACTGTCCCGAACAATTTTCAAAGGTCTGAAGGTACAGCAGTAGGGTCGTACCAGTCGACTGCATAGTAGGCCAGTCGACTGTCGGCCTACAGTTTTCCATATTTTTAGATCTGAATACAAAATCAGAACTGGAGTTTCTAAAGATTCACGGTTTATGAAAATAGTTTGTATATAGGCAAAATGGCAAATCCCAATGATCTTCATCATGGTTACATTACTCAATCTTTCCATATGTCAAAATTCAATTCTCATGTTCTATAATTACTAATCTTTTCATTAGGGTTTCTCAACACTAATTTCCTTCACAACCATGATCAAAATCTGATTTATAACCATGAGATCCAGATGCTCGGCATCCGATCCAAACATAATCAATCCTTAACAGGTTTTCTAACAATATAATCTCATAATTCAAGATTTACTCAATATCTCAATTTCCACAACATGGTCCAAACAAATTACAATGGTTCACATACATACCACATTATAAGATCCATATCATTCATATAACAAACAAGCAAACGATGTCATTCACATGACTCAAAACAAACGATTTCATAGCACTCACAAAATCAAACAATAACACAAACAATGTCACTCACCTTAGAATTGCAAAGATCCGAATAAAAGCCTTCCTTTTGCTAAATCCAAGAATCCTCCTTTTGATCGCCAAGAAAATAGTAATATATTAAATCTGGAGTTGTGCAACGAATGACGGCTGCACACCCTCTTTTATACAGGCCGAGATTGAAAGAAATTAGGGTTTTGAAGTACTTTTGCAAAATAGTCCCTTTTCCAATTTATTACTTCACATATATATCCTTCCTTAGTCAAAATAGGTTAAATAAATCAAAACTAAATAAAATCCTTTTACCACTAAGTTTTCCAACAATCTAGCACGGTCCAGAGATAAGAAAATCCAGGATTTACACTCAGGGTGGCGATTTTGCACAAAAGCCCTCCCTTTTGTAATATTTGCAAATTCATCATAAAATATCCATAAAAATCCAGAAAAATCCGAAATAATATATAGTAATACATATTATAGTTTCCAATAAAAATATTTGACTTTTACCTTCCAGAAAAACATTTGCACAAAGATCCAACATAAATTCTATATTTGCAAAAACATCCTTTTTGTTTAAATCTTCGCCAAATCGGTTTTAAATAAATTTCAAATATATTTAAATTCAAATGATGACCATGGAGAACCAAAATGTGGGTAAAAATGAATTTTCATAGTTTATTTAAGATCCAAACGACTTTTTACATAAAAGCCCCTCTCTTTCGAGATATTTGTAAAAATAGTTTCTTTATTCAGAAAAATCCCAAAATTTAGAATACACTTTGTAATAAGTATGAGAACTTATTAAAAATATCAAATTGTATATTTAGACCAAAATTATTTGCACGTGTTTCGCACGTGTAATAAGATAAATCTTTTAGAAAATATTTATTAAATTTCTAGTAAATCATTTTAATTCATTTTCAAATATTAAAATAATATTTGAAAATATGGGGTTCTACATCAAAGATTCGCGGTGGGAGATTATCTTCAGAATTATCTGGGTGTGATGCATGATGTTCAAAATCGCTCGCGGTGGGAGATATTTCTTCAAAATTATCGGGGATCGAGGCGACGCTCGTGGGATATTTGAGTGATGAGGTACTATATGACTAGCGGTGTGGGTTTCGTCTCAAGAATTTTCGGGGTGTGAGGCGTGACATCCGAAAATCACTCGCGGTGGGAGAACGAATCTCAAGAATTATCGGCGTCATGGTTCGCGGTGTAGGTTTCATCTCCAGAATTATCGGGGTTACGACTCGATATGGGAGTGCGATTCTCAAGAATTATCGGAGCGGTACTTGATACTCACAGGATATCTAAACCTTACATTAGTCACCGTAGTAGGATTTCATAACGATGGATTGAACCCTATAATGAGGAGTACGATAAGGGCTTGTCCTCGGACCTATGTAGTATGGGATGCATATAATCCGAATAAGTGTGCATTAGTGCATCGTAGTGTAATATCTGCATTAGGATTAGGTCATATCATACGCTCTGGGCTGGCCCTACCCTAGAGGCGTGTAAGGCAGCCGCCTTGGGCCCCCGGAGATTTTGCGATTTTAGGGGCCCCCAAATTTGAACTTTCCTTGTAAATATAGGTTCGTATTTTGCACGTAAAAAGAATATATGTTATTAGGGGCCCCATGTCGGAAGTTCGCCTAGGGCCCCCAGAAACTCAGGGTCGGCCTTGCATACACTGTGTGCATTAGTGCATCGTAGTGTAATGTCTGCATTAGGCATTAGGTCATATCATACATTGACATGTTTAGGATAGTCACTTCTCACATTTTGTTTCGTATTCAAGTTTGTGATTGCTAAAGTAGAAGAATCGCAGTATTATAACATTGCGTCAATTGTATGCAATTGACGTGCCCACAGTTTTCCAGATGTAGGTTTGGACTTAGTATGTGCTTTGAAGTCACCATGATGAGTTGATTACAAGAATGAAGGAGTTTCATTATTGTAGATTATATTGTATTCATTTAATTCTGCTGTGCTGTTGTAAAGAACGTATTGTAAATAAAAGTTTTAAATTTCTTGTAAATTTGTACGAATTTGAAGTAAAAGATCATGTATTTGCTACGAATTACCTGTGTTTGGAATTCAGGGCGTTACAGATTGGTATCAGAGCCGACTTCAATAAGTAGTACAAAATTATAAGAAAAACACATTAGTGTGGACATTAGAGTGTAAGTGTCAGTTTGGAGTCATGAATGATGAAGTTATTAAACTTGCATTCATTATACTCCCCTCGTATACAACTGATGTGATATTGTATGTGAGCATGCTTTTCTTTGGTATCACGAGGGTTATGGTTGGTTTGAAGCTACCTTCGTGATACCTTATATGTAGGCTAAGCTTTTCCCTTTTATTTTCTTCGTGTATTTTCCGCATTGTACTTTTCATCGTTAACATTTAATATTTCTCAAATAAATATTTTCTTATACTATTAATTCACTTTGATATTTATTATTTAATTTACAATCTTTAGTCTTAATCTTTTAAGTTTGACTTACTCGTTTTCTTTCTTAATGTTTTATCCCCCTTATTTTTATGTGCTTTTACGTTACTTTTTTATTTTTACTATTACTTTTACTTATTCTATTAAGTTTTGAATTACTACTTATTATATTATTATTAAGACTATCATTTTCCTTTGTTATTATTTCTATTAGATTTTGAATTTTGATTTTTGTATGTTTACATTCACTTTACAAATACTTGATTTCACGATACTAGCTATATTTTTTCATTATTTTATGTTGTCTTTTTATTTCAGTATATTTAAACATGATTGTAATATTTTTACTTATATAAATGCATTATACCTCTACACCATAAGAATCTCTTTTATTACTATTTTGTTATTACTTATTATTTTCTACCTTTTGTTACATTTACTTCTCACTATTAATTAATTTTGTAGCTTTATACTTCTCTAATATAATACATACACTCACTATTAATATTTTATCTTTATATCAATTTTTATTATCTTTACATTCTTGGTTACCACATATACTTTCCACTGATTTCCATATATATATATATCATATATTTCAACATATTTACCATACATATCATTTTACACTTATCCAATTACTACATTACTATATATATATATATTTTATATATAATTATTTATGTTTATTATCCTAATTTACTATAATTTTATTGTTCTCATTTTTATTTTCAGCTCATGCATATACTTTATACTATTTTTGTCCTAATATTATAAATCATTTTCATTACTACTAATTTTATATGTTTGATATTCAAAATCTATAATTTGTATCATTGTAATTTCTTACTTCGTTCCTTACTTTACTCTTATTTTTACATCACAAATTTCAAAAATAAAACAAACAAACATAATATCATACTTAAATTAACCATCCCATGTCCAAGTATATCATTCCATTCCCATTTCGGTGCAACCTGATGTTGAGAGGGCAAATCTGCAGCTGGATGTTGAGGGGGGGGGGGGGGGGGGGGGGGGAATTTGCAACCGAATGACCAAAAGGCAAACTGCAATCGGATGTCGTGGAAGCAAAACTGCAACTTGATGTCACGGAGGCAAGCCTGTAGTTGGACACCAACGAGGCAAAACCACACCGAGATTTTTCTACTTTAATAACCTCTACTTTTAGTTTTATATTACTTACCACTATGCCATTATTTTGGACTAGTTTTTACCATTTAAGTTTTACAATTTTTAATGCTTTGAAACTTAGCCTATACTACTTCAACTCTACTATTTATAACACATACACATTTTTAATTAATTACCTTATTGTTTATACTTGTTTCTATATCTATCCTATATACATTATTTCATTTTTCTATATTATTGATGTTTACTATTAACTGTTTTGCTATCTTCTTATTACTATTTTGTATATATACTATATCTTTATATATATTACCATCCTTGTATTTTTTCACCTTGTTTTTATTTTATTGCTAACTCATCTTATATTCGGTGGCTACTCAAGTAATATGCATTTATTATTTATACTTTTATTTACTATTTACATTTTATTTATATGAAATTAATATTATGTATTATTTCAATACTGTCTTGTTACTTTTACTTTTGTTTCTCCGGTTGCTTATATATTTCATATTTATAATATTGTTGCCTTTACAATTAATTTTAATACTAGATGCTAGTTTCTTGCTCTACTTGATAATTTGAAAATATTTGGACAAGTATTCTATATATTTAATTTTTAAATAATATATATAGTTATTGTATTTACTTTACGAATTATTTTATGATATTGACTTGATATACAAAAAAAAATAAAACTTTACTCCTATCTTATATTATTTATACTTTAAACTAAATTTCATGCTCGTATATTTTTCAAAATTTTTTTCCAATAGTCTTCTCTTAAATTGCTACTTCACTTTTATCTCGTAATATATACTACTAGTTTAATTTATGATTTTAACCATTCTATCCTTCCCGTTTTCCTTTAATTAACTCCTCTTTCCACAATTTTCAAATTCTTATTAGCTACCGCTAACTACTTTTAAATTTTTATAATTATCTCAATTATTTATCGGTTTGTTTTATGTCTCGATACTTTGTTATCACACTGCTCTCTTTGTTATCATTACTTTTAGCTACCTAATACTTCTTTATGCTCTTGGTTTATTTTCAAAATTTTCCTACTGCATTATAATTTATCTATAATATGCCAATGCTTTTATCCTTTGCACTTACACTTTTCTTTCCTTCCTTATTTATTTTCATACTTCCATTTTATTTTATTTTATTTTATTTTACTCTTATTCAAACTACTTCTTACTACTTTTATTACCATGTTTACTATACTCATTTTTAAGCATCTATTTTTTTCTCTTTTACTCTTTCCAATCAACCTTGTTGTTTTGCTGATACTTCCGTGTTTCATTTTATTAACTTTAATACTCATAGTTTCCTTTTATAAGTTTGCTTTGTTTTCCACATTACATATTTTTATACTACATTTCTTCTGGGCTATCGGCGATTTTTTAATATTCAATAATGATTTTTCTTTAGTGTGTACAAGATAAACCTCTTACCCTAGTAAGTTCTTAAGAAAGATTTGTTCAAAGGGGGGAGACTGTAACACCCTGCAAAATTGAGTTAAGACAATTTTTCCCACGGATGTTATGCATATATATTTTGTACTATTATGAATAATATTCATAACGTATTTTTATATAAATGTCATATGTATTTTATATTTCGATTATTTACATGTTTTCTGTTCTTTCGAAATTTATTTTTATCCTATTTTGGGCAAACTCAAAGATTAATTTCAATTTTTATGTTTATACGTGTATTGCACGTGTTTTCAATGTACGTGTCGATTATATATGTTTTACTACTACGTGAATGTAACGTTATTAATATACATGTTTTACATATTTTTTATTTTGACTGTTTTTCGTTTTCTCAAATTTATTTTGTAATGATACGTGCAACGCATGTATTTGTAGTGCACATGTTGGTTCCTAAAATTTTCTTGAGTCATGAATATTTTTCTTCTCATTTTTCTAGTCGCAATTGTGTGATTTATTTTAATTAAAATCCATTAGCCTAAATCCATTTTTGTAGCCCACTAATATTAATTTAAAGCCCATGATTGATTTTGTGTGCACAAAAGTGCGCATTTAAAATATAATTAGTTTGGTACACTTGCCATGTGTAACACACACATCTAACATAATAATAATTAAATTTGTATAAAGAGTGTGCACACACATTGACTACACGTGCATGTGTTTCTTATCATGGTTGAGAATGAGGGAGAGTGGGGTGAGTTGTGGTGAAAGTGGGAGTCATTCTAAGAAAGTGAGGAGCTATTTTGACCACACAATTTTTTCATAAATAGTCTATACTTTTGTCATGAACAACACAACTAAAAACAAAAACAAAAGAGAGAGAGTGAGAAGAGCTTGCGGGTAGTGTTAGGAAAAGGCTGACCATTTTTGAGGGAGGTTGGAGCTTTGAAGCATTTTTTTCTAGGAGTTCTACTAATAGGAATTCTACATTTGAGGTGGGTGTTTTTTCAACTTTCCAATATAGTTTTATTGGTAGAATGCTTGGCAAGTGTGAATTATTAGATGTATGATAACTTATATAGATTGGACTTTCATATTAAGATTATTTGTTGCTGATTGAATGTGTGAAATTATGATATGATTGATTTGGGGGCATTTTCATATGGTTATGTTTTAAGTTTTAGTTGCACTTCAAAAACTTATATATTTTAAACTAGATGGAATTTAAAGCTAAAATTTTTATAGGAGCATCTCGTATATATCAAGAACATCTCTGTAGAATTTCATAATATTCGGATGTCGTTTACTATTTTAATAAAATTTAAACTTAGGACTGGTTAGTAGTTGGCTAGTTGCTGAAAATTTGTACATATTTCGGATTTTGATCATTTCGGCATCTTAGATGCAGTATTTTGAGAAAGGTCAGAACTAAGAACTTGAAGTAGATTCGTTAACCTTTCTTTAGAGTCTAAGAAAATCAATTTTTCATGAAGAATAGAATTATTGACAATTTTTCAAGATTGAATAGTGGCAGTCTGTATAACATTTCGATCCTATTGTAGATTTCGAAGAATTCAGGGTTATAGACACAATATTTTGGGGAAACTTATAACTATAAAGTTATATTAGACTTGTATACCTTTAATTTGATATAAAAAACATGAAGTTTCGTGAAGTATAGAATTTTCTATGATTTTTACAAGTAGCATGAGCTGCAGTTCTGAGTTTTGAACCTACTGTTTTCAAATGAGTTTAGACGAAGTAATTGAGGATGGTTTTAGATGATCTTAACTACAAAGTTGTAGTAGACTCTTTTATGATTTCTATGAAACTAATAAAGGGGAATCGCTGCTGATCTACCTTATGGTTGGATAGATAAATGTTTGGATTTCTGCGATTATTCTTTCACAGAAATTTCTATTTTTGGAGTAGTATTGGAATTTATATGACTTTTACAATACAATTGGGTTGATGTCTTTTATCTAGTTGTCCTAAAACTTTTACAACGTATAAAATTGGATTTAAAATTGGAATGTAAGATGTACCTTATGAGGAATTAAGAGGTAATTAAAGGATGAATTTGGAATATTAAACATGTGATGTTTATAAGAGTTTAACTCATCAAGTTTTTTTGAATGTTGCTATAAGAAGTTGGTTACTTCATGATTGTTAATAGCAAAGAGAATGGATAAGAGAAGTTAAAAAAACGTTTAATGAATGAAATTTTTTATAAGAGGTTAGATGTAACCTAATTGATCTCTATGTTGAGATTGTTGGAATCTAGAGGCTGAGCGAGACCCAGAGTGCCGCCAGGTTATGATATCTGAAAAAATGAAAAGTAGCCAGTGTGGGCTAACACTCTCAGTGTTTTATTTAAGTCCGGTGGGTAAGCTAGATCTAGGTTGTGATGATTATAATTAAACCTAAGGACATGCACTAGGGGGAGATGTGATGAAGTATGGGAAACATGTGTATAAGGGCCTTATTTGATTCGCGGTGGGAGATTATCTCCAGAATTATCGGGTTCTGAGACTTGATGTCCAAAATCACTCCCGATGGGAGATATTTCTTCAGAATTATCGGGATCAAAAATTCACGGTGGGAGATTATCTTCAGAATTATCGGGGCGTGAGGCGTGATGTTCGAAATTGCTCGCGGTGGGAGATATTTCTTCAGAATTATCGGGATCGAGGCGATGCTCATGGTATATTTGTGTGATGAGGTACCATATGACTCGCGGTGTACCTTTCATCTCCAGAATTATCCGGGTGTGAGGTGTGGCGTCCAAAAATTACTCGCGGTGGGAGAACGACTTTCAAGAATTATCGGGGTCATGACTGGTGGTGTGGGTTTCGTTTCCAGAATTATCGAGGTTACGACTCGCGATGGGGGAGCGATTTCAAGAATTATCGGCGTGGTACTAGATACTCACAGGATATCTAAACCTTACATTAGTCACCATAGTAGGATTTCATAACGAGGGATTGAACCCTATAATGAGGAGTACGATAAGGGCTTGCCCTCAGACCTATGTAGTATGGGATGCATAGAATTCGAACAAGTGTGCTTTAGTGCATCGTAGTGTAATGTCTGCATTTGGCGTTAAGTCATATCATACACTGACATGTTTAGGATAGTCACTTCTCACATTTTGTTTCGCATTCAAGTTTGTGATTGCTAAAGTAGAAGAATCGTTGTATTATAGTGTTGCGCCAGTTGTATGCAACTGACGTGCTTACAGTTTTTCAGATGCAGGTTTGGACTTGGCATGGACTTTGAAGTCACTATGATGAGTTCATTACAAGATTGAAGGATTTTCGTTATTGTAGATTATATTGTATTCATTTAATTCTACTGTGCTGTCGTAAAGAACATATTGTATATAAAAGTTTTAAATTCCTTGTAAATTTGTATCAACTTGAAGTAAAAGATCCTGTATTTGCTACGAATTACCTGTGTTTGGAATTCGGGGCGTTACAATGACAATGATGGAATGTTAAAATAGAAATATAGATTATAAATATCGAATATAAAATTATTAGTAATGAAAATAATTTATAAAATTAAGACAGAAATAGAATAAAATATATGCATGAGATTAAATGCAAATGATACCACTCTATAACGCCTCAAATTCCAAGCACAGGTAATTCGTTGCACAACCAGGATCTTTACTTCAATTTCGTACAAAAAAACAAGGAATTTAGAACTTTTTTATCACAATGTCTTTAATTACAATTCACAACATTAAATTACATAAAGAAATACAATTTATATCATCAAACATCTTCAAGCCTGCAACATTCATCGACAGCAACTCATGCCCCCGTTGATCGCTAATTTGTGTCTTGAAACTTGAAAACTATGAGCACGTCAGTTGTATACAACTGGCGCATTGCTATAATACAGCGGTTCCTCAATTTAACAAACACAAACTTAAATGTGAAATGAAAAGTGACTATCCTAGTTATGTCAGTGTATGTTATGAACCTAATGACTAATGCAGACACTTGTACCTACAATACAGCTCTAATGCGCACTTGTTCGAATTGTATGAATCCCATACTATATAGGTCTGAGGGCACGCCCTTAACGTACTCCTTATTGTAGGGTTCAATCCCTTGTTATGCAAAACCTACGCCGGTGATTAATATAAGATCTAGATATTCTGTGAGTATCTGGACCATGCCTCAGTAATCCTTAAGAACCATTCTCCCACCGCAAATCATATGAGGCAGCCCTACCCATGTTTTCTCTCACTTCGTCACATCTCTAGTGTCTGTCCTTAGGTTCAATTATAGTTATTATCAACGTAACCCCCATTCCCGTTTATACGGATTTGTATTTATTTTATTCGTATTCCTGAATTCTAATTTTCCAAACTATTCTCTTGAATCCGATTTTCCTCTTTTGAATATTTGATTATTTTGTCTAGCTTATATTCTTAATCCAATCTATAATTGTGTCTATCTATGTATTCTATAAACCCAACCCATTCTTATAATTATTATTTGATCAATTGATTTTGTTTTTGAGTAGCCCAACTCGTAAGCCAAACCATGTTAGCCCATTCTTATTTCTAATCCATATTTGTTTGTTTGATTGAAGCCCAACTATTTAAGTCCATAATTCAAAGCCCATATCCTAGCTCATTTTTCAAAAAGAATTATTGGACTATTCATTTATTGTAAAGCCCAATATGAAACCCAAATCCGAGTCTAACCCGAAACCTGTTAACTCGTAAACCCAAACCTTACCCGAACTCTCAACTACACAAATAATCACCCCCATGACCTCCCCTTAAACATCCTCTAAATCTCAACTAAACCCCTATAGTTACTCCATTATCTCCTAACCATTTAGTTAATCCCATTAATCTCTCTAATCCACTCCTTAAATCTAACTAATTACTACAAATCACCTATCAGCCCCGACTCTCTCTCTCTCCCCCTGACTCTCCTTCTCTTTCCTCGGTTCCGAACGAGCACCCAACCGCGATATGCATCCCTGCAGTCCATCGCCACCGAGCCCCCCCTTTCGTAGCCTCCTCACTTGCACTCGACACTGCACCCAATGCCCGCGCCGTCGTCACCTTCCCCTCCATCTCCCGCTGCCTCCCTCCATTGCTCCTCCCGAACCCATCGTCGCCTTCACCCTCGAGCTCTCCTTCGCTCTCTTCCTCGTCGCCCAAACCACCATCGAAGCCCTCACTACACCTCGACTGAAACCCATCATCGCCGCTGCTCCCCACCACCAGGCACCATCGAAGCCTCTCCCGCAACCTCTTCCCAGCGGCACTCGCTGCTCCGTATCCTCGTCTCCCTCAGTCTCCTCCATCTCGGAAGCCTTAGCCACCCTGAACATTTGCTGCCATTGTCGTAGCCCTCCATCCCAGGAGTCGCCTACACACCCGCAGGTTCTCCCCTACTGCCACTATCCCGAGCCCCTGTCGACCACCAAAGTCCCGTCGTTGCCCCAAAGCCCCCCATTACTATCTCCCTTAACCACCATCCTGCACCTCACCCTCTTCCCGCCACTGCTCGCCTTGCGTCCACCTTCAAACTCCACCACTGCACTCAAGCTCTCCCCTATTGCCACCACCACCGCTCGAGCCATCCTCCACCTCCTTCCCATCGATAGAGCTCCACCCTCGAGTCCTCCCGTCTCCACCTCCTGCACTCGTCGTCAGCTCCGAGCCACCTCCTTCGATGACCACTGCCTCGTCGCCCTCATCGCGACTGTCTCCACCACTGACCGAACCCTGCACCCCCTGCATTCGCCAGCCACCGCTGCTCCTCCCCCTACTGCACCCCCAAGCTGAACCACCACTGCCAATGCCGCTTTCTACCTCCCCCTTCCACTGCAGCACCCTTGCCTCTGCAGCCCCCATCTCCGGCTGCATCACCCTCACCTCCTGACTGCAGCGAGCACCCCTTGGCCCTCGCCGAAGCCCCGACTACCATTGCTGACCATCGTAGCGAGCACCACCCCATGCTGCCCCCTTGCTGCACTTTCTTTCGCCGTCCTTCGCTGTGTTATTGCCGTCCCTCACCGTGTTACTGTCGTCTCTTGCTGTGCATTACCGTTGTCCAGTCGCTTGTACGTGTTTCTTGTTACATAGTTTGCACGTGCACTCGTTGTGACTGTCGTGAGCTTGCATTCACTGCTGTCTTGCTGTGATTGCTGCTATCCCTGTTGTGTTCACCGTATCTTGCACGTGCTCTCACCGTTCCATAGTTCGCACTGTTGCCGTTGGGACTCTCGTCCCATTATTCTTTTACATTCAAAGTCGTCATCTATAAGGCAAGTATCTTGTACATTTTAATGTTTTGTACGGGTACTTTATTTGACTTCCCGCAATTAGTAGTTATATTTGATTATCATAATCGAATCTCGTTACCATCCATGTTCATGAAAAATGCTCTTTGTAAGTATCAATTGATCGAACCATCGTATTATCACGCTTTACAATCTTTTCGTGGTTAAATCATTCGTTATATATTGAATCGAATCAATCCATTTACCTCTGTGATTTGATGCCCATCAAAAGAACATAAATATTGATTGGTATGTGTCTGCCCTGCTGTTTGCTCTGACTTTTAGCTCGATTTTGACATAGGTACTGTTCAAATTAATTAGAACTTTATACTCGAGAGTCGTAGCCCCAAGAATCTAGTTTCTAGAACATTCAACGGATTCAAATTCTGAGTTGTAGATAATGAGTTATCATGTTTTTTGTACAGCTAGGTCTACACATTCTAATGTTACTAGACATGATTATGAATCGATTTATAATTTTTGTAAGGTTTTTAGATGAATTTACAGTTACTTTATATATATATATATATATATAAGAATTTGACTCTAGTCTGCTTCCTGAATAGTAGATCAGTAAAGAACTGTCTAGTAGACCTAGCTACTGTATTTAAAATGTATCGTGTGAATATTCATTGGAACCGACATGAAGTATATTTGTTGGAACCTTTGACGGTATTTGATTCTCTTTTTTTTAGCAACGAAAAAGTAGATTTTTGTTCAGCACTGTATTGTTGTCCAGAATTGTAACTTCACGTCCTTGATTGTAAATATATTATTTCTTGCTTTTAATTAATTGAACTTGCATATCATGCATTGCATATCCTTGATACTCCTTGATCCGTTCTCATTGTGCATGTTCATGTTGATTATTATAAAAAGTATAACAAGCTGGGGTAATAAGGAAATGATTCTAGTAGTGGACAATATACGAAAGTGTACTCGAAAGGAGGCCCGTGTTTTCGTAACAGTGACTTTGTATATATTTGCATGATATGATACGATTACATGAAATGATTCTTGGTTACATGATACGATATGACATGATATGATTACATGATATAATACGATTCATGTCAGTGTCACTGGAAGACTCGAGTACATGACCCTATAGAATTCACCATTAAAGTCTAAATGTTAACTTGTTTGTATGCACCCGAATCTGTGGTATGGGACGCAGAATTGCGTGCATTAGTTAGGATTTATAAAAGATTGCTAGACTTGAGATTAACACTGAACATGTGCATGACTCATGATTCCAGTTACATGTTACCTGTTACACGATTACATCATTCCTGTTTACAAGTTACATTTATAAGCTACAAGATTTTTGCTTACATGACATGTTTCCTGTTACATGATTCCTTATTCCCGACTGGTTATATTTTGATTCTTGTTTCAGTTGTTACTTACATTACACTTGATCATGTTGTATTACAATTGTATTGCCAGTCCTTATTGCTTTCCCTGTTATGCCTGCTTCCTGTTCCTATTTTTCTTATTACTACTTGCGGTCCGTGGCTTGCTCTAATGGATTATTCTTTTTCTCCCAAGTCTAGATGTGGAGAATGCAGGTACTGAAGAGGGAATGAACGAAGGACTTGGTGAATAAATCTTCTAGAGAATGAAGTCAAATATTTGCCTACTTTAATAATCTTATTTCATGTTTCCTTTAGTTATAGTTGTTATTTTATATACATTGTATTCCGGGTGTTTTGACCCGAAGTTTATTTTCCAGATGTTGGTTAGTTTGTGAGATATTTCATGGATTATTCATGTTTTTGTGATTATTCTTTCTTGCATGGTTGTGGTTACATTTTTATATTGTTGAGATTATATTTGTACAACTTATGGATGATGTGAGTTTGGAAACTTATTTCATTCGCTGGGCCTAACTTGCGGGTCCGTGTTTCCGTATAATGGGAAGCGGGGCGTGACAATCACCTAGAGCTAGCTTACCCTCTTACCGGACTTACGCCAAACCACTAATAACACTAGCTCTCCCTAGCCACTTCTCACATTTTCACAAATTATAATTTGACGGCATTCGGGGACTTTCTCAACCTCTAGTATTTACACATCTCAAACACACAGATTTTCCAAGTTATTCATAACCTCTTTTATTAATTTTTTATTCATTTATAAATCATTGATCAATCTCAAACAAATGGATAACTCTTTATCCATTACGTCGAAAATTTCAATAAAATTTTCACATTGAAAACTTTACCAAAATATCTCTTAATTCATAGTCCAATTAACAATTTACAACACTACTTTTAATACAAAATAAATCTCTAAATTTTATATAACTATCTCAAGTATTTCAAAGTTTAGTTTGCCTTAAAACGAGATGATTATGGAGTGGATCCAAGCAATCAATGGAAACATATCTTCCAATTTTATAATGTATTTTAATCACAAGTTAAATCTTAAATGTATATATAGTTATCTAAAAAAATTTCTATTTAATACTAGATTAGTTTTAACTCCTTTCTCAAAGAATTACATGCAAATAAAAAATAAAATAAAATAATAATAATAATCAAAGAATGGTCCTGTCCAGAATCGAACCCGAGCATAAACAGTGCAACAAATTGCAACCCACACCCAAGTTTCCAACTTGTTGATGGTGTATATTCTTCCCATAAATATCCTATATGCTTCTTCTTACTAATTAATGGAGTTTAAATACTTTTCAAAAAAGAATACAGTCCCCAAGGCTCGAACCCGAGACCTCCCACACCCCAACTTACACACACAAACCAGCCCCCCAAACCTATAGTTCTGTCAACTGGCTCAATATTAATCAATATGAACTAAATCTCACTCTGAATGGTTTTAAAAAAAACCAAGATTAATCTGCAGTCAGGCATAATCGAACCACAAGATTGGGCGTTGTACACTGTGCCCAAGCTCGAACGCCAAGACCAGAGTTCTCATGCCTCACTCAATGTCGAATCTCTCAGAAAATAAACAACATGCTTACTGCTCTCTACTCCAATTTCATCATTTCAATGTCGAATACAAATCTTAACTTATACAAATTAAACTCTATACTACAAGGAATAATAACATCGAAAATTTAGTATTCAACACTTCCACAATTACCCATGTTTAATTTAATATAGAGTATTAATGGAATATTTGATAAAATTCTATATATTAATTCAAGAATTTCCCCCAACCACTCTCCCAATTTCAAAATGTTACCGAATAATAAATTAATTCAAAACCCTCCCAAGCCCTCATAGGTTTGGCTGGCCAAAAGCAAGCTTTAATTCTTTGGGTTGAGCTTGGATTGGATCGGGTCTTAGTGGCCCCATCCTTAATATTCTTCCTTTAATTTAAAATTTTTAGAAATTAATAATGACCCATAACATATATACTTCATTCAAATTTAATAGAGTAAAAATAAAATAAATAGTTAATTAATAAAATGACAGTAGATGAATAATGAAATTTTTATAATTTCATGCACTTGTGCTGCATGTGCCACAGTGACAAAGTATTTCTGTCGGGTGTTACACCAGGGGTTCGAACTCGACCCACTTTGTGAAGTAGTCTGTTGGTAACAATGAGCAAGCGTCGTTGGCCCATTGCTTTAGGGAATAACCCGACCAGATCCATCCCCCACATGACAAAGGGAGCCAGACTTGCCAGTGACTTGAGCTCAATTTGGGGGGCATGTTTGATGGAGGAGAACTTTTGGCATAAGACACTTTTTGGGACGAGCTCCTGAGTGTCCTGCAATAGAGTCGGCCAGTAGTACCCATGGTATTGGATCTTCCTTGTGTGCGACCTGCCACCTATGTGGAAACTACCCACTCCCCCATGCATCTCTTGGGCATATTGGGCTTCCTTGGGAGCCATACATCGGAGGTAGCGTCGTCCGTCGGCCATGGTGTATGATCATTTGAACAATACCCCTTCGATGAACACATATCTTTTTTCTCTGACTCGGATTTTCCATGCCTCCAATGGTTCATGTGGTAAGACCCCCTTTTCAAAAAAAATTCGAATCGGGTCCATCCAGGTCACCGACCGTGTCTGGGGTTCGATGCAAAGGGCACTGACATTCTCCTTATCAATACTTGGTTGGACGAAGACCTCTACACGCACGATGAGATCAAGACCCTCAATAAATGTGGATGACAACTTAGATAATGCATTGTCTTAGTTGTTCTCTTCTTGAGGGATGCAAACAACTGCGGCTTTTACGAAGTTTGCTAAGAGCCCCTTGATGTAGGCCATGTAATGAATCATGCGGGCATCTCGGGCTTTGTATTGTCTGAAGATCTGATTGAATACCAGTTGAGAGACACTGAAGGCCCTGACCGATCCCACCCTAGCTTTATGAGCTAGTAACAGTCATGTGATTAGTGCATCGTACTTGACCTTGTTATTAGAGGCCCAGAAGTTTAGGCGTAATGAGTACTGAAGAGTAAAGCTGTTCGGACCCTGCAATATCACAACTGCTCTGCTTCCTTTTTTGTAGGAGGACTCGTCCACATAAAGCTTCCATACTGGCGGTTCCTCCTAATCCTCAGATTACCCCGGGATAGTGCCCTCAGTGATGAACTCGACTATTGCTTGAAACTTAATGGCAGTCCTTGCCTTGTAATTGATGTCATGTTGACCCAGCTCGATGGACCATTTGATCAGTCTTCCGGAGTTTTCAGGCTTGTTAAGGACTTGTTTCAGAGGCTAGTTCGTGAGGACTTCGACGGAGTAAGCCTGGAATTAATAGAAAAGCTTTCACACAGCCATAACCAGAGCGTAAGCTATCTTCTCCATCTTGGCGTACCGGAGCTCGGCATCGTGGAGTACCTTGCTCACATTATGGGCATCTGAACTCCATCCTCCTCCGAGACTAAAACTACTAAGGGTATGCTCAGATGTTGCCAAGTAGAGGTAGAGGACTTCGCCCTGCTTGGGTTTGCTTAGCAAATGGGGGTTGGTAAGATATTCCTTCAGTTGGATGATGACATGTTGCTGAGGCTCTCCCCAATCGAATCTCTTTGCCCCAGGAGGGCTTTGATGAAAGGAAGTGACTTTTCGCCGAACTTCGAGAGGAAACGTACGATTGCTGCTAGCCGGCTCGTAAGCCTTTGAACTTCTTTGACCCTTGTAGGAGGATTCATATCAAGAATAGCTTGAATCTTCTCTAGGTTCGCCTTTATCCCTTTTTGGTTGACCATGAAGCCGAGGATTTTTTCCGGGGTCACAATGAAGGCACACTTAGACGTGTTTAGCCTCATATTGTTCTTCCTCAAGACACCAAAGGCCTTATCGAGGTCACGTGGTCTTCACTTCTGAGGCTTTTGACAAGAATGTCATCTACATACACTTTCATATTGCGACCGATCTGCTCTTTGAAGACTTTGTTCACCAGCCTTTGATAGGTGGCTCCCGCATTCTTTAGGCTGAAGAGCATAATCTGGTAGTAGTAGAGTCCTTGATCATTGAGGAAAGATGTCTTCTGGATATCTAGAGGTAAATTTGGTAGTACCCGGAGAAGGCATCCATGAAGCTCAGGAGTTCATGTCCGGATGTTGCATCGATCAGAGCGTTAATACTTGGAAGAGGGAAAGGGTCCTTTGGGCATGTTGTATTGAGGTCCGTGAAATCAATTCAGGTCTTTCACTTGCCGCTCGCTTTCTTCACCATTACAATATTTTCCAGCCACTCTGGGTAGTTGACTTCCTGGATGAAGCGGGCGGCAAGGAGTTTTTCGACTTCCTCCTTCATAGCCTACTGTCTCTCAGGCGCGAAATTTCAGTGCTTCTGCTGCATCAATTTTAAGTCTGTGTTGATGCTTAATTTGTTCATAATTAGTTCCTCTGCAAGGGGGTCTAGGAAAACAGATCATGGTTCCGTCGGATGCAATTTATGATCCCTTCTTTGAGCTTAGGAGGTCGGACCTTGCTTATCTGGAAAGCTTAGTTCTGTCTTCCTTGGAAAAGGGGATCTCTTCCAATTTTCGGCTGGTTCGGAGCCAATCGAGTTTCTTTCGCTGGGGAGTTTGACCACGTCAAGAGGGAGGACAGAGCACCCCCATTATGGCGGTATAGCATGCTCGAGCAGAATCTTGATTGCCCTTGACGACTTCGACCTCGACCCTCGTGGGGAACTTCATCCTCATGTGACATGCCAAGGCCACAGCCTGGAGAGACGCGAGGTCGGGTTGCCCAAAAATGATGTTATAGGTAGATTTGACATTAACCACCATGAACTCCGTTGGCTCAGTGCGAGTGGTAGGAGATTTTCCTGCGGTCACATCTAGAGTCGATTCCTTCAATTTGAACTGGAGCTCCGGAGAAATTATGGAGATGTAATATTCCGGTTGGATATTATATTTGTATTATTTTTATTTTTAAAATTAAAATAATTTTATGGAAACTTTTTCGTTTTACTAATAAAAAGTTATGTATCCGAATCAGCAGACGCAGCGGCTGCAACTTGTATATATATACTAGTAAGTATATATATGCATTGTATCGGTTTTGTGCACTTGTACAAAATTCTGTAAAATGTGTTTTTAAGAAAATGTCTGTAAAATCTCGGGCTGATATTTAAAAATATTATTTTATAATTATATTATTTTTATTTTCAGAATTGAAATATTTTTGATGGATATTACCCGGTTTTATTAATAAACATTATCTATATATATATACAAGTCTGTATACATCGGTATTGTATCAAATTGGTACTGAAATCTTCCGAACCAGTAATAAAATTAATTTTATTATTATTTCTGAATTTAAATATTTTTGGAAGAGATTATTCATTTTAACTAATAAAAATTATCTGTACAGACAGATATATGTACATATATGTACTGTATCAATTTCGTACGTTTGTACGAAATCATGTAGGATGTAATTTTGGGAAAATACATCTGATTTTTTATCAATCATGATCAAATGGAGGGTAGGGATTGGATTAGGTTGTGATTTGCAATATTTATTTGCAAATTGAACTCCAATTGTTTGAGCCAGAAATGAGAGAAACAAGTGGCTTCTTCTCACACCACAAACTCAACCCCTATCCTCCTATTAAAGCCATTGGCTGGCCAACCCTTAGGGCTAAAAACCCTTCTCATTTTTTGTTTTCTCCATCTAATTTTCATCTCATCCTCTCATCAAATTTTTACTTCTTCTTCTACTTGTTTTATACTTAGAAAAATTGAGAAGAAAAGAAAAGAAAGAGAGATCAAAACTAAAAGAAAGAGTGGGTTCATTAGGGATTCTTCTTGAGAGGAGGAGCAAGAACAAGGAAGGAGAAGGAAGAGCTAGCAAGTCCTTCCAACCAATTTAGGTGGGGGTTTCTCTTCTTGTGTTTTAATTGTTATTGTTTTGTTTATTTGTATGTTTAGTGTTAAGAACAACTTAGACTAAAGAATCTTGTGCATATTGTTGATGTGGACTAGAATAAAATGGCATGCAAGGATTGAAGTGCTTGAACACAAAATAAAATACTAAAGATTCAATCTTGTAGTTTTGACGTTTAGAATTAATTACTTGAGCTAAAGTTGGAATTTTGACTCCAAATTAATTTTAGAGGTTCTCATATGTGTTATTACCATGCTCTAATTTTGTAGATTATTCTGAGTTAGTTTGATGGGTAAAATAAACTGTTTCCCCAAAACAGTGAGTTCTTCAGTCGAAACTATTGTTTTGTTAATTTGACTTGTGTTTAAGGGGTTGGATTTTGAATTCCTTACGGAATCTGAAAAGTGGTTAACTAGGACGTTGTAGTAAATGTTCTTAGCTTTCCAAAAAATCCTATTTTGTTAGATTCTGATAAGTATAGCAAAAGTTACGAGCTTTACAAGTTTCAGCTTGTGGTGTCTTTTATTGTTCTTTAATTGTGTTCAAGGAACTGGATTTTGAGTTTCATAAGGAATCTAAAAAAGTGGTCAACTAGAGAGTTATAGTAGATATTCTCCCATTTTCAAAATGTCTTATTTGGTTAGATTCCGATAAGCGGAGTATGAGTTTTGACTTTTATAAAGTCACAGCAGCTGGCCTTTTTGACTGAAGCTCGCTGTTTAGGTTGTTAGAGGTTTTTCTACCTCTTATTGACTAAATATGAGAAGGTTATCAACTAGAGAGTTGTAGTAGAGGTTCTCAACTATCCAAAATTTCCTATTTGTTTAGATTCCGATAAGCAGAGTATGAGTTATGACTTTTACAAAGTCACAGCAGCTGGCCTTTTAGGCTGAAACTCACTGTTTAGGTTGTTCGAGGTTTTTCTACCTCTTATTGACTGAATTTGAGAAGGTTGTCAACTAGAGAGTTATAGTATATGTTCTCACCTTTCTAAAAAGTCTAGTTTTGTTGAATTCCGTTAAAAGTAGCATGTTTAATTGCTTCTAGGGTGTTAGAAGATTTTCATTTTGCTTTTATGTATAAAAGATCAAGTTTTGCTAGTGGCATGTTATTTCGCTTCTAGGTTGTTAGAAGACTTTTATGGTTGCTTCTATATGATTCATTTGTCGCATACATAGTCAGTTGGCTCGTATGTAATTCATTTGGCTCGTACGTAGCTAGTCGGCTTGTATGTAAGTTATTTTGCTCGTATGTAGCTTATTAACTAGTATGCAGTTATTGTACTCGTCTAGGGTGATATCATTGCCCTAGGAGCCATCGACCATCAAGACGTGAATTTATTTTACTCCTCGTGGACTATGGACGACTTAACTCTCGTGCACCGTTAGATCTTAATCGGTGTAGGTTGATCGCAGGCCGGGAGTGTAGACGGAATCCAAGTTCAGGGCAATAGCATGCGAATACATTCGTATTGCCAGTGTCTTGGATCGATAGGTTATGAACAGGATCCTTAGGGATTCTGGTAAGTCTAGGTTGAGCACCTAGTAGAGTTATTTTGCGAAGTCTAACTTAAGACCTAGCATGTTGTGTTAGTACTGTTGTCATTCCTCGGATTGTTTAGGGTTAGTGACATCGTTAGGGTAGTAACTTATGGTTATTACTACTTAACCATTATTTATTTTCATTTTCACTGAAGGGAAAGAGTTAGTATTATGGGTGATACCTTCTGATCTGACCTCTTCTATAGGCCAACACTAGGTGGTGTTATTGGTTGTACCCTTCCTATCAAAGGAATATGGTCTGTGCCTTCTCACGAGTTGGGAGCACGGGATCCGTATCTCGTCCGTTAATTTCTGAAGTGCCATGATTAGGGCGAAAAGTATCCTATCGGAGCTAGGGGATGGACCTTTGTAACTCCGTTATTCTCTATATCAAGAAAGGCGAACAAGCCATAAACTACGATCTATAAGCTAGGGGGCCACAGGGGATGCTTCGAGCTAACCTGTGTTGTAGTTAACTCCAAGGGTTCGTCAGATTTTTCAGTGAAATCTGGTACGTCGGGAAATAGTGGCAAACGGAGACACCACTATATGGCTACAAATGGCGGGATTTGACCGTTTCAGGGCAACCTCTTCAGTCACATTGTATCTTCAGAAGAAGGTTGAGTCCAAGAGTAGAATTCATTGCGCGGGTTCAAATCTCTATATATGAAGAAACGGCTTGTTATGGGCATATGTAGTATGGGCTACATACAATTCCGGAGACTTGCTTGCATTAGAATAAGAGCATCCTTGCATTAGTTAATCTTGCATTAGAGTGTAGGTCATGACATACACTAACATATCAATTATATATACACTTTTCTCTTTTCATCAATCTGTTTGTTTAAAATTGAGAATCGCTGCTAGTCATCAGCCTTAAAGCATCAGTATATGTACTGACGTCCCCACTTCAATGGGTACTGGATTGCAAAACTACAGGTACAGGATTTAGGAGGACTCAAGGCAAGAGTTGCAAAGTGTTGATTCTTATTTTCAATTGTAACTTGTAAATTTATTTATGTTGAGAAGTATCCAAGTGAAAGTACCAAGTGTTATATATTATTCATTGTACTCTGATATAATTTTTATTGAAAGTTTGTAACACTTGGGCTTGTATGACATTATTGTAACACTGATATAATGTATTGCAATTTTATAATATTCGGACTTGTAATACATTTGTGTTAAATAAAAAGTTTTAAACTTTCTTGTTTTTCTGTGTATTGTGGCTAATTGAAGGAAAAGATTCTGGCTTATGTCACGGTTTCCCACTGTAAGGAAATCGGGGCGTTACAGAGTGGTATCAGAGCTGACTTCAATTTACAGTCCAACACAGTAGGAAAATTAAACTTGGATGCCTTATAGGGTCGGCTTTTAGCTAGTTGTTGACAATTGTAATTCATATTGTTTTTTCTTTCAACTTATTTTTTATACAATTTTCTATATCTGGGCTAATTCCGGTATATGTGTTTTAAGTATGGTATTCGAGGATATCCTAACCTAGGATGTGTTGATAGAAGAGAGTGAGCCGATATCAAGAGATGATCCGATGATCTCGAGCGAGGAACCGATGGAGATTTCACTACAAGCTAACCTCAAGACGGACTCACCTTCACCACCACAGGGGCTAAGTGTGGATCAACGCACAACGGCGGTAGCCAACATACATCGAGAAATAAAGAAGCTGAGGAAGTACAGGACCAGGAAAGGTCGTCAAGCTAAGCAACTAAGAGATGCTTGCAGATCTGCATTAGCAGGTTTAGCAAAGGAGCAGGAACACTTTGATCCCTGATTGGCACGACTGCAGCATGAATGGGAGCAAGTCCAGGGGACCACCGAGGTTGTATTATGCCATTTCTGTGAGGAAGTTGGGCACGGGAAGTCTGTCTGTCCACGACTACAAGGGAAAGTTTGCACCAGCATTAGGGTTCAAGAACCGAAGTCAGAAGCAGAAGATTCTAAAAACGAAGGGCAAACTTGGAGGTGCCAAGCCAGGAAGTTGTTTCCTATGTGGTGAGCAAAGTCATTTCATGATCTAGTGCCCGAGGAAGGACCCTCAGATAGATACCCGCGTCTGTTACAAATGTGGGAAGATTGGTCATATCCGACCAGATTGTCCTTAGTTTCAGAAGAGTAGCAGCAGATTAGCCCCGAAGATGAACCACAAAGGAAAGGAGCCTGTTCACCAAGACTAAGAGTTCACACTTACTAAAAGCAAGCTGAAGAAGGCAGGAGAGCCATTACTAGTATGTGCATATGGAGTTGCAACTAAGTTTAAAGTCGTATTTTGAAATTTATTTTGAACTAAGAAGTAATATATGATGTAACACTTTTTGTAACCGAATGGATTTATATATATATATATATATATGAAATCCAAGTAACCGTTTTGCTCAATTTTGGTTCATCATATTCTTTGCCTGAATAATTTTTCAAGAAGTTGAGATGTGTGCGGGAGGCGACTCTAGATTTGGTTTTGTTGATTACCCCATCTGGAGCAATCCTCATTGCAGATTTATGCTATAAGGGCCGTAAACTCCAAATTGGAGGAAAGACCATAAGTATAAATTTGTTAGAGTTGGACCTAGCCGGAACGGAAGAAGGGCACGTTGATCATTTGACTGCAATTTTGAACAACTACAGGAGCATCAGCATTGAGCAAATTATAGGAGAGAATCCTGAAAGTCAGAAGTGAGGTTCGTAGGCCATGTCCTATTCTAAGGAGGGAGTGGCTACCGAACCACGAAAGATCGAGGTAGTGAAGTATTAGCCTCAGCCAAAGACCGTGAAGGAAGTAAGAAGCTAAATGATGAGATCAGGGAAGCCAGTATTGAAGTGATTACTCAAGATTGGAGCTCAGTTTTAGCACAATGGAAGCTGCAACTGAGTTTAAGTAAGCAAGTCAGAAGGCTTAAGCAGGAGATGCATGGATTGAAGCACTGAAGTGGAAGTTGATCTCAGAACATCAGTATGGACTTCATCACATGATTATCCAGAAGTTCGAAAATGAATAACACAAATTGGGTTATTGGGGATCAGTTAACGAAGTCTGCACATTTTTCTTCCGACAAAGATGACTTAGTCGCTAGAGAAATTAGCGGAAGTCCACATTTAAGGCGTAATGAAGCAACATGGAGTACCAATATCAGCAATTCTGACCAAGATTCAAGAGTTACACCTCAATTTTGGTAGAGTCCGCAAGCAGCTTTGGGATCAAGGTCGGGTTCTTTGGAGAACCAGTTCGTGGAGGAACCACTTGGGAGCTGGAAAGCCATATAAGCTTTCTTTTCCCGAGTTATTTAGCGTATGAATATTTTTCTGTTCTCCTGACTAAATGTAGTTCTGAGGACAGAACTATTCTAAGGAGGGAGTATTGTAATATCCTGGTCGGATATTATATTTGTATTATTATTATTTTTAAAATTAAAATATTTTTATGGAAATTTCTTGGTTTTACTAATAAAAAGTTATCTGTATATATATACTAGTAAGTATATATATGCATTGTATCGGTTTTGTGCACTTGTACAAAATCCTGTAAAATGTGTTTTTGAGAAAATGTCTATAAAATGTCAGGCAGATATTAAAAAAATTATTATTTTATTATTATTTTACTTTCTTTTTCAGAATTGAAATATTTTTGATGGATATTACCCGGTTTTATTAATAAACATTATATATATATATATATATATATATATATATATATATATATATATATATATATAGGGTAAACTTCGGTTGCGAACTGGTTGGTGCGAACTCAGCTTACGAACTGGTCTTTTGGCCGTTGGATCCAAAATTTGAGCTTCGATGGCTCAGATTGAATCTCAGATTTCAGTAGTGATAAGGGGGGTAATTTCATAACTTTACCCCCGCTTTCCATCAGCCCCCATTGTCCCTCCAATCACTCTCATTTCTCAATCCCCTTCGAACCAGTGAAATATCTCCCCCAAAAACTAGTGAAACCCTAATCCCCTTCAAATCGTAAGATACCCTTCAAATCGTCGTCTCTCAACCTCAAACCAGTTCGCGAAACCCTAATCCACTTCGCTCCATGGTTGCGAACTCCCAAACCAAGTGGTGAAACCCTATTCCCCTTCACTCCGTCGTTTCTCATCTTCTTGCACCAAATCGAAACCGTAAGCCCCTTTACCGTGCTTCCCTCTGTCGTATTTCGAACTCAAACCCAAATCAGAAGACCCCCTTCTTCCTCTCTCAGTGTGAGCGAAACCCAAATCGAAACCCTAACGGGTGCTCTCCAAAATCTTCTGTGCGAACTCCTCCATCTTCCAAATAGGTATTTGTTTTCTGTTTCAGTTTCATAATTTTTAGAAATAATATGTACAATTGTTGAGTAATTGGTTGTGTTGGTTTCTGTTTCGTTTCCTTTGATAATAGGTATGGATATTGATGAAAGGAAATCTGATGCCGGTGATAATTTTTTGAATGTACAAGTAGGTGAATATATCCCGGTTGTGGACGACCACCTAAAACCAAAGCTCGGTATGACTTTTGATACTTTAGAGCAAGCTGAAAATTTCTATAACAATTACGCTACATGTGGGGTTTTTCAAATGCGTAAGGGTTCAACAAAATTGAAGAGAACCGTCGTAATGGATAAGTCGTTTGTTTGTAATAAAGCCGGTATTTCGAAGAGTAAGTCTAATGATGTTAGGCGGGGGACTACAAGTAGATCCGACTGCAAAGCATTAATTCGTGTGAAATT
Organism: Hemerocallis citrina; assembly: GCA_017893485.1. Lineage (NCBI taxonomy): Eukaryota > Viridiplantae > Streptophyta > Magnoliopsida > Asparagales > Asphodelaceae > Hemerocallis > Hemerocallis citrina. The sequence continues at coordinate 263,102,647 of CM030362.1, read as the reverse complement.
AAATGAAGAAACACATTCATGGGTTCTTTATTCACTCACTGAATTACACAATCATGTATTTACCTCACCCGGTAGAAGACATTTGTTACCACGAAATCATAATGTGTCAGATTCCGATAAAATAATAATGGATCAACTTACACAAGCTAAGATTCCAACGTGCAAACAAATGATTTTTTTTGAAAATTCGAGTGGGGGTCATGATAGGGTTGGATTCACCGAGACCGATGCTAGAAATCATGAGAGAGACTTACGGGAGGCTATGAAAGGGCATGATGGACAAAGGTTGATTGATTTTTTCAACTAGAAAAAAGAAATAGATCCTACTTTTTTTTATGATTTCCAACTAGATGAGCTTGGTCGGTTGAGTCACTGTATTTGGGTCGACGGTATTGCTAGAAAGAACTATGAAGTATTTGGTGACGTAGTTTCTTTCGATGCAACATATAGCACGAACCGTTATGGAATGCTATTTGTTCCCTTTGTTGGAATCAACCATCATTGGCAATCTGTTTTCCTAGGGTGTGGGTTCATCCCAAATGAAACGGCTTCCTCATTTATATGGTTATTCCAAAAATGGTTAGTAGCAATGAAACATGCACCATTTGGCATGGTCACTGATCAAGATCGTGGGATCAGTGCTGCAATCAAAGCTGTTTTTCCTGAAATTCGCCATAGATTTTGTATTTGGCATATTTTAGATAAGATACCACAAGAGGTGCCTAAAATGAACCAAGATGTTGAGTTTATGAAAGCTTTTAAGAATATTGTCTACAATTCTGATGATTCTACTACTTTTGAGGAAAATTGGAAATCATTGCTTTGTAAGTATGGTGTGGAAAATAATAAGTGGTTGCAAGATAAATTTGAAATTTGTGAAAAATGGGCCCCTATCTATCATAGACCACATTTTTGGGCCGGAATGTCAAGTACCCAAAGGAGTGAGGGAATGAATGCTTTCTTAAAGAAACATACTCAAAAGAAGTACTCACTACATGAGTTTGCCGTAATATTGGAGAGGGTCATTGCAAGACAAAGAGATCAAGAACTTCAAGAAAATCATCGTACAACTGAGAAGAAACCAAAATTGAAGACCAAATGGTATATAGAGGAACAAATGGCGCAAGTGTACACTTTGGTTATTTTTTATGATTTTCAAGAAGAACTAAAATCAAGCTTAATATATAATGTAAATTTGGTGCAAGAAGATGAGAATCAAGCTATTTACCTAGTGAAGAAGTGTGGTGAAACAGAAAATGCAAAAGTGGTGACTTATTCTAAAGAGACTCAAATGGCTATGTGTGCATGCTTGTTGTTTGAATTCGTGGGTATTCCTTGTAAGCATCTTTTGGCATATCTTAAGTACACCGATCACAAAGAACTACCAAAGCAATATATTTTAAGAAGATGGACCCGAGATGTAATCCGAAAAAGCAATATATTTACTAATAGGAGAGGACTTCATGAAGGTAGTAGTGAGAATTTAGGTTCTCGCTCTTGTGAGTTGAGTAAATTAGCCCAACAACAAGTTGATATTGGATTAGCTTCCAATGAAGGCTACGAATTCATGCGGAACAACATGATCAAAAGTATTGAAGGGTTTCATCTTGTACAACCCGAAAGTAGTGGACCGACATATGGAAAATCCATGAAAAAGTCTAAAGTTCTCATGGAGGAGCCTAAGCAATGCAATACGAAAGGAAGGCCTAGTGGGAAGCGATTGAAGCCAACAAGAGAGAAAGTAAGGAAACCTAGATGGTGCAATGCTTGTGGTACACGCGGACTACACGATTCAAGAAATTGCCCAAACAATTTAGAGGGATAAACATTCCACATCTTTTAGACATTGACTATTTTTAAATTGCTTATCAGCTTAACTAAGTATTTGCTTCTTTTTTTAGTGGGCGCATTGGACATGAAGTAGATGACTCCTCGGGAGAAAGTACCGATGACAATGTTGCTTGAGGGAAGTTCTTCTTTTTTTAGTGTGTTCAATTCTGAAGTTTATTATCGGCTATATTTTATTTTGTTTATAAGTAGGCAAAGATGACAAAAAATATTTTATACAAGCTGAAGAATATCGGACTTACGTGCGAAAACATTGTTTTGTTTTTTTATAAACAAAATTTTTGTTTCAATTTGAGTTTCAACTCATATTTCAGCTTCAGTTTCAACTCATATTTCAGCATCAGTTTCAACTCATTTTTTGTTTCAGTTGCAACTCCTTATTTATAAATTTTTGATCAAATTATGGATCAACTTGTTGGCGTGGCATGGTATTGCAGCCCAAGTGTGAACATAATTATGATGCTTTTCAGTCATGCTTGATTCAGTTGACAATAATGTAAATCCCTGTCATATGCTAAGTTGTGTTCTGAGCCTACATTTACTTAAAATATGTTAATTAGTTGTGTTGATATCTCAGAGTAAAAAAGTTTAATATCATCTATCTAAACCCTTTCTTTGTTAATGCTTGCAGTTTGCCATTGAATACTGGAGGTTACCGAATGTGTGATGCTGGAAATTCGTTACAGAAAATTGAGCTCTTCATTGCCATTGGATGATAGTCTTGTATTATTTTTTTCGTAGTCTGCTTTTGTAATAGGAAGAATTAGCTTTTGTGGTTGTGGCCATTGTAATAGGAAACCAATGTATATTTTGTCCACGATTTAAATACTTTGTTACAATCTATTCTAAATCGCGGTTGAATAACACCTGCATTTATTTTATTTTGTTGTTATCAGTTCAAGTCTTGTTGTTATCAGTTCAAGTATTGTTGTTATCAAGTATTTCAGTTTCAGATTCAACTCATATATCAGTTTCAGCTTCAACTCATTTTATGTTCAAGTTTCAACTCATATATCAGTTCCAATTTCAACATATTTCAGTTTCAAATACAAGTATTGTCACATATGAGTTGTATTTGAAACTGAAATATGTTGAAACTAGAACTGATATATGAGTTGAAACTTGAACATAAAATGAGTTGAAACTGAAACTGATATATGAGTTGAATCTGAAACTGAACTACTTGATAATAACAATACTTGAACTGATAACAACAAGACTTGAACTGATAACAACAAAATAAAATAAATGCAGGTGTTATTCAACCGTGATTTAGAATAGATTGTAACAAAGTATTTAAATCGTGGACAAAATATACATTGGTTTCCTATTACAATGGCCACAACCACAAAAGCTAATTCTTTCTATTACAAATGTAGACTACGAAACAAATAATACAAGACTATCATCCAATGGCAATGAAGAGCTCAATTTTCTAGTAACGAATTTTCAGCATCACACATTCGGTAACCTCCAGTATCGAATGGCAAACTGCAAGCATTAACAAAGAAAGGGTTTAGATAGATGATATTAAACTTTTTTACTCTGAGATATCAACACAACTAATTAACATATTTTAAGTAAATGTAGGCTCAGAACACAACTTAGCATATGACAGGGATTTACATTATTGTCAACTGAATCAAGCATGACTGAAAAGCATCATAATTATGTTCACACTTGGGCTGCAATACTATGCCATGCCAACAAGTTGATCCATAATTTGATCAAAAATTTATAAATAAGGAGTTGCAACAGAAACAAAAAATGAGTTGAAACTGATGCTGAAATATGAGTTGAAACTGAAGCTGAAATATGAGTTGAAACTTAAATTGAAACAAAAATTTTGTTTATAAAAAAACAAAACAATGTTTTCGCACGTAAGTCCGATATTCTTCAGCTTGTATAAAATATTTTTTGTCATCTTTGCCTACTTATAAACAAAATAAAACATAGCCGATAATAAACTTCAGAATTGAACACACTAAAAAAAGAAGAACTTCCCTCAAGCAACATTGTCATCGGTACTTTCTCCCGAGGAGTCATCTACTTCATGTCCAATGCGCCCACTAAAAAAAGAACCAAATACTTAGTTAAGCTGATAAGCAATTTAAAAATAGTCAATGTCTAAAAGATGTCGAATGTTTACCCCTCTAAATTGTTTGGGCAATTTCTTGAATCGTGTAGTCCGCGTGTACCACAAGCCTTGCACCATCTAGGTTTCCTCACTTTCTCTCTTGTTGGCTTCAATCGCTTCCCACTAGGCCTTCCTTTCGTATTGCATTGCTTAGGCTCCTCCACAAGAACTTTAGACTTTTCCATGGATTTTCCATATGTCGGTCCACTACTTTTTGGTTGTACAAGATGGAACCCTTCAATACTTTTGATCATGTTGTTCTGCATGAATTCGTAGCCTTCATTGGAAGCTAATCCAATATCAACTTGTTGTTGGGCTAATTTACTCAACTCACAATAGCGAGAACCTAAATTCTCACTACTAACTTCATGAAGTCCTCTCCTATTAGTGAATATATTGCTTCTTCGGATTACATCCCGGGTCCATCTTCTTAAAATATATTGCTTTGGTAGTTCTTTGTGATCGGTGTACTTAAGATATGCCAAAAGATGATTACAAGGAATGCCCACGAATTCAAACAACAAGCATGCACACATAGCCATTTGAGTCTCTAATAAGTCACCACTTTTGCATTTTCTGTTTCACCACACTTCTTCACTAGGTAAATAGCTTGATTCTCATCTTCTTGCACCAAATTTACATTATATATTAAGCTTGATTTTAGTTCTTCTTGGAAATCATAAAAAATAACCAAAGTGTACACTTGCGCCATTTGTGCCTCTATATACCATTCGTTCTTCAATTTTGGTTTCTTCTCAATTGTATGATGATTTTTTTGAAGTTCTTGTTCTCTTTTTCTTGCAATGACCCTCTCGAATATTACGGCAAACTCATGTAGTGAGTACTTCTTTTGAGTATGTTTCTTTAAGAAAGCATTCATTCCCTCACTCCTTTGGGTACTTGACATTCCAGCCCAAAAATGTGGTCTATGATAGACAGGGGCCCATTTTTCACGAATTTCAAATTTATCTTGCAACCACTTATTGTTTTCCACACCATACTTACAAAGCAATGATTTCCAATTTTCTTCAAAAGTAGTACAATCATCAGAATTGTAGACAATATTCTTAAAAGCTTTCATAAACTCAACATCTTGGTTCATTTTAGGCACCTCTTGTGGTATCTTATCTAAAATATGCCAAATACAAAATCTATGGCGAATTTCAGGAAAAACAGCTTTGATTGCAGCACTGATCCCACGATCTTGATCAGTTACCATGCCAAATGGTGCATGTTTCATTGCTACTAACCATTTTTGAAATAACCATATAAATGAGGAAGCCGTTTCATTTGGGATGAACCCACACCCTAGGAAAACAGATTGCCAATGATGGTTGATTCCAACAAAGGGAACAAATAACATTCCATAACGGTTCGTGCTATATGTTGCATCGAAAGAAACTACGTCACCAAATACTTCATAGTTCTTTCTAGCAATACCGTTGACCCAAATACAGTGACTCAACCGACCAAGCTCATCTAGTTGGAAATCATAAAAAAAAGTAGGATCTATTTCTTTTTGCCAATTGAAAAAATCAATCAACATTTGTCCATCATGCCCTTTCATAGCCTCCCGTGAATCTCTCTCATGATTTCTAGCATCGGTCTCGGTGAATCCAACCCTATCATGACCCCCACTCGAATTTTCAAAAAAAATTCATTTGTTTGCACGTTGAAATATTAGCTTGTGTAAGTTGATCCATTATTACTTTATCGGAATCTGACACATTACGATTTCGTGGTAACAAATGTCTTCTACCGGGTGAGGTAAATACATGATTGTGTAATTCAGTGAGTGAATAAAGAACCCATGAATGTGTTTCTTCATTTAATTTCACACGAATTAATGCTTTGCAGTCGGATCTACTTGTAGTCCCCCGCCTAACATCATTAGACTTACTCTTCGAAATACCGGCTTTATTACAAACAAACGACTTATCCATTACGACGGTTCTCTTCAATTTTGTTGAACCCTTACGCATTTGAAAAACCCCACATGTAGCGTAATTGTTATAGAAATTTTCAGCTTGCTCTAAAGTATCAAAAGTCATACCGAGCTTTGGTTTTAGGTGGTCGTCCACAACCGGGATATATTCACCTACTTGTACATTCAAAAAATTATCACCGGCATCAGATTTCCTTTCATCAATATCCATACCTATTATCAAAGGAAACGAAACAGAAACCAACACAACCAATTACTCAACAATTGTACATATTATTTCAAAAAATTATGAATCTGAAACTGAAAAAAAAATACCTATTTGGAAGATGGAGGAGTTCTCACAGAAGATTTTGGAGAGCACCCGTTAGGGTTTCGATTTGGGTTTCGCTCACACTGAGAAAGGAAGAAGGGGGTCTTTCGATTTGGGTTTGAGTTCGAAATACGACAGAGGGAAGCACGGTAAAGGGGCTTACGGTTTCGATTTGGTGCAAGAAGATGAGAAACGACGGAGTGAAGGGGAATACGGTTTCACCACTTGGTTTGGGAGTTCGCAACCACGGAGCGAAGTGGATTAGGGTTTCGCGAACTGGTTTGAGGTTGAGAGAAGACGATTTGAAGGGGATCTTATGATTTGAAGGGGATTAGGGTTTCACTGGTTTTTGGGGGAGATATTTCACTGGTTCGAAGGGGATTGAGAAACGAGAGTGATTGTAGGGACAATGGGGGCTAATGGAAAGCGGGGGTAAAGTTACGAAATTACCCCCGCTTATCACTGCCGAAATCTGAGATTCAATCTGAGCCATCGAAGCTCAAATTTTGGATCCAACGGCCAAAAGACCAGTTCGTAAGCTGAGTTCGCACCAACCAGTTCGCAACCGAAGGTTACCCTATGTAGAAAAGAATAAAACAAAGAAAAAAAATGAAAGAGTATTCTTTCATTGTATGAAATTTACTATGGATTTATTAATTATCAAATGAGTATATCTTTCATTATAGCACTCAAACTTCGAGCAAGTTATGTATAAAGTTTGAACTCATTGATTGACCAATTTCTACAGAAAATTATATAAAACATATTTTGTAATAAAATTTTCAAATATTTCTTTACAAAACATGTTCGAGACCTTCCCTCTATTTACAAAATAAAAATATCCCATGTCTTTAAGAATATAATAGTTATTGAGTAATTCATATGTTAGTAACAAAATTAGCCACATAAGTTCTTTGACAAAAAATCTTACATAAGATAAGGAGTATGTTGGGATTGTATGTTTTGCATACTTGGGTTCGATGTGAAGAGATGAAGTTGAAGAGAAGTAGGTCAAAGCATCATTGGAAGCGAGAAGAAGCAACAACAGCAGCAGCTACAACAACCAATTGACAACTGACTGCCTAAGGGGCTAAGCATTCGACTCTTCAATCTGTTTGTTTGGGGGGCGATTGCAACGCAGTTGACCGCCATAGGGGCATAGTTGACCACTGACGGTGGCTCGCAGTTAACGAGCCTGGGTTTGGTTGATTTTTCGGGTCTACTCCAAGTTAGACCATACGGTTCCTATCGTGTGACTTCTTTTTCAAGATATATCAGACAGTTATTATATCAAAACCGCAACCTATGGTTTCTCTAGGTTTCCATATATTGTAATAGCCTCCATGAGGGGTGTAGTATTTTATTTAGAGTTCAGCATTGTACAAAGAAGATTATCTTCTAGTGAGACTAGAGAGATAGATAGGTTCTTGTTGAAAGTATTTGTAACTCTTGTGATCTTCTCTAGTTGAATAATATCTCCTTTATTTTCCTTGGAATAGGTTTGCCTGAACCGGGACAAATATTGTGTGCTTTGTATGCTTGGTTTGATCTACTTGTTTGATTGTTCATTAGATCGTCACTTCTCGTTCCTAAAGCTCCACTCCGCTGCGCCAAATTTCTAACAACTGGTATCAGAGCTTCGACTGCAGACTTGCCTTCTAGATATCTAGTTGTAGGTTTGCCTCCATTGATGTTCGGTTGCAGACTTGCCTCCATTGAACACGACTGCACCAAGCTTGTTAGTAAAGAATGAAATACAATGGGACTGGTTCAGATAAAGGAAAAATCATAATCATATGTTGAAAAGGGCTACCATATGATTTACAATCATTCTATCTGCCAAACTAAACTCAATTTATCTAGCTTTCAAGTCTAATTCACTGTTGTGTTAGGATGCAATATGAAGTCAGCTCTGATAACGCTTTGTAGTGCCCCGGATTCCCGTCACCGGACATCCGTAACACAACCAGAATCTATACCTTCAAATGCATCTTAACACAGTAATAACACGGAAATTAAAAAACTTTTTATTGCCAAATAAAATCATTATATCATCAATTACAATCATCATCTGTTCTTGAACCAGCCTTTAATGAAAATAGAAATATGCATCCTAATTTCCTAGTGTCAGTGTATGCCATGACCTGAAGTCTAATGCATAATACACAATGCACAGAAAATAGATGCACTTAGTCTATTGTCAGCAAGACTTTGGACACGCATGAATCCCATACTACATACACTCCAAATCAAGCTATCTTCTCTAGTTTCAGGGTTTTGAATCTTCGCCATGCAAATACATTCTACTATTGTACTCAACCTGAGCCTGATAGATAGAATGTGGCTAGTTAATCCTACAGTTATTACTGCTAAACACAATGGTGTCCCTGTTTGCCACTAGTGCCCCAATCCGGTCTGAATCACACCAAATACCGTGACAATCTTACAGATACACAACCGCATATCTATGGCACCGAAGATCTATGGAAAAACAGCCCCATGGTCCGTTCATGTCCACTCAACATAAGAACATGACGGCCTCAAGGGTCTAATCCCCCTATCCGACAGGAACCCTCCCGTTCTTACCACGACACTTCAGGAAGTAATAGAGCGAGGTACGTCTCCCGTGTCTCGTTGACAAGAAGAGACAACCCTGGTTATCACCGCCTAATGCTGGCCGTTAGAACAAGTCGAATTATAGGGAATCACCCCTAACATCAACTTGGTCTTCAAGAAAAGTAAAGAAATACAATATGAAATAACATTGGTTGTTAAAACATGCGAGTTTGTCAAATCATGCATAGTGTAATGAATGATTGAGCCCAAATAATTCTGTCATAAATAACTAATCATGGCAAACCGATATTCATCGATTGCCAACACCTCAATGGGTCCTTGACCTAATGTCTCTGGCCCGCGACCCTCAGCGTGCAGTACAACGGCACCCAAGGGAGTGCCTCATACCCGGAAATTGAGGCGAAACACACACAATTTACTAATATCCATTCACTGACAGATCTAGGCATCAACACATTCTTGACGAGGCAGATAACCTAGCTTATCAACCCCAACACCGGCGATCCGATCTCCATCGGTCGCCACCACCTCCATTTCGAATCTCATCCTGGCCTGCGGTCAACCTTCTCTCGGTAAACGATCAGATGATGCTTAGGAAAATCACCATCTCTCGAGGTGGAAATCAATATCAATACTTGCCTATTCGGTTGATAGTCCTAACCACAGCTATAAATATGACAATCAGCCGTAACACTATACTCCTAACTCGATCATAGTTCCATTATGAGTTATAAGCACCAAGAATCTCATCTAAGTCCAATGTGAAGTTCTTAGAAGGGCTAAATACTTAATACATCTTAAAACTCAGTTTGTTCATAATCATAATACTGCAATATGTAGAAAAATTTCATACCAATTCATCTACTAACCCAAAAGTTGATGATTCCAGATCCTATACCAAGGTATAATCCTCTACTTCACTTCTCTAGTTGACAACGATCCCAAATTATGCCAACTAAAGTGAGAAAACCCCCTTAGCAATCAACTAATAATAAGCAGTTCAAAGAAATGCAGTTTTTGCACCTTGAAAAAATCATAACTTTCAAAATACAACTTGGAATTGCATGATATTACCCATTCTGGAAAGCTAAAACTCTATACTACAAGTCTCTTGTTAACCATTTCTTCAGATTCAGCTATCTAGATTCTATAAAATCTCTATTTGTTCTCAACTATACACTTCTTCAATGCATTTGCTGCATCTAGCTAAAAACATAAAACTTGCTCACTTATCGGAATTATGCAATCTTGGATTTTATAGAAAGCTGAGAGTGTCTACTACAACTTCCTTGTTGATCACATCTTCAAATTTATCCATTAAAATACTGGAAAACTCCTAATTCTCATCAGGTGTACACAGAAAAAAAAAAGTTACTCTACAAAAACAAGGTCTTTTTAGTAGGACTGGTTCTGTTCCAAACTTAGAAAAATCATATCTTTCAAACCAAAAACTGAAATCACATGATTCAAGATGTTTTAAAAAGCTAGGACTTTCTACTACAAGTCTCTAATTGATCATTCCTTCAGATTCTAAACGTACAATTCCAGAATTTCACAATATACACACATATATATACATGCTTACAAATAAAAATATTTATTTGAAGAATATAAGAATATATTTTATAAAAATACTATTTGTCCCAAAGATTGTCTCATCAAAACAATCGGGATAATACACACAATTTAATTGAGAAAATATGCCGAATATACCTCACCGGGTTCAGAATATGTAATATATCTGAAAATTCCTCAATTAAGAATAATAATCATGAAAAATATATAATCACGTGCAATTCTTAGACACGCATGGATTACTATGCAAAAATAGTTATTTACTATTTTGCAGGGTGTTACAGCTCACAGTTAACGAGCCTGGGTGTGGTTGATCTTTCGGGTCTACTCCAAGTTAGACCGTACGGTTCATATCACGTGACTTCTTTTTCAAGATATATTTGACAGTTATTATATCAAGACTGCAACCTATAGTTTCTCTAGGTTTCCATATATTGTAATAGCCTCCATGTGAAGTGTAGTATTTCATTTAGAGTTCTTCATTGTAAACAGAAGATTATCTTCTAGTGAGACTTGAGAGATAGATAGGTTCTTGGTGAAAGTATTTGTAACTCTTGTAATATTCTCTAGTTGATTAATATCTCCCTTATTTTCCTTTGAATAGGTTCGCCTGACCTTCTCTCCTTTTCCTCCCTTCCCGGGACAAATATTGTGTGCTTGGTTTGATCTACTTGTTTGATTTTTCAGTGGATCGTCACGTCTCATTCATAAAGCTCCACTATGCTGTGCCAAATTTATAACAACTGGTATTAGAGCTTCGGCTGACGAGTTCGTTTGTGAAGATGATAGATCAGAGTTTCATAAAGATCAAGAAATGCGATGGGAAGATCAATTTTAAACTCTAGAAGGTGGACATGTACGACGTACTGGTTCAAAAAGACTTGCATCTCGCCTTAGACATAGAAAAAGGTAAGCCATCCAGTATAAAATAGGAGAAGTGGGATGGTATTTATTTGAGAGCCTTGAGTTTAATCCGATTGTTACTGACGGACGAGGTCAAGTGCAACTTCCTTGAGGAGTAAAGCACGGTAGTCTATGGGCAAGACTCAAAATTGACTACTCAGTATCGTCGTTATTAGATCGGATGTACTGAAAAAGAAAATTATTTTGTTTCTAAATAAAGGAAGGTACCGCTCTTCAAGATCATATTATGGGGTTCAATTAGGTGTTATCTGAACCGAAGGCAATAAATGCAGATGATCTAAGCGAAGATGATAAATCTTTCAACTTGATATATTTTCTGCCAGATTCATATGAGAATTTGATAACTACCGTGCAACAAGAAAAGTCTTCCAAGGAGCACCTTTCAATGGCTGGGGTGATCATGGGCTTGAAGGAAGATCAACTTACGAAGTAAACTCATAAATAATTTTCGACCTCCACAAGTTGCTTACTGGTGGATGATCCTTCAATTAGAAAGGAAGGTGTGCATAAAGGTAGAATTTTGTGCCACCATTGCAAGAGGACTGTGCATTACAAGAAGGATTGTCACAAGTTGCTGAATTAGAAAATTGCCAATTGCTTTTGAGTCAGGTGAAAATTTCGAATGTCTTCTTGTTTCAAATTTTTTAGATGTGAATTCTGGATGGTTTCTTAATTCAGGCAGTTTTACTCACATTTGCTCCAAGAGGGAGGATTTTCCCACTTACAAGTCAACAATGGGCAGTTGTGTGAGAACGGGTACTTGTGAGGTTTGTGATGTAGTTGGTGAGGGAACAGTTGAGTTGGAGATGCCAGATGAAAATGGGTACACAAAAGTGAAGGTCATGCATATTTCTCTGCTGAAACAAAATCTGATATCCTTGGGAATTGTAGAAGCACGCGACTGCAGGTACACATCTCGAGGTAGAGTTTTATCTGTTTGGGAAAGTTGACATAAGGTGATGTTGGGAAAAATGGGTGTTGGACCAAGTAAGCACAACATCGACAAGATTTGTGAGAACATGAAATCTTGTGCAATTGTTTCTAAGCCCAGTGTTCCTAAAGCGTCATATAGCCTGCCGCCACTAGAATCATCGAAGTGAGACCAGAATGTTCGAATATCGTCAAGAGGTTGAGAGTTTCTCGGGATAGGTGGAGTTCGTGTGGAGGGTGTCTCCTCCATGTTAATGTCTACTATGGTGTGCCCTTGAGGGGACACACTGATTGATGAAATAAGGTGGAAGATAGATTCAACTAGCTGAGTAAACTACTGAACCGGGTTTGTTTATAGGTAGAGAATAAAAAAGTCTAAAGATAATTAGTCACACAGTGTTGATAGCATGAGTATGCAATCCAAGATGGAAATTTTTGGGAGTGTATATCTTGCATACTTTAATTCGATTTGAAGAGAAGATGTTGAAGCAAAGGAGAGTGAAGGAGGTTGAAGCGTTGTTGGTAGTGAGAAGAAGCAACAACATCAACAGCTACAACAACCAATTGATAGTCGACGGCCTAAGGGGCAATTGACTATTCAATCTCTCTATTTGGGGGTGATTGCATCGCAATTGCCTGCTCTAAGGGCGCATTTGACTACCAATGGTGGCTGGCAGTTAACGGGCCTGAGTTTGGGTGATCTTTCGGGCCCATATTCTACCCAAGTTGGATCGTACGAATCCTATTGTGTGACCTCTTTTTCTTCAGAATATTTCGAACGGTTATTGTATCAAGACTACAACCTTGGGTTTATCTGATTTCTATATATTATAATAGCCTATTTGAGAGGTGTAGTAATTCATTGAGAGTTTTACATTTTAAATAACATATTATTTTCTAGCGAGGCTTGAGAGATGGTTAGTTTTTTGTGAGAGTATTTGTAACTCTTGTAATCTTCTCTAGTTGAATAATATCTCCCTTATTTTTCCTCGGATTAGGTTAACCCAAACCAGGACAAACATTATGTGCTTAGTGTGCTTGGTTTGATCTATTTGTTTGATTTTTCATTGGATTGGTTATCGCTTCTCGCTCCTAAAGCTCAATTCCGCTGTGTCAAATTTCTAACAGAGCAGCCATGTTCATAATAGACTCTCACACATAGCCAAAATTTCTCCCTATCATAATTTGTGAAAAAATGGAACTCGATCCATTCTAATTATTGTCATACGGTGTACTCCCAATATGAAGATATTTAGTATATAAAATCTCATCATACTCTCAGATACTCATCTTCAAGAATTTCAACATATTAACCAAACAAAGATCATACATCCCACTAATCAAAAGTTTCATGTTTCTCTTAGATATTAGTACGCAGCATTTTAGCTTTCACAAAACTGTGCATTAGAAAACAAAACTGTAAATATGATATATCGAATAAACATTAACAAAACCTCTATCGACGGTAATGTAATAATTGATGCGAACAAAAGTGAGAACTATACAAAATTTGAGCATTACCAATCTCAATAATTTTTCAAATCTCAAACTAATTTTCAATATGAAAGAAATTAAAAGAAAATGAAAAAAAAATTTTAATGAAAGAAAATCCAACACAGGTAGCTGATGCTGCTTGTTGTCGGTGCGGGTGCAACATGTATGAGTTCTTGTAATTTGTAAAGTGAAAGGGACGGATCTCGACCTCGGCTCAGGTCTGTTCCTGGAGGTTGGCTCAGAAGAGCAACTAGAGCTCGGACGGCCGGAGTACCTGCAAAAAGGCCTAGAAATACCGGGAGAAATCCTGACGACAGGTCCTCCGACGATCTAGTAAGTCACTGAAAAAGAGACTGAGCAGATAGGGTTCAGGTGGAGAAATATTGATTACTTTCGAAAGTGAGGAGGGGGCATGGTATTTATAGGCAGGGGCAAACAAGTATCTGACTCTAATGGGATGGTTCAGACCCGCTTGTCTGTGGGACTGAAGTGGTAGAAGGCCCATTGGACATGTTGACCTAATGATCTGGGATGAGCAAAATCTGAGGAGATCAGATGGCCCTCATTAGGCAAAGTCATCTATACCACATCATAAGCCCCCCACTCCTGGAGGACTGTGTGAACCAGCCGTGGAGGAGTAGTTTGTCTCTGTGAGAAGAGCGGAGGGAAGTGTTTTGCGAAGATGAGTTGGCGATGCTCGAGGTTCATGCCGAGCTCTGAGCTTGGGGTCGGCACCAAGTGCCCCGACAGAGGCATTTAATGAGAGAAAGCTGCATCAATGCTCGAGGTTCATGCCGAGCTCCGAGCATGGGGTCGTCGTCGAGCACCTCTTTAGAGGCATTTCGTGAGAAAAAGCTGCATCGATGCTCGAGGTTGATGCCGAGCTCCGAGTTTGGGTTGGCGCCTCGTGCCTGGATAGAAGCATATTGTGAGAGAGCTGCATCGATGCTCAAGGTTCATGCCAAGCTCCGAGCTTGGGGTCGGCACCGAGTGCCTCGATGGAGGCATTTTGTGAGAGAAAGCTGCATCGTTGCTCGAGGTTCATGCCGAGCTCCGAGCTTAGGGTCAGCGCCTCGCACCTCGATAGAGGCATTTTGTGAGAGAAAGCTGCATCGATGCTCGAGGTTCATGCTGAGCTCCGAATTTGGGGTCGGCGGCGAGCACCTCGATAGAGGCATATTGTGAGAGAGCTGCAACGATGCTCATGGTTCATGCCTAGTTCCGAGCTTGGGGTCGGCTCCTCGTGCCTCGATAGAGACATTTTTTGAGACCTGTGGCGATGCCCGAGGTTCATGCAGAGCTTGGGGTCGGTGCTGAGTGCCTCGATAGAGGCATTTTGTGAGAAAGTTGTATCGATGCACGAGGTTCATGCCGAGCTCCAAGCTTGGCGTCGGCACCAAGCGCCTTGATAAAGGCATTTTGTAAGAGCTGTGGTGATGCTCGAGGTTCATGCCGAGCTCCGAGCTTGGGGTCGACGCCGAACACCTTAATTGAGGCATTTTGTGAGAAAGTTGTATCGATGCTCGAGGTTCATGCCGAGCTCTGAGCCATGTTGCCTTGCTTTTGAGGCAATTTTTAGAAATGTCGGGTGCCTGCTTGAGATCCATGCCGAGTGTTGAGCCAGGTGGCCTTACTTTTGAGGCAATTTGTAAAAATGCTGGGTGCCTGCTCGAGATACATGCCCAGTGTCAAGCCAGGTGGCCTTGCATTTGAGGCATTTTTTGTAGAAATGTTGGGTGCCTGCTCGAGATACATGCCGAGCGTCGAGCCAGGTGGACATGCTTTTGAGGCACATTTTGTAGAAATGCTGGGTGCCTGCTTGAGATCCATGCCGAGCATTGAGCCAGGCGGCCTTTCTTTTGAGGCAATTTGTAGAATTGCTAGGTGCTTGCTCAAGATCCATGCCGAGCATTGAGCCAAGTGGCCTTGCTTTTGAGGTACTTTTTGTAGAAATTCTGGGTGCCTGCTCGAGATCCTTGTCGAGCGTCGAGCCAAGTGGCCTTGCTTTTGAGGTGCTTTTTGTAGAAATGCTGGGTGCCTGCTCGAGATCCATGCCGAGTGTCAAGCCAAGTGTCCTTCGTAACTTGCTAAAACTTGGTTTCTGTGTTTGGTGTGTCCGAGGTGCATGCCGAGGCTCGAGCATTTGGACTTAGAGTCATTGGGCTACGTGTAGGCCACTGTAGAGGTAACATGTGTGATGATGACATCATGTTTGATATTTCGAGGAGTCACATGGTTCACTATATATCCCCCACCCATATCCTCATTTTCACCTTTGCTCTCTTTATCTAAGTTCCCAAGTTTGCTCTCTAGTACTGTTCAGTCACCGGTGGTGATCTTTTTGGCAACTTCCCAGCATTTCAAATAGGTTAGTTTTTCCTTTAAGTTGAGGGCTCAGTCTGGTTCGTCTACCACTACATCGGGTCGGGGTGATGGCTCGTGTCTCTCCGACTCAACATCTTGGGAAATAGTGGAGAAGGTTTATGAAGTCACACAGCTCCGCAGTAGGAAGCCCTTCGTAGTAGGGTCGAGCGACTTAGAAGGGAGCGTGCAGAGGGAGGAGGGTGATTGTAAGGAGATTGTCGGTGGCATGGAGGAGGATGAGTCGACTGAGGGAGTGGGGACGACGAGGGAGTTGAAGTAGAAAGGGGTGAGGAAATCGAGGACGACCCCTCAACAGAGGACGACCCTCTAGCCCCTTTGGCGACACCCTCCCCCCCGAGGGGTCGTCGTGTCTGACGGCAAAAAATGAAGTGGATCCTTCCGGACAGCCCGGACGAAACAGCTCCTGAAGTTAGACTCAATGTTCCCTTTCACCATACAGCCAAGCTCCATCAGAATGTATCCGGACGATGTTAAGGAATTGGTCCGGCACGAGTGCAACTGGTCGACAGAAAATCTCCAAGGTCAAAATGACACCTGTACTGACCGCAGACTACCTTCTGGTTATCTGAGCCAACTACTTCATTGGTTAGGAGTACGAACTGTTGATTCCCATTCCCGGGCTCCATCCCACGGATAGTTTGGCTCCGTGCTTTTGTATGTTCCCGGTGGATGCCTTTAGCTTGGGATAGTGGCTGCCACTCCACCCGTTTATCCAGAAGGTTCTGAACTAGACGTCGTTGAGTTCGATGCAATACGGGCCCAACTCTTGGAAGCAGCTCATGTGCTTCATGCTTCTTTGCGAAGAGAGGGGCATACCCCTGACATTGAAGTACTTCTGAGCGGTCTAGGGTATTAGCTCGTCTGGTGAGTATGAAGGGTTCTACTACGTCTTGCCTCGCCGTGGCAGGAGGGTCGTCCACGGGCATCCAGACTCCATAAAAGGGTGGAAGGCAAAATAATAATTGTCCGAAGTTTGACACCCTGGGTGATACCCATGATGTGGAGTTTTTATAAGCCACACCTTAAGGGCCCTCGCAAGTCCGATCTGACAGGAAAGGAGTGGGCACACGTTGATAGGATATGTTTGGGCAACAGCACTGGTTGGCCGAATGTGACGTAGAGGCACCTAGCTCGGATTGGACTAAGCCCCACTCCTTTGCGTATGTCTTTTGTCTAATTTTTCTTCAAGTTTTTCCCTTCGTCTTTTGCTCCTCTTTTTCCTTTGCAGATATGGGTGACTCAGAGATCGCCGTGATGTTGAATATTTGCAAGTGTACAAAATCGCACAAGTAATATAGATAGGTGAGTAGAGTGTTGAACCCACATGGACTAGATATTTTACTGAGTACCGATATCGCTAGATGAATCACTATTTGGAAGATCGAATTTTATAAATAATAAAACAACTAAATTACCTTAATCTAATTAAAACTAACTAAATTGGTGAAGAGGGAGAGGGCTGTGAAACTATGAAGCTCTTGTACTTTGTTTAATAGTAAAATTAGTTCTAGGGCTCTTGGTTCACCTCGTTTATCACACACACAAATTATAATTCCTTATAAATAAAAATATTATCTTTCCAAATTGTCGACCAAAATCCTAAAGATATTAACCACTCTATCAACGTAGTCTAAAAATTATTCTCAACTAATTCTTCGCCTATCCATCAAATTGTTAATTGAGAAATTGGATTTCTTAAAGGCCACGTCCTCCAATATACGGTGTTAATCTTTATTAATCACAAATCACCTGTTCGGTCTCTTTATGATTTGAAAAATCATACAAATGTCTATCCACCATGTTGTACGCATAAATAATAAAAATTAAAACACAACCAGAAAAAATTGAGTGATAATAAGGAATTAAAATTTGTGTTCTACAAAACTTGGCTACACCTTATCCTCTAGAACTATAAATTCAGTTCATATTTGTTTGGGATTGCATCAAAAAATATAGAGAGGAAAAGATACAAAAGAATACAAAATTTCTTTTATATCTCAAAAGTCAGAGCCAAAAGTGTTGCTTTCACGCGCCGTCACATCAACGCATCAGTCTGTCACACTGCCGTTGTCGGGCCGCGTGTCCCAAAACCAGAGGCGTCACGTCGCTGTCAAATCACACTTGTCAGATCGCCACGTCGGCACTGTCTCGAAAACCAGCGCCGAGCACAGGTCCACGTCAGCTTCAAGGAAGGAGAAGACGCCAGCTGTCGAGTCGTGTGGGGCCCAGCGCAGTCAGCGTGGTGCTGTCGCTGTCTAGTTGAAGTCAGACCAGGTCAGCGCGTGGGACCCGGCATACCCTTCTCTCCCCTTTGTTTGATCTGAGCGCACGTCAGATCGACTCTCTCTCTTCCTTTGTTCTGTGCACACGCAAGAGGAATCTCCTCTCTCTCTCCGCTTTGTTTCACGAACCGCAACCCCAGAAGAGACAGGCTCTCCTATTATTAATAATTTTATTTTATTTGATTGTACTAGCCGTCACCTCCTCCTTTGTACTCTCTCCTTTGGTTTGTATTTATAGAGAACGGGGGAGGAGTTTAGGGTTTGCACTTTTTGCATAAAAATCCACACTCTTCCTTTATTTCCTTCCTTTTTAATCCTGAATTTTATTTATTTCTCTTTCTTTCTTTTCTTCCTTTTTATGCCCACCACGTGCTGCTGCATACACAAAATAAAACCTGAAATTAGGATTTTTAAATAAAATAAAATTAATTTGTTTAAAATTATTTAAACTAACTACAAATCATAATAGCTCATTAAAAATTCTTTTAAAATTATTTGTCGCACTTTTAACTCAACAAAACAATAAAAATTGATAAATCTATTATTCTACTTTGTTTGTTGACTTTTTTTTCATAAATCTTTACTTTTTGCATCAAAAATATTATTTCTTCAAAAATAATTAATTAAATGAAATCCTATAGAAATAAGATGAATTATAGACAATATCAATGAAAACAAGCACTTTTAATTAGTAAATGAGTACAAATATTTGTATATAAATTCGACACATCACGCCGCAAGGAGGGTGATGTTGAAGAAGATGAGGACTGAGTGGGTCGAGCAAGAGAAGCAGGGGAAGGTCCTCTCCGAGGTGGTTCTAGAGGAACCCCCCGCCCCAACGCCGATGAGACAGAAGGTCTCAAAGTCGGGCCCAAGCTCCAGTAGCCTGAGGGTTACTGAGGTGGTGAAGAGTAGGCTCCCTCCCCATCACTCTAGAGGCCGAGGGAATCATGGGCGACGAAGGGCTTCGGCTGTGGGCCCCAGACTGGGTTGTTAGGGTTGCCGACACGGTTTCAGAGGGTCCGATGGCTATCGAGGTGGTTGAGTAGCTCACCCCACCTCAGGATCGAAAGGCCCGGGAGATCGACACCATATAGTCCAGTTACATGATGCGGGCTCAGGCGAGCGTGCAAGTAACCTCCGTTCTGTTCTGACTCTTTTGTAGTTTGTTTGCTATAAGTATATTTTTTCAAGTCTTATTCCCTCAGCTTTAGGTGTGTATCGAGGGCGCTCAGGTGATGAAGCTGCACCACCAAGAGTTGAGGAGGGAGGTGAGGAATGTAACACCCCGAATCCCAAATACGACTGAATTCGAGAGTTCTATAGGATCTTTTCGTCTCATTCGGTACAATTTTACAAGGAATTGAAAACTTTCCATTATACATCAGAGTTACAAGAGATTTTACACTTCATATTTTAAAGCGGAAGCATATACATCAATAATTTACATGTAATGACAGCGGAAGCAATTATAACATTATACAAAAGATGCAGCAATAAATAATTATCTTTGAGCATTGACTCTCCTTTAACCTTTATCAAACCAATTATCCTACATATAAAACTGTGGGTACGTCAGTTTATTCAATCGACGATAATTATACATGGCTATCCTCTCTATGCCAGAAACAGTATAACGATTCTCATTTCTTAACAAATCACAAACTTGTTCACATATCAAATTATAGGGAATACCCTATTAATGTCGTGTTGTGATTGTGCACTTAGTCCTTAATGCAATTATTTATATTATATGACACTAATGCGCACTTGTTCTATGCATCCCATACTACATAGGTCCGATGGCAAGTCCTTAATCGTACTTCATCTTGTAGGGTTCAATCCCTCGTCATGACTTACCCTACTACTGTAACTACGGTAAGTATCCTAGATATTTTCTGACCTACGAACTCATGTCTAGACGCCGTGGAGGGAATCCCAACGCACTGACACATGACTCATCATGCATGCATCCTGTGGTAATTCAGCTCCTACCATAGACATGACACCACCCGTAGTCTTCAAACATCCCACGAGCGTCGCCACCGGGACAGTACTCTGGAGCAGTATCCTCGCCCTGACTCATCATGGGACATCCTGAGATACGCTCTCCCCGCTAATCCAATGGCCCTCATACTCAGTATTTTTCTCTTACTTTCATCACATCTTCACTATGTAACTAATCCTTAATTCTAATGAAATAGAATCATGAACCAAATCAAAGCACTAGAGTTAGCATCTCCACTAAACTGGACTTATTCATTTATTCAAACGTGACCAACATTGGTCTTTCATTTCAAATTTCATTTCATTTATTTCCAATTGCCGGGGGAGACTTAGCTACTCTTTTGTTTCAATTCCAATGCACAATTACTAAAAAAATAATCTGACCACTTCCAGCTCATGAGTTCATTTTTCATAATCACCATGGATTTTCTATTTCATGTTCATAGTTCCACAATTATAACCTTCAAAAATTCAAATAAATGATTCACTTCATATTAATTCATGCAAAGACAAATAGAGTTTACTGTCACAACCAATATTCAACATAAGATTCACAATCTTTATCATAAAACAATTAATAGAATTTCTGAGATGTCAAAAAGTGCTCTGAACAGTCGACTTAGAACTCATCCAGTTGACTTGTTCAGTCAAACAAAGTCCTTCAGTAAACTGCTCGGAAGAGTCAACTGCTGCACATGGCCAGTCGGCTGTTCCGTAGCGTTCAAAATTCCAATAACATTTACAGTGCAGTGACTGTCAATCAACCCGGTCGGCTGTTCAGCAGAGTTCAATTATGTAACATTTCAAGTTCAGTACAGTCGACTGTTACATACATTCGGTCGACTAAGCAGATTAAACTTTCAATTTAAAGAATTCTCTCTTCATTCTGTTCTCACATCATTTTTTTTGTCACACTACAATGTGCTCATGCCAACGTAAAGATGAAATTCTTATATGCTTATTAACATCACAACATAGTTTTCAATTAAATGTAAATTCCACATAAATAGTATTTTCTTTTCTCAAAAGAAAATGCTAAACATATATTTTTCCTTTTACTCATCATTTACTCACGGAGATGACTACTAATCCCAATTTAACATGCTAGAACATCAAGTTAATAATTCACGTTAAAAAGTACGTCGTTTCATGAAAATCCGAACTGTATATATTTTCTTTCAATATACCAGTCGACTGTTCATACAACCGGTCGACTGTCCAGGTCATTCCCAGTTCTCTAATTATTATTAGTCCTTTTTCACAAGTTCATAATTTCTACACTATGTACAGCATGGAGGATATCAATTAGCAATCATTCTATCACTTCAGTTTGCACATACATACACAATTAAATCCTCGATCTTAACATGAATTTTAATTCAGAATTCATGGGAAACATCCACCTCGTACCAGTCGACTTATTCACATGACTGGTCGACTGTACAGGTCAGTTCCGATCTTTTAAATTTCATTAATTCTACTCATTCATTCACATCGTTCATATTAAGTATAGCACAACGCATTTTAGCATAATGATCACCATATCAATCCACATTTCACAAGCATGATAACAATCAAAATTGCCCTAGCATGATCTCTATATTAGAAGTCCTGAGAAACACCCACTTTGTTGACGAAATAAACGAAATCCCGAAAAGCCTTCTAGTGATAATGTGACTCCTCCTCCTTGCTCCTTGCCACCAAGAATCTTCTGTAGCAATGCCGGCCTCCCAAGACTAATCACACTCACAACTCTCTTGCAAATAAATCTTTCTCTTTTCAAATAGATTTTTTTGTGTAGATTACACTTAATTGGGGGGGTATTTATACACAAACTTTGGGTAAAATGAAGGGCTAGGATCTAGTGGATTGTTATGAGATGAAGGGCTAAGATGAAAGTAGGAGTTGCATTAACTACCCACAACTAAGTAACCACCCATGCATTATCTCCATTTGAAAATTCCCAATTCCCTCCAAAAGAAGAAGAAACCGGCCATGGAAGGAATAGTGTGCAATGCACACTATGTTGCATGCATGTGCTATTCTAGTCTCCATATAAACAAACTTGTACATATACATTTTTACAAAATAATCTTTTAAAAGAGTTTTACTTTACAAGTTGTTATTTAAAAAAAAGAATTAATTCTTGGGCTTAAATTAATGGGACAAAACATTAACTTTTACAAAATAAATAATTTAGATTTTGGGCTTAAGTTTATTTGAAACAAGGATCCTTTTTAAAAATAAATAATTTAGCAAACATATATACATATACTCATCATTCATTATAAAATTTCATAAAATGGTACGTGCACGCTACGTGCAAAATAATGAAATAAATAACTAATTTTCATGAATGAAAATTCAGGGCATTACAACACTCCCTCCTTAGAATAGTTCCGTCCCCGGAACTACAGTCAAGGACGAGAAACAAAAACCAGCATAAAAATACAAATTACATATCAAACAAAAAGCTCAGGATGGTCTCTCAACATCCTCTCCTCAGATTCCCAAGTAGCCTCTTCAACCAAATGGTTTCTCCAGACTACTTTGACCATCGGTATCGTCTTATTCCTCAAGACTTTCTCTCGACGATCAACAATCTCGACAGGAGACTCGATGTAATTCAGATCCAACTGCAAACCTTCCGGCACTTCAGGCAAATGATGACTCGGATCTGGAATATAACCTCTCAGCATAGACACATGAAAGACATTGTGCACCTGAGATAACTCTTCCGGTAATTCAAGCCGGTGAGCAGTTTTCCCGATCCTTTTCAATATCTTGTACGGACCTATAAACCTCGGGGCTAACTTCCCACTCTTGCCAAAACTGATCACGCCTTTACTGGGCGATACTTTCAGAAATACAAGGTCACCAACCTCAAACTCAAGGTCCCTTCTCCGGTTGTCTGCATAGCTTTTCTGCCTGCTCTGAGCTTCTACCTGCCTTTTCCTGATCAGATCAATCTTCTCAGAAGTTTGCTGTACAAGCTCAGGACCAAACAACTGACGCTCCCCAACTTCAAACGAACAAACAGGTGTCCTGCACTTCCTGCCATACAGAGCTTCGTACGGCGCCATCCCGATGCTAGTCTGAAAACTGTTGTTGTAGGCAAACTCTACCAAAGGTAAATGCCTTTCCCAACTGCCTCCAAAGTCTAGTATACAACACCGAAGCATATCCTCAAGAATACGATTGACTCTCTCGGTCTGCCCATCGGTCTGGGGATGAAAAGCAGTGCTGAAATCTATCTTGGTACCCAAAGCTGTTTGAAGACTCTTCCAGAAATGCGAAGTAAACCACGCATCTCGATTGGATACAATAGTCAAAGGAATGCCATGAAGCCTGACCATCTCACCAACATACATCTCAGCCAACTTGTCCATCGAAGCAGTAAGTTTCATTGCCAAGAAGTGAGCAGACTTGGTTAATCGATCGACTATAACCCAAATCGCATCATTGCCCTTAAAACTTTTGGGTAAACTCGTAATGAAATCCATACTGATGTTATCCCACTTCCATTCCGGAATAGGTAACGGTTGCAATAGACCTCCAGGTTTTTGATTCTCGGCTTTAAATTGTTGACAAACCTCACACTTCGACTCAAATTCGGCCACATCCCGCTTCAAACCTGACCACCAGAAATGCGGCTTAATGTCCCTATACATCTTGGTACTCCCAGGATGTACAGACAAAAGAGTAGCATGCTCCTCCTGAAGAATACTCTCTTTCAGGTCCGCCTGATCCGGAACACACAGCCTCTCTCCAAACCACAGCACTGGGTCCTTGTTTGAAATCCGGGCAACCTGCCAGCACCAACCTGCTCCAACATCTTCTGAAACTCCGAATCAACCTTCTGACTTGTAATAATCCTATCGTTCAGCGTTGGTTGAAGTCTCAACTGAGCTAAGGATGTTCCCAAGTCATGCAGGACAACTTCAATACCGGCCCGATCTAACTCCTCTGCCAGCTGCCACTGAGTTGTAATCAAACTCGCTAGACTGCTCTTGCGACTAAGTGCATCAGCAACAACATTAGCTTTCCCCGGGTGATACTTAATCTCCGGACGAATGTCCTCAAGTTCCTCCAACCATCTCAGCTGCATCAAATTCATATCCTTCTGCTGATATGTACTTCAAGCTCTTGTGGTCAGTGTACATGTTCAGCTTCTCGCCATATACATAATGTCTCCATTGCTTCAGGGCAAAGATAATCGCAGCCAACTCCAGATCATGAGTTGGATAATTCTTCTCATGCGGTCTTAGTTGCCTAGACCCATAGGCGATTACTTTTCCTTCTTGCATTAAGACACAACCCAGCCCACGATGTGAAGCATCGCTGTAAACATCATACTCAACACCTGCTCTAGGCAAAGCCAAAATAGGTGCAGTAGTCAGCTTATCCTTCAACTCCTGAAAGCTTGCCTCACACTGCTCAGTCCACTTGAAGTTCACATTCTTCTTGGTCAGACCAGTAAGCGGCACGGCTATCTGAGCATAACCTTGAATGAATCTCCTGTAGTATCCTGTCAATCCAAGAAAACTCCTGACTTCCTTTACTGTAGTAGGCCTAGCCCAATCTCTCACTGCCTCTATCTTCTGAGGGTCAGTTGCCACTCCCTCCTTAGAAAGGATGTGACCTAGGAATGCCACTTCAGATTTCCAGAAATCACACTTGGATAGCTTGGCATATAACTCCTGCTCTTCCAGCTTCTTCAAAACTGCAGCCAGGTGCTCGGTGTGCTCCTCCTCTGACTTGGAGTACACGAGGATATCGTCGATAAACACCACGACGAAAGAATCAATAAACGGCCTCAGAACTCTGTTCATCAAATCCATGAAGATTGCGGGTGCATTCCTCACTCCAAATGGCATAACTAAGAATTCGTAATACCCATGTCGAGTTCTAAAAGCAGTTTTGTGCACATCTTCAGCTTTCACTTGAACTTGGAGATATACTGATCGAAGATCTATTTTGGAGAAAACAGCTGCTCCTTGTAGACGATCGAACAAGTCATCAATTCGAGGAATAGGATACTTATTCTGAACAGTGACCTTATTCAGCTCTCGGTAATCGATACACATTCTCATCAATCCATCCTTCTTCTTTACCAAAAGCACTGGTGCTCCCCAAGGTGACGCACTAGGTTGAATAAAGCCTTTCTCCAACAGTTCCTCAATCTGCCGCTTGATCTCATCCTGTTCCACTGGAGCCATCCTATATGGTGCCTTAGAAATGGGTGCACTTCTCGGCTGAACAGTGATGCTGAACTCTACATCACGGTGTGGAGGTAATCCAGGAAAATCATCCAAGAACACGGTTGGATAGTCCCGAACCACAGGAATCCCTTGCACTTTCACAGGAATCTCTTCCTTGCGGATAGCTGCCACCAGCTTAGAACACTTCTTCTTCCCTTGGAAAGTGACTTCAGGTCCACCTGGAGCCTTCACTGTTACTGTCTTGGTTTTACACTCGATGCTTGCACTGTATACTGACATCCAATCAATACCAATGATAACATCGACTCCCAAGATAGTCAGCTCGATCAGATCAATCCCAAAGATTCTGTCCCCAATCACAATCTTGCAATCCGCATAGTACCGATCAGTGGTTAAAGTTTTCCCTGATGGAGTAGCTACTGCTAAGATCTTGCCTGGAAAAATCTTCGGTTCAACTCCCAACACTTTAGCAAATTTAGGAGACACAAAAGTATGAGAGGATCCAGTATTGAACAACACAACAGCTTTCATTCCATTAAGATAAAGTTTGCATGTTACATAATACACACCCATTACGTAACGGTTTACTAAATAAGCGGGAAAAAGAAATAACATAAACCTCTAGACATCCGCCCTCTTACCCGTGATGACATGATCAACCTCATCAGCATCAGCTTCCGTCAAGGCAAATACTCGCCCTGGTTGGTACGATCTCTTCCCAGTATGCTGCATTGGTGCATTGCTATTACCATTTCGTGGCTTGGGGCATTGGGATTTGTAATGTCCCGTTTCACCACAATTGTAGCAATTTACCGCAGGAGGTCTCACCACATTGTTCCCAGGTCCTCCAGCCACACTAATAGCGT
Source organism: Hemerocallis citrina (assembly GCA_017893485.1). Taxonomy (NCBI): domain Eukaryota; kingdom Viridiplantae; phylum Streptophyta; class Magnoliopsida; order Asparagales; family Asphodelaceae; genus Hemerocallis; species Hemerocallis citrina. The sequence goes on along the minus strand of CM030362.1, from coordinate 263,076,145 downwards.
TCGCCCCTGTCGGTTTGAACCTTTGTGCAGATGGTTGTCCCTTGAAACTCCCAAGATTGGCGGGCCTCTTTCCAGACTGCCAGTTGTTCCTCCGGTTTTGAACAACATTAAACTGCTCCATGTTTGCTTCCGTCGTTACTGCTCTCTTGACCAACTTGTCGAATCTTCTGATACCAAGGGGTATCATCCGGGACCTCAAGCTCGGCCTCAATCCATGCTCAAACTTACGAGCCTTCTTAGCCTCATCCATCACTAATTCTGGAGCATACCTAGAGAGCTGAGTAAACTTGGTCCCGTACTCCCTGACTGACATGCTACCTTGCTGTAGTGACAGAAACTCCATAGCCTTCTTCTCTTGGAAAACGGAGGGGAAATAGTGACTGCGGAATTCTTCAAAAAATTCCTCCCAGCCAAGAACTATGCCTCCCATGGTCCGCTTCATTGACTACCACCACACAGCCGCATCCTTCTCAAGTTGCAGAGTCACCAACTTGACCTTACTGCCTTCAGGGGTCTCCAGCAATTCAAAGATCGTCTCTACCTGACGAATCCAGTTGTCAGCCACATCAGGGTCTGACTTCCCTTCGAACACAGGTGGTTTCATCCGTTTGAACGATTCCACTAGTTTAATCGCTTCGGGCACCGGATTCGCAGGCCCCCTTCCTTGGTTCTGATTCATGGCCACGGCGTTGAGCATCTGATAGACCCTCGTAAGTTCCGTTTCCAGATCCAGACCTTTCCCGTTCCTAGCTCCTCTTCTAGCCATATTCTGATGCAAAAGATCCATTAAATTCGAAGTATAAGACATGAATTTTAAATCAACTTGCATTTCATTGAATTCCAAATTTTATACATTCGAATTGGAAAACATTTCTTGACATCAGAATGGAAATAGTAGAAGCTACAACGATCTAATTCCTACGGTTCCTCTTCGCTTCACGAATTTCTTCCCGTAGTTCATCAACTTCATCCTTCAGCACATTGGTCAAATTCTTCCTCTTCTCGAGTTCCCATAGAAAAAGTCGTCCTTATGCTTGGCCAATTGTGCTTCCAATAATCCAACTCTCTCCCGCAGTGTCTCAACCCGCCTCTGAAGAGATGCAACAAGACTATTTGAAACTGGTCCCTCTTCTTCATCAGAAGAAGAATAGTCAGACGAGTCTGGATTAGGGTAATCTCTCGAGATTCAGGCCACTCCTCTTCATCAGAATCCGCTTGCCCAGGATGGTACTCTTTCTCGGGATCTGCTTGTCCAGGATAGTACTCTTCCTTAATAATATGCCAATTGTCGCCGCCAGCAGGGTCAAAGTGATCAGCCATCTTAGAAATAGAGAGAAAGAAACATGAGTCATAGAGCAACATAAATGTAAGTCACTCACATTTAAATCTCTAGACTCAAACACACACTCTAATGTCCACATCTAGGGTGTCGTTCCTTATAAATTTGTACCAATGTGAAACGTAGCTCTGATACCACTCTGTAACACCCCGAATCCCAAATATGACTGAATTCGAGAGTTCTACAGGATCTTTTCGTCTCATTCGGTACAATTTTACAAGGAATTGAAAACTTTCCATTTTACATTAGAGTTACAAGAGATTTTACACTTTATATTTTACAGTCGAAGCATATACATCAATAATTTACATGTAATGACAGCGGAAGCAATTATAACATTATACAAAAGATGCAGTAATAAATAATGATCTTTGAGCATTGACTCTCCTTTAACCTTTATCAAACCAATTATCCTGCATATAAAACTGTGGGTACGTCAGTTTATTCAACCGACGATAATTATACATGGCTATCCTCTCTATGCCAGAAACAGTATAACGATTCTCATTTCTTAACAAATCACAAACTTGTTCACATATCAAATTAGAGGGAATACCCTATTGATGTTGTGTTGTGATTGTGCACTTAGTCCTTAATGCAATTATTTATATTATATGACACTAATGCGCACTTGTTCGGATTCTATGCATCCCATACTACATAGGTCCGAGGGCAAGCCCTTAATCGTACTTCATCTTGTAGGGTTCAATCCCTCGTCATGACTTACCCTACTACTGTAACTACGGTAAGTATCCTAGATATTTTCTGACCTACGAACTCATGTCTAGGCGCCCTGGAGGGAATCCTAACGCACTGACACATGACTAATCATGCAGGCATCCTGTGGTAATTCAGCTCCTACCATAGACATGACACCACCCGTAGTCTTCAAACATCCCATGAGCGTCGCCACCGGAACAGTACTCTGGAGCAGTATCCTCGCCCTGACTCATCATAGGACATCCTGGGATACGCTCTCGCCGCTAATCCAATAGCCCTCATACTCAGTGTTTTTCTCTTACTTTCATCACATCTTCACTATGTAACAAATCCTTAATTCTAATGAAATAGAATCATGAACCAAATCAAAGCACTAGAGTTAGCCTCTCCATTAAACCGGACTTATTCATTTATTCAAACGTGACCAACCTTGGTCTTTCATTTCAAATTTCATTTCATTTCTTTCCAATTGCCGGGGGAGACTTAGCTACTCTTTTATTTCAATTCCAATTCACAATTACTAAAAAAATAATCTGAGCACTTCCAGCTCATGAGTTCATTTTTCATAATCACCATGGATTTTCTTTTTCATGTTCATAGTTCCACAATTATAACCTTCACAAATTCAAATAAATGATTCACTTCATATTGATTCATGCAAAGACATATAGAGTTTACTGTCACAACCAATATTCAATATAAGATTCACAATCTTTATCATAAAACAATTCATAGAATTTCTGAGATGTCAAAAAGTGCTCTGAACAGTCGACTTAGAACTCATCCAGTCGACTTGTTCAGTCAAACAAAGTCCTTCAGTAAACTGCTCGGAAGAGTCGACTGCTGCACATGGCCAGTCGGCTGTTCCGCAGCGTTCAAAATTCCAATATCATTTACAGTGCAGTCGACTGTCAATCAACCCGGTCGGCTGTTCAGCAGAGTTCAATTATGTAACCTTTCAAGTTCAGTACAATCGACTGTTACATACATTCGGTCGACTAAGCAGATTAAACTTTCAATTTAAAGAATTCTCTCTTCATTCTGTTCTCACATCATTTTTTTTGTCACACTACAATGTGCTCATGCCAATGTAAAGATGAAATTCTTATATGTTTATTAACATCACAACATAGTTTTCAATTAAATGTAAATTCCACATAACTAGTGTTTTCTTTTCTCAAAAGAAAATGCTAAACATATATTTTTCCTTTTACTCATCATTTACTCACGGAGATGACTACTAATCCCAATTTAACTTGCTAGAACATCAAGTTAATAATTCACATTAAAAAGTACGTCGTTTCATGAAAATCCGAACTGTATATATTTTCTTTCAATATACCAGTCGACTGTTCATACAACCGGTCGACAGTCCAGGTCATTCCCAGTTCTCTAATTATTATTAGTCCTTTTTCATAAGTTCATAATTTCTACACTATGTACAGCATGGAGGATATCAATTAGCAATCATTCTATCACTTCAGTTTGCACATACATACACAATTAAATCCTCGATTTTAATATGAATTTTAATTTAGAATTCATGGGAAACATCCACCTCGTACCAGTCGACTTATTCACATGACCGGTCGACTGTACAGGTCAGTTCCGATCTTTTAAATTTCATTAATTCTACTCATTCATTTACATCGTTCATATTAAGTATAGCACAATGCATTTTAGCATAATGAGCACCATATCAATCCACATTTTACAAGCATGATAACAATCAAAATTTCCTTAGCATGATCTCTATATTAGAAGTCCTGAGAAACACTCACCTTGTTGACGAAATAAACGAAATCTTGAAAAGCCTTATAGTGATAATGTGACTCCTCCTCCTTGCTCCTTGCCACCAAGAATCTTCTGTTGCAATGCCGGCCTCCCAAGACTAATCACACTCACAACTCTCTTGCAAATAAATCTTTCTGATTTCAAATAGATTTTTTTGTGTAGATTACACTTAATTGGGGGGGTATTTATACACAAACTTTGGGTAAAATGGAGGTCTAGGATCTAGTGGATGGTTATGAGATGGAGGGTTAAGATGAAAGTAGGAGTTGCATTAACTACCCACAACTAAGTAACCACCCATGCATGATCTCCATTTGAAAATTCCCAATTCCCTCCAAAAGAAGAAGAAACCGGCCGTGGAAGGAATAGTGTGCAATGCACACTATGTTGCATGCACGTGCTATTCTAGTCTCCATATAAACAAACTTGTACATATACATTTTTACAAAATAATCTTTTAAAAGAGTTTTACTTTACAAGTTGTTATTTAAAAAAGAGAATTAATTCTTGGGCTTAAATTAATGGGCCAAAACATTAACTTTTACAAAATAAATAATTTAGATTTTGGGCTTAAGTTTATTTGAAACAAGGACCCTTTTTAAAAATAAATAATTTAGCAAACATATATACATATACTCATCATTCATTATAAAATTTCATAAAATGGTACGTGTACGCTACGTGCAAAATAATAAAATAAATAACTAATTTTCATGAATCAAAATGCAGGGCATTACAAGGAATGCTCAGCGCAACGAGCGTGAGATGAAGGACATCAGGATAGCACAGACAGCGCTCGAGGTCCGCAACCAGGTCCTTCAGGCCGAGCTGGCTAACCAGGCCAACGCCAGCATGAAAAGGGAGGGTGAGTTGAGGAAGTAGGCTACCTGTGAGATATAGAAGGTCAAGCCGGCTGGCATGGATAACGTTATCGCGGCCTAGGACGAGGTCTATGCCCTTGCGATCCAGCGTGTTAAATAATACCACCCGGGGTTGGATCTTAGTTAGTTTTATTATGATATGGATCTGCCCGACCACTGCCGACTCCCGGGGTTGGCGGTGACGAGGATGTTGCAGCGCTCGACCCCAATGCAGAGACGGATGCAGTAAAAGAGGCTGGCCAGAAATAGCATTAGTTATTTTCTTTTCATCTATTTTACTTTTCGCATTTTGTAGTTGCCAAATGCAGACTGGCCACCTCATCTTTGTAAACACATTTTTGAGTAATGAAAAAATTTTGGCCAAACCTTTTGACTTGACTTTTGGGTGTGATGTGTCATGTGAGATTTTCTGGATTTTAGCTAAGTATATATGGCTCGGAATGATGTTTTTATGTTTGCCTCTGTTAGATAGATGCGACCTTGGGAGTAGACCCTTGTCGTGGTGAGACAAGGCGGCTCAGAGGTAAGGTCTTGGCCTTAAAGTTCGATTTGGCCCGGTGCCGTAAAGAGGCTCGCGATCGAGATGCGCCTCTCCAATACTTCATGGATAAGTCAAAGGGACTTTGCTTGGAGCTGATGCGTTTTAAGAGCTGATTGCCGACTGTGACTTGGGAAATGCAGAGGTTGTGTTTTCGATGGCCAGCACTTCCACTAGGGTGCCGTCATCTGAGTCCTTTCTTCGTGATGTTATTGTGGAGGAGTTAGAGGTACAACTGTAAAACCTCGAATTCCAAAATACAACTGAATTCGAGTTCCACAGGATCTTTACACTTCTTTCGTACAATTTACAAGAAAATAAAAGTTTTCTTTTATTAGAGTTACATCACACTTATACAGTATCACAACGGAAGCAGTATTACAATAAATTTAGGCTAAATTTAAAAAAACATCACAATAGTTTGGCGCTGTTTAAAAAAACATCACAAAACTTTGACTTTTTAAAAAAACAGCACAACGTTTAACTTTCAACTGACGGCGTTATCCAACCGTTAACTGGGGATAATAGTTATGTGATGTTTTTTTAAACAAATGGAAACTTTTGTGATGTTTTTTTAAACAGAATAATAGTTCTGTGTTGTTTTTTTAAACAAAACAATAGTTTTGTGATGTTTTTTTAAACATTACGTATAACCCAGTTAACGGTTGGATAACGCCGTCAGTTGAAAGTTAAACATTGTGCTGTTTTTTTAAAAAGTCAAAGTTTTGTGATGTTTTTTTAAACAGCATCAAACTATTGTGATGTTTTTTTAAATTTAGCCAATAAATTTACATGAAACAACTTTTAAACTAGTCTTGCGCAGCATGTATACTTCAATTGTCAAGCATCTTTACCCTGCATATAAAACTATGGACGCGTCAGTTCATTCAACTGACGAAATATTATACACGGCCATCCTCTCTATGCCGGAAAATAGTATAACGATTCTCATTTCTTAGCAAACCACAAACTTGTCACAAATAAAGCTCAAGGGACTATCCTATTGATGTCGTGTTGTGAATGTGCACTTAGTCCTTAATGCAATTATTTATATTATATGACACTAATGCGCACTTGTTCGGATTCTATGCATCCCATACTACATAGGTCCGAGGGCAAGCCCTTAATCGTTCTTCATCTTCTAGGGTTCAATCCCTCGTCAAGACTTACTCTACTACTATAACTACAGTAAGTATCCTAGATGTTTTCTGACCTACGAACTTATGTCTAGGCGCCCTGGAGGGAATCCCAACACACTGATACATGACTCATCATGCAGACATCCTGTGGTAATTCAGCTCCTACCATAGACATGACACCACCCGCAGTCGTCAAACACCCCACGAGCGTCGCCACCAGGACGGTACTCTGGAGCAGTATCCACGCCCTATCATGACTCATCATAGGGCATCCTGTGAATACTCTCATGCCGCCAATCCAATGGCCCTCATACTCAATGTTTTTCTCTTACTTTCATCACATCTTCACTATGTAACTAATCCTTAATTTAATTGAATCATGAATAAAATCAATCTCTTAGAATGTAGCACTTCCATTATACCGGTCTTATTCATTTAATTTCACATGACCCAGTCCTTGGTCCTCTCATTTCAAAATACCACAATTCTTTCATTGCCGGTATAAGGCTTGGCTATACTTTAATTCTCAATTTCAACTCATAATTACAATGTATTCACATTTCACATTTCACATTTCACAAGCATAGTGTTCATGTATTCATATCTTTCATAACTCATCACAATCAATAATTCAATGCATAGATACTTGAAAACTGAAATTCTTCGAACATGTCACACTCACTAGTTTATACGCTCACATAATTCTATTTCAATCCATTTCAATTTCACAGTTCACATTTTCAATTGGTTTCACTATTCATACCTTTCAAATTTCTCATTACCAAAATCTCATTTTCAACTTCTGAAACAATCCATTCGAATTTCTTAAAGAAATAATTTAAGTTAATAATCAAAATGAGGTTTTTTTTTGTAAAAACAATCTCACTTGTACAAAGCCTCAGGTCATAGATGTTTTCTCCCAAAATACAAATATTACTTGAAGCTTCAAGGCAGTCGACTGATAACCCTGACCAGTCGGCTGTTCTGCGAGGTTCTAAGGCTCGAGAATAAAATAGTCAGAGAAGTCGACTGTCTCATATGGCCAGTCGGCTGTTCTGCGATGATTTTAAATTCAGAATAAAATAATCAGCGCAGTCGACTGTTACAATAGTCGGTCGACTATGCTATTAGTTTTCAATTTCTCAAAAAAATGTTTTCAGTTCCTTTTTCTTCTCTTTTTGAAACATAACTTTCCAGATTAAAACCACATTCAATTCCACCATAACCAATATTTTTAAAGGTGTTTTTCACTCTTTTAAAACATGTAACTAGCCATAGTTTGCATTTTATGAATACTATTTCGACATTTGAAAACCAATACATAATTGTTCATAACCAAAGATGTTTTCTCACACATAATTCACCACAATGATGTTCGCTTACCCATTGATAACGAAGATGTTTTTAGAGCACAAAATCAACTTCATAAGTGAGTAAAAACATCCATTTTTATTAATTAATCTACACATGATGCATTCATTTATTTATATGCAAAAGGACATTCTTCATCATTTTATTCAAATTTTTCACATTATAAATATCACAATAGGAAAATTCATCACATCTATTAACAATTCAAACAATTCAATTTTTAATCAATAAGCATGGCTCAATTCCTTACTAGTGAATTTCACATAATTGCAATTTAAACATAACTAACATGCATTCTTATGTTTATAACAATGAGAAACATACACTTTTACTCATAGGCAATAACTCTAGTAATCAATCAACACACGTTTGCTAATTAACAATTTTCTTCTTAGATAAGCATGTATTTCATTTCAACTAGTAGTTAATAATAATAATTCAATTATCATTCCCTAGCACGAATTCCACTCTAGAAGTCATGAGAAACACCCACCTTTTGAAGAAAATCCAATTAAGAAAAATCCCCTAAAGCCTCCTAGATTGCGAGCGAGTGCCTTCTCCTCCTAGACTGCAATGCACGAACTTCTCCTCCTTGCTCCTTGCCAAAAACCGAGAGCCTCCAAGATTGGGGGGTTTGAATAGCCGGCCTCCAAGGGGGAACACAACACACAACTCACACACTAATATGTATATATATCTCCTTTAATATTTGCTTGAATGTAGAATACAAGTAGGAGAGGGGGGGGGGGGGGTATTTATACTAGTTTTGTAGTAGATTGGAGGGCTAGGATTGATTGGATAGTTGAAGAATGGAGTGTTAGGATAGAAGTAGAAGTTATAGCAACCACCCACACACAAATAAACTACCCATGCACACACACCCACTCTCCCATTCTCCATGCACCAACCGGCTCCAAATTAGTGTGCATTGCACACTACGTGCATCGCACGTGCCACCTAGTACCCTTATTTAGAAGTTTGTACAATTTAATTAATCAAAATGTTTCCCATTTGTCTCTACATGACAAGTGTGACCATTTAATTGATTTATTAAATTGGTGGGCTTCACAATTACTGGGCTTAGGCTTGTGGGCCAAGACAACAAATTAATAATTAATTAAAGTGGGCTAAAACAATTAATTAGTGTTTTTGGCTTTTAGAACATAGGCTTTTAGAAAAATTAAGGAAAATAATTTTTCATACTAAAATGAGATTCTATATAAAATAAATAGATAATATACACATGAAGTTTGCACGTGTACAACACGTGAAAAATAATATTTTTATTAAAAATGAAATTTTAGGGTATTACAACACTCCCTCCTTAGAATAGTTCCGTTCCCGGAACTACAATTAAAGAGTGAGAAGCAAAACACAATAAGAAAATACAATCAAACAAAAAGCTCAGGATGATCCTTCATCATCCTCTCCTCAGATTCCCAAGTAGCCTCTTCAACCAACTGGTTTCTCCAGACTACCTTGACCATCGGTATCGTCTTATTCCTCAAGACTTTCTCCTGACGATCAACAATCTCAACTGGAAGCTCAATGTAACTCAGATCTAACTACAAACCCTCTGGCAATTTGGGCAAATGATGACTTGGATCTGGAATGTAACCTCTCATCATAGACACATGAAAGACATTGTGCACCTGAGACAACTCTTCTGATAACTCAAGCCGGTAAGCATTTTTTCCGATCCTTTTCAATATCTTATACGGGCCTATGAATCTCGGGGCTAACTTTCCACCTTTGCCGAATCGGATCACGCCTTTGCTGAGCGATACTTTCAGAAAGACAAAGTCACCAACGTCAAACTCAAGGTCCCTTCTCCGGTTGTCTGCATAGCTCTTCTGCCTACTCTGAGCATCCACCAACTTCTTCCTGATCAGATCAATCTTTTCAGAGATCTGCTACACAATCTCAGGCCCAAACATCTGACGCTCCCCAAATTCGAACCAACAGACAGGCGTCCTGCACTTCCTGCCATACAGAGCTTCGTACGGCGCCATCCCAATGCTAGTCTGAAAACTGTTGTTGTAGGCAAACTCCACAAAAGATAAATGCATTTTCCAACTGCCTCCAAAGTCTAGTACACAATACCGAAGCATGTCCTCAAGAATACGGTTGACTCTCTCGGTCTGCCCATTGGTCTGGGGATGAAAAGCAGTGCTGAAATCCGTCTTGGTACCCAAAGCTGCCTGAAGACTCCTCCAGAAATGTGAAGTAAACCGTGCATCTCGATCAGACACAATGGTCAGTGGAATGCCATGAAGTCTGACGATCTCACCAACAAACATCTCAGCCAACTTGTCTATCGAAGCAGTGAGTTTCATCGCCAAGAAGTGAGCGGACTTGGTTAGTCGATCGACTATGACCCAAATCGCATCATTGCCTTTAGAACTCTTAGGCAAACCCATGATGAAATCCATACTGATGTTATCCCACTTCCATTCCGAAATAGGTAACGGCTGCAATAGACCTCCAAGTTTTTGATTCTCGGCTTTGACTTGTTGACAAATCTCACACCTCGACATAAATTCAGCCACATCCCCCTTCAAACCTGATCACCAGAAATGCTATTTAATGTCCCTATACATCTTAGTACTCCCAGGATGTACAGACAAAAGAGTAGCATGTGCCTCCTGAAGAATACTCTCTTTCAAGTCCGACTGATCCGGAACACACAGCCTCTCACCAAACCACAGCACTTCATCCCTGATTTGAAATCCGGGCAACTTGCCAGCACCGACCTGCTCCATCATCTTCTGAATCTCTGTACCTTCCTTCTGACTTGCAATAATCCTTCCATTTAGCATCGGTTGAAGCCTCAACTGAGCTAAAGATGATCCCAAGCCTTGCAGAACAACTTCAATACCAGCCCGATCCAACTCCTCTGCCAACTGCCTCTGAGTTGTAATCAAACTTGCCAGACTGCTCTTACGGCTAAGTGCATCAGCAACAACATTAGCCTTCCCAGGATGATACTTAATCTCCGGACGAATGTCCTCAAGTACCTCCAGCCATCTCCTTTGCCTCAGGTTCAGATCCTTCTGTTGATAGATGTACTTCAAGTTTTTGTGGTCTGTGTACATATTCAGCTTCTCACCATACACATAGTGTCTCCATTGCTTTAAGGCGAAGATAATCGCAGCCAACTCCAGATCATGAGTTGGATAATTCTTCTCATGCGGTCTTAGTTGCCTAGACCCATAAGCGATTACTTTTCCTTCTTGCATTAAGACACAACCAAGCCCACGATGTGAAGCATTGCTGTAGACATCATATTGAACACCTGCCGTAGGCAAAGCCAAAGTAGGCGTAGTTGTCAGCCTCTCTTTCAACTCCTGAAAGCTTGCCTCGCACTGCTCGGTCCACTTGAAGTTTACATTCTTCTTGGTCAGACCAGTAAGCGGCACGGCTATTTGAGCGTAGCCCTGGATAAATCTCCTGTAATATCCAATTAGCCCAAGAAAACTCCTGATTTCATTCACTGTAGTAGGCCTTGCCCAATCTCTCACTGTCTCTATCTTCTGAGGATCAGTTGCCACTCCCTCCTTAGAAAGGATGTGACCTAGGAATGCCACTTCAGATTTCCAAAAATCACACTTGGACAACTTGGCATACAACTCTTGCTCCTGAAGCTTCCTCAAAACTGCTGCCAGATGCTCCGTGTGCTCCTCCTCCGACTTGGAGTACACAAGAATATCATCGATAAATACCACGACGAAAGAATCAATGAACGGCCTCAGAACTCTGTTCATCATGTCCATGAAGACTGCAGGCGCATTCGTCACTCCAAACGGCATAACTAAGAATTCATAATGCCCGTGTCGAGTTCCGAATGCAATTTTATGCACGTCTTCAGCTTTCACTCGAACTTGATGATATCCTGATCGAAGATCTATTTTGAAGAAAATAGTTGCTCCTTGTAGACGATCGAACAAGTCATCAATTCTTGGAATCGGATATTTATTCTGAATAATGACATTATTCAGCTCTCGATAATCAATGCACATCCTCATCGAACCATCCTTCTTCTTTACCAAAAGCACCGGCGCTCCCCAAGGTGACGCACTCGGTTGAATAAAGCCCTTCTCCAACAGTTTCTTAATCTGCCGTTTGATCTCATCCTGCTCCACAGGCACCATCCTATATGGTGCCTTGGAAATAGGTACACTTCCTGGCTGAATAGTGATGCTGAACTCCACATCACGATGCCCCAGGCAAATCTTCCAAGAATACAGTCAGATAATCTCGAACCACAGGAATCTGCTGCACCTCTGCAGGAATCCCTCTCTTCTGGCTGATAGCAGCAACCAAATCCAAACATCTCTTCCCTTGGAAAGTGACTTCAGGTCCACCTGGAGCCTTCACTGTTACTGTCTTGGTCTTGCACTCGATGTTTGCACTGCACACCGACATCCATTCAATGCTAATGATAACATCGATTCCCAAAACATTCAGCTCGATCAGATCGATCCCGAAAATTCGATCTCCAATCACGATCTCGCAGTCAGCATAGTACAGATCAGTGGTTAGAGTCTCCCCTGACTTAGTAGCTACTGCTAAAACCTTGCATGGAAATATATTCGGTTCGACTCTCAGAACTTTAGCAAATTTAGGTGACACAAAAGTATGGGAGGACCCAGTATCGAACAAAACAACAGCTTTCTTTCCATTCAAAATAAGTTCTCCTGTTACACAACATATACTCATTACATAACAGTTCACTAATTAACAGAAAAAGGAGCAACAGAAAAAACCCTAAACATCCTTCCTCGTAACAGTGATGACATGATCCACCTCATCAGCATCAGCTTCAGTCAAGGCAAATACTCGCCCCTGCTGGTACGGCTTCTTCTCGGTCTGCTGAGTAGGTCCATTACGAATGACATCCTGCAGGTTGGGACAATGAGACTTGTAGTGGCCTGTCTCTCCACAATTGAAACAAGTCACTGGAGGTCTCATCCAAGTATTCTCGGGTCTTCCTGCCACTTGAACAGTGTTCGCACCCGTAGGCTTGAATCGTTGAGCCGGTGGCTATCCCCTGACATTGTCAGCAACTGCAGGCCTCTTCCATGCATTCCAGTTGTTCTTCGATGCTGAACAGCGTGGAACTGCTCCATGTCTACCTCTGTGGCTACCGCTCGTTTGACCAGCTTGTCAAACCTCCTGATACTGAGGGGTATCATCCTGGACCTCAAGCTCGGCCTCAACCCATGCTCGAACTTACGAGCCTTCTTTGCCTCATCCATCACCAATTCGGGAGCATACCTTGAGAGCTGAGTGAATCTCATCTCATACTCCCTAACCGACATGCCACCTTGCTGCAGCGACAGAAACTCCATGGCCTTCTTCTCCTGGACGTCTGAGGGAAAATAATGACTGCGGAATTCCTTCAACAATTCCTCCCACCCAAGAACCAAGCCTCCCATTGTCCGCTTCATCGACTGCCACCATACAGCCGCATCCTTCTCGAAGAGTCGCCAACTTCACCTTACTGCCCTCTAGGGTCTCCAGGACTTCGAAGATAGTCTCTACCTGCCGGATCCAATTGTCAGCTGTGTTAGGGTCTGACTTCTCCTCAAACATCAGTGGTTTCATCTGTTTAAATGATTCCATGAGTTTGATTGCTTCAGGTACTGGATTCGCAGGTGCCCTTCCCTGATTCTGATTCAATGCAACGGCATTGAGTGTTTGATAGACCATCGCTAGTTCCGTTTCCAAGTCCAAACCTTCACCGTTACGAGCTCGTCTTCTAGCTATATTCTGATGCAAAAGATCCATTAAATTCGAAGTATAAAACATGTACTTTTAAGTTAACTTTTCATTTCATTGAATTTCAAACTTTATACATTCGAATTTAAAATATTTCTGACATCAAAATGAAAGCAGTAGATGATACAACGGTCTAACTCCTACGGCTCCTCTTGGCTTCACGAAGCTCTCCCTGTAGTTCCTCCACTTCCTCCTTCAGTACACGGTCATGTTTTTCCTCTTCTCGAGTTCCCAAACACGATGACTGAGAACTACAAAATCATCCTTGCGCTTCGCTAACTGAGCCTCCAATAGTCCGACTCTCTCCCGTAGAGTCTCAACCTATCTCTGAAGAGACATAATGAGATTACCCGGAACTGGTTCTTCTTCGTCAGAAGAATCATCAGATGAATCCGGAGGTGGGGTGATCTCTTGGGACTCAGGCCATTCCTCTTCCACTTCTTCGGGATCTTCATCATCCGAATCAGCTTGCCCGGGATAATAATTTTCCTCAGTGATGTGCCAATTGTCATCTCCAGCTGGGTCGAAGTGGTACGCCATCTTAGAGATAGAGAGGAAGAAGAAGCATAAATCATAGAGCAACACAAATGTAAGTGACTTACATTTAAATCTCTAGACTCAACACACACTCTAATGTCCACTTCTAGGGTGTCGTTCCTTATAAACTTGTACTACTTAGAATCTGGCTCTGATACCACTCTGTAACTCTCCGAATTCCAAAATACAACAGAATTCGAGTTCCACAGGATCTTTACACTTCTTTCGTACAATTTACAAGGAAATAAAACTTTTCTTTTATCAGAGTTACATCACACTTATACAGTATCACAGCGGAAGCAGTATTACAATAAATTTACATGAAACAACTTTTAAAATAGTCTTGCACAACATATATACTTCAATTGTCAAGCATCTTTACCCTGCATATAAAACTGTGGGCGCGTTAGTTCATTCAACTGACGAAATATTATACACGGTTATCCTCTCTATACCGGAAAATAGTATAACGATTCTCATTTCTTAGCAAACCACAAACTTGTCACAAACAAAGCTAAAGGGACTATCCTATTGATGTCGTGTTGTGAATGTGCACTTAGTCCTTAATGCAATTATTTATATTATATGACACTAATGCGCACTTGTTCGGATTCTATGCATCCCATACTACATAGGTCCGAGGGCAAGCCCTCAATCGTTCTTCATCTTGTAGGGTTCAATCCCTCGTCATGACTTACTCTACTACTGTAACTACGGTAAGTATCCTAGATATTTTCTGACCTACGAACTCATGTCTAGGCGCCCTGGAGGGAATCCCAACGCACTGACACATGACTCATCATGCAGGCATCCTGTGATAATTCAGCTCCTACCATACAAATGACACCACCCGCAGTCGTCAAACACCCCACGAGCGTCGCCACCGGGACGGTACTCTGGAGCAGTATCCACACCCTATCAAGACTCATCATGGGACATCCTGTGAATACTCTCACACCGCCAATCCAATGGCCCTCATACTCAATGTTTTTCTCTTGCTTTCATCACATCTTCACTATATAACTAATCCTTAATTTAATTGAATCATGAATAAAATCAATCTCTTAGATAGTAGCACTTCCACTATACCAGTCTTATTTATTTAATTTCACATGACCCAATCCTTGGTCCTCACATTTCAAAATACCATTTCATAATTCTTTCATTGTCGGTATAAGGCTTGGCTTTACTCTAATTCTCAATTTCAACTCATAATTACAATGTCATGCTCATAAGATCTTTTCATGATTAATCACATTTCACATTTCATAAGCATAGTGTTCATGTATTCATATCTTTCATAACTCATCACAATCAATAATTCAATGCATAGATACTTGAAAACTGAAATTCTTCGAACATGTCACACTCACTAGTTTATACGCTCACATAATTCTATTTCAATCCATTCCAAATCCACAGTTCACATTTTCAATTGGTTTCACAATTCACACCTTTCAAATTTCTCATTACCAAAATCTCATTTTAAACTTCTGAAGCAATCCATTCGAATTTTTTAAAGAAACAATTTAAGTTAATAATCAAAATGAGCTTTTTTTTGTAAAAACAATCTTATTTGTACAAAGCCTCAGGTCATAGATGTTTCTCCCAAAATACAAAAATAACTTGAAGCTTCAGGGCAGTCGATTGATAACCCTGACCAGTCGGCTGTTCTGCGAGGTTCACAGGCTAGAGAATAAAATAGTCAAAGAAGTCGAATGTTTCATATGGCCAGTCGGCTGTTCTGCGATGATTTTTAAATTCAGAATAAAACGATCAAGGCAGTCGACTGTTACAATAGTCGGTCGACAGTGCTATTAGTTTTCAATTTCTCAAAAAAAATGTTTTCAGTTCCTTTTTATTTCCTTTTTGAAACATAACTTTCCAGATTACAACTACATTCAATTCCACCATAACCAATATTTTTAAAGGTGTTTTTCACTCTTTTAAAACATGTAATTAGCCATAGTTTGCATTTTATGAATACTATTTCGACATTTGAAAACCAATACATAATTGTTCATAACCAAAGATGTTTTCTCACACATAATTCACCACAATGATGTTCGCTTACCCATTGATAACTAAGATGTTTTTAGAGCACAAAATCAACTTCATAAGTGAGTAAAAACTTCCATTTTTATTAATTAATCTACACATGATACATTCATTTATTTATATGCAAAAGGACATTCTTTATCATTTTATTCAAATTTTCCACATGATAAATATCACAATAGGGAAATTCATTACATCTATTAACAAACAATTCAATCAATTCAATTAACACACTATTCTAATTTATCATTTTTAATCAATAAGCATGGCTCAATTCCTTACTAGTGAATTTCACATAATTGCAATTTAAACATAACTAACATGCATTCTTATGTTTATAACAATGAGAAACATACACTTTTACTCATAGGCAATAACTCTAGTAATCAATCAACACACGTTTGCTAATCAATAATTTTCTTCTAATTAGACAAGCATGTATTTCATTTCAACTAATAGTTAATAATAATAATTCAATTATCATTCCCTAGCACGAATTCCACTCTAGAAGTCATGAGAAACACTCACCTTTTGAAGAAAACCCAATTAAGAAAAATCCCCTAAAGCCTCCTAGATTGCGAGCGAGTGCCTTCTCCTCCTAGATTGCAATGCACGAACTTCTCCTCCTTGCTCCTTGCCAAAAACCGAGAGCCTCCAAGATTGGGGGGTTTGAATAGCCGACCTCCAAGGGGGAACACAACACACAACTCACACACTAATATGTATATATATCTCCTTTAATATTTGCTTGAGTGTAGAATACAAGTAGGAAGGGGGGGGGGGGGGGGGGGGGAGGGGGGGTATTTATACTAGTTTTGAAGTAGATTGGAGGGCTAGGATTGATTGGATAGTTGTAGAATGGAGGGTTAGGATAGGAGTAGAAGTTATAGCAACCACCCACACACAAATAAACTACCCATGCACACACACCCACTCTCCCATTCTCCATGCACCAACCGGCCCCTAATTAGTGTGCATTGCACACTACGTGCATCGCACGTGCCACCTAGTACCCTTATTTAGAAGTTTGTACAATTTAATTAATCAAAATTTTCACCATTTGTCTCTACATGACAAATGTGACCATTTAATTGATTTATTAAATTGGTGGGCTTCACAATTGGTGGGCTTAGGCTTGTGGGCCAAGACAACAAATTAATAATTAATTGAAGTTGGCTAAAACAATTAATTAGTGTTTTAGGCTTTTAGAACATAGGCTTTTAGAAAAATTAAGGAAAATAATTTTTCATACTAAAATGAGATTCTATATAAAATAAATAGATAATATACACATGAAGTTTGCACGTGTACAACACGTGAAAAATAATTTTTTTATTAAAAATAAAATTTTAGGGTATTACAACAACGGTACAAGATAATGCTTGAGATATCAGGATCCCGATCCGTTTCTTTTGGAAGTGCCTGTCCTTCTGTCGGAGCCTCATTGCCAACCCCGCGAATCGGGCTGGTGAGGCCCTGTGATGCACAGAGCGCGGTCGTAGGTATGTCTACCTTAGCAACACCGGGCGATCCTACGGAAGAGCAAACTCTTTTGGCCAATCTTGAACTGGTCTGTATTAAACCTGTGGCTCCGATACAGGAGCCCTAGGCCGATTGAGAATGATGTAATAAAGCCTTTCCTTGTAATGATACACTCTTTGATTGAAATAATAATAAGAACATGATTGTATCATTTTTGTGGATTCTTTTGGCGCGCATATACATCCGAACTCCGTGGGTGATTCTTTGTTATCCGGGCCGGGGGGGGGGAGGGGAGTACGATATGAGGGGTGAGGACTTGAAAATTGAGAGCTCTCATGAAACATCAAGTTGATAGAGGGATCCTGAATGACTGGTAAGGAAGGAGGTTTCATCTTTCAATGTCATAAAAGCGTATAGTAGACGTTTCGTTTTCAAATGCCCTTAATGCTCATCTTTTGGGCTGTATAATCCAACACTTCTGTGAGCTCTCGTTACTGGTGCATCCCCACCACCTTCTAACAGTTAGGGGTAACAGTGATGAATGTCGTTTTATCCCTAGTTGCCAGCGGGTGAAAGGGGGGTCGACTCGGAGTGCGAGGCTTAGGGAAGTTGCCGAAGGCGAATGTTGATAGTAAAAAATTTACCGAGGGTCCCTGTAATACCCCGGATAAAATAATACTTATATATATATATATATATATATATATATATATATATATATATATATATAATAAAACACAAAGAAAGCTATCAAGTGGCTCTCCTTCAATCCCCCTAAAAATTAAAGGTCCAGATCTAACCGCACAAAACATATTTTCCCTCCAAAAGTTTCCCCCCAAAACTCAAATTCAAATCCTCCACCCTAAACAATTCCAATATTTATTTAATTATTTTTTTTCTCTCTCTTTCCTTCCCTCATCTATTCAAAAAATTAAGAAAATAAAAAAAATTAAAATTTTTTTAAAATAAAAAATTTAAAAACTACAAAAATTAAAATTTTAAAAACTTTTAAAATAATTCAAAAAAATTATATAATATGTTTTTTGCTCTATGTTTGCTACTTCAATTAATTTGCTGGACCTCCAAAACTATTTTATATGATCAAACAAGGTGCACCGTGCCGAAGACGTGCCGTAGGCATGTGTCAACGGGCAAACCTAGTATATATATATATATATATATATATATATATATATATATATATATATATATATATATATATATATATATATTGTATTATTAATTATTTTGCTTGATTTATATAAATATGTATATGAATGGTTCAGTTCATAATTGTGCATATGAATGAGAGAATTGATACTAATACATATACTACTATATATGTATGATACATAAGCAAGTATTTATTTGTATAATACTACACCAAATATATTTTTGCCATGCACTCAAATCTAACCACTCATCGCACCTCCATCTTGATCAATGGCTAAGACTGAGCCATGGGAAAACTAACTCTTAAGAAACTATGAGCCAAGAGCATGGTTTATACAAAACCACCTTGACACTTGGCTTGACACCCAGCCCCCCCCCCCCCCCCCCCCCCCTCTTGTCTCTTCATGCCGGCCACCCCCCTAGCACCCCCCCCCCCCCTCCTCACTTCACCTTTTCATTTAAGCACTCTCCCTCACTCTCATTTCAGAATGTTTCTGAAAATTTCCTAGTGCAAGAAAGAAGGAAGAGAGTGAGAGAAAGAGGAAGAGAAGGTGCAAGAAGAAGAAGGCCAAGGATTAACCATTCCAGGCTTCATTGAAGGGTGGGGAGTTCTCTAAACTATATAATCTTGTGTCTTGTTTGATTCTTGAATGAAATTAGTAGTAGGAGTAATGGTTTGACTGATAGGGATAGGTTGTTCAAAAATCTCGACCTGAAAACAGAAAACTCAGTTGCATGCTTGGATTCTCGAATTTCCAGAAAGCAACGTAGTTAGGATCTGACCATGGAACTTTTACAGCATGATCTTATAAATGTTTGAGACTACTCGATTTATTTCATATTTTTCTGATTTTAATTGTTATTTTAAAAAAATTCACTTTTGTTGACTGGGTCGTATGGCAGAGACTGGTTCTGTCATTTACCCAACCTGAGATTAAAAGAATTTTGTGAATTTTCGGAGCATGATCTTAAAGGAAAATTTTTACCATAGCATCCTATGTGTGTCTGAAATATGGGGAAAACATTTGAAAATGTTTGGCTAACATTTGACGTGTCTTCAAAAATTATTGGTACTGGGTTTTATATCATGATCCGGAAAACAAAGAACGTTTCTGTTCAAGGTTTGAACATGCATAGCTCTCTGAGAATTTAGTATTGATGTTAGAATTCTGAATGAAAGTTGAGCATTATTGTATCTAGTATCAGAATCTAAAACTTTCATAACTATTGGACATGTGTATGATTTAATATGGGATTTTAAGTGAACTATGTGTTGTATGTGGGCTGAAATGATATATGGTTGAACTTGTAGCTCTATAGCACTGTGAAGTTAAAATATGAGAAAGTGAATAACTAAGAAGTTATAGTAGACATTCTAAGCTTTCCAACAAGTGTTGTATCAAGAAATTCCTGCAAGTATTGCAATAATTATGATTTTTATAAGATGCGACAGAGACCAGTTTACCAGCTATAGGCTCTGTTTGTTAATCACCTCATATATGTTTCTGTACATCTTAGAAGGATAAGTGTTTTTACAGTATCAAATGAAATAATTTGGAAATGTGACCAACTAGGAAGTTGTAGAAGACATGTCCAGCTTTCCATAGAATCTAGATTTGTGTCATTCCGATAAGAGAGTGGGTTTTTATGCTATCGGTAAGGTGCAACCCTTGTACAAGGAGTACACAGGCTGATGATTGTAAGGATTTTTAGAGCAACTAGATGGATGAATCTGATGAAATGGTCAACTAGAGATTTTGTAGCCTAGATTCTTAGCTTTCCAGAATGGGTAAGAACACCCAAATCCGAGTCATATTGTGAGAGTTATGACCCTTCTAATTTCTGGACAGAATCAACTTAGTATTGAAATTCTAATTTTTGACTAAGTATTGAGTGTACAAATTTCCCGCTTGTAATTAAGGGTTAATGGTCTTACTATTGGGGTTAATTGGTGATATTACTTATCTTAATGTGGTTAAACTCCTGTTGAGGACGATTGTGACTTGAGTTGTTATTAGGGTAGAGTGATACCCTACGGCTATCAACCCTAGGCAAATTGGAAACTTCCGCCTCGACGTTGGATGTCCAATTGGTGCTGCCAAATCATGCCAATGGAGGGTGAACGCAGACCGTGGAGATGGACTAAATCCAAGATAGGAAAAATGGCGAGCAGGAAAATGCATCGCCGGGTCCACAAGGTGGTAGGCGAATGTGAGGGTTGGAGTAACCCTATATCACCTTACTTGATTTAATAATTAAAATAAGTTTGGATAAGAATAATGTGTCAGATATCTGTAACTTGCACTAGTACTAGTAGACCGTAGTCGGGTATTGTACTTTTCCTTTTATAAGGATACAGATTGTGTTCTCAGGTATTGAGATCATGAATCTCGTATTGAGATCATGAAAGTGGCGAGCAGGAAAATGCGTCACCGGGTCCACGAGGTGGTAGGCGAATGTGAGGGTTGGAGTAACCCTATATCACCTTACTTGATTTAATAATTAAAATAAGTTTGGATAAGAATAATGTGTCAGATATCTGTAACTTGCACTAGTACTAGTAGACCATAGTCGGGTATTGTACTTTTCCTTTTATAAGGATACAGATTGTGTTCTCAGGTATTGAGATCATGAATCTCGTATCTCGATCTGTTAATTCCTGAAGAGCTGGGATAAAGAACGGGAGAGAAACTCTTGGCGGATAGGGGGATTTGACCCTCGAGGTTGTCATGTTGTTATGCGCATGGACACAAACGGATGGGGCTGCTGTCTCATGGATCTTGACGTCATGGGTGCTTGAATTTGTACCTTTAAGTTCATCACGGCTTTTTGAGTGAGGTCTGGGCACCAAGCACTATGTGGCAAATGCGATCACCGCTAGAGTGACTGCAGTAATGGGCGTTACCGAATAACTGCAACCTCCTCAGACACGGTAAATCTATTAGGAACAGGACAAGTACAAGAGTAGGATTCATGGTGAGGGTTCGAAACTTTAAGATTGGAGATAGACAGCTAGATTTGGGGCGTATATAGTATGATATGCATGCATTTCCCAAAGTTTTGCTTGCAATAGAATATGGCATGTGACTGGTGCATTTAATTGTTAGATCATGACATACAACAACACTATAACCTGAATCCATTAATCCTCTGTTTCACATCACTTTTCTCTTTTGCAAAAATTATGATTTGTGGCTGCAAGTTTGGAGATCGCTGCTATTATTAGCGTTGCGTAAGTATATGTACTAACATTCCCCACCTTTTAGGTATCGGGAACCAATCCACAGGTACAACAGAGCTTGAGTTAGTCCAAGCATCCAAGTGACAATATTCAAGTGTTATTTGTAATTTGTAAATCTTGTAACATTCTATTGGACATTATAACACTTATAATTGTAACTATTACATGGAATAAAAGTTTTAATTTTCCTGTATTTTTCTGCGATTGTAACTATTTGAAGTTCGAATTCTGGATTGTGTCCCAAATTTTCAATATAGGGATTTTGGGCGCTACAGAGTTTGTATCAGAGCCAACTTCAAATATTAGTCCAACACAACAGGAAAATTAGACTTGAATGCGCTGCGAGAGTTGGGTTTAATCAGATAGTTGAAGATTATAATTCATATTGTTGCTTTTAAAAATTATGATTTATAAATTTTCTATATCTGAACTAAATCCCATATTTTCTCTTGTAGATGCCGAGCATGAATGATGGACATTCGAATGGTTGGGCAAATGGAAATGGGCATGCACCTGCACTCCCACCTCCACCTCCACAACCCACAGTTGTGGAGCAGGCGATCAATCAGTTATTCTAGGATCTGGTTGCATATCAATTGAGCCACGGGAAACTGGAAGACCGGTTCGAGAATCTCGCTCATGCATTGATAGTCACCGATAGGAGGGTGGCCAAGCTTGAGAGAACCAAACGAAAATGGAAGGCGATAATGATACTTTTAAGGCACCGATACAAGGAGAGATTGGGGCAACTGCAGACTCGATATCTGGAGCTGAGGTCTCAGGTTGCTGATATGCAGGACCTGTTGGACAAGATGAACACCGGGGAGAGTTCTGAGACTGGAGACCAGTTGGGGGCAGGAGAGTAGTGATCTCTCTATCTCTCTTAGTATTATGGGATTTTTTTTTGTTGTACATACAGGACAAACTTTTTGAATAGCTAGACTGACATGATATTTTGAATGGGTATGTTATGAACCCATTAGAAGGATGACATGACTGTATTAATGGAAATACCATTTGTAACAGTTTTTTGTATGAATGGAACTAGTATATTTTTTTACCAGTACTAGTGTGATATGGGTTTACATTACTGTTGTAATTTAGTCATATAAGCACTGTTCTAAAAATCGGTCTAGCCTGCCGCCTAGGCGGTGCCTAAGCGCTAGGCGGTCCCCAGGCGACTCGCCTAGGCCCTGGGCATTTGAAAATTTGGATTGGCCTATTGGGCGGGTCCAGGTGGGTCTAGGCGGGTCTGGCGGGCTAGGCGGGTTGGGCGGCCTAGGTGGATCTGGGTGGCCTAGGAGGGCCTGGATCATAAAATAGAGCTTAACCTGATCTGACCCAATCTGGACCCGTTTAAAAATAATTTTCGTGGCTATAAGTAGTTAGAGACTTGGTAGTAGTAGTAGTAGTAGTAATAGTTCTTAGGTGGTGTCTTTTACTTGTAGACTTGTAGTAGTATGTGTGGTCTGCTTGTTTGTTTTCATCTTGAGGATTTGGCGTTGTTGTTCCGATCAACTTATCAATGAAACATGATGACAACAATCTTCCTATATTCAAATATATATATATATATATATATATATATATATATATATATATATATATATATATATACTTATATAACTACTACATATTTAGACAATCATCAGATTAGAAAAAGATGGCTTCTTTATTTTTTCCCAAAATTGTTTTCATAGAAGAACACACAACCCAACATTACAAATTGTAAGTTGGAATTCACAGAAAACCACTAGTACAACATTGTTTACCCTCAAGATATCAAATCTACCGATGTTTTTGATTATGAAAAGAT
This sequence comes from Hemerocallis citrina, assembly GCA_017893485.1. Taxonomy (NCBI): domain Eukaryota; kingdom Viridiplantae; phylum Streptophyta; class Magnoliopsida; order Asparagales; family Asphodelaceae; genus Hemerocallis; species Hemerocallis citrina. The sequence continues at coordinate 263,052,275 of CM030362.1, read as the reverse complement.
AAGTCAATCCATATTTTAAGAAGATAGACTAGAACTAGTATAATAGTTTATTTTCTCGATAAATCTAATTAAGACATGAAAAATTCTGATGAGAAGCAATACCTTATCCTGACAAATCATTGCTCTACCCAAATCTATAACTAAAACCAATACCTTGATGCAATTGTGTCTTTTAGACTATCTAAAGCTCATCTTACAATAGCAAGGAGAAAAATCAAGAGTAAGAATGAAGAGCAATAAAAAGCATGATAATGCATGATGGAACAACAAAACAAAACCAAAAGATAAATTGGGGAAAAAATAAACTAAAATAAAATAAAATAAATAAACAAATAAAGAAATAAACGTCTAGTGCCTAGCCGCTTAGGTCCCGCTTACAAGGTCTAGGCGCTAGGCCCCCATCGGCCGCCCGACTACCGCCTAGCGACTTTTAGAACAATGAATATAAGTATTAGTATCCAGATGACAGGAAGAACAAGAAGTAGCCAGAGCGATCAAATTGAAGCTGAAGGCAGTGGGGCCAATGGTACTGGCCTCGATGTGAGAGAAGAATTTGCTCGAGTGTACCAGATGATAGGAGCATTTGTGGAAGCTAGCAGAATCCAAGCACCACCAGGAGTTTTTGCAACCACAGAGCCGGTAAAGATGGTGGAAATGTTCAAGAGAATGAAACTGCTAGTCTTTGAAGGACAGGCCGACCCAACAGTTGCTGACGACTGGATACGTCAGGTAGAAACGGTATTCGAAGTAATGAGGCCTCCAGAAGACAGCAAGGTCCGTCTAGCCACAATCTTTCTGGAGAAGGACGCCGGAGTATGGTGGCAGACTGTGAAGCGTGGTCTTGGAGAATTCTTCTCTCACATTTATGGTGGCAAATTCTTGGGAAGATTTTCTTGAAGAATTCTGACAACACTATTTTTCTTTGGACGTGCAGGAAGAAAAGACAATGGAGTTCCACAACTTGAAGCAGGGGAGTATATCTATCAGGGAATATGAGATGAAGTTTTCCCAGCTATCACAATATGCACCAGAAATGGTCCAGGAGGAAACAAAGAAAGCCTAGAGGTTTGAGCAAAGGCTTAGGCTCGGACTGAGGTCAAGGATGGTCCCGCTAGGCATCTGCAGGGTCGACATGCTAGTAAGGCGAGCTACGATAACGACGATGGACATGAATCAGAGTCAATCATCGCAAGGAAGAGCTGAGATTTGGAACAAGGAAAAGAGATCCACCCCAACATCCAAATTCAAGAAGCATGGAAAGGGCCAGAAGTTTCAGAAAACCAGTGTAGAGGCAGGAGAGTACAAGCCTGGAAGCTGTTTTTTCTGTGGAGAGCTGGGGCACTATAAGGACCATTACCCCAGAAGGAATGTACAGAGATGCTTCCAGTGCGGACAAGAAGAGCACATTAAGCCAGATTGTCTCCAAAATCCAAGGAGCAGCAACAAGGCAGGGTCGGGAACAACCGACAAAGGAAAGAAGCCAATGCATCAAGGAAGAGCATTCGCTTTGACCGAGAAGGATGCATAACATGATGAAGGGGTAATCACGGGTATGTGAAGAAGTAATGTAATAAAGTTTTAAGTTGTATTTTTGGTTTTTTGTGGGAAGTTTGATGAAGGATGAACTTTTTGTAACAGGATATATATATATATATATATATATATATATATATATTGTTACCGCTGATTTCGGTGTGGGGGTAAACAGATAGAATTTGTGAGTCCGAGAGAAACCTGAACAGTTGACTCAGCCTTCTTGCTCCCGCCGCAACCTGCAAGGAAGTGCGAGACACCGGGGTTGATTCCGGCGACGCACCCTCCGACGCTCTTGTCAGTAATCAGGAAAAGATTAAGAAAGAGCTTAAGTGGTGAAAAAGTGATTAACCTGGTCTTGGTGGTAGAGGAGTTGTATTTATAGTCACCTTTGGAACGGTTAGGATCCTGATTTCCTGCCTAACAGCCAGGAGGAAAATCCTCCTATTCTGTTTTGGGAAATTAGGCCCTGATTCCCTGGTGAGAGCCAATCAGGCTTATTGATTTGATTTAGTCAAATCAGTGGCCTTGATTCTCCTCATGGTGAACCGGGCTTGTATCGGGTCGGGACCTGTGCCCAGTTGAAGTGGATCTATTCGCGGGTGGTTGGTTCTGTGAGAAGGAGGCCCAATACCCGTTTTGGATCCATCTGTATGTGAAATTACCTTTTTACCTCCGTGCTTCAAGATTCGTGCTCGATCTGGACGGTCCCGATTTAACCCCATTTTTAGCCATATCACGAGCCCCCCACTCCTAAAGACTGAGTGTGATCAGACTTTGAGGAGTAGTCTAGCTGTTTTAGTGGCTGGTGGAGTCGTATCGGAGTCCAAATGTGGGATTTTGAATCTAGAAAGGGGGTAGTGAGGTAACTTTTGACGCCGCTGGCTGTTCTCTGGTCACATCGGGTATTTAAGGGTTTTTATCTATTTTTTCGGACTATTTATTTAATTTTGCGACGTGTTCACTAATCGTTCGGGGGCCTTTAACGGTACATTCTAGGTAATAATTGTTCGTTTAGGGGTTCGAAAATGTCCCCCCAAATTTCCAATTATTTTCCAGAATTTTTAGTTAATTTTTCCGAATTTTTAGCAATTTTTTCGCAATTTCTAAATAAATAGAACGATTTAAATAAATAAAAAATGATTTAAATACCGATTGATGACGTGGCTCGATCTGAGCCGTTGATCATGGACGAGCGCGAATTTCGGGAAGATCTGATGGCTGTTACCGCTCGGCAGCGTTTTTCTCCGTTTACGAGCTCGAAAAGGCGCTTGCTCGGCTGCCAACCGGAGGTAGGGGGTCCGGCAGGCCGAGCGACGTGGCGCTATCTGAGCTGTCGGATGCTTGTGCGCATCTCGAGGCAGCGCGGTTCCCAAGAAAATGCTATCTTGTCTTTTAGCGCACGTGGCGCAATCTGGGCCGTTCATCATTGGGATTGCGAATTTCTGAGAGATCCAACGGTTTAAGTAGCTCGGTGTCTTTTTTCTCCATTTACCAGCTCGGGAAGGCACTTGCTCGGAAGCCGACCGAGGGAGCGTGGCTTCGGTCGTCCGAGCGACGTGGCGCTATCTGAGCTGTTGGATATTGGCACGCATCTCAAGACGGGCGCAGCTCCCAAGAAAACGTTATCTTGTCGTTTAGTGCTCTCGGCGAGATCTGGGCCTTCTGATCGAGATCAGGCGCAAAAGTTGAGGGGAAAGTGAGTTTTCCCTGTTTACACGCTCGGGAAGGCACTTGCTCGGCGGCCGACCAAGGGCCTGTGGTTTTTGGCAATCCGAGATGGCTCTGTGCCCGATGGTATTAATGGTGCTTCGGGACTTGCGCGGCGTTCCGCCTTCCCAATGTCATTAAGGATAACTCCCTTAATTAATGCGCGGCGTTTCAACTTCCGAGGGTCATAATGGCTGGTTCTTGGAGGCAGGCTATAAGTACCCCACTCCCTTTGTCATTTCAATCACCATCAGCATAGAGTTTCACACCTCGGAGGTATCTGCCCTGGGTAGCTTCTCCTTTGAGGCCCGGGGGGGTGGTTGCTCTTCTGCCTGGTTTTCCCTCTGTTTCTGACGGCCCCAAAGTGGATGTCAGGAGCGGGGGGGAACGAGGCAGTAGTGGCGACGACCGTAGCTCGGACCCGAGGGATGAGTTGTTTCAGAAGGACGAGTGGTCGCCCTGTTGTCTTGTTCTTCTCCCGTTCCTCACTGCTCCGAAGGGGATGTCGGGAGCGGGAGGGAATAAGGCAGTAGTGGCGACGATCATAGTCCGGACCCGAGGTGTGGGACACTTCGGAAGGACGGGTGGTCGTTCTTCCACCAAGATCTTCTGCTTTCTTTGGTCGCTCCGAAGTGGGTGCCTAGGTAGGCGGAGATCTTGGTGGAAGAGGTGATGATCCATGTCCGATGCCGATTTCCGGACCATCCGAGTCCGTTTGTTGCAACTGTGAAGGCGCTGTTGCCAGAGTCCTCTGACAAGCCGAGCCTTCCAGTTGCAACCAACTAGCTCAGAATGGTGCGCTTCTCCACCATGAGTCGTGGCTCGGGCTTCCCGACCGTCCGAGCCCGTTGTTAGCAACTGTGAAGGCGCTGTTGTCAGAGTCCTCTGACGAGCCGAGCCTTCCAGTTGCTACCAACTAGCTCGGAATGGTGCGCTTCTCCTGATCTCTGAGTGTTGATGGGCCCCCTCCCATCTCTGTCTTCCTTCCGGGCTGATGGCTTCTGATGGATGTCAGCCCGGAGGAGTTAGAGATGGGGGGAGTGCCGATCTGTTTCTGATCGGGGCCCGTGGGTCGGCGGAGTACCGACTGAGGCACGGGACCTGGGGGGTGCTCGCCGAGGGCAGTGCCTTAAAACTTTGAATCAAAATTTTCCTGGTTCCTTTAGACATAGGTGGGGCATCTGAGGGTTCAATCGTCCGAGCGACGTGGCGCACCCTGAGCCGTTGGATGATGGCGCGCATCTCGAGACGGGCGCAGCTCCCAAGAAAATACTATCTTGTCGTTTAGTGCTCTCGGCGAGATCTGGGCCGTCTGATCGAGATCAGGCGCGAAAGTTGAGGGGAAAGTGAGTTTTCCCCGTTTACACGCTCGGGAAGGCACTTGCTCGGATTCTGACCGGACCCTATTGCCGGCATGTTCGGATTGCTTGTAGCTCGGATTCAGATTCCCTGGAGCCGAGCTAGTTGACTTGGTGACGGAGATAGTGGTGATGGGCCTTCGCGACGTTTCGAGAGCAGCCCAAAAGTCGCAAACTTTCGTTTGGAAGTCCAAGGGACGTCCCATTTCTACTATAAATCTTCACCCCCCCTTAGACCAAGTCTCACTTTTCACTTTTACTCTCTCTCTTCAGTTTTTACTTTGCTTCGAAGTTTTTAGCTCTCTGGTGGCGTTGCTAGCTGTCGCGGTAGCATTCCTAGTTTTCGGCGAACTTTCCGACCGCACCTGTCACTTCAAGGTCAGTCTCTTTCCCTTCTCTTTTAGGAAAAATGGTTAAGATTTCAGCTGAGACCCCCGCCTCGAAGCAAGCCGTTGGCCGAGGGGATAAAGGGAAGGGAGTAGTGGAGCCGAGCGAGCAAGACGTCGTTCGTCCGGATAAAGAGGGTGAAGTGGCTGAAGTGCCCGAGGAAGTCGTGGCGGAGTCCCGAAAGGGTAAAGCCGTGATCACGATAGTGGAAACACCGAAGAGAGCGGGGGCGTTTGGTCGGCAGCCCATCGCCGTGTCGAGCGTAGGAGGCGTCCGGGATTACGCCGAGGATACCTTGGAGAGAGTTACTCAAGGTACGGCTAAGCTGGTGGAGGAGAACGAGCCTAGGGAGCTGTCCGAGGTTGACCACAGGATCTCGACTCTTACCGAGACCGATCTTCGTCTGATCCAAGAGGGTTTCCGAATCCCGCTTGAGTATGTACTGCTCCTTCCTGGGCCGGGGTTCCGAGCCAACACAAAGTCCTCGTCGGACGTATGTGTCTTTCCGGTCGACTCCCTCATTGCCGGGCTTCGCTTTCCCCTCCACTCGTTCGTGGTTGAAGTCTTGGTCTGGTACGGTTTGAGTCCCGCCCAACTGATGCCGAACACATGGAGGCACGTCGTGGCGTTCGTCCTTCGATGCCAAGAGGTCGGCGCCAAGCCGACTATGTTCCTCTTCCAGAGTCTTTTCCGAACTTGCCAGCCGAGGCGGGACGAGCAGAGGTTTTTCCTTTCTCCTCGGACGGGAGTTAAGTTGATCGAGAACCCGGACTCGATCAAACATTGGAAGGAGAAGTACTTCCTCGTCCGAGCTCTGACACCATGGGTGATACCGACGGTTTGGGCGAAGGAAGGTCTGCCCAAGCGGACTAAGAGAGAGGTGCCGCTGAGTGATGAGGACAAGGAGGTCCAGAAGAAGCTCCTCGCCCTGCCAACGCTAAGCTGGAAAGATATCACGGAGGAGCATCTGTTCCGTGGGGGTCTCAGTCCGATCGACCCTCGTATGCTTCTGGTATTTGTACTCTTTGTTTAAAGTTCATGAAAATTTTTCTAAGTTTTTTCATTTGGCTTTTGCAGAGACGATGAAGCTTGATTACAAGGCTCTGGTGGCGAAGGGCAGGGCTGAGCAGGAGAAGAAGAAGAGGCCGTCGGCAGTGCCTCAGGATAGCCGAGCTTCGAAGAAGCCCTCGATTGTGAAGGCTGCCGACCAACCAAAGGTCGCGGTCCTCAAGGAGGGGGAGATCGAGGTCCTTGTCTCTCCGACGAAGGTCGTGGTCCCCGAGCAGGGGGGGTCGTGGTCTCCGATTCCCTCGCCTCGGATGCACCTGCCTAGACCCCGAAGGCGGATGCTCCCGGTTCGTCGAGCAGCGTGTTCGGGGTGAAGGATGCGCTGTCCCTCCCAGTTCCGCCCCTTACCGCCGATGCGGAGAAGATCTTGACCGAGCGTCATAAGCAGATCTTCGTCCCCGACTGGCAGGTGATGAACGTCGATGGCTTCTTGGGCGACGGGAACATCTGCATGGAGGCGGTGAGGCACCTGCCGACCCCGAAGGATCGAGCGACCCTGAAGGCCGGGATGGCAGGGGACGCCGTGATGCAGATTGCCCGGAATACCATGTCGGTAAGTAGGCCGAACTCTTCTTCGTCCAAATTTCTTCCTTAGAATTTCTCCAAGTTCTTGGATTCGGATTTTAACGTGTTGTTCTCTTTCAGACCCTCTGCCACTTCAATTTCCTGGTCGAGGAGTTGGCGAACAAGGAGCAGGAGAAGGAGTGGGAGAGGGCGGAGCACGTCAAGGTCGCGAAGCAGCTTGATGACGAGCTGCTTCTCTCGACGAAGAGGGCTGCCGAAGTAGGAGGGTTGGAGAAGCAGCTGGCCGACGCCATTCAGCTGTGAAAGGACACGGCGGCCAAGCTTGAGGCCTCGGAGAAGGAGGTGGCCGAGCTGAATGATACGACGGCCAAGCTCGAGGCGTCGGTGAAGGAGGCAGCCGAGCTGAAGGAGGAGCTGGCCAAGGCTCGGTCGGAAGCGGAGGATGCTCGGAAGAGGGCCGAGAAGATCAAGGCCAAACACCTCAGGAAGGTGAAGAAGGTGAAGAAGGCCGTGCAGGAGGAGGCCGCGCTGCACATGCTCCAGAACATGGTGGATGCCTACGGCCGAGCCCTGCAACATGTGGTCGCCAAGAACCCGGGCTTCGACACGTTCTCCTACAACTTTTACGACCTCGTGGAAGGGGAGGAGGGTGTCCCCGAGGGGTTGCTCGACCCCGAGGGGGAGACGGAACCCGTCGAGGACCCATGGAAGGCCGAGGCCGAGGAGGAAGAGGAGGACGACTCCGAGGAGGAGAGCAGGAGCGAAGGCGGAGGCGGGGGCGATGGCGAGGACAAGGCCGGGGGGTCGACGGACCCGAACGACAAAAAGATCGACCCCTGACTCGGTTGTCTTTTTTCTTTTTTGTCTTTTTTTGTAAGCCTAACTGCGGACTGGCCACCGCTGTTGTAGAACTTTCTCTTTGAATCTTGAATGAAAAAATGTTTTGTTTGGCCAAAATTTGTCCAAGTGTTGAGTCTCGGATTTAGTGTTTGATTTGGCATAAATTTCTTCAAGTGTTGGGCCTCGGATTTATCTCTGCTTTTCAGGTGAGATTCGGTCCGATCACGGAGGTTGTATACCTTCGGAAGGAGCTGGTGAAAACGAAGGACGAGCTCTTTCAGAGCCGGTATAATCGATTTCTCCTGCTCGGCAGGCTGGAGGAGACGAAGGCAGCTCTACGGAGGTATTGTCGCGAGCTGTGGCAACTACGGAAGCACCCCCCGGCTCCTTGTCCCGAAGGCGAAGTCGAGAGTCTCCGTAGAGAGCTCGCTGCCGCCGAGCAGAAGAATGACGACCTCTTGGCTGAGGTCCAATACTTGGAGTTAGCGGAGAAAGAACGTTCGGCGGAGGGAGAGAAGCTGACTTCCGAACTGGAGAAAGCGTCAACCGAGCGCAAGAGGCTATCAGCCGAAATCGACAGGCTCAGAAGGATCACAATAGATAGGGGGATTGAGGTCACCCATTACCGACGGCTTGCGGCTGATAGTACCAATGCCTCGGGCTCGTTGAGGGCCCCTCGACCGAAGAAGTTGGCGAAGGACGACGTCTTGAGGGATAGAATTATCGAACTGGAGGAGGAGATCGCGTCGCTCAAGCTCGTGCCGGAGAGAGCTAATGTCCGCAGCACGTCGTGCACTCGCGAGGAGAGCGAGAGGGGGATTACGTTTTACGAACTTGCGACGCGCTCGCCTATGACCAGGCGGAGTCCGGCCGATGCTTAAAGTAGCGCGGCTGTCTCGTCGAGCGGTGCCTCGGTCGGCGTCGCTGTTAGGACTAGCAGTGAAGGGGGATCGCGCTTCGTTGGTTTAGGGTCGAGCTCGGAGGGCAGGCCTCGTCGTCCTCGCGTTTCCCTAAACCGAAGCATTCCCCTTCCGAAGAGGCCCTGATCATGTTGTTTTCCATTTTTGTTGGTTGTTGTAAAAACCTAATTATGGGGTCGGCTCGGCTGTCTGTAACACTATCATGTCTGAATGCGAATCTTTTTTAGAAAATTTTCAAGTGTTAGACATCGGCAGTATATTGAAATTATGTTATTCGTTTTCCCTTCCTTTCAGCTCGTGGTGACGATCCATGGCTCGGACTCTGAACGTCCGAATGATGACTCCGAATCTGAGGCCACTTCTGGGACGGTGGTTCTGAGCCCTAGGAGCGCCGATCTGAAGTTACGCCGGGCTGAGAGTGAACGGGCCCACCTTTCATCCGTCCTCGATCTCCGGGAAGCCGAGATCCAACGCTTGGAGAATAGGATCGTCGAGCTGAGCCCCGCAGGAGGGGATGAAGACTCACAAACCGCATTCAGCAACGCTCTTCGGGTCAAATGCATTCGGCACAACCAGTCGAAGATTATTGCCGAGCGGGATGACTTGCTTTCGGAGATTCGGCACTTGCAGGCTGTCATGGCGAAGCTCCGGGGGGATGCAGAGGAGCTGCCAGCCGAGGAGGACGAACAATCCAGTAAGGATGTTTCTATATGAGAGACAAGTGTAGTGGGTCGGGCGTTGTGTGTTTTGTTTGCTAGCACTTTGTAATGGAATGTTTTGTATTATGCGCCGACCATTAATAAAATTCCCTTTCATTGCTTTGCATATTTGTCTTTGCTTATAACTGTGTCGGTCGTGCCGAGATCTTTGAACCGAGCATGTTTGTTTAACCGAACGGGTCCCCATGAGTACGGTATTTTGTCGTTTAGCGGCTCTGACACGGTACGGTACGAATTCCTAGGCGGCTCTGCGGCGTCTGCGCCCAAGAAAGTGCTATTTTGTCGTTTAGAGCAGGTGGCGAGATCTGAGCCGTTGAACGTAGGCACGAATCTCGAGGCGGCTCAGTCCCCAAGAAAATGTTATCTTGTCGTTTAGCGCGGGTGGCAAGATCTGAGCCGTCTGATCGAGATCATGCACGAAAGTTGAGGGGAAAGTGTGTTTTCCCCGTTTACACGCTCGGGAAGGCACTTGCTCGGGAGCCGACCGAAGGTGTGGGTCTTCGGGCTTCGGCTAATAGTTAGGAGAGTTCGGATTATGTGTTCCGGACCTTGGGTATAGTTCAACGGTTGTGTGAGCAATTCCGAACGGCGATCTACCCCTGATTCGTCCGGAGACGAGCCGAGGAGGTAAAGTCGAGCCGAGTGTTGGACTCCGAACCATCGGTATAGTTCAACGGCTGTGGGAGTAATTCCGAACGGCGATCTACCCCTGGTTCGTCCGGAGACGAGCCGAAGAGGTAAAGTCGAGCCGAGTGTTGGACTCCGAACCATCGGTATAGTTCAACGGCTGTGGGAGCAATTCCGAACGGTGATCTACCCCTGGTTCGTCCGGAGACGAGCCGAGGAAGTAAAGTCGAGCCGAGTGTTGGACTCCGAACCATCGGTATAGTTCAACGGTTGTGGGAACAATTTCGAACGGCGATCTACCCCTGATTCGTCTGGAGACGAGCCAAGGAGGTAAAGTCGAGCCGAGTGTTGGACTCCGAACCATCGGTATAGTTCAACGGCTGTGGGAGCAATTCCGAACGGCTATCTACTCCTGGTTCGTCCGGAGACGAGCCGAGGAGGTAAAGTCGAGCCGAGTGTTGGACTCCGAACCATCGGTATAATTCAACGGCTGTGGGAGCAATTCCGAACGGCGATCTACCCCTGGTTCGTCCGGAGACGAGCCGAGGAGGTAAAGTCGAGCCGAGTGTTGGACTCCGAACCATCGGTATAGTTCAACGGCTGTGGGAGCAGTTCGGAACGGCGGTCTACCTCTGTTCCGTCTGGAGACGAACCGAGGGAATGAGGCCAAGCCGAACGTGGACTCCGAACCATTGGTTGAAATCACAATATAAAAGGCAGGTGATAAGAGGGGAGAAAAACATGCGGATTCACAAACATAATAGAGCTTTCTTTATTGATATTTGACGGCGAACCGTTTTACATAGTACAATTTATGAAAAAATGGGTTACAAGTCGGAAGACCGGAATGGCTCGATACTCCTTGTTACTTAGAGTGGCGTCGGGGCGCTCTCTTGGTATTTTAGGAGGTGGTCGGCATTCCAGGTCCTCGGAAGCTCTCTGCCCTCTAGGTCTTCGAGGCGATATGTTCCAGGCATAACTACCTTTGTGATCCTGTACGGCCCTTCCCAGTTCGGAGCGAGCTTGCTCTTCTGACTGGGGAGGGATATAGCTAGCTTTCTCAAGACCAAATCTCCTTGCTTAAGGTTGGCAGGCCGGACCTTCCTGTTGTACGCCAATTCAACTCTTCTTCGGTAGGTATGCTGCCGAATCGATGCCCTTTCCCTCAGCTCGTCTATCAAGTCCAATTCTGCTCTGAGGTCTCTGGCATTCTGTGCTTCGTCATAGGCTGTGAGCCGAGGGGAAGGTATTCCGACCTCAAGAGGTATCACGGCCTCGGACCCATAGGTGAGGTTGAAAGGGGACTCGCCCGTGGGGGTCCGTTTGCTCGTGCGGTAGTTCCATAGGACGTTGGGGAGTTGGTCGACCCATAAGCCCTTGGAACTCTTGTCGAGCCTTTTCTTGATACCTGCGAGGATCTTTCGGTTGGCGTTCTGCCTATCCGTTCTACTGAGGATGGGAGACGGACGAGAAGCGCTGCTGAATGGCCAGGTCGTCGCATAGAGCTCGGAACGCTGCGCCTGTGAACTGAGTTCCGTTGTCCGTTATGAGGACCTGGGGGACTCCGAACCTGCATATGATGCTCTTCCAGAAGAACTGTACCACTTTGCTCTCGGTTATAGTGGCGAGGGGCTCGGCCTCGACCCACTTCGAGAAGTAGTCGATAGCTACGACCAAGAACCTGAGCTGACCCGGAGCTGGAGGGAAGGGCCATAGTAAGTCCATGCCCCACATTGCGAAGGGGATGGAACTTGATAGGGAGGCGAGGTTGGCCTGAGGGAGGCGTCGGATGTTAGAGTGTCTCTGACAGGAACTGCATTGTCGAACGTGTCGCTCGGCGTCTTGAAGTAGGGTTGGCCAGAAATACCCATAATTCAAAGCTTTTCGGGCCAAGGACCTAAATCCCGAGTGCGCCCCTCCGATGCCTTCGTGGAGCTCTCGCAGGGCATATTCGGCTTGATCCGGAGAGAGGCACCTCAAGTACGGTCGGCCGTCTATTTGAGAGAAAGAGCGTTTGTAAAGGATACCCTCGATTAGGACAAACCACTCGGCCCGGGTCCTGACTCGGCGAGCCTCTTTGGGATCCGAAGGCAGAACTCCATCCCTTAAGAATTCTGTCAATGGCTTCATCCAATCGTCTTGTAGCATGACTGGCAATGACTCCGCCGAGGCGGGCGGCTCATCTTCGATGCTCGGCTTAGAGAGGACTTCAATCAGCACGGTCTGTTCGAGACCTTGAAGTGAGGACGAAGCCAATTTGGAGAGGGCATCAGCCTGTGAGTTTTCTTCCCGAGGGACTCGTTCGATGGTGGCCTCTTCGAACCGGCTCAGGAGGTCCCGGACCTTGGCGAGGTACTTCGCCATTCGCTCGTCTCGGGCCTCATATTCGCCCGAGACCTGGTTCACGACTAATTGGGAGTCACTGTGAATCCGAAGGCGTTGGGCTCCAGCACTTCGGGCGAGCCCGAGCCCGGCGATGAGGGCCTCGTACTCCGCCTCGTTGTTCGAGGCTTTGAAGTTCATGCGGATGGCGTACTGGAGGACGAAGTTGTCAGGGCCGTTCAGTATGATTCCGGCGCCGCTTCCTTCATTACAAGAGGATCCATCCACGAAAACTGTCCAAATGGGGGGCCCATTCGGGACGTGGCCGACCTCAGGGATAGTGGACTCTACGATGAAGTCGGCGAGAGCCTGTGATTTAATTGCCGTCCGAGACTGATAAGAGATGTCGTGCTGACTTAGCTCAATGGACCACTTCATCAGCCGGCCCGAGGTCTCAGGCTTGTGGAGGATCTACTTGAGGGGTTGGTCGGTGAGGACAACGACCGAGTGGGATTGAAAGTATGGCCGAAGTTTTCTCGCCGCCATGACCAGAGCGTAGGCTATCTTCTCTATCCTCGGATAGCGGAGCTCGGCGTCCCGGAGCACCTTGCTCACGTAGTAGATAGGCCTCTGGGCCCGGTCCTCCTCTCTCACTAAGACAGCACTTAAGGTCTGCTCGGAGGCAGCCAAGTAGACGAAGAGAGTCTCGCCCGGGACCGGTTTACTGAGCAGGGGGGGTTCACCAAATAGGCCTTCAGCTGGTCGAATGATTCCTGTTGTGGTTGGCCCCATTCAAAACCTTTGGCCCCCTGGAGCGCTTTGAAGAAGGGAAGGCACTTTTCCCCCAACTTCGAAAGGAACCGGCCGATAGCAGCGAGCCGACCAGTGAGCTTTTGCACCTCCTTGACGTTCCGAGGTGGAGCCATGTCTAATATGGCCTTAATCTTTTCGGGATTAGCTTCGATTCCTCGCTGGCTTACCATGAAGCCGAGGAATTTTCCCGAGGAGACCCCGAACGCACACTTGTTCGGGTTCAACCGCATACTGTGCTTCCTCAACACGCCGAAGGCCTCCTGGAGGTCGGCTACATGATCGGTGCCGCGGATGCTTTTGACGAGCATGTCGTCAACGTACACCTCCATGTTTCGGCCGATCTGGCTCTGGAAGACCTTGTTGACGAGGCGCTGATAGGTGGCGCCCGCGTTCTTCAGGCCGAACGGCATTACCCGGTAGCAGTAGAGGCCTTGGTCGGTGACGAAGGAAGTCTTCGGAATGTCCGGGGGAACATTCGGATTTGATTGTACCTCGAGAAGGCATCCATGAAGCTGAGGAGCTCATGGCCCGAGGTGGCGTCGATAAGGGTGTCGATGTTCGGGAGCGGGAAGGGATCCTTCGGACATGCCTTGTTCAGGTCGGTGAAGTCAATGCATATCCTCCACGAGCCATTGGACTTCTTGACCATTACGACGTTCGACAGCCACTCGGGATAATTTACCTCCTGTATGAACTTGGCCTTTAGAAGTTTATCAACCTCCTCCTTGATGGCTTGCTGTCGCTCGGGAGCGAACTTTCGCCTCTTCTGCTGGACCGGTTTGCACCCCGGTTCGACACTTAAGCGATGGACGAGGAGCTCCTCGGAAATGCCGGGCATGTCCGCGGCTGACCATGCAAACAGGTCACGGTTGTCCCGGATGCATTTAATCAGGTCCGAACACAGTGCGGTCGGCAAGGATTTGCTAATGAGAAATTTTCGGCTCGGATCCTCGTCCGAGAAGAGCACTTCTTCCAACTCGTCCGCCGGCTCGGACGTCTGGCGGGCCTTCGGCTTGGGGATTTCCAGCGTCTCGAGCGAGAGCACTGGTCCCCCGGTGGAAGTCATGTAGCACTTCCGGGCTGTTTCCTGGCTTCCCCTGACTTCCCCTACTCCCGACCGAGTGGGGAACTTCATCTTCAAATGGTATGCCGAGGGGACAGCCTCCAGGGCGGCTAGGCCGGGGCGGCCTAGGATGACATTATACGCTGCCGGGACGTCGACGACCATGAAGTCCATCGGCTCGGTCCGGGTAGTAGGGGTGCTTCCCGCAGTAACGTCTAGGGTTATCACCCCCTCGACGGTTACCGGGACCCCCGTGAACCCGTGGAGAGTGTAACCGGCCGGCTTGAGACGGTCTCGGGACAGCTGCAGGCCTCGGAAGGCCGAGAGGAAAAGGATATTGACCGAACTCCCGTTGTCCACCAAAATCCTCTGCACCTTGAAGTTGGCCATGCGGAGGTCGATGACGAGGGCATCGCAGTGTGGGGTTCGGACCCCTTCGAGGTCGGCATCGGAGAAAGACACAGGGACGCCGAGACCTTTCGGGGGAGGGGCACTATGGACCGAGTTGACCTCTCGGACGAAGGCCTTCCGGGAGGAATTAGAGGAGCCCCCCATGGGGCCTCCGTGGATCAAGTGCAGAACCCGTTCCTCCTCGAACTCGGGTGTCTCTTCGCGCCGCTCGGAGCGCTTGTTAGCCCCCCGAGGCGGAGGAGAGTTGCGATCTGCCCGATCGTTAGCCTTCACGAATTTGGCCAACTGCCCCCTCCGAATGAGGGCCTCAATCTCATCTCTCAGAGCCCGGCAATCATTCGTGTCGTGGCCGTGGTCTCGGTGGTAACGACACCACTTATCTTTGTTCCTCCTCTTCGCTGGGGTGTGCATCCTCGGAGCCGGAGGGATGACCCCCTCCTTCTCCACCTCCATTAGGATAGTAGAGACATTAGTGGTGAGGGGAGTGAACTTTTCGAACCTCGGGGGAGGGCGGCGCTGGCCGCCAATGTCCTTTTGAGCTTTCTTGGACCCCTCTTCCCCCGTCGCCTTCCTCTTCGACCCTGTGGAGGGCCCCCCAAAGCTTGGAAGGGCTTCGGCCTCCTCCGCTCGGATGTACTTCTCGCACCTCAGGAGGAGGTCGGCGAAGTCATGCGGCGGTTTCTTGGCTAGGGACGATCGGAGGTTGGCGTTGAGGACGTTCGACTGGAACGCCACGGTGGCCACGGACTGGTCCAAGGAGGCAATAGACCTGACCTCTGCGGTGAACCTTTTCACATAGTCCCGCAACTTCTCTTCCCTCTCCTGCCGTAGGTTCAGTAGGGAAAGACTTGTCTTCTCGGCTCGCCGGCTACTCACAAAGTGAGTTATGAACAGCGTCTCGAACTGCTCGAATGAGAAGATGGATGAGGGGGCGAGCCTGGAATACCATTCCCGAGCCGACCCCCTGAGGGTGGCAGGGAAGGTCCTGCAGAGCACCGCGTCGGAAGCTTGATGGATCAGCATCAGGGTCTTGAAGCTTTCGACGTGATCGACCGGGTCGGATTCCCCTGAGTATGTTTCAAACTGCGGCGGTTTGAAACTCCTCGGTATGTGGGCCTCCATGATCGACCGTGAGAAGGGGGGTCGGCTAGGACGGAAGGTTCCTGCTCGGGACTCTTCCTCCCTGTCCATGCGGCCGATATGCCTTTCCACCTCATGGAGATGGCAGATGAGGGCGTCGTCCCTCCGCTGGTGATCGTATGACCCGCCGGACTCCTCTTCATAGGAAGGGGAGCGTGGACTGCGGTGCCGGTAGTCCTGGGACCGGCGAGGGCTTTGTTCCCGCTGCTGGCGGCTGGGAGCCGGGGAAGGGCTCCGGGTTCGGCGCCGAGGACTGGGATCCCTGGGGGGCGTCGGAGCCCTCTGAGCATTCTGGACGTTCTGCCGAAGATTGAGAGCCTACAGAACGGTCTCCTGAAACAGGAGAAATTCGGCTCTACTGATAGGTACATCTCGGTCCCTCGGGTGACGCCGATCCGCGGGGGAACGGGACCTCCTCCTTCGGCGCTCGGGGGACGCCGCTCGGCCTCTACGGTCCGGAGACCTTCTGCCGTCCCGGCGACGTGGGGACCGCTCACCTTGACGCTGGCGGGAGGCTCCCCCTCGGGCCCGCCTCTCGTCGAGATGGGTTCGGAGGTCGTCGTCCTTCTGGCGGTTCAGAAGTGTGATGCGAAGGTCGGGATGATGAGAAGCCATCGAGTCCGAGGACCCATCATGGACCGAGACATGGCCCGGATTGAGGGGCTGCTTCTCCTTCCGACCGTTATGACCGGACGGACCATTGTCGGGCTGCTGCTTGGGATGAGGAGGTGGGACCTGCTGGGTCGGCGGAGGGAGGTCGGACTGAGGAATGGGATTGACTGGGGCTTCATTCGCCGGGTCGGCGAGGTTGCCCACACGGTTCGACCCTCTGGATCTGACCTTCTTCGGCGGCATGACTGCAGAGGACGACGGAGAACGGGCTGAGGCTGTTCGTGTGGCTTTTTCCCACAGACGGCGCCAATCTGTTACCGCTGATTTCGGTGTGGGGGTAAACAGATAGAATTTGTGAGTCCGAGAGAAACCTGAACAGTTGACTCAGCCTTCTTGCTCCCGCCGCAACCTGCAAGGAAGTGCGAGACACCGGGGTTGATTCCGGCGACGCACCCTCCGACGCTCTTGTCAGTAATCAGGAAAAGATTAAGAAAGAGCTTAAGTGGTGAAAAAGTGATTAACCTGGTCTTGGTGGTAGAGGGGTTGTATTTATAGTCGCCTTTGGAACGGTTAGGATCCTGATTTCCTGCCTAACAGCCAGGAGGAAAATCCTCCTATTCTGTTTTGGGAAATTAGGCCCTGATTCCCTGGTGAGAGCCAATCAGGCTTATTGATTTGATTTAGTCAAATCAGTGGCCTTGATTCTCCTCATGTTGAAACGGGCTTGTATCGGGTCGGGACCCGTGCCCAGTTGAAGTGGATCTATTCGCGGGTGGTTGGTTCTGTGAGAAGGAGGCCCAATACCCGTTTTGGATCCATCTGTATGTGAAATTACCTTTTTACCCCCGTGCTTCAAGATTTGTGCTCGATCTGGACGGTCCCGATTTAACCCCATTTTTAGCCATATCATATATATATATATATATATATATATATATATATATATATATATATATATATATATATGGAATTTTTGCTACAGTCTTGTTCGATAGTGGATCAATTCATTGTTTGTTGTCAAAACCTTTTTCAAGAAAATTAAGATGCACACAAGAGGTAATTCCAGAAATATCCTTAATGGTAGCTACACCATCAGGGGCAACTCTCACTACAGATCAATGCTACAAAGGATGTAAACTCCAGATTAACGGGAAAACCCTAAGTATACATTTGTTAGAATTGGGTTTTGTTGGAACAGATATCATTATCGGTATGGATTGGATGTCGAAGCACAAGGCAAGTATTGACTGCAAGGAGAAGGAGGCAGTCATTACAGCTGAAGGAGTAGAGCTTGTGTTCCACGGGAATAAGAGGTCAAGAGCAATGATCATTATAGCTACAAATGAAGTACGGGTACCTGAAGAAGTGAACAAAATACCAGTGGTGAGAAATTTTCCATTCGTATTCTTGGAAGAATTACCTGGACTTCCCCCACACCGAGATGTCGAGTTCAGTATCACAATTCAACCAGGCAGAGCTCTAGTATCGAAAGCACCCTTTAGAATGGCGCCAGTAGAGCAGAATGAAGTCAAGAAGAAGATTGAGGAATTCTTGCAGAAGGGATTCATCAGACCAAGTGCATCACCTTGGGAGCACCAGTATTGCTTGTTATGAAGAAGTTTGGGTAAGCCAGGATGTGTATCGATTATTGAGAATTAAATAAAGTCACTGTTCGAAACAAGTACCCGATTCCTAGGATCGATGATTTGTTCGATCAGCTTCAGGGAACAGCAGTATTTTCCAAGATTGATCTGCGATCCGGATATCATCAAGTGCGATTCAAGGAGGAGGTTGTACCCAAGAAAGCTTTTTGAACTCGGCATGGACACTATGAATTCTTAGTAATGCCGTTCGGAGTGACTAATGCTCCAGCAATCTTTATGGACTTGTTGAACCGAATTCTACGTCCGTTTATTGACTCTTTTGTTGTGGTCTTTATCGACGACATTTTGGTATACTCAAACACAGAAGAGGAACATACTGAACATTTGACAGCAGTACTGAGCAGCTACAAGAGCATCAGTTGTGCGCCAAATTTTCTAAGTACGATTTCTAGAAATCGAAAGTTGCATTTCTGGGCCATATCCTTTCTAAGGAGGGAGTGGCTGCAGATTCCCAGAAGATTGAAGCAATCAAAGAATGGCCATAGCCAAAGATGGTGAAAGAGGTAAGTAGTTTTCTGGGTATGGCTGACCAGAAGTTTATCCAGAATTATGTGAGGATAGTTGTATCCCTTACTGCTTTGACCAAGAAGAACCAAAGTTTTGACTAGACAGAGAAGTGTGAAGATAGTTTCCAGGAACTGAAGAACTGATTAATCTCTGCACTAATCTTGGTTTTGCCTCAGGCAGATAAAGACTATTTCATATATACAGTGACGCATCATATTTGGGGTTCAAATGTGTGCTAATGTAGGAAGGCAAGGTCATAGCCTATGGATCAAGACAACTCCGACCACATGAGAAGAACTACCTGACTCATGACTTGGAGCTTGCAGCCATAATCTTTGCCTTGAGATCATGGAGATACTACATCTACGGAGCAAAGGTGAAGATATACACAGACCACAAGAGCTTAAAGTATATATACCAGCAGAAGGATCTAAATTTAAGGCAGATAAAATGGTAGGAAGTTCTCAAGGACATCAGGCCAGAAATCATATATCATCCAGGGAAGGCCAAAGTGGTAGCAGATGCGCTCAGCAGGAAGAGAAGTATAGCTACACTTTTAGCAACCCAGAAGGAGCTACATGATGAGATCCGACAAGCAGGCATTGAAGTAGTTACTCAACACTTATGTGCAATTTTTGGCACAGTTGGTAATACAGCAAAGCTTGAATAAGCAGGTGAAGAAGGCTCAGGTTGAAGACCTAGAGATCGAAGCCATGAAGAAGCAAGTAAATGAAGGAAAATTGTCCAAATTCAGTGTAAGAGAATGTTTACTATGGATTGGCAACAGACTGTGTGTACTGGAAGACGAGTTGCAAGAAGACATCATGAAGAAAGCTCACTCCACATTGCTTGCAATTCACCCCGGAAGCACCAAGATGTATCGAGATATAAAATAGTACTATTGGTGGTCAAGGATGAAGCGGGACATAGCAGAATTCGTGGCCAAATGTCTGACGTTCCAACAAGTCAAAGCCAAGTATCAGAAACCGAGAGGATTTCTATAGCCTTTACCCATTCTAGAGTGGAAATGGGAGAACATCAGCATGGACTTTATTACTGGATATCCCAGGAGCCCTAAAGGAAATGACTCAATATGGGCGATTGTAGACCGACTAACAAAATCAGCACATTTTCTTCCAATGAAGACAACCTAAAGCTGCCCAAATCTACATCGAAAACATAGTAAAGCTACATGGAGTGCCAGTGTCGATAGTATTCGATAGAGTTGCAAGATTTACATCTCGTTTCTAGCAGAGTCTATAGTCAGCATTGGGAACCAGAACAAACTTAAGCACAACCTTTCATCCACAGACTGTGGACAAACAGAGAGAGTCAATCGGATTCTTGAAGACATATTGAGGGCGTGCATTATGGACTTCTGAGGTAATTGGAAAAAATACCTAGCCTTGGTAGAGTTTGCTTATAATAACAGCTATTAGGCAAGCATTGGTATGGCTCCATATGAAGCCTTATATGGCAGAAGATGCAGAATGCCTGTGTGCTGGTATGAGGTAGGACAGTTGTAGATGTTTGGACCAGAGATCATACAGAAAACCTCGGAGAAGATCGAGCTTATTCAGAAGAGACTGCAAGGAGCACAGAGCAGACAGAAGAGCTATGTTGACAACCGCCGAAGAGAGCTAGAATTTGAGGAAGGCGATCCATATTTTTCAAGGTGTTGCCGACTAAAGGAGTTATCAGGTTCGGAAAGGGCGGAAAGTTAGCTCCGAGATACATTGGACCATACAAGATTCTGAAGAGATTGGCAGGATGGCTTATAAGTTGGAGCTACCGGCCGAGCTATCCCAAGTGCATGATGTATTCCACATCTCTATGCTACAGAAATATGTGCTAGATCCGAGCCATCAATTACCAGAAATTCTAGAAGATCTACAGGTTAATCTTTCTTACAAGGAGCAACCAGTCAGGATACTTGATCGTCAGGACAAGGTGTTGAGAAACAAGGTCATCTCGATAATCAAGGTTCTCTGGAGGAATCAATTCGTGGAAGAAGCTACATGGGAGCCAGAGAGCTGCATAATCCAGAATTGTTTTAAAGTTGTTTTTCTTTTCTTTTCTCCTACTAGTATCGTTCTAGGGACAGAACGATTCTAAGAAGGGAGTAATGTAATACCCCGGATAAAATAATTCTTTTATATATATATAAATATCTATATATATTGTATTATTAATTATTTAGCTTGATTTATATAAATATTAAATATCTATATGTTGTATTATTAATTATTATTAATTATTCTAAGCAAGTATTTATTTGTATAATACTACATGAAATATATTTTTGCCATGCACTCAAATCTAACCACTCATCACACCTTCATCTTGATCAATGGCTAAGATTGAGACATAGGAAAAATATCTCCAAGAAACTATGAGCCAAGAGCATGGTTTACAAAAAACCACATTGACGCTTGATACCAGCACACCCCTCTCACTTCACCTCTTCATTTAAGCACTCTCCCTCACTCTCATTTAAGAACGTTTCTGAAAATTCCCTAGTGTAAGAGAGAAGAAAGAGAGTGAGAGAAAGAGGAAGAGAAGGTAATGAAGGAAGGAGTCCTAGAGGAGGGCATCGTTCAGCGCATCAACACGTGCTAGTCAACATTTGACCATTGACTTGGTCAACGTCGGCCATCGAATTTTTTTGAATCTCAGTCGTCGATCAAGATTGGCCGCAGATCGAGAGAACATTTTCTCTCATTTTTCGATCGGTTTTGCAATTGCTCGGCGGAAGTTTTCGATTAATCATGAGGTTCGGCGAGCCCTAGCGAGGCGACACGTGGCGGTCAATGTTTGACCGTTGGCTTTTTTTGAGAATCTCAGTCGTTGATCAAGATTAGGCGCCGATCCGGAGAGAACATTTTCTCTCATTTTTCGATCAGTTTTGTGATTGCTCGGCGGATGTTGGCGATCGATCACGAGGTTCGGCGAGCGCTGGCGAGGTGACACATGGCGGTCAACGTTTGATTGTTGACTTGGTCAATGTTGACTCGGTCAACATTGACTGTTGGGTTTTTTTGCCTTCTTTTTTCGGAAAACAGCCTCCCTTTGGCTTCTCCTCCTTAATGGCCGAGCACGAGCGCGACAAGGTTCAAGGTGGTTGGCAAAGAGAGGATCTCGACAGGAGGAGGTCGACGTGGTCTTCAACTCGACGAAGCTTTGAGCTTTGGAGAGGGAGCTTGGTTGCTTGTGGAGCTTTGGAGTTCGATGAGTTTGGAAGAGCTCAGGTTTTGGCGAATGTCGTGGTGCCTTCAGCGAGCGCTGGCGAATGATGGTGAGACAACACGTGGCATTTCATCGTTTGAATGGTCAATGTTGGTTGGTCAATGCCATTTTTCCCCTAATTCGTTCGGTTCTTCGTTTGCTCGGATCTGACCTTCTAACGTTGGAGTTGCTTCAGTGAGCTGCATTGTAACTAGCTTTCCCTATGCTATAGAAATCTGATTTGAGTGTATGACCCCTCGTTTCGAAGCTAACTCGAAGATATTCAATTTCTCTTTTAGAAGTCAGTTGAAGAACCATCATTCTTCAGGGTCAAAATAAGCCTGCAATATCTTTGCCTCCATGAAGTAGAGAAGTGCTTTTTATGAATATCAGGAAGATCCCTTCTTGAAGGCAAGTTTGGGGAGTGTCTCTAGACAAGTTAGGCTCCGAACTTGCCGTTGGTGAAGAAGAGGGTCACTCGGGGAGTGAGCGCAATGAAGAGTATCACCGGGCTCTAGGAGAGAACCGTTCGGAAGACGAGTTTGAGAAGAAAATCTAGGGTTGAGCTCCAAACTCGTTTGGAAGAAGACTGCTCGAGAGGTGAGTCAAATGAGGAGTATCGCCAGGCTCTAGGAGAGAGCCATTCAGGAGGCGAGTTTGAGGAGCAACTCTATGGGTAAGTTGAGCTCCGAACTCATTTGGAAGAAGACTGCACGGGAGGCGAGCGGGATGAAGTGCATCACCAGGCTCTAGGAGAGAGCCGTTCGAGTGGTGAGTTTGAGGAGCAACTCTA
This sequence comes from Hemerocallis citrina, assembly GCA_017893485.1. Classification (NCBI taxonomy): domain Eukaryota; kingdom Viridiplantae; phylum Streptophyta; class Magnoliopsida; order Asparagales; family Asphodelaceae; genus Hemerocallis; species Hemerocallis citrina. Next base: position 263,030,038 of record CM030362.1, on the reverse strand, counting down.
AGGGTGACTTGAGCTCCAAACTCATTTGGAAGAAGGCCATTCGGTAGGTGGGTTAGATAAAGAGCATTATCGGGCTCTAGAAGAGAGTCGTTTGAGAGGCAAGTTTTAGGAGCAACTCTAAGGGTGAGTTGAGCTCCGAACTCATTTGGAAGAAGACCGCTCGAGAGGCGAGCAGGATGAAGAGTATCACCGGGCTCTAAGAGAAAGCTGTTCGAGAGGCGAGTTTGAGGAGCAACTCTGAGGGTGAGTTGAGCTCCGAACGTATTTGGAAGAAGGCCGTTCGGAAGGCGAGTTTGAGGAGCAACTCTAAGGATGAGTTAAGCTCTGAACTCGTTTGGAAGAAGGTTGCTTGGGAGGCGAAAGGGATGAGGAGCATCGCCAGGTTCTGTGAGAGAGTCGTTCGGGAGGCGAGTTTGAGGAGAAACTCTAAGGGTGAGTTGAACTCCGAACTCATTTTGAAGAAGGCCATTCGGGAGGAGAGTTAGATGAGGAGCTTCACCGGGGTCTAGAAGAAAGCCGTTCGGGTGGCAAGTTTAAGGAGAAACTCTAAGGGTGAGTTGAGCTCCGAACTTCTAATACCCCGATTTTCATTTATGAAAATTATTATTTTATTTTTGCACGTATTGTGCACGTGCAATTTTTTGTAGTATAAAATCTTATAATCATTTTCATTATGGATAATGTGTGTGTGTGTATATATATATATATATATATATATATATATATATATATATATATATATATAAGTATATGTGTTCTCTAACTGTTTTTATAAAGGCCCATTTTCTTCAAATAAGCATAAGTCCTTTTTAGCCCAAATCTAATTTATTTTTTGTAAACCATTATTTGGCTCATTAAATAAAGCCTATGAGCTATTCCCTTTTATTAAAACTTGTAATGTAGACTACTTTTATAAGATTATTTTTATAAAAAAATATATATATAATTAAATGTACAACTTTTTATATGGAGAACTAATGAATGCACGTGCATGAAGCGCACTTGTGTGGCAGGTTTTGAATGGGAGGGAAAAGGAAGAAGAGAAGTGGAGTTGTGGGTGGTAGTTGTTTGGATCATGGTTGGTTACTACAACTTCCCCTTAAATCCTAGCCTTTTATCTTTAACTCCTAGATTAATCCTAGCCCTTCATTTGCTCCAAATTTTAGTATAAATACTCCCCCCCACCCCCCTAGCCTAGTTATTCTTGCACTCTTCATTCTCCAAAAGCCTATAGTTGAAAATAAATTTGTTGGTAGTACATTATTAGAAGGAAGTGAGATAAAAGATTGAGAGTTTGAGGGTGAGTGTGTGCTTGCAATCAAGGAAGGCCGGCATCACCTAGGAGGGCTAGGGATTGCACCTTTGAAAGCTCGGTTTTGCACATCAAGGAGGAGGAGGAACACTCTTTTGGCAAGTTTGCGAAGGACTCCTTTATTTAAGAGGTATTGCAAAACCTTTTTTCTCCAAATAAGGTGGGTTATTTTCTATATTTCTAATTAGATATCATGCTAAGGTTGATTGAAATGATAATGCATGAAAGAAACTAAGAAGAGTACACTTAATTGGAAAAATGGCTTATTAGTTGATTGAATTGATGCTAAATAGATTGCATGTTATTCCGTCATGAATCTTAAGTTGTATGTGAATTGTTTGTAGCCATGGAATGCGTGAATTAAAATTGTTGTTAGTATCAAAACTAAGTACAAATGCTAGTAGATGAAATTGTTGATTTATATTCTTAGATGGACTTTCGTGATAATGTTTAGAATGAGTAACTTAAAATATGTTTTTGAGTTTATAAAAGGAAGATAAACAGGGAATTAATATAGGAAGTATTAATATTAAGTCATATGAGAAAAGTCAAATGAGATATGGTAGTAGTAGTATACAATTTAAATTAATTGTATGAAAAATATGTGTTTAATTACTGGAAAAATTATTTTTAAATTACTGGAGTATCAAATTTTGTTTAAATAGATATTCTGGAGATTTACATAAATTTTAGTGAAAGTAAAACTAAAATAAGAGCTTTTGAACATCGAAATGTTCTAATTGATCAGAGAAGTGAATTAAGTAAAATACGAGTTGCAGTCAATACAACTTGAGCCTATAGCTCAAGTGGTCGGTGGGCTCTTTAGCTCTACAGTGGTGCGGGTGTATGTGGTCGAGGTCGCTGGTTCGATACTTGAGCACACCATTCTTTTACATGCGTTTTGAAATTTAATCAGTTTTCAGTCCGAGAATATTTAACTCCCTGACCTCTATTTATATCGATGAGCACAAGCAGCCGAGTGGCTAGTGCGTGCGGTTGGGTTCCTTCGGGTCGCTGGTTCGAATCCTGGCTTGGCCAGAATATTATTTTTTTTATAAAAAAGTGATTTTTGGGTTTCTTGATGTAAAAAAATTCCGAAAAAAATACAATTATTATTCTAAATTTATGTGTGACTTATAAAAATTAATTGGGAGTTATTGGAATGAAATAAAGTATATTTTGGGAGTAAAAGTGAAATTGTAACTATAGTTTTACACTCGTATATTTCGTAAAAATGCGTTTTGCGAAGAAATTGAGATAAGTCTTAGGAAAGAAAAATTTGAAAGAAAGAAAGTATTTGTTGTGAAGTTTATATGAGTTATTCTTATCAAAGAATAGTGTGACAATAGTGAGTGGTGAATATTTCACTTTGACTAGATATTTTGTGATATGATTTTTAATGTGGAAATACATGTGGATTAAGAAATGTGTAATGTATAATTGAACTTCAAGTATGGTTATTGACTCATGAAAAATTTAGGAATCATGTGATTGGAAAAGAGAAATATTATTGAGTATGACAACTCAAATATGTGAATTTGTGAAATGAAATTAAAAATTAGGGTGTAGTCAAAACTCACACCGGCAAGCGAAAAGTGATGAAATATGATTATTGAAATTGAAAAGACCAAGTTTGGGTCATTGTGAAATGAAAGAAATAAGACCGGTAGTAGTGAGAGGGCTAACTCTAAGAGATAGATTTTGTTCATGATTTCATTAAGAATTAGTACATAGTGAAGAGGTGATGAAAGTGAGAGAAAAACACAAGTATGGGGGCCTCGAGTCTACGATGTGGGTGTGATTCACAGTTTGTCTTCACAATGCGTCGTGACATGACGTAGGCACTACTCCGGAATTATCGGGATCTTGGCGACGCTTGTGGGGTGTTTGGTGACTGCGAGAGGATCGTGTGCCATGAAGGAGGCTGAATTGTCCATAGATAGTCTTCACGATGCGTCGTGACATGACGTGGGATTCCCCTCCAGTGTTTCTGTACATGAGCTCGTACTCATAGAACATCTAGGATACTTACCATAGTTACAGTAGTAGATTAAGTCATGATGAGGGATTGAACCCTACAAGATGAAGAACGATTAAGAGGCTTGCCCTCGGACCTATGTAGTATGGGATACATAGAATCCAAACAAGTATGCATTAGTGTCATGTAATATAAATAACTGCATTAAGGACTAAGTGCACAATCACAACACGACATCAATAAGGTATCCCCTTTAGTTTGATATGTGACAAGTTTGTGTTTGCTAAATATGAAAAATCAGTTATACTGTTTCCGGCATAGAGAGGATGACCGTGTATAATGTTCATCGGTTGAATAAACTGACGTACCCACAGTTTTGTATACAGGGTAAATGACATGATAAAGATTAAAGGAGAAATGATGCTTAGCGATTATTCAAATGTGGATGTACCTTTATATAAATGTTGTAAATTTGCTTCCGCTGTAAAATGTGAAGTGTAAAGATTTCTTGTAACTCTGATGTAAAGTGAAAAGTTTTGAATTCCTTATAAAATTGTACGAAAGAAGTGTAAAGATCCTGTGGAATCTCGAATTCAGTGTATTTTGGAATTCGGGGCGTTACAGAACTCATTTGGAAGTAGGCCGTTCGGGAGTCGATTTAGATGAGGAGCATCACCGAGCTCTAGCAGAAAGCCGTTCGGGAGGCGAGTTTGAGGAGCAACTCTAGGGGTGAGTTGAGCTTCGTACACTTGATCGGGAGCAAAAGGCTATAGCAGTTCTATGAATCATGAATGGACTCTGCACTTGTCCATGGTTATTTCAGAAGTCCTCGAATGGCAAGCCGAACTCCGCTTACTTGCTCAGGAGCAAGTTGCTAAAGTGGCCTTCTAAACCTTGAATAGGCTCCGAACAGGTTGACGACGAGTTTTGGGAGTACTCGAATGGCGAGCCGAATCCTGCGCACTTTCTCGGAAGCATGTGGCTAGAGAGGCTCGATGAATCATGAGTGGAGTCCGCACTTATCCAGGGTTATTTCAGGAGCACTCGAACCCCACTACTTGCTCGGGAGCTAGTAGCTAAAGCTGCCCTATGAATAGAGAATGAACTCCGAACACGGTGACGACGAGTTTTGAAAGCACTTGAATGGCGAGCCGAACCCCGCGCACTTTCTCAGGAGCGTGTGGCTGGAGCAGATCTATGAAAAATGAGTGGCCTCTGAACTTGTTCGGGATTATTTCATGAGCACTCGAATGGCGAACCGAACCCCGCGTAGTTGCTCGGGAGCAAGTAGATTAAGTGTCCCTATAAACAGTGAATGGACTGTAACTCCCTAGAAATTTTTAATGTATTGATAAATAAATTGAAGTGAATTTTGGTGATTTAATAATCATTTTCCTCAAAATTTACCTTTTACATATGCAAAACACGTGTAAATATTTTCTTGGGAAACTCAAAGTCAGAAAATTTAGTTAGGAAATCTAACATTTGTTAGTTGGTAATAATTACAATTTTTTTTGGATTTTTTAAAAATAGTTATTGGTATTTTCGCAAATATTTCTAAATGAAGGGGTCTTTTTGCAAAAGTGCTACTTGGAGGAAAATTTTCGAAAAGCCAAATTTTCTGGGCTGCAAATTGGGGCTGGCCAGATTCGGGAGGGATTTGCGAGATTTAATCCCATCTTATTTCTTTTATTTAGTTACTTAAAGTAATGAATCTATATATGTAAAGGTATTTTTCCAAAAGAGTATTATATAACAATCTTCACAAAACCCTAAAAGAGAATATCCCGACCTCTATAAACAACAACAACTGTTTCCCTACTATTGTGAACTCAAAACTACTTTGCATTATTATTTTGGTGTTGGATCTTGAAGCCTTGCAAAAAGGAGGAGGAGAAGGCTTTCTTATTGCTTTTGTTTTCTTAAAGTTAATCTTCTTTGAGGTGAGTGGTATTTCTCATCTCTTGGTTGTTGATTATCCATATGATGAATTGATTATATGTTGTGAAATAAGATAATTAATGGAATAGATTATGTGTGGAGAACTTATAGAATTATAAAAATTGAAATAGATTTATCATGAAATGAATCTAAGTGACTGAATAACCAAAACAACATCTTCATGAATAAATTAGAAAATGATGTGTGAACTTTCATGTATAGTTGGTTGAAAAATAGATATTGCACAAAAAAAGATTTCTTATACCAAGCCTGATTGTTCAAGTATGCAATAATGTAGAGATTGTATGAGATTCGCATGAGATGTTATCTAAATTAGAAGAAATCTAAACTTTCTTATGAAAGTGCTTACTTTATTGTACTTATACTTGATGTAACCAGTACGCAATTAAGTGAAGGATTTACATATGCATTTCAATGGATTGTGAAGTATGTGTTGTTGTTTCCTTTTCTTTTCACATAGTCGTTTACTGTTTTGACTGGGAATGAAAATGTTTATCTTTAATTGGATTTGGATATAAAGAATAATGGAAGGACTTGAGTTAATTAGGTTGAATTGAAATAGTCGATTAATGAGTGTTTGTTTCCCCATGGATCTCAGTTTTGATGTGTGTATATGTCTACATCCAAGTTTAAGAAAGAATCATGACTGCGTATGTTGGCACTCAAATATCTTTATGAAAAAGTTCTCTTTAAAGTCCTTTATTCAATACTGTGATTTCGGAAATTGGGATTCTTGTGAAGTTTTTGAAAAGATTTGAATGAGTAGGGACTGAGTTAGATTTGGCCAAGGTTGCACCTACTATAGTGTTGATTTTATCATGAGAGACCACATATTTATTCATATATATACATGTATCAGTTTTGCGTTATTTTCAAAGTTTGGGCTGATGCAGACTGTCATGCTAGCTGACACCACTTCTCAACTAGCAGTCGACTGCCGTATTTCCTACTGTGACTGCCGATCGACTGCCATGGTTTTGGGGTTGATTTCTCTTTTGAGCGCTGTCAGTCAACCGCAGTAGCTTTACACTATGGCTATCGGTCGACCAACATGACTTGATTTTCCACAATCTGGTTGCTGCAGTTTTTCATTTCTTGAACGATTGTTTATTCATTTTTTTTAACGTTAATTCTCTGTTTTCCAGAGTATTTAGATTCAGATTGCTTTTTATATTCAGGGAATGTGTAACTTAAGACTTTGAGGGGATTTAAGTTCTATTTTCTTGGTTTTATGAAGATATATTATTTGAACTTCCAAGATTATTATATTCGGGCTATCGTCCACTGTTTTAATATTTCAAGTTTCAGTCAATTGGTATTAGTTCTTTTTTGTTTTCTACAAATTATATGGATATGGCTACACGTGGAGGTACGTGGTTTTGACTGTTGGTTTTTGGGAAACTCTCGTAACTTATTAAATGAATTTGAATCATGTATTAGAAGGAGGCGTTGTGATGACCTTGGGACTTTCAGACTCTAGAGGTTGAGTGGGACCCTAGTATGCCGGCAAATGAGATTTGTCGTTTATGGCCAGTTGGGGCCTTGATGTTGATTTGTTGAGTTAAGTCTCGTAGGGTACACCAACTCTAGGGGAACCGTAGTTAATTAATTGAACTTAATAAATATGAGGACATGCACTAGATGGTGATATGATGAAATGGGAGCAAACGTGAGTTATGGACTCCAGAGTGATCCACGGAGTGAGATATTCTCCACTATTCCGGGACGATGGATGAAATAGACCATAGAGTGATCCACGGAGGGGATTGATCTCTAGTAGTCTGGGACGAGAGCGATGCTCAAGGGATATTTGTGCAATAAGGGTTCCAAAATGACCTACGGAGTGAGACATTCCCCCGTATTCCAGGACGATGGATGAAATAAGCCACAGAATGATCCACGGAGTGGGATTGGTCTGTAATATTCCAAGTGCGAGAGCCAATACTTGCAAAATATATAATCTCGTAGTAGTCATCGCAGCAAGTTAGTTGCTTAACGTGAGACTAAACCCAATCAAGTGGCGAACGATAAGGGCTTACACCGGACCTAGGTAAAGTGGGATGCATAGAATCCTACAAGTATGCATTAGTAATCATCATATGCATTTGTGATTTCTGGACTTGTTTTATGCATGTCTTCTTTGTTTCCTTACACTTGACACTTAGCCTAGTTTCACTTGATGATTTATGCTTCATTTATTGTTATTTCATATTCCATCTGTTATTACTGTGTTTATGTGCTCCACTTGTTGACTTATGATTTTATTCTTTATGTTTCCATTTAAGTTTGTATTTCCTTGAATATCACTCACACCGTTATGGCTGACCCCTATAGTTTTGGGTGTTAGGGATATCTCTAGCCTTATGTTTTACAAGTAGGTACCATTAGCATGGGGTTGGGAGCATGTGGTAGAATAGTACATGTTTATGCATATCTGTAAAGGAATTGATTGTAAAGAGAAAATTATAATTCAAGGTGTTTAAATTCCGTTGTGCTTTGTAAAAAAGTTGATGTAATAAAATATTTTAAAAAAAAATTCCCTGTATTTGGTTGCTATGTTTATGATTACCATTGAAGTCATTACTGAAATTTGTGCCACATATTTTTAATTTTATTTGCCGGAAATTCGGGGCACTACAGAGTTGGTATCAGAGCATGCTTCAATAGTAATTTTAAACATAGAATAGGGGATAAACCTAGGTGGACACTAGAGCTTGAGTACCTTGGTGTTGACATTAGAGTGTGAGTGTTACACCTGAAATTAAATCAAAATGAAATGGTTTGAACATGGGCAGAATTTTTTGCAATAAGAAATTGGTGCGAATGTGATTTATGTTGTGAATCTCTAACATTTTCCCGCATTTTACAGTATTCAGTATAATGGCAGGACCCAGGACCAGGAATAGTGGGGGTGATGATGGGGCTGAAGGTTTCCACGGGGCTCGACTTGATCTGGAGACGGAAATTGCCAGTGTATCAAACTTTGAATGCATTCATGGAAGCTAGTACGACTCAGAATCAACGAGCAGGGCCAGTACGCATTAATGCAGACCCGATCAAGCAAGTGGAGTCCTTCAAGCAAATGAAGCTGCCAGTTTTTGAAGGGTAAGATGATCCAAATGAGGCCGATGATTGGATCAGGCAAATGGAAGTAGTCTTCGAGGTTTTGGAAACCCCAGAGCCAACAAGGTGAAATTGGCTACAATGCAGCTGGAGAAAGGTGCTGGTGTCTGGTGGCAGTCAGTGAAGAGGACTTTTAGGGAAGAGTAGGTGACTTGGGAAGCATTTCTGGACGAGTTCAGGGACCACTATTTTCCCCTGGACATTCAGGAGAAAAAGGCGGTGGAGTTCTTGAATCTGCAGCAAGGCAGCATTACAGTGCGCAAGTATGAAACTAAGTTTGCCCATTTATCGAGGTATGCACCAGAGCTGGTGGTTGATGAAGCAAAGAAGGCCAGGCAATTTGAACAGGGCTTGAGGCCAAATTTGATGTCTCAGATGATATTACTGGGTATCAGGAGGTTCGATAAGCTGGTCAGAAGGGCAGCCATGATGAAGGAAGATATGATCATTTCCAGAAGAAGCAGGAAACCTGGAACAGAAACAAAAGGCCAGCAGCAAACCAGAGTGGGAGGAAGTTCTCGGTAAAGCAGGACAAGTTCAATAGGCCTAAACAGAAGGCACTCGCAGCTCAGGGGGTGACTTGTTATTACTGCGGTGAGGCGGGTCACTACAAGTCGGCATGTCCCAAACTGGTGAAGGGTTGGACTTGCTTCCAGTTTGGGAAAGAGGTACATACTAAGACGTTTTGCCCACAACTTAAGAAGGATGGAGCAGATGAGAGCAAATTCCAAAGGCAGGGGCGAGTATTCGCATTGACTGAGGAGGATGCGGGTAACTCAGAAGATGTGATTCAGGGTATGTAAGAATTTTAATTCATTTATTTGATGTATTAAATAAAATTTTGTTTAAGAATAAAATGGAGTTTTGAGTATCATTCTTCATGTAACAGGGTATGTTTTGGTTAATGGAATAAAAGTAATGGTTTTATTTGATACTGGTTCTTCACATACATTTGTGTCGCCCAGTTTTTCTAAAGTTTTAGGTGTGGAATCTAAGATTTTTTCAAGGAAGGCGACACCATCAGGAGAGGAATTGGTTGCTGATCGGTATTATGAGGATTGTGATATCGAGATTGGAGGGAGGCTTTTCGGAATCGATCTCATCGGACTGTAGGTCTTTGGTGTAGATGTGATTGTGGGGATCGATTGGATGGCAATTTATGATGCTACAATTGAATGTAAGAACAAAGAAGTTATAGTGAAGGCACCGGGAAGACCCGTAGTGACCTTTCAAGGGAAGAAGAGAAACACGAAGGTGGTTACAACTGTATCAAATTTTATGATTTCGGATGAGGTCAGGGGCATTCCAGTTGTTAAAGATTTTCCTACTGTGTTCTTGGAGGAGCTACCGGGATTACCGCCGCAGCGAGATGTTGAGTTCTGCATCAATATTCAGCCAGAAAGTGCTCCAATTTGCAAGGCTCCGTACAGGATGGCACCTGTGGAGAAAGATGAAGTAAAGAAGCAGATTGAGGAATTTCTAAGTAAGGGGTTCATCAGGCTAAGTACTTCAGCATGGGGTGCACCAGTGTTGCTAGTGAAGAAGAAGGATGGGTCAATGAGGAAGTGCATTAACTATCAGGAATTGAATAGGGTGACCATTCAGAACAAGTATCCGCTTCCACGGATTGATGATCAGTTTGATAGGCTTCAGGGAGCAGTTGTATTTTCGAAGATTGATCTGCATTCGGGGTATCATCAGATCTGGGTTAAGAAGGAAGATGTGAGCAAGACAGCCTTCAGAACTCGGCATGGACTTTATGAGTTTTTGGTGATGCCATTCGGAGTGTCGAATGCGCCGCCAGTATTTATAGATATGATGAACCAGATCTTGCGGCCGTTTATTGATTCTTTTGTGGTGGTGTTCATTGATGACATACTGGTGTATTCGAAGTCGGAGGAAGAGCACGCTGAGCACTTGGTAGAGGTATTGAAGAAGTTACAGGAACATAACTTGTATGCCATGCTATCGAAGTGTGAATTTTGGAAGTTTGAGGTAGCGTTCCTTAGTCATATCCTTTCTAAAGAGGGAGTGGCCACCGATGTAACACCTCGTACTTAAGCGGGTATATATATAATATTATATAAAAATAATATATATATATATATATATATATATATATATATATATATATATATATATATATAAATGAGATGAGTAGCATGGTTGGTTGTCGGCCTATAGTTGGGTTCTATAGGGCTTGGATTTAATGTAATTAACCAAGTGGCCTGTAGAAGAATTATGGGGCTATGGCAATTAAATGCACTAGATGAAAAAATGTAAATGAGAAGAAGGTGGGGTGCTATGCATGCACATTGGGCGTGGGTTTATGTCCCATATCGGAAGAGAAAGAAAGTAAGAATGAGTGTATATAAGAAAAACCAAATGATAAAGGATACCTAAGGGTTAACCCACCTTTTGATGGTGCCTATTATGGACGTGGCTATAGTTTTGTGTCTGTTCTTTTCCGTGCGTGTGCACGTAGCCGTGTGCACAGCTGAGCCGGGCTCGGGACGTTACAAATGGTATCAGAACCGACTTTCGACACCGAGTGTACAAGATGTACACTTGAGATGGAGTGAAAGTACAGGTTGCCCGAGTAGGAGACTGTACAACTAGCATAATCAGGGTAGTCATCTCCATATCGGCTAGAAAGGGATCCTGGATCATGTTACAAGTCCCGAGCTCAGTGAGGACACTGAGTTCTTAAGGAGGGGTGTATGTAACACCCCGTACTTAAGTAGGTATATATATATATATATATATATATATATATATATATATATATATATATATATATAATAAAATGAGAATAGTATGGTTGGTTGTTGGCCTATAGTTGGATTCTATAGGGCTTGGATTTATTGGAATTAATCAAGTGGCCTATAGAAGAATTATGGGGCTATGGAAATTAAATGCACGATATGACACAATGTAAATGAGAAGAAGAAGGTGGGGTGATGTGCATGCATGTTGGGCATGGGTTTATGTCCCACATTGGAAGTGAAAGAAAGTAAGAATTAGTGTATATAGGAAAAACCAAATGATAAAGGATACCTACGGGTTAACCCATCTTTTGATGGTGCCTGTGGTGGGAATGGCTAGAGTTTTGTATCTGTTCTTTCACGTGCGCACACACATAGCCGTGTGCAAAGATGAGCCGGGCTCGAGGTGCTACAACCGATCCTAAAAAGATTGAAGCAGTAAAGAAATGGCTTAGAGCGACGAGCATGAAGGAGGTCAAGAGTTTCTTAGGATTGGATGGGTATTACCGGTGATTCATTTAGGGCTACGCACAGATTGCAATTCCATTAACAGGGTTGACTCAGAAGAATGTGGATTTCACTTGGACTGATAAGTGTGAGGTGAGTTTCCTGGAGTTAAAGGAGAGGTTAGCTTTGTCGCAAGCTGGGAAGGACTATGATATCTACAACGATGCATCGCTCAGATGTTTGGGTTGCGTCTTGATGCAAGAAGAGAAGGTTATTGCACATGGTTCGAGGCAGTTGCGTCCGCATGAGAAGAACTATCCGACGCACGATCTGGAACTGGCAGCTATTATCTTTGCCTTGCAATAGTGGAGGCATTATGTATATGGAGAGAAGGGCAATATGTTCACTGATCACAAGTGCTTGAAGTACATTTATCAGCAGGGGGGTCTAAATCTTCGGTAGAGGAGGTGGTTGGAAGTGTTGGAAGACATTCGCCCTAAAATCAAGTACCATCCAGGAAAGGAGAATGCAGTGGCTGATGGGCTCAGTCGAAAGAGTAGTTTGTCAAGTTTGATCACGACTCAAAGGGAGCTGGCAATAGAGTTAGATCGGGCAGGCATCGAGGTTGTATTGCAGGGTTTGGGAGCATCTTTGGCACAGTTAAGGCTTCAGCCGTCATTGAAGGAGCAGATTATGGAGGCCAGATATCAGATGCAAAGATTCAGAAGATGTTACAGCAGATTTCCAATGGCCAACTATCAGAATTTCGTGTCCAAGATGGATTTCTATGGATGAGCGAGAGGTTGTGTGTACCAGAGAGTGCAAATTTGAAGAAGAGCATCTTATAGGAAGCACACATTACCTTGTTGTCAGTACATCCTGGAGGTATGAAGATGTACAAGGACATCAAACAACACTTTTGGTGGCCAGGAATGAAGAGGGATGTTACAGACTTTGTGGCGAGATGTTTGACTTGCCAGCAAATCATAGCAGAGAATCAGAAACCTGGAGGCTTGTTACAGCCATTGCCTATCCCAGAATGGAAGTGGGAGAATATCAGCATGGATTTCATCACAGGGTTGCTTAGGAGTCCGAAGGGCAACGACACGATTTGGGTAATTGTGGATTGTTTGGCCAAGTCGGCTCACTTCTTGTCTATGAAGATTACTTGGTCCTTGGAGAAGCTGGCCAAGTTATACAACGAGGAGATTGTGAGCCTCTACGGAGTTCTAGTGTCAATTGTTTCTGACAGAGATGCGCGGTTCACATCGAGGTTTTGTAAGAGTTTGCAAGCAGCTTTGGGTACCAGAAGTGACTTCAGTACTGCTTTTTATCCGCAGACCGATGATCAGACAGAGAGGGTGAATCTGGTTTTGGAGGATATGCTGAGATCTTGTGTCATAGATTTTGGTGGCAGGTGGGAGAGGTACTTGGCATTGGTGTAGTGTGCTTATAATAACAGCTACCATGCAAGTATCGGTATGGCACCTTATGAAGCATTATACGAGAGGAAGTGCAGAACACCCGTCTGGTTGTACGAAGTTGGAGAGAGGCAGATGTTTGGGCCCGAGATTGTGCAGTAGACGTTCAAGTAGATCGAGCTGGTTCGAAAGAGATTGGTTGTAATATCCCGGACAGATATTATATTTATACAAATTTTATTTTTAAAGTTAAAATAATTTTTATAGAAATTACCAGTTTTTCTAATAAAACTTTCTCTGGATATATATACTAGTAAGTATATATAGGTATTATATCATTTTGTGCACTTGTACAAAATCTTGAAAAATGCATTTTTGAGAAAATGTCTGGAAATTCCCGAGCAAGTATTGAAAACTATTATTTTATTATTATTTTCAGAACAGAAATGTTTTTGGTGGACATCACCCGGTTTGTTAATAAACAGTATCTATACATATAAACTAGTCGATATATGACTGTTTTATATCAAATTAATACTGGAAACTTCCGAACCGGTAATAAAATTATTTTCTCGGAATTAAATGATTTTTGTACAGATTATCCGTTTTAACTAATAAAAATTATCTGTGAAATCAGATATATGTACGTAGTTGAATCGTATCGATTTCGTACGTTTGTACAAAATTATGTAGTATGTGATTTTTGAAAAATACCTCTTATTTTGATCAATCATGATCAAAATAAAGGGTTAAAGATGATTTTGGCGGTTGATTGCAATTTATAGGATTTTTATTGTAAATTGAAATTTACAAATTAATTCCCAATTAATTTGAGCCACAAGAAAGAGAGAGAGACAAGTGGCTCTCTCTCATCCAAATCTCTCTCTCCCTCTCCTATATCAAGGCTGGCAACCAAAAAAAGGGCAAAACCATCTTCCATTTGTGTGGTTCTTCATACCTTTCTCTTCTCATTCTACTTCTTCTACTACTTGTTTTTGTTTTAGAAAAATTTGAGAAACAAAAAGAAAGAGAGGATCAAAATCAAAAGAAATGAGAGAGTTTTTTCATGGGTTTCATTTCTTTCATGGGTTCTTGAAGAGGAGCAAGAACAAGGAGCAAGGAGAAGGAAGAGAGCAAGTTCTTCCAACCGATTTCTTTAAATGGGGGTTTCTCATCTCATGCCTTGTTTTAGTTATTTATTACTGTAGGTTGTTATAAATTAGACTAAAATCATGTGCTTGTGGTTCTTTATGGACTAGAGTAGAAGGCACATGAGATTGAAGTGATAGAACACTAAGAAATAACCCTAAAGATTCAATCTCGGTGTTTGGAGGGTTAGATTTAATTAACCATATTAAAAGAGGAATTTTGACCCGAAATTTATTGGAGATGTTCTTAGGGGTGTTATTATCTTGTTAGAATTTTAATGGAATTTTCGGAGTGGTTTTGATGGGTGAAACGACCGTTTCCCCCCAAAATAGCGAGCATAGGCAAAAGACAGCACTCGCTATTTTGGGGTTAGTGTCGCAGTGGCTTCAAGGGGCTAGAACTTGGGTCTCATTACGGAATTTGAGGAACCAACCAACTAGGGAGTTGTAGTAGAGACTCTCCCCTTTCCGAATTGACCTCTTGGGTTAAAGTCCGATGAGAGATGCAAAAGTTATGCCCGTTACAAAATCAGGACAGCGAGCCAGCTGAGAAGCTCACTGTTCTGTTTGGTTGTTATTTTTGAGCCTCTTAATGGATGAATCTGAAGTTCGGGCCAACTAGGGAGTTGTAGTATAGATTCTCCCCTTTTCGAATTGACCTCTCGGGTTAAATTTCGGTAAGCGGAGTAGGAGTTATGGTCTTGGATAATACAGCAACTAGCTGTTTGACAGGTTGCTTGCGGTTTTGATTCTTTGTCATTTTTGAGGGTTTTACTTGATGAATATGAGGTTCGGGCCAACTAGGGAGCTGTAGTAGAGACTGTCCCCTTTTTGAATTGACCTCTTGGATTAAATTCTGATAAGCGGAGTAGGAGTTATGCCATTTGTAAAGTACAGCAACTGGCTGTCTTCACTGGATTCTTGCTGTTTTGCTTATTTGAGGTTTTAGTGTGTCTTACCTGTTGAATCTGAAGTGGAGACCAACTAGAAGGTTGTATTAGACATTCTCCCCTTTCCGAATTGGCCTCTCGGGCTAGATTCCGATAAGCGGAGTAGGAGTTATGGTATTTGGAAGATGCAGCAGCCAGCTTTGAGCTGAGTGTGCTTGCTGTTTGACTTCTTTGGTGTTTCAGAGTGTCTTACCTATCGAATCTAAGGTTTGGGCCAGCTAGAGAGTTGTAGTAAACATATTCCCCTTTCCGAATTGACCTCTCGGGCTAGATTCTGATAAACAAAGTAGGAGTTATGGTATTTGGAAGATGCAGCATCCAGCTTTGAGCTGAGTGTGCTTGCTGTTTGACTTCTTTGGTGTTTTAGAGTGTCTTATCTGTAGAATCTGAGGTTCGGGCTAACTAGAGAGTTGTAGTAGACATCTTCTCCTTTCCGAATTGGCCTCTAGGGCGAGATTCTGATAAGTAGAATACGAGTTATGGCATTTGGAAGGTGCAGCAGCCAGTCTTTGAGCTAAGTGTGCTTGCTGTTTTGATTCTTTGATGTTTTTTAGTGACTTAATGGTAGAATCTGAGGAGGAGACCAACTTGGGAGTTGTAGTAGAGACTCTCCCCTTTCCTAATTGACCTCTCGGGTTAAATTCCGACAAGTGGAGTAGAAGTTATGGGCTTTGAAAAGTTTTCAGCTTGGCTGTGTATTTGGCGGGTTGGAATGTATCTGTCTTGATTCCTTGTAGTTTTTGGATGTCTTACTCGCTGAATCTAAGGAGCTGACCAACTAGAGAGTTGTACTAGAAGTTCTCACCTTTCCGAATTATCCTCTTGGGTTAAATTCCGATAAGTGGAACAAAAGTTATAGGCTTTCAAAATTTCAGCCGTCCTTTGTTAAATCTGACATTTTCTTACTGTTTGCGTGTGTTCGACGGGTAGGAATTTGAAATTCTTTATGGAATCTGAGAAAGTGGTCAACTATGGAGTTTTAGTAGATGTTCCCTCCTTTTCAAATTGTCCAGTTTCGTTAGATTCCGATAAGTAAAGCAAAATTTACAAGCTACGGAAGTTTCAGGTTTTTTTGAAAATTGGTAGTTTGGTAACTGTTTGCATATGTTCGAGGGTCAGGAATTTGGAATTCCTTATGAAATCTGAGAAAGTGTTCAACTAGAGAGTTATGGTAGATGTTCTCACCTTTCTAAAAAGTATATTTCTATTAAAATCTGATAAGCGTAGCACTGGTTGCTTCCAGGCTGTCGGAAGGTTTTTATGTCGTTTTTGGGCTTCTCATTGGTAGTATGCCTATTTTAGACTATTAGTAGATTCTTCTGTTGATTCTAATTATAGAATATCAAGTTTTGCTAGGAAGCACGTTTAGTTACTTCTAGGTTGTTAGAATACCTGTATGGTTATTTTTATATGTGGTTTTACTTATACGCGACTCACCTAGCCCGTATGTAGCTGTGGTCTCATACGAAGCTTATTTCGCTTGTATGTATGTTATTGTTGCATACGCAGCTCACCTGGCTCGTATGTAGTTGTTGGTTCCATACGTAGCTTGTTTAACTCGTATGTATTTTTGGTTACTCGTATGTAGCTTCTTAGCTAATATGCAGTTTGTTCTGCTCATCTAGGGTGATATCATTGCCCTAGGGCTATCGACCATCAAGACGTGTGTTTCCCTTACTCCTAAGGGACTGTGGACGAGTCACTCGCGTGTACCGTCAGATCTGAACCGAGTTGGTTGATCGCGGACCGTAGTGTGACGAAAATCCAAGTTTAGGATAGTAGCATACGAATACGTTCATATTGCCGAGGACTTGGATCGATAGGCCATGAACCAGATCCTTAGGGATTCTAGTAAGTCTAGGTTGAGCAGCCTAGTAAAGTTATCTTGCGAAGTCTAACTTAAGACCTAGCATGTTGTGTTAATACTGTTGTCATCCCTAGGATTGTTTAGGGTTAGTGACATCGTTAGGGTAGTAACTTATGGCTATTACTACTTAACCATTACTTATTATCATTATTTGCCGAAGGAAAAGAGTTGGTATTAAGGGTGATATCTTATGATCCGACCTTTCCTATAGGCCGACACTAGGCAGTGTTATTGGGTTGTACCCTTCTTGTCAAAGGGATACGGTCTATACCTTTTCACGAGTTGGGAGCACAGGATCCGTATCTCGTCTGTTAATTTCTGAAGTTCCAGGATAAGGGTAGGAGTGATTCTTATCGGAGCTAGGGGATGGACCCCGAAACTCCGTTATGTCCTGGATCTAAGGGCGAACAAGCGATAGACTACGTTCTATCATCTAGGGGGGCCACAGGGATGCTTCGTGCTACCTGTGCTTTCGGATAACCTAAGGGTGGCCACGGGGGATGCTTCGAGCTAACCTATGCTGTCGGATAACCCAAGAGTTCGTCAGATTTTTGAGTGAGGTCCGGTAACGGGCACACCACTATATGACTGCGATTGGCAGAATTAGACCGTTTTAGAGCAACCTCATCAGTCACGTTGTAGCTTATGAAACAAGTTGAGTACAAGAGTAGAATTCATGGCGCGGGTTTAAATTCCTATATATGAAGAAACGGCTTGTTATGGGCGTATGTAGTATGGGATGCATACTGTTCTAGAGACTTGCTTCATTAGAATAAGAGCATCCTTGCATTAGTAATCTTGCATTAGAATCTAAGTCATAACATACACTGGCACATCATATATATATACACGTTTCTCTTTTCATCAATTTGTTTGCTATAGTTGAGATTCGCTGCTAGTTACCAGCCTTAAAGCGTCAGTATATGTACTGACGTCCACACTTCAATAGGTACTGGATTGCAGAAGTACAGGTACAGAATTCAGGAGGACTCAAGGTAAGAGAAGCAAGGAATCGATTTCATTTCAGTTTTTCGTTGTAATATATGTTGTAATTTTATTTGTAACAGTTATTGTAATTATTCATTGTTTTAATTTATTTGTTATTGGGATGTAGCGCCCCGAATTTTCAATATAATATCTTAGAAATACGTGGCACAATTCCCAGCATCAACTTCAATGTAATATTAAACACAGTCCAAAACACAGATAAATTTTATTTCAAACTTTTATTACAACGGTCTTTATAAACACAGCGGAATACAAAACACCTTGAATTACAAACTTTCTTTTTACAGCACTTCTTTTACAAAATTTACACAAAAGCTCTATTACATCAATTTATCTCAAGTATCCAAACCCCAAGCTCTAAGCAACAACAACCTGTAAAACATGAGGCTAGAGATGATCCCTAACCCCCAAAACAAAAGGGGTCAGCCATAAAGGTGTGAGTGACATAAAAACAAAACAACATAATTAAATTATAAAACATTGAGTCTTCAACAACATGTATTAACAACAGGAATAAATAAAATGAGAACTAACAAAGAAGTAAAGCATGAAAACCTCAAGGAATATAAGATAGTAAATACTAATTCATGAAAACATCAAGTGATTCTAGACTAAGTGTTAAGTGTAGAAAACAGGAAAACACAAGCATAAAACCAAGTCAAGAGAACACAATTTCTATATGTTGACTCTCTAATGCGTACTTGTTGGATTCTATGCATTCCATAGTACATAGGTCCGGTGCAAGCCCTTAGTGATCTCCACTTATAGGGATAATCCCTCGTTATGCAACTAAACCTACTATAGTGATGGAAAATAAGATCCAGAATACTCTGCGAATAGGCACCACAACCCTCGACGTGCAAGCATCATGTAAGATAGCTCAAAAACAACTAGAGAATCATCTCCCAACCTCGTGTACCCCACGAATAGGCTTGCAAGGCCCTCGACGTGCAGATACACCAGGTACATTCCGTGAATAGGCCTGCCGACCCTCGACACACGAATGCACCCTGCATGCTCTGTGAATAGGTCTGCAGACCCTCGACACGCGAACACACAAATGTTCTCCCGGGACATAACAACAAACAGTTCTGGAACGCATCCGTTGGACTAACCAAACCATGAGCCTATACTTATGTTTTCCAAGTTCCATCACATCCCCACTAGTGCCTGTCCTTAAGTTAATTCTTATTAAACCACCAAAATCCCCATCTCTAGAGTTAGTGTATCCTGCCGGACTTAAATACTCAACAACAACTAAACCAAGACCCCTCAGATCTAACTTAACAAATCTCAACTGCCGGTTCACAGGACTCCCACTCAACTCCTAGAGATCTCAACAAGACCAATATTCACAAATCCATTGTCAAGACGATCAAAGGGAGAAACCCCTCCAATAAACAAAATCCAATTCTTTATAAAATTTCAGAATCCAAATCCAACAATAAAATATCTTGAAAACATATGTTCTGTAGAAACAATAATATTTAGAATAGTAAGTTATAGATCCAAAAATATTTAAAGAATCAAAGTTTGAAGAACATCTGGAAAACTCAAGAAAGCATCAGAATCAGTCGACTGTAAAAGGTCATCAGTCGACTGTCCAGAGCGAAAATCCAACATTTTTAAGAAAATAATACTAAGTGTTGATGGTCGACTGTAAAAGTCACCAGTCGACTATCCAGAAAGAGCATTCCATGATTTTAAGAAAATAATCTAAGTGTTATAAGTCGACTATAAAACTGTCGGTCGACCGTCCAGAGAAAAATCCAATAATCCTTTAAGAAATAATTCTAAGGGGTACCACTCGACTGTAAAAGTCCTCAGTCGACTGTCCAGAACGAAATTTCAAGAAAAACTAGACAACACAGCAGCCGGGTCGTGTCGGTCGACTGAGAAGTCATACCAGTCGACTGTCGACGTACAGACTGCAGACTTTTGGTTGTGCACATTTCAACCGCTACGTAGTTTTACTTTATGAAAACTATTTCTACAAAAAAATATTTCTTATATGGTCAAATACAACTTGTAGGATTTATAATAACCCATAAAACTAATTCAAAACTACTTAAATTTATAAAAGTAGTGATTTGTAAATCTCTTTCAAATAAAACATAAATTGTGCACATAATCAAAATAAAGTTTCAAAAAAATTAATTGTTCGTTGAAATAGAATCGTATTTAGATCCAAACCACATCAATACCAAATCTCAAAAGAAAATTCCCAATTTGAATATATTTCCTCAAATTCAACTAAATCTTCAATTTTAGTCATCATAACTCAAATCCTCAAAACATGGTATTTTATTCCATTACTCCTTCTCAAAGTTCTTCAAACTCAATCTCAACTATTCTCTATAGTTGATTCATAAACAAATTTATCATTAACATGGCCAAGTTGCATTCATCCAACTCACCAATAGTCCAAAAATCTCATCTTTAATTAATTAATGCATAACATCCATCATACTCTATCAAATCAGCAATAATCCAAAAGAAATAGTCTACTCACAATTTATATTAGGTTCTCCTACAATCTAAAATCATTCACATGAAATTCTACTCACAATATCTAGGGTTCTTCTCAAAGATCCACTTTTATCATCCATCCAACATACATATTCATACCAAACCCTAGCATGCTTTCTAATAGATGAAACACCACATACCACATACATAAAACAAAACAACAAAACAATTTACATCACTCACATACAATCATACGCAAAACAAAGGAAAACAAACAAGTCACTCACCTCAAATGAAGAATCCAATCGAATTAATGGAGAATAAGCAAAATCCTTCTTTTGCGAAATCCAAGATCTTCTCTTTCAATCTCCAAGAAAAATAAAAACAATAAAACCTTAGTGTTGTGCAGCGAAAGACGGCTGCACTCCACCTTTTAAATTTCCGGAATTAGATGAATTAGGGTTTTGAACATATTTGCAAAATAATCCTTTTAAAATATAACTTTACATAAATAGATCCCTATGCTTGGAAACTTGATGTTACCAATTTAATTGAGATTTAAAAAAAAAATAAACCATTCATTTCCAGCCGGCACTGATTAAAAAGTCCAGGAAAACAATTTTGCACTTTCATCCCTCAAAATGGCAATTTTGCAAAAAGACCCTTTTTTGTAATATTTGCAAATAGGTCCAATAAATATCAGAAAAATCTAGAAAAATTACAATTAATCTCAAATAATAAATAATGATTTTCCATAAAATAATTTTTGCTTTTGAACTCTTCAAGAAAACATTTGCACGTATTTTATACGTGCAAAAAGATAAATCTTTAGAAAAATATTTATTAAATCTCCAGAAAATCATTTCAATTCATTTATAAATCTTTAAAATTATATTTAAAAATACGGGGTACTACATCACTCCCCCCTTAGAAGAGTTCTGTCATCAGAATTACTGCTAATAGGGTCCAAACAACACACCAATAAGGAATGCAATATCTAATAAATGGAAAAATAATTTAAGAAATACAGTCACACAAGAGAATACATTCCAACAAAAGAAATACAATCATACAAAAGGAACACAATCATATAATAAATTCAGAAAGAAAAACAAACTTTCGCTGCGCAACTCTGATAACTGGTCATCAGAAACCAGCTGCAACAACCTCTGAACTCCTGCATCAAACTCTGACCTTCCACATCTGCTTCATCCTTCCGAGAATCAGTGGCCACTCCCTCCTTAGAAAGGACATGACTAAGGAAAGCCACCTCAAGACCCTGCTTGGAAACACCTTAAGCTCCATACCTAAGACTAGCAAAAATTTGGGCGACACAAATGCATGCAAGAAAACAGTATCAAATAAAACTTTTGTTTTTATTCCATTAACCCAAAACAAATTCTGTTACATGGAGAACCATACTCAATCTCCAATTATAAAAGTTTTACTTAATTCTTGCACACTCCAGATCACATCCCTGAGTTACCCGCATCCTCCTAAGTCAATGCGAACACTCGCACCTGCCTCTGAACCTTGCCTCCACCTGCACCATCTTTCTTTAGCTGCGGACAGTTTGGTCGGATATGCCTTTCACGACCACAATGATAATAAACCTGTACCTTCCGAGGCTTGGTGCATGCTGCCTGATAATGACCTGTCTCTCCACAGTTGAAACATGTCACATCTTGAACTACGGGCACCTTCTGCACTGGCCCACTGAACTTGCCTTGCTTCATTGGGAACTCCTTCCCACTCTGATCATCTGCTGGCCTCTTATTCTTGTTCCAGATCTCTTGTTTCTTTTGGAACTGATCCATGTCTTCCTTTGTCATGGCTGCTCTCCTGACCAGCTTGTCGAACCTTCTTATGCCCAACGGAATCATTCTCGACCTCAAGTTTGGCCTCAAGCCCTGCTCAAACTTCTTGGCCTTCTTCACCTCGTCAACGATCAGCTCCGGTGCATACCTCAACAGCAGAGCGAACTTAGTCTCATACTCTCGCACGGTCATGCTGCCCTGCTGCAGATTCAAGAATCCTGTCGCTTTCCTTTCCTGAATATCCAAAGAAAAGAAACGCTCCCTAAATTCATCCAGAAAAGACTCCCAAGTCATTTGCTGGTCACCCAAAGTCCTCTTCACTGATTGCCACCAAACACCAGCGTCCTTTTCCAACTGCATAGTAGCAAACTTCACCTTATTGGCTGCCGAAGTTTTCGAGACCTCGAAGATTGTCTCCATCCGTCTAATCCAATCATCAGCCTCATTTGTATCAGACTTCCCTTCAAACACTGGCAGCCTCATCCTCTTGAAGGACTCGATCTGCTTGATAGGATCAGCGTTAACAAACACTGGTCCAGTCCCCTGATTCTAATTCTGGTTCTGAGTCTGTGCCAAATTAGCTGCCATTAGTGCATTCAAAGTCTGATACACCCTGGAAAATTCGGCTTCGAGATCAACTCCCGTTCCTTGGGAACTTCCAGCTCCATCACCATTGTTACCACCATTCCTGGTTCTGGGTCCTGTCATTCTACTGAATACTGCAAAATGAGGGTAAAGTTAGAACATCACAACTCAATTCACCTTCACATCAATACCCTATGGCAAAACCTCAACCATACCCCAAACCAAACATCATGTTCTAACTCTATGTGATACTCACACTCTAATGTCCACACCTAGGTACTCACACTCTAGTGTCCATGCCTAGGTTGGTTTTCATACTATGTCTACTATTACTATTGAAGCATGCTCTGATACAAATCTCTGTAGCGCCCCGAATTTCCAATATAATATTTTAAAAATACGTGGCACAATTCCCAGCATCAACTTCAATATAATATTAAACACAGTCCAAAACACAGATAAATTTTATTTCAGACTTTATTACAACAATCTTTACAAATACAGCGGAATACAAAACACCTTGAATTACAAACTTTCTTTTTACAACACTTCTTTTACAAAATTTACAGAAAAGCTCTATTACATCAATTTATCTCAAGCATCCAAACCCCAAGCTCTAAGAACCAACAACCTGTAAAACATGAGGGTAAAGATCATCCCTAACCCCCAAAACTAAAGGGGTCAGCCATAAAGGTGTGAGTGACATCAAAACAAAACAACATAATTAAATCATAAAACATTGAGTCATCAACAACATGTATTAATAGCAAGAATAAATGAAATGAGAACTAACAAAGAAGTAAAGCATGAAAATCTCAAGGAATATAAGATAGTAAATAGTAATTCATGAAAACGTCAAGTGATTCTAGACTAAGTGTCAAGTATAGAAAACAGGAAAAAACAAGCATAAAACCAAGTCAAGAAAACACAATTTTTATATGCTGACTCTCTAATGCGTACTTGTCGGATTCTATGCATTCCATAGTACATAGGTTCGGTGCAAGCCCTTAGCGATCTCCACTTATAGGGATAACCCCTCTTTATTCAACTAAACCTACTACGGTGATGGAAAACAAAATCCAGAATACTTTGCGAATAGGCACCACAGCCCTCGATGCGCAAGCATCATGTAAGATAGCTCAAAAACAACCGGAGAATCATCTACCAGCCGCATGTACCCCACGAATAAGCTTGCAAGGCCCTCGACGTGCAGATACACCAGGTATATTCCGTGAATAGGCCTGCCGACCCTCGACATGCGAATGCACCCTGCATGCTCCGTGAATAGCACTGCAGATCCTCGACACGCGAACACACAAATGTCCTCTCGGAACATAAAAACAAACAGTCCTGGAACGCATCTGTTGGACTAACCAAACCATGAGCCTGTACTTACATTTCCCAAGTTCCATCACATCCCCACTAGTGCCTGTCCTTAAGTTGATTATTATTAAACCACCAAAATCCCCATCTCTAGAGTTAGTGTATCCTGCCGGACTTAAATACTCAACAACAACAAAACCAAAACCCCCAGGTCTAACTCAACAAATCTCAACTGCCACTTCACAGGACTCCCACTCAACTCCTAGAGATCTCAACAAGACCAATATTCACAAATCCATCGTCAAGACGATCAAAGGGAGAAACCTCTCCAATAAACAAAATCCAATTCTTTATAAAATTTCAGAATCCAAATCCAACAATAAAATATCTTGAAAACATATGTTCTGTAGAAACAATAATATTTAGAATAGTAAGTTATAGATCCAAAAATATTTAAAGATTCAAAGTTTGACTGGAAAACTCAAGAAAGCATCAGAATCAGTCGACTGTAAAAGGTCATCAGTCGACTGTCCAGAGCGAAAATCCAACATTTTAAAAAAAATAATACTAAGTGTTGACGGTCAACTATAAAAGTCACCAGTCGACTGTCCAGAAAGAGTATTCCATGATTTTAAGAAAATAATTTAAGTATTATAAATTGGCTATAAAACTGTTGGTCGACTGTCCAGAGAAAAATTCAATAATCCTTTGAGAAAAAATTCTAAGGGGTACCAGTGGACTGTAAAAGTTCTTAGTCGACTGTCCAGAATGAAATTTCAAGCAAAACTAGAGAACACAGCAGTCGGGTAGTGTCGGTCGACTGAGAAGTCATACCAGTCGACTGTCGACCTACAGACTGCAGACTTTTGGTTGTGCACATTTCAACCGATACGTAGTTTTACTTTATGAAAACTATTTCTACAAAAACATATTTCTTATATGGTCAAATACAACTTGTAGGATTTATAATAACCCATAAAACTAATTCAAAACTACTTAAATTTATAAAAGTAGTGATTTGTAAATCTCTTTCAAATAAAACATAAATTGTTCATATAATCAAAATAGAGTTTCAAAAAAATTAATTGTTTGTTGAAATAGCTTCGTATTCAGATTCAAACCACATCAATACCAAATCTCAAAAGAAAATTCCCAATTTGGATATATTTCCTCAAATTCAACTAAATCTCCAATTTTAGTCATCATAACTCAAATCCTCAAAACATGGTCTTTTATTCCATTACTCCTTCTCAAAGTTCTTCAAACTCAATCTCAACTATTCTCTATAGTTGATCCATAAACAAATTTATCATTAACATGGCCAAGCTGCATTCATCCAACTCACCAATAGTCCAAAAATCTCATCTTTAATTAATTAATGCATAACATCCATCATACTCAATCAAATCAGCAATAATCCAAAAGAAATAGTCTACTCACAATTTATATTAGGTTCTTCTACAATCTAAAATCATTCACATGAAATTCTACTCACAATATCTAGGGTTCTTCTCAAAGATCCACTTTTATCACCCATCCAACATACATATTCATACTAAACCCTAGCATGCTTTCTAATAGATGAAACACCACATACCACATACATAAAACAAAACAACAAAATAATTTACATCACTCACATAAAATCATATGCAAAACAAAGGAAAACAAACAAGTCACTCACTTCAAATGAAGAATCCAATCAAATTTATGGAGAATAAGCAAAACCCTTCTTTTGCGAAATCCAAGATCTTCTCTTTCAATCTCCAAGAAAAATAAAAACAATAAACCTTTGTGTTGTGCAGCAAAAGACGGCTGCACTCCACTTTTTAAATAGACGGAATTAGAAGAATTAGGATTTTGAACATATTTGCAAAATAATCCTTTTAAAATATAACTTTACATAATAAGATCCCTATGATTGGAAACTTGATATAACCAACTTAATTGAGATTTAAAAACAAAATAAACCATTCATTTCCAGTCGGCACTGATTAAAAAGTCCAGAAAAATAATTTTGCACTTTCATCCCTCAAAATGACAATTTTGCCAAAAGACCCTTCTTTTTGTAATATTTGCAAATAGTTCCAATAAATATCAGAAAAATCTAAAAAAATTACAATTAATCTCAAATAATAAATAATGATTTTCCATAAAATAATTTTTGCTTTTTAACTCTTCAAGAAAACATTTGCACGTATTTTGTACGTGCAAAAAGATAAATCTTTAGAAAAATATTTATTAAATCTCTAGAAAATCATATCAATTCATTTATAAATCTTTAAAATTATATTTAAAAATACAGGGTACTACATGGGAAGCATCCTAGTGAAATACCAAGTGTTGTTCTTTATTCATTGTACTCTGATGTAAATTGTTGAAAGTTGTAACACTTAGGATTGTGAATGTATTATTGTAACATTGTTATAATGTATTGTAATTTTGCAATATTCGGAATTGTAATACATTTGTGTTGAATAAAAAGTTTTAAATTTTTCTGTTTTTCTGTGTATTGTGACTAATTGAAGGAAAGATTCTGGCTTATGTCACAGTTTCTAAGTGTATGGAAATCGGGGCATTACATTGGTCGAGGCTCAGAGTTGGTAGAAGAGCTATGTAGATACTCGGCGTAGGGACTTGGAGTTTGAGGTCGGGGATGCAGTGTTTCTCAAAGGGTCTCCGACTAAAGGGGTGATCAGATTTGGGAAGGGAGGCAAGTTGGCGCCAAGGTACATAGGGCCATACAGAATATTGAGGAGAATCGGAAAGACGGCATAGAAGTTGGAATTGCCTGAAGAATGGGCACAAGTGTATGATGTGTTCCATGTATCAATGTTGAGGAAATATGTGCCAAATCAGAGTCAACAGTTGATGGAAGTGCCCGAAGGATTACTGTAGAACATGAGTTACAAGGAGTAGCCTGTAGAGATTGTTGATCGACGGGAGAAGGTATTGCGGAATAAAGTGATACTCATGGTCAAGATTTTTTGGAGGAGCCAGTTGTTCGAGGAAGCTACTTGGGAGCCGGAGGACCGTATGAAGAAGGATTTTCCCGAACTCTTTGTTTGAGTGTATTCTTTCCTTGAATTGTTTTTCCTTATTAGCAGTAGTTCTGAGGGCAGAACTATTCTAAGGAGGGAGTGATGTAACACCCTAGAAATTTTAAATGTATTGATAAATAAATAGAAGTGAATTTTGGTGATTTAATAAACATTTTTCGGAAATTTACCTTTTTACACGTGCAAATATTTTCTGGGGATACACAATGTTAGAAAATTTAATTGAGAAATATAAAATTTGTTAGTGGGTAATAATTACAAATTTTCTGGATTTTTTTTAAAAAAAATAGTTATTGGTATTTTTGCAAATATTTCTATGAAGGTGTTTTTTTTGCAAAAGTGCCACCTGGAGGCAAATTTTCGAAAAGCCAAAATTTTTGGGCTGCAAATTGAGGCCGGCTAGATTTGAGAGGGATTTGAGAGATTTAATCCCACCTTTGGTTTGTTTAGTTACTTAAAGTAATGAATCTATATATGTAAAGGTATTTTCCTAAAAGAGTATTATATTATAAACTTCACAAAACCCTAAAGAGTATCCCGGCCTATATAAACAACAATAGCCATTTCCCCGCTGTTGTGAATTCAAAACCCAACTTTGCATTATTATTTTGGTGTTGGATCTTGAAGCTTTGCAAAAAGGAGGAGGAGAAGGCTTTCTTATTGCTTTTATTTTCTTCAAGTTAATCTTCTTTGAGGTGAGTAATATTTCTCATCTCTTGGTTGTTGATTATCTATATGATGAATTGATTATATGTTGTGAAATAAGATAATTAATGGAATAGATTACGTGTTGAGAACTTATAGAATTATAAAAATTGAAATAGATTTATTATGAAATGAATCTAAGTGACTGAATAACCAAAACAACATCTTCATGAATAAATTAGAAATCGATGTGTGAACTTTCACGTATAGTTGGTTGAAAAATAGATATTGCACAAAAAAAAGAATTATTACTTTTCTTATACCATGCCTGATTGTTCAAGTATGAAATAATGTAGAGATTGTATGAGATTCGCTTGAGATGTTATCTAAATTAGAAGAAATCTAAACTTTCTTATGAAAATGCTTGCTTTATTGTATTTATACCTGATGTAACCAGTATGCAATTAAGTGAAGGATTTACATATGCATTTCAATGGATTGTGAAGTATGAGTTGATGTTTCCTTTTCTTTTCACGTAGTCGTTTACTATTTTGACTTGGAATGAAAATGTTTATCTTTAATTGGAGTTGGATCTAAAGAGTAATGGAAGGACTTGAGTTAATTAAGGTTGAATTGAAATAATCGATTAATGAGTGTTTGTTTCCCCATGGATCTCAATTTTGATGTGTGTATATGTCTACATCCAAGTTTAAGAAAGAATCATGACTGCGTATGTTAGCACGCAAATATCTTTATGAAAAAGTTCTCTTTAAAGACCTTTATTCAATACTGTGATTTCAGAAATTGGGATTCTTGTGAAGTTTTTGAAAGATTTGAATGAGTAGGGACTGAGTTAGATTTGGCCAAGGTTGCACCTACTATAGTGTAGATTTTATCATGGGAGACCACATATTTATTCATATATATACATGTATTAATTTTGCGATATTTTCAATGTTTGGGCTGATGCAGACTGTCATGCTAGCTGACATCACTTCTCCACCAGCAGTCGACTGCCACGGTTTTGGGGTTGATTTTTCTTTTGAGTGCTGTCAGTCGACCGCAGTAGCTTTACACTATGGTTGTTGATCGACCAACATGACTTGATTTTCCACAATCTGTTTGCTGCATTTTTCGTTTCTTGAACGATAGTTTATTCTAAAAAAAATTTAATGTTAATTCTCTGTTTTCCAGAGTATTTAGATTCAAACTGCTTATTATATTCAGGGACTGTGTAATTTCAGACTTTGAGGGGATTTAAGTTCTATTTTCTTGGTTTTATGAAGATATATTATTTGAACTTCCAAGAATATTATATTCGGGCTGTTGTCCACTGTTTTAAGATTTCAAGTTTCAATCAATTGGTGTTCGTTCGTTTTTTTCCCAACAAATTATATGGATATGGCTGCACGTTGAGGTACTTGGCTTTGACTGTTGGATTTTGGGAAACTCTCGTAACATATTAAATGAATTTGAATCATGTATTAGAAGCATGCGTTGTAATGACCTTGGGACTTTGAGACTCTAGAGGGTTGAATGGGATCCTGGTATATCGACAGATGAGATTTGTGGTTTATGGCAGTTAAGGCCTTGATGTTGATTAATTGAGTTAAGTTCGGTAAGGTACACCAACTCTTGGGGAACTATAGTTAATTAATTGAACTTAATAAATATAAGGACAGACACTAGATGGAGGTATGATGAAATGGGAACAAACATGAGTTATGGACTCTAGAGTGATCCGCGGAGTGAGAAATTCTCCACTATTCTGGGACGATGGATGAAATAGGCCACAGAATGATCCACGGAAGGGATTGATCTCCAGTAGCCCGGGACGAGAGCGATGCTCATGAATTATTTGTGCAATGAGGGTTCCAAAATAACATGCGGAGTGAGACATTCTCCCGTATTCTGGGACGATGGATGAAATAGGCCACAGAATGATCCACAGAGTGGGATAGGTCTGTAGTATTACATGGGGGAGTGACAATACTTGCAAAATGTCTAAATCTCGTAGTAGTCATCGCAGTAAGTTTGTTGCATTACGTGGGACTGAACTCTATCAAGTGGAGAACGATAAGGGCTTCCACCAGGCCTATGTAGAGTGGGATTCATAGAATCCGATATGTATGCATTAGTAATCATCATATGTATTTGTGATTTCATGACATATTTTATGCAGCGTTCTTTGTTTCCTTACACTTGACACTTAACTAGTTTCACTTGATGATTTATGCTTCATTTATTGTTATTTCATGTTCCATCTGTTATTACTGTGTTAATATGTTTCACTTGTTGATTTATGATTTTATTCTTTTTGTTTCTATTTAAGTTTGTATTTCCTTGAATATCACTCACACCGTTTTGGCTGACCCCTTGTAGTTTTGGGGGTTAGGTATATCTCTTGCCTCATGTTTTATAGGTAGGTACCATTAGCATTGAGTTGGGAGCATATGGTGGAATAGTAAATGTTTATGAATATCGGTAAAGGGTTTGATTGTAAATAGAAAATTATAATTCAAGGTATTTAAATTCCGCTGTGCTTTGTAAAAGAGTTGATGTATTAAAAAGTTTTAAAAAAAATTTCCCTGTATTTGGTTGCTGTGCTTATAATTACAATTGAAGTCGATTCTGGAATTTGTGCCACGTATTTCTAATTTTATTTGTCGAAAATTCGGGGCGCTACATGGACTTCGAACAGGGTGACAACGAGTTTTGGGAGAACTCGAATGGCAAGCCGAACCCCCGCGCACTTGGTCAGGAGCATGTGGCTAGAGCGACTCTATCAACCAAGAGTGGACTCTGCACTCGTCCAGGGTTGGGCACTTGTACGGCGAGATATACCCCACATAGTTGCTCGGGGGGCAAGTGTGTCCTTGAGACTCTATGGATAATGAATAAATTTCGCACTTGTCCGTTGGAGTGTTTAATGAAGGGATGGTGTGGCTCAGGGGTGAACCATCTGTCTAACTCATTGTTTGCATCCAATGGGCTTGTACAAGAATTTTGCAAAGGAAAAGAATAAAAACTTATTGAAGAATAAAACTAAGCAGCTACTTTGATGCTAGCATTTATTACTTGTTGTGGTCGTTATGATTGCCGGTCTTTGTTACATGTTTGAAGCTAACTAATTGGTGAGGGCGTTAAGCACCTTTGTTATACTTCATCGGGTGCTCGGTGTTCCGAACGAAAAGATTCCGATTCTCCCTAATGCAAGTGACGAGTTGCTCCATAACTTGATGTGGGAGTGCCTTGTTCACCCGAGGACACTTGGCTTGATCCTCTTGGGTGAAGGGGATTTCTGCTAGTTCTTCTAAGGGTTCAGAGCTGGCTTTTCCCTATTCTTTCGGGGGTTCCATAGTGTTCAGGAGGAGGACTGAGCCCCCCATTGTGGTGGTGTAACATGCCTGAGCAGCTTCTTGGCTTCCTTTATCTTCCTCCACCCCTACTGTTGTGGGGAACTTCATATTCATGTGGTAGGCTGAGGCAACAGCGTGAAAGACTGCTAGCTCCGGACGACCAAAAATGGCATTGTAAGCGGACTTCATGTCGACAACCATGAAATCGAGTGCTTCCGTGCTGATAGTTAGAGCTTTCACCATGGTTACATCAAGGGTGGCTATTCCCTCGATTAGAACTGGGGTTCTGGAGAATCCAGGGAGAGTGTACCGGGCAGGATTGAGGTGGTCTCGCTTGAGCATAAGGCCCTCAAATGCATTAAGGAAGTGGATGTTTACCGAGTTGTCGTTATCTACCATGACGCGGCGCACTCCATGATTGACCATACATATGTTAATTACTAGCGTGTCATAGTGAGGTGTTCGATCACCTACAAGGTCTTGGTCTGAAAATGTGATCGGGACCCCCGAGTACTTAGGAGGGGGGATATTATGCACCAAGTTTACTTCTCGGAGAAACGCTTTCCTGGAGGAGTTAGATGGTCCCCCCCATAGGTTCCCCATGGATGGCATGGAATATCTCCATTCGCCCTTAGCCTTGGGACTCGGCTGGTTTCTCTGGTCGCTTATTGGCTCCTCTTGGAGGAGGGTATTCAGAGTCATTTTCTTGAGCGAACTTGGCGAGGTACCCACATCGGATCAGTCCTTCAAGTTGTCCCTAAGGGCTCGACAGTCATCTGTGAGATGCCCGTGATCTTTGTGAAACTTGCACCACTTTCCTATCCCTTCTTCCATTTTGGGCGTTCATGGAGGTGAAAGGAGTTCCTATTTGTCAACTTCCACGAGGATTGTAGAGATGCTGGCATTACACAGGGTGTACAAATCAATTTCCCTCCCCACCTACTTCATGGCTATTTCATCCAACCCTGTAACTTAATGAAGTGAAGTCCAGAAAGACTCGGTCATAGGAACTTAGACCACTTACGCGCTTTCTCAAAAGGAGGCATTGGGGGTGGACAACGCTGGCCTGTTGCATCCTTCTAGGACTTACTGAGTTCGTCTTCGTTAGTGCTCTTCCATTTGCTACCAGATTAGATCACTTTCTGTTCTTGAGGTCGAATAGCATCCTCCACTCGGATATACTTCTCGACTCTTTAAAGGAGGTTGAAGAAGTCCTGGTGAGGTCTTTTGACAAGAGAGGCTTTGAGGTAGTCATGATTTACATTGTGCCTGAAGGCAGCCTTGGCTATGGCTGAGTTGAGTGAGGGGATGGACCGAGACTCGACTGTGAAGTGCCAAACATAACTTCTGAGGGACTCTCCATCCCTTTGCTTCAAATCAAGTAAGGAGGCACTTATCTTCTTTATCTTGCGGCTGGTGATGAAGTACGTGAGGAAGAGCTCCTCAAGTTGGTTGAAGGAGAAGATGGACCGTGGAGAGAGACGAGAGAACCAATCCACTGTGGATCCCTTCAAGGTTGCTAGAAAATTCTTGCAGAGGAGGGAGTCGTACGCTTGGTGGATCATCATGAGGGTTTGAAAACTCTCAGTGTGGTCTACCGATCGGTTTCGCCGTTGTATGATTTGAAAGTTGGGATGTTGAAGTTAACAGGGACAAGAGCCTCAATGATATTCTTGGAAATTTGGGGGGGGGGGGGCAAGGTCTGACGAGACGGTATATTCTTTCCTATTTTTCTTCTTCATGCTTCAGCAGTGTTAGACAATCTTCCATCTTTCGGAGGCTTTGGAGGACGGCGTCCTCTTGCAGATCGGATCTGGTGGACCCATGAGACTCTTAGCGTTGCAGAGGAGTAGAGCGGTAAGGACTGGTCTGTCTAGTCTTGGGAGGAATTATGTCAAGG
Source organism: Hemerocallis citrina (assembly GCA_017893485.1). Classification (NCBI taxonomy): domain Eukaryota; kingdom Viridiplantae; phylum Streptophyta; class Magnoliopsida; order Asparagales; family Asphodelaceae; genus Hemerocallis; species Hemerocallis citrina. Next base: position 262,996,900 of record CM030362.1, on the reverse strand, counting down.
GCCTGAAGAATTTCGTCTTTTGTACTCTTAGAGTCTGTTCTTGTGACAGGTACTTCCTCTTCCCTCCCTCTTCTATGGTTTGTTCTGCCGATTGGAGTTGGATGCCTTCTCTCTCGGGGAGGAGTTCTTCTGTGGTCCCTTGAGGAGCGGTGGCTTCTTCGCCCCCTATGGGAGGGGGATATTCTTCGCCTTCTGGGAGAGGGAGCTTTTCTAGATTGCGACCTACGAGGAGAGGGACTCCTCTCGCCTACCTGATGTAACAGATGCCTACATGAACGGCCCATACGTTTGGACTCCTGCTGTCTGGAGTTTATGAGATGGCGGAGGTCATGTTGTGGTTGAGGTGCCTCCGGAGGCACGGTGGAGGGTGTAGAGGTGTAGACTGACCCTCCATTCTCTCCAATGTGTTGTGCACGGGGTTGATTTCTTCAAGAGCTCCCCAGTGGAATCTCCTTGGAGGGGGGTTAAGTAGGTTGTTGAGGCTGTTCTGGATAAAGGATTTTATCCGGTTGAAGGGTAGGAGGGACGTCCTCAAGAAGAGGAGGTGGAGGAAAAATGTTGGTTCGTCGGCTTGAGGCCACTGCTTTCCCTTTCTCCCTTTGGAGGCATGGCTGAAAACAATTTTTACCGACAAAATTTGGTCAGATTGATTTTTAAAGTTACCACAATGGCATCAATCTGTTGTTGCTTCTTTCTATATGGGAGCAAATAGATGATTGTGAGTTCTTTATGAAATCAATGAAAGCTAACCTTGTTGACATTTGCCGGTTTGACCGTCTTCAACTGATACTGATTCGCTCTGCCTGAGCTGCAAAATGCTTTAAACACCGGGGTTGATCTTGGCGACATGCCCTCTGACTAGGGCTGCAAACGAACTGAGCTACTCGCGAGCTTCTTGGCTCGAGCTCCGTCAAAGCTCGACTCGAGCCGAGCTCGAGCTCGAAAATTGAGCTTGATAGCTTAACGAGTCGAGCTCGAGCTTAGGCTTTTTGTGATTATTAGGCTAAGCTCGCGAGCTGCTCAGCTCGAACTCGGCTAAAGCTCAGTAAAAGCTCAGCTCAAGACGAGCTCGAGCCAAGCTCGAGCTCGAAAACTGAGCTCGATTGCTTAACAAGTTGAGCTCGAGCCTCAAGATACTACGCTTGACTCGGCTCGTTTGTATCCCTACCTCTGACGCTCAAGTCAGTAATCAAAAAGATTATGAAGAGTTTTTTTGGAGAAAATACTGATTACCTGATTCTGACGGGGGTAGGGGATATTTATAGTTACCTTGGGGGTCAGTTTCGAGATAATGATTTATCTCTACTTCCTGGTGTTTTTGGATTGAACCAGTTATCTCTTCTTCATGAAGAAATAAGAGTAGTTGAGGGGATTTGAGTTTTAAACTCTCCCCTAGATAAGAGATATGGTTTGTGTACCGTCTCTTATAGATAATCATGAGTTTAAATTATTTTTAAATGATCTGAAATCATTTTCATGGGGCTATTATGACAACCTAGTGAGACAAATTCGTTTTTGGATTATTGGGCTTGAAAGATGACCAATTTCCATTCATGGATCCGTTGATTGGTGAAATTACCATTTTACCCCCGAGAGCTTTAACATTCGTGCCCGATTTGAACGATCCCGATTTAGTTCTATTTTTACCCATATCACATATTAACAAGTAAGAAAGTTTACACAGATATATTTTTGATTTAGACACTACAAGATTTGCGAACTACACCGGCATATATTTCCCAGTGTTTTACTTATCGCGCCGGGGTAGGATAAGACCAGGATTGGGTCACAAAATTGTATAGTTATACACCGGCGGCCTCTACAAAATGCCGGTGAATTATAATATTCACCGGCATTTTTATAAAAACACGCCGGCAAATAGAAAGCGACAATATACCCCACAAATCCTCTCCCATTCACCGGCATTTATTAATAAAAATGCTGGTGAATTACTCGGATAAATCCCCAATCCTACCGCAAAACCCTTACATTTCGCTTGGTTTTTTTTTTCCCAACCCTAATTTTTTCACTGTTCGGCGCCACTTGGCCTCCTTCCCTTCCTCGATTTTCCCGATAACTCCTCCGCCATCGGAGTGGGTTCCACGTCGATTTTCCCTTCAGGGCCACCGTCGCTATGCCCGCGTCGACGTCCACGCACTCTCTATCCCGCTCACTCATTTCTCTCTCATCGCAAGTACTCTCTTTCTCTCTCTCTCTCTCTCTCTCTCTCTCTCTCTTTCTCTCTTTACTTATTGATTTTGTTTTGGGGGCTATGCTCAAGAACTCATGCGATCTCGAATCTCGTCTCTATTTTTGCTTCACTGTGTTATTCTGTGATTGGATCTAGGTTTCAATGTGTAACTCTGTGATTGGACGTAGCTAGGTTTTAATTTCACTGACATGTTATTCTTGAGATTTTGAGGGATTTAATCTCTGTTTATGTTTGTTGGAATTTTGGGTGGTAATGGTTTGAAACTCAATTTAGGAGAAATCTGAAATCTCTGTTTACTCTGTGATTGGATCTATTTTTGCTTTGGCATTTTTGCTTCACTGTTTTTGTAAGGAGTAATTTAGGGGAGATTTGAAACTCAATTTGCCAAAAATGTGACAATATACTCAGATTTGGAGTTTTGCCAAAAATGTGGCAATATACTCAATTTTAGGGGATTGTTACTGTTAGTGATGCATGGGAATGACAAGATGAAGTGCTTCATTGTCTTGAGAGAGATTCTAGGATTGGTATATGTGTTTACTTATTTGTTCATTTGGTTCATAATTGCTTGTGGTCAGTTTTATTATTAATAAATGTAATGTAGTTGGTTTATAGATATTCGGCAAGATATTGGGATACATACTAATGAAGATATGTTCTCCATCATGTTGTTCTATTATATTTGGCTCATTTTATTATGATGTTATGCAAAAGGTAATGTTAGGATATATGAATGATGGGGAGAAAATATTAGGATATATAATAGCAAATGATTTTGCTTTTGGGGGCTTCCAGCTTTGATCTTCATATTCAAGTTTAGATTGAAGAAAGAGGTCTTTAGTTTGGGTTCTTTGTATAGTATGTGCTTCATTTTTTTCACTGTTCAATACTTGAAGCTTATCATGATTAAAACAAAAATTGGGACCATGCAGGTTCATTTTTTTCATTCTTCAGTTTGAGTTTGCTTTCTTATACATTTGGAGATGGGTTAGTTGCTTTTGGAGATGGGTTATTATGCATTTGAGTTTTAGTTTGGTTCAGAGTAAACTGGAATTATTATGCATTTGGAGATGGGTTAGTTGCTTTTTTGTCTGAATTTGGAGATGAGTTGGATCATGTATCTGAAGTTGCACACTATGATTTTTTGAAGAGCGACTGTGATGGAAATTTATATACAATTATATCATGATGTCTACATGAGTATCAGTTTCTAACGTAATGTTCATGCTTGTTGCTCGGGTTTGAAAATGAGATTGTTCTTTGCCGTATGGTTTTAAGTGATGATGAGATGGATTATGTAACTGAAGTTGCATACTATGATTTACAGAGGAGTGACTAGTGATGAAATAATCCTGTTTGAACTTATGTTGTGGTTTCAATTGATAGTTATCTTATGAGTATTATAAAAGTATAAGTTTCATTTCAGTTAGTAGCATTTTTATCTGAATTTGACAGTGGAAGTATTCTTTTCCACTCTTTGTAATTCAATAATTTGAACTCCATATTCTGGTTTTGATTGTAAGAGTGCTGCATGTTTTTTTTTCTAATTTTTTTAAAAAAAATTTATATACCTACACCGGCGTTTGTAAAAATGCCGGTGTAGAATGATTATAGGGGAAGAAGAGGGCAGTCTTGAATACGCCATACACCGGCGTTTTTGCGACCGCCAGTGTATCTTAAAGAAATACCGGCGTTCGTAAAAAACGTCGGTGTAGACCCCCCCTTTTCTGCGACGCCTTCTTCGGCTGCATTAGCACCGGTGATTTTAAAAACGCCGGTGAATCTCAGAAAAAATGCCACCAAACCCATTATGTGTTGTAGTGACATAAGAAACTCACATATTCCATCTCACCACTAACCAAGTAGAAAACACATAATAGAAGTATCTATAGCTTAAAACAACATGTATAGCCCAAAATAGCATTTTTTTAAAAAACACATGCTATAATGGATAGTGCGAAACTCCATTTTAAGCCACATTCAAGCGAAACCCTTAGAAACACACTATGCAGCAAACTTTTCTAGTTACATAACACACTCTTTTCAACCATATCAAACTGTTAAATCCCAAAAGTATATAATTTTGCAGATTTTGATAATCATACTGAACCGACAATATAATCTACCACTACAACAAATCATCAATCCAACTAAATTAAACAAAAGAAAATCGTACATTTATACCTCTTCCATCTCCCGCAAAATCACATCCCTCTCCCGACTAATCCGCCCCTCATCAAACTTGCTATTTGCATAATATCCCCCAAAATTCCCACCGCCTTTCCCATATCCTTCACTAACACCTCTACGTAGATAAAATTAAATTCTAACATATGACATTATCATGCCTATTTCATCAAATTTAAAGAACCATAGCTCAAACCCTAATAGAACCAAATCAAATCAAATCAAATGATGAATTTTTATCAAGTTTCCCAAAACCGGTGATGAGCCGTGAGGCTTTTGAGAGCCTCTCCATCGCTATCGCCACTTGTTTTGGTGGCACATCTGCAGTTGATTTGTTTGCTTCCGATGGATCTTATGGTAGTGGCAGCAGTGGTGGTGGTTGTTTCATGCGATTGGAGGGGGTGATAGGTTTGGAGAAAGAAAAAGAGCAAGAGAGAGAGAAGGGTTTGGGCGTGGGTATTACGGACCATATTTAAAGAATCAGTATGGTCCAGATTAGATCTAAGAATAAGATGTGGTCCAGATTTTAAATATTTTACGAATTTTTATGGTCTATATTAGTTCTAAGATATAATAAGAATTAGTTGTATGGTACTATGGACAAATTTATTGTTAATTTTATAATAGAAATATATATATTCTTATTTTAGTTATTAATGAATACAAAAGCACGTATGCTTCACACACTTTTCTTCAAATGTGTCTAAGTGTTATCCTGTAGATCTCTTAATTTACCAGAAGTTTGACTTCTATAGGCAGCTGTTGACTAAACCAGATCTAAATTGAACAATCAAGTTGTTGATTTATGTCCTCAAATGAGAATAATTCATGCACTGCTAATTCATTAAGCAATGAGTAAATGAGTCGCATGCAGGGATGTAAATCAACAAGAACTTGCTTGTTTAGTTAGGGTTTTCGATACAGAGCATCTTGTGCACTCATCTATTTGTTTGTCATTGGATGGTTTGTCATCGGATAAGACTAATCCGGGTGACAAATAATCTAGATATTATTCAATTAGAAAAGATACAAATATTATTCAACGAGAGAACATACAAGAGTTACAATCTCTTTCACCAAGAACATATTTATCTCTCAAATCTCACTAGAAGATACTTTATTAATTACAATAAAAAATTCTCGGATAAAGTACTACCTCACCGAAGAGGCCTTACATTGTATATAGAGATCTAGAGAAACTCTAGGTTATAGGCTTGATACAATAACCGTCCAATATACCCTGAAGAGAAAAAGTCACACGATAGGAGGCATACAATCTAACTTGGAGAAAATACTGGGCTTCAAACATATCACCAAGACCTGACCCAAATTGCTAATTGCCGCTGGTTGCTGTCGACTACTCCCAATAGCAGTTGACTACTTTGGACTTTGGCAAGTCAGAGATCCCCGCTGATAGTTGCGGTCAGGGCCGGCCCTGAGTTTCCGGTGGCCCGAGGCGAACTCCCGAAATAGACCCCCATACACAAAAAAAAGGAAAAAAAAATATGTATACAAAAAATTTGCACATTGTTCAAAGCAAGATATACAAAATATATAAATTTGTTTTAAATCACCCGAATTTAAAGTCTCAAATTCAATTCAAGTCTTTAAGCCTAAACCCAAATAATTTTTAAAAAAATTTAAAGGCTCAAATAATTATATTTTGAGGTCCCTAATAACAGTATTTTTCTTTTACACGCAAAATATGTGCCTATATTTACAAGGGAATTACAATTTTGAGGGCTCCTAAAATCGCAAAAACGCAGGGGGCCTAAGGCGGCCACCTCACCCGCCTCAAGGGTGGGGCCGGCCCTGGTTGCGGTCGAATGCTCCCCAGATCGACTGTAATATGATATGAATTTATGCACAGCCTGCACAAATCCTTTCTTCTTTCACATTCACTTCAAACCTCTTCTCGCTTCACCATCTTCTTTTCACATTAAACTTAGTTTGCAATACATAAACCCAACATTACTCTCCCGCTGCAAAATTGACTTGCGGAAATTTGTAGAGGAGCAAAACCAGGTATGGATTGTCGAACCTTTATTTAGTCTTAAATGCATGTGAGTCTTTCCTTGCTCAACTAAAGAAATTCATTTCCACTTGATTTACCCTATAATTACTGTTATTAAAGCATCTGTAGTCGTTATCTATATATCGATAATATCGATATATAGCTTAAAAAGTAGCTGCAGTCGTTTGCTATATATCGATATTATCGATAAATCGCTACAGTCGATTGCTATATATGAGAGACGAAATAGCTTTATCGATAAGTCAGCGACGGTGGTCGAAGATCCGTCCCGCGCGTGCAAAATACTGTTCTAGGCGTCGGACGGCACTCAATATGCCGTCCGTTTCAAAAATTCCGCAATTAACCGGATTAATTAATTCCCATTTCCGCTATTCCCGGACGGCACTTGATGTGTCGTCCGTTGGGAATTTATTAAAAAAAAAAAATTTGCTAATAGTTAGATGCAGTTAAGTAGCTATTAATTAGCTATAGATTAATTAGCTATTAATTAGCTGTTAAGTATAGTCTTTTGCAATTAATGCAGCTATTATATTAGTGGAAAGTTGCTTAGTGTCGGACGGCACTTCATGTGCCGTCCTAGACATGCGGCTGCATTCTTTTTTTTTTTTTTTTTTTTTTTTAAAACGGACGGCACTTCGTGTGCCGTCCGACAAGCACGCGTGTGTTTTTGCACTTTTTGGCCTCCGACGGCATTTCGTATGCCGTCCCTTAATATTAAATAGTTGTTTGCTATAATATAGCTTACGACGAGTGCAGCGGAATCGTAATATCTATTTCTATTTATCGATATATGGATAAATTTATAGAAAACGACTACACATGCTCTTATGAGCATTGTGCATTAGAAATATCTACCCAACTCTTCAAATTTAAAATTCCAATTCCAAAAACCTGGAGTTGGCTGCGGTGTAGGGCACTTCAAATAAGTATACAGTTCAGTAGATTTTGTTGGTCTTCAGAGAGACTGCATTTGTTTCAGTTATAGTGATGAACATATGGATAAAAGCATTTATTCATAGTTTTGTTTGCATATATATACTTATGTACGCATGTGTTCACATAGATATGAATTTATGCTTGGTTTAAGTTATCAATGAATATTATTCTACACATCTTTATGCATATATGCATATATGATTTTATATATGCTGTACGTATAATGCATACATGCTTTTATGCTGTACATGAAAATATATTATATGGTTTTATCTATGCATGTTTATGAATACAGCGTATATATGTGTTATTTCCGTGATGAACATAGTCCGCGGAGTGGGACACAGAAGAAAGAAGGATTTGTTGGAAGAGCCCTAAAATATCTTTTTTGGTGACTGAAAGAGCAAGAAACTGACGAAGGTAGTTATAGCCCAAGTTAGCACGCATGGAGTTTTCTTGCTCCATTTTGCGCTAGTGCGCGCATCTGTTTTTCAGCTGGGTAAGAGACTGATACAGAGAAGATCAAGAACAGCAAGAACATGGGGATTGAAAATGAAGAACTTATAATTTCTTAGATGAAGATAAGGAGAATACATGTAAAGTTGGGAAGAAAATTGCATCAATTTCAACTACAATGCACTGCTACATTCTCCTCCTCTATAGCTCTCTACGTTGCCACATTTGGATCTGCTAACGAGATGCCGACACGTGTCCCTGGTTGTAACTAACTTTGTTCTTTTGCAGCTGCATCCTTGTACCTGCAAAACACAAACCCTCGAACATTAAAATTTCAGTTGATTCATCAAATCATTCCTACGCTCAGGATACCCTTACCTGCAAAACCACAATCTGTGAGATCTCAACTTGTGAGGTCGACGGTAAATGTTTTAACAACTTCATCAAACTCCCAAAACTCAGCATAATAGAAGAAAAACTTGAATCAATATATATGTTAAACGTAACTGAAAAATAATCAATTATACAATATCGTATGCGAGAGTGTCAAACATATACTACTATGCTAACATGCACAATTCAAATATGCACTTCTAATGCACAATTATTTGGAATGATATGCCGCCCATATAACATAGTTTTCGAATGTAAGTTATTAATGTTTCTCATCACTATAAAGTTCAATCATTTGCCATGCGATCATATTCATGTAATCTACTCTGTTTCTGACATTTATCTAGTGACTAGTAAGGCTGCCGCCCTACGGTCCATCTCCGCTAATGCAGTTAGACATGTGGTCATTCCATACCCTATGGTCTTTCTCCACTCCCCTGATATGAACATTCCACTTTGCCGGGACCCTGTGGTCTTTCTTTGCACCCAGACCTCGTCATTCCATTCCCCGGGACCCTACGGTCTTTTTCCGCTCCCCGAATTTGGATATCCCACTCTGCTCGGACCCTGCAATCTTTCCCCAAGAGTTCACATCAGTGGAAAGGTTTGGCACCTCGATGTCGACTCTTTGCCACATGGCGCTGTAGTATGTTCCAAGGGTTGGGTTGTTAGCCCATTAAAGCGGTACGTGAGCTGGGTTCAGAACGTCGTGAGAGAGTCTCCACTCCCGGGCCTTACCAAAAGTTATCACGAATATAAAAGCGACCCTGCAAGCATTTCCATGTTCCGCAAGAGACCCAGAGTTAAAATCTTACTCCCAATTCGTATCCGATAACATAAAACATCGACGGACACTTAAGGGTCCATCCCTTAAGTACTGACAGGAGCCTTTGGTTTATACATCCGCCTCCCATTCTTAATACTAGATCCCAGAAATTAACAGTCGAGATAACGCCATACGTGTCCCCTTGACAGGTGAACAACTTTCAACTAGTGCAAGTTCTTAAAATCATATAAATTCTAAAACTTATTAGAAAAATGGATTTCTCAGTTTCATATGAAACCTAAATGAGTCTACTCCAACATTGTAGTTCAGAACATCTACATTTAACTATAATTATTTTGTCCAAATCCGTATACAAAATAGTATGTTCAGATTCTAGAAAACTGTAGCTCTAGCTACTTAAAAAAAATCACAGAAAATTCCACACTTCATGGAAATTTGATTTCTTAGACTTGAAAGAAATATAAACAAATCTACTTCAAATTATTAGTTTTGAGTCTCCTCATACTACATGTAACACCCCGAATTCCAAATAAGACCAAATTTGAAGTTCCACGGGATCTTTACACTTTTCTTCGTATAATTTTACATGGAAATTAAAACTTTACTACATCAAGTTACATTTAAACAGCGGATGCAAATTTACATCAATTACATAAATGAAATAAAACAACACTTGAACAATTCTTTAAGCATCAATTCCTCCTTAGTCTTTTTCATTCACTTTGTCCTGCATGGAAACTGTGGGCAATGATATAATACATCAACTTTTTCATTCAACTGACGCAATGTTATAATACATCAATTTTTTCTTACTTAGAAAACACACACTTGTCACAAACAAAACTACAGGAATTATCCTATTGATGTCGTGTTGTGTTGTGCACTTAGTCCTTAATGCAGTTATTTATCTTGTATGACACTAATGTGCACTTGTTTGGATTCTATGCATCTCATACTACATAGGTCCGAGGGTAAGCCCTTAATCGCCATTCATCTTGTAGGGTTCGATCCCTCGCCATGACTTAAACTATTACGGTAACTACGATAAATATCCTAGATGTTCTATGAGTTACGAGCCCATGTCCAGACAGTCTGGAGAGAAATCCCATGCACTGACATGATGCATCATGCAGGCAGCCTATGGACAATTGAGCCTCCATCATGGAACGATGGCACCACCCGTAGTCACCAAATACCCCACAAGCGTCGCCACCGGGACGATAATTCCGGAGTTGTGCTCACGCCATGACATGATGCATCAAGCAGGCAGTCTGTGAATCACTCTCACACCACCAATCCGATGGCCCTCATACTCGTGTTTTTCTCTTACTTTCGTCACATCTCCACTTTGTATCTAGTCCTTAATTTGTCTGAATCATGAATAAAATCAATTCCCTAGAGTTAGCACTTCCCTTATACCGGACTTAACCATTAATTCAACAACATGACCCAAACTGGATCTTTTTATCTTAACATTTCATCTCAAAATTTATTCAATTACCGGCATAAGGTCTTAGCTACCCTCTAGTTCAAAATCTCATTCATGTCCACAATTTGAGTATTCACACTCACCAATATTCCTCATAAGTTATCATGATTTTCATTTCAATTCATGCATCAATCTAATATATAAAAGAGACAAGATTATTTGATTTTTTCTTTTCACAATATCCCAACTTAAAATCTTATTCTCACCATAACTTCTTTTCCTTCATAGGGTTAAAGATCTCATTTAAGCCCAAATATTCACATTTATTTTTCTTGCATTACACACAAATTCCACTTATAAAATCTTTACTCAATTTCTCCTTTAAAAAATAATAGTAATAGTAATATTTCTTTTATTTGATCAATAGTGTATTCTACTGTTTTACAATAAAATATTCTCTAATATGGCTTTAATTTCTCAACTATATTAAGTTCAAGACTATAGAAATTTTCTCATGTGATCTAGGGAATTTTAGAATAGTTCTAATAATTTTTCTAGATTTTTTTAAACACTTGAAAACCATTTAAAAATATCAAACATTTAAAAAAAATCGGATTTAAGAAAAAAGTGGCCGAAGCCAGGGCTCGAACCCACGCACAGTGCCCCACGCGTGCTACAGTAATGTTACTATGCCACACCTGAAGACCAAGAAACCCAATAGCACTAGCTGTCTAATAAGGAACTTAAAGTCTATATATTGTTTGGGTTTCGGTGATGGGTTAAAACTCAAATTAGAAAATTAAAGTCTCCGAAGAGACTCGAACCTGCGACCTCTGAAAAGCCCCTAGCTACAGTAACGCCTTAACGCGCACCCACTGACCAATATGATCATGGTGACTACCTGTAGAGAAAGTGATTATAATTAGTTTTGTGTCTGATTGTATAATTAAAAAAATAATTCGATTCTTTTTTTTCAAGAATTGTTCTTATAAAAGTCTAAATTTTTCTGATTGTAATTCTTTGGAAAATACAGTGACTTATTATTTTATAAAATTATATTTTATAAAATTATATAAATTCATTCTTGCATAGGAAACTATGATTTTAATTAAACCTAAATTACATTTTGTCCTACAAATCATCTTTTTACAAGAGAACTCCTAATTTATAATTTTTCTCCATTCATAATGGGTTTAAAACAATTTATTCTCTTTTTCTTTTCCTCTTAGTAAAAATAAATCCATTCTTTTAGAAAGATTAATCCTAATTCACAATTGTCCAATTCTCATGTTTCCAACGAAATAAAGATAACAATTTAGGGGGTATAGCACCACTCTCATATGACAAAGTAAAATTTGCATTTTAACCACTATTCAATCTATTTTCATGGCATACATACTACTTGTATTCTACAATTCATTTATAAGCATATTTTTTCATCTTGCATTTTTACAAACTGATATGGCTTAAAATAAGGGTTAAATCGGAACCGTCCAAAGCAGGCACAAACCTTAAAGCTCGGGGGTAAAATGGTAATTTCACCTACAAACGGGTCTAAGATGGGAACTGGGCCCTTTTTCAAAAGGCCCAATAACCCACTAACGGATCTATCTTAACTGGGTGCGGGTTCCAACCCGCAAGAAACCCTATCCAGCTGGATAGAATTAGGGTTTATGATTGTCTCTAATCAACGGCACTGATCACTTCTATCCATCCACTGGGACGTAGGGATTTGATCTTATCCCGAAACTGGTTCCTAAGGTGGCTATGAATACCCCCCTCCCCCTACTATTATCAGGTAATCAATCTTTTGCCAATCAAAGCTCTTTCATAATCTTTCGGATTACTGACTTGAGCGTCGGAGGGTACGTCGCCGAGATCAACCCCGGTGTTTCACACTTTTTTCAGGTCAGCAGCTGGAGATCACGGTCAAACTCCGGCAGAAAGGAGTTCAGGTTTGACTATTCGACATCCCAAGAATCCACAAATCTATCTATTTGTCCCCACACTGATTTCAGTGGCAACAGATTGGTGTCGTCTGTGGGAACCACGAATAGCAATCCATCCTCTTCCATCGGTTAAGATCACCTCCAGCCATGCCTCCAAGGAAACTGAGATCTAGAGGGTCCAATCATGCTCCTACTCCTCCTCAACCGCAACAGGAGGCTCCCCTCCAAACTGTCCAGCAGTAGGGACAACTTCCTCCTCAGCCTAATCAGCCCCTGCAGCAGGAACAACCTCCTATTCAGAACCCTCAGCACCAGCGAGCTCTAGCCGGGCCCCAGAACACCGGTATTAGGACCTCTCATCCTCATCCTCAGAAGCAACCTCTTCACCATGATCATATCTCTGTACATAACCCTTCAACCGACTCAATGGCATCTCATAACCCTCGGCCTTCTGAAGACCTCCGCAACATCCTCATCAACCGGCAGAAAAAGAAGGACATTCGCCACCGTTTGGATGAAAGGCAGGCCCGAGAGGGAGCCTTCCGCTTAGAACATCCAAATGTGCGATCCCCTCGCCACCGCGATTACAGGAGGTCCGCTCTTCATAGGAGGCGAAGAGAGTCCCCTGAGTACCATCGAAGAAGGCATCATTCTCCTGCTGGTCGGCAGCCCCAAAGGGATCAGGGGGACCAGAACGGACCTATAACCCGAGCAGAATTCCAAGAGTTCCAGGCAACAATCTTGCAGGCCCTCAATCTCCCACCAAACAACAACAATGGTCAGAGGGTCCCTACTCCTCCACCGGTCCAGAGCCCTCGCCATCGGTCTCTAAGTCCTCATCATTCTCCGAGCTATCATCGCCGAACCCCATGCTCCCCTTCGTATGAAGACGAGTCCAGAGGCTCACTTGAGTACCGTCGAAGGGATAATACAGTCTATCATCGTCTCCACGAGATGGAGAGGCGACTCGGTCAACTAGACAGGGAAGAGGAGCTGAGAGGGAGGACCCTCCGCCCAAGCAGACCTCCATTCTCCCGAACCATCATGGAGGCTCCCGTTCAAGCAAACTTCAAGCCACCACAGTTCGTGACATATACGGGAGAGTCAGACCCCGTGGATCACATCGAGAGTTTCAAAACTCTCATGATGATCCACCATACTTCTGATGCTCTACTGTGCAAGACCTTTCCAGGTACTCTCAAAGGTCCGGCTCGGGAATGGTACTCCCGTCTTGCCCCATCCTCCATCTTCTCCTTTGAACAATTTGAGACCCTCTTCATCACCCACTTCGTGAGCAGCTGCCGAACTGAGAAGACTAGTATTTCACTACTCTTCCTCAATCAGAAGAAGGGTGAGAAACTAAGAGATTATGTCAAGCGGTTTATCGCGGAAGCTAGGTCCATTGCCTCCCTCGACCAATCGGTCGCTGCAGCCGCCTTCCAGTCCAATGTCCTCAATTCGAGCCTCCGGTCCTCCCTAGCCAAAAAGCCCCCACGAGATTCTCCGACCTTCTTCTAGAAGCGAGAAGTACATCCGGGCTGAGGAAGCTGAACATTGCCCCACATTCGAGGGGTCTTCCTCAGGAAACAAGAGAAATGTAGCCGAAGATGAGGGAGCTAAGAAGCTCAAGAAGGACAACGGGGGCCAACGCCGCCTGCCTCCCAGATTTGAGAAGTTTACCCCTCTCAATACCAGTGTTTCAACTATTCTCATGGAGGTTGAGAAAGAGGGAGTCCTGCCTCCTGCCTCGAAGATGAACACCCCCGGGATAAAGAGAGATAAGGAGAAGTGGTGCCGATATCACCAAGACCACGGTCACGACACTAATGACTGTCGGGCTCTGAAGAATGAAATTGAAGCCCTCATTCAGAGAGGGCAGCTGTCCAGGTTTGTAAGAAAGGAACGGATCGATCTTCCTCCACCCCCCAGGGGGGCTAACAAGCATCCCAAAAGGCGCGATGAGACTCCCGAGTTTGAAGAAGAACGCGTCTTGCACCTCATTCATGGAGGCCCAATGGGAGGAATCTCCAACTCTTCTCGAAAGGCTTTCATCCGGGAAGTCAATTCAGTGCACATCATACCCCCTCCCAAAGGTCTCGGAGTCCCGGTTAATTTCTTAGATGAAGATCTAGAGGGTGTCCGAACACCCCACTGTGATGCACTGGTGATTAACCTCCACATGGCTAACTTCAAAGTGGAGAGGATTCTGGTGGATAATGGCAGTTCTGTCAACATCCTCTTCCTAGCGGCCTTTCGAGGACTCAAGTTATTGTGGGACAGGCTCAAGCTCGCTGGCTATACGCTCCATGGGTTCACGGGAGTGCCAGTGACTATCGAAGGGGTGATAATCCTCGACGCAACCGCTCGCAAAACTCCTACTACCCGGACGGAGCCAATGGACTTCATGGTTGTGACATCCCAGCCGCTTACAATGTGATCCTAGGCCGACCTGGCCTAGCTGCCCTAGAAGCTATCCCATCGGCTTATCACCTCAAAATGAAGTTCCCCACCAAGGCAGGTTTAGGGAAAGTAAGGGGAAGTCAGGAGATGGCCCGCAAGTGTTACATGACCTCGACCGGGAGACCTGTCCTTTCCTTTGAAACTCTTGAGATTCCCTAGAGGAACACCCAGCCTATGTCAGAACCAGTAGATGAGCTAGAGGAAGTGCCCTTTTCAGAGGAAGATCCGAACCGCAAATTCTTCATCAGCAAGACCCTCCCCTCTGCCCTCTATTCTGACATAGTCCATTGCATCAGGAAGAACCATGACCTCTTCGCCTGGACAGCTGCCGACATGCCAAGGATCTCCGAGGACCTCCTTGTCCACCACCTAAGTGTTGCTCCGGGATCCAAACCGGTCCAGCAGAAGAGGCGCAAATTCGCCCCTGAGTGCCAGCAGGCCATAAGGAAGAAGTGGACAAGCTCCTCAAAGCACGGTTCATACAAGAAGTCAACTATCCCAAGTGGATCTCTAATGTTTTTATGGTTAAGAAGGCCAATGAAAGCTGGAGGATTTGCATCGACTTCACTGACTTGAACAAGGCATGCCCCAAGGATCTGTTCCCTCTCCCCAGCATCGACACCTTGATCGATGCTATTTCGGGCCATGAGCTGCTTCATGGACGCCTTCTCCGGATACAACCAAATCAGAATGTTCCCCCCAGATATCCTGAAGACTTCCTTCATCACAGATCAAGGCCTCTACTGTTATAGGGTGATGCCCTTCGGGCTGAAAAATGCTGGTGCAACCTACCAATGCCTCGTCAACAAGGTCTTTAAGAATCAAATCGGGCAAAACATGGAGGTGCATGTTGATGATATGCTAGTGAAAAGCATCCAGGGGTCCCACCATGTCACCGACCTCCAAGAAGCTGTCGACGTATTGAGGAAGCATAACATAAGACTGAACCCAAATAAGTGTGCATTCAGGGTCTCATTTGGTAAGTTCCTAGGCTTCATGGTCAGTCAAAGGGGGATCGAGGCCAACCCTGAGAAGATCAAAGCCATACTCAACATGGCTCCTCCTACAAATGTAAAAGATGTTTAGAAGCTCACAGGATGCCTCGCGGCTATATGGCGCTTCCTGTCCAAGTCAAGGGAGAAGTGCCTTCCTTTCTTCAAGGCCCACAGGGGGGCTAAGGGCCTCGAATGGGGCCAGCAGCAGCAAAAGTCATTCGACCAGCTCAAAGCTTACTTGGTCAACCCCCTACTCCTCAGCAAGCCTACACCCGGAGAGACCCTCTACCTCTACCTCGCTGCCTCCGAGCAAACCCTCAGTGTTATCCTAGTGAGGGAAGAAGACAAGACTCAGAAGCCTATCTATTATGTGAGCAAGGTCCTTAGAGACGCCGAGCTCTGCTATCCGAGATTGGAAAAGATAGCATACGCTTTGGTTATGGCAGCCAGGAAGCTCCGCCCCTATTTTCAATCCCACTCGGTGGTTGTCCTTACCGACCAGCCGCTCAAACAAGTCCTGCACAAGCCCGAGACCTCCGGGCGTTTGATGAAGTGGTCGATCGAGCTAAATCAACATGACATATCCTATCAGCCTCGGACTGCAATCAAGGCTCAAGCCTTAGCTGAATTTATAGTAGAAAGCACCATCCCGGAGGTAAGTCAAGTGGCTAATGGGCCGCCTATCTGGACAATATATGTAGACGGGTCTTCTTGCGCCAAAGGAAGCGGAGCCCGAGTCATTCTGGCAGGCCCAGATGACTTCGTTCTCCAATACTCCCTCCGCATCAACTTTAAAGCCTCCAACAACGAAGCTGAGTATGAAACCCTAATAGCAGACCTGGGCATGGCTCGCAAGGCAGGAGCCCAACGTGTCTGAATATTCAGTGACTCGCAGCTGGTGGTTAATCAAGTCTTAGGAGACTATGAGGTGCGAGACAACCGAATGGTTAAGTACCTAGCCAAGGTCCAAAGTCTCATGGCTTCGTTCGAAGAGGCACAAATCCAGCGGATCCCTAGAGAAGAGAACTCCCAAGCAGATGCCCTCCCGAAATTGGTCTCCTCCTCCCTCCATGGTCTCGAGCAAACCGTTCTAATCGAAGTACTCCTAAAACCAAGTATAGAATAAGAAGCCCCCGACTCGATGGAGTCGCTGCCCGTCCAACTCCGGGACAACTGGATGAAGCCTTTGATAGAGTTTCTCAGGGATGGGACCCTTCCCCATGATCCTAAAGAAGCCCGTCGAATCCGAACGAAAGCGGAGTGGTACACTCTTGTTGAAGGAGTCTTGTACAAATGCTCCTATATCCAAGTAGATGGTAGACCCTACTTGAGATGCCTCTCCTCGGAAGAAGCCTTGTATGCCTTATGAGAACTCCACGAAGGTATAAGCGGAGCCCATTCAGGGTCAAGGTCCCTTGCCAGGAAAGTTTTGAACTACGGGTACTTTTGGCCTACCCTACTTCGAGATGCCGAGCAACATGTCCGGCAATGCAGCCCTTGTCAGCAGTTCTCTAACATCCGCCGCCTACCTCTGGCACAACTCACATCTCTCTCGAGTCCAATTCCATTCACAATGTGGGGGATGGACTTGCTAGGTCCGTTCCCACCAGCTCCAGGCCAGCTCAAGTTCCTAGTCGTGGCAATGGACTATTTCTCTAAATGGATCGAGGCCGAACCACTAGCCACTATTACTGAGAATAAAGTGCTGCGGTTCTTCTGGAAAAATATAATCTGTAGGTTCGGCGTGCCTCGGGTCCTAATAACAGATAATGGAACACAGTTTACAGGGACAGCATTCCGCTCTCTATGTGAAGACCTCGACATTCAGCAATGCTTTCATCTCTCATCCTCAGTCCAATGGTCAAGTAAAAAATGCCAACAGGCAGATCCTTTCCGGCATCAAGAAGAGACTAGATAAGTCGGCCAAAGGCTTATGGGCGGAACAACTTACTAACGTATTGTGGAACTACCACACTACAAAACGGACTCCCACAGGAGAGTCGCCCTTCAATCTCACCTATGGGTCCGAGGCCGTAATTCCCTTAGAAGTTGGTTTGCCATCCCCTCGCCTTATTGCCTATGATGAAGAGAAGAACGCCAAAGAGCTCCGAGCGAACTTCGACCTAATCGATGAGCTCCGCAAAAGAGCTTCAATTCTCTAGAAAAATTACCGGAGAAGAATTGAGCAGGCCTACAACAAAAGGGTCTGTCCTACAGATCTCAAGGAAGGGGAATTAGTCCTCAGAAAGTTAGCCATCTCATTCCCCAGTCAGAAGAGCGAGCTAGCTCCGAATTGGAAAGGACCATACAAGGTCTCCAAGGTAGTTTAGCTAGGAACGTATCGTCTTGAAGACCTTGAGGGCAGAGAGATACCGAGAACTTGGAACGCCGACCACTTACTGAAGTACCAGGAGGGTGTTTGAATGCCTCTCTGAGTACCATCAAGTGTCAGGCCATTCCTATCTTCTTTTTATTTGTTTCTTTATTTTCACATTGTAATAACAGCTTGCAACTTAGAAGCAGCCGATTAGCAGTTTTCAATAAAGAACTTCTTTCCCCTTGATAATTCTCTTGTGATTGTTTTATCTTTCTATTTAAGACCTCTAATTACACTTACTCGAACGACGCATTCGGAGTCCAAAACTTGGCTCGATTCCGCTTCCCAAGCTTGCTCTTAAGCGAGTTGAAAGTGGTTCGCCATTCGGAATTGCTCCCACAACCGTTGAAACTTACTCGAACGACGTGTTCGGAGTCCAAAACATGGCTCGACTCCATTTCGCAAGCTCGCTCTTAAGCGAGCTAGAAGTGGTTCGCCATTCGGAATTACTCCCAAAACCTTTGAAACTTACTCGAACGACGTGTTTGGAGTCCAAAACTTGGCTCGAATCTGCTTCGCAAACTTGCTCTTAAGTGAGCTAGAAGTGGTTCACCATTCGGAGTTGCTCCCACAACCGTTGAAACTTACTCGAACGACATGTTCAGAGTCCAAAACTTGGCTCGACTCCGCTTCACAAGCTCGCTCTTAAGCAGCTAGAAGTGGTTTGCCATTCGGAATTGCTCCCACAACCATTGAAACTTACTCGAACAACGTGTTTGGAGCCCAAAACTTGGCTCAATTCCGCTTCGCAAACTTGCTCTTAAGCGAGCTAGATGTGGTTCGCCATTCGCAATTGCTCCCACAACCATTGAAACTTGCTCGAACGATGTGTTTGGAGTCCAAAACTTGGCCCGACTCCGCTTCACAAGCTCGCTCTTAAGCGAGCTAGAAGTGGTTCGCCATTCGGAACTGCTCCCATAACTGTTGAAACTTTACTCAAACGACGCGTTCGGAATCCAAATCACTTGGCTGGATAACTGACAAAGTTTCCACAACTATACCAGACCTGGGAGAAGGGTACTTGGAGGAGCTAACCTTTGGTTCTTATGGTTCGTTTAAAGTTGAAGTAATTCTTCAAAAGGCTGCTCTCTACTGCAAGAAACTGGCTTCTCTTACCATTCGTAGTGGCTCTAATAAGGGGGAGGCTGCAAAAACCGTAGCGCTGCTTATCAATCTCAAGTTCATGAGGTTGACATTTCGTGCCTATAAGAAGGAAGATTTGCTTCTGATTCTGAGTAGTTATCAAAAGTTGGAGGAGTTGTACTTGAATGAATGCCCCATTGCTTCACTTGGCTGGATAACTGATGAAGATATTCAGGCATACATTCCCGAGCGACTTGCATTCCGAGCTGCGTATTGGAGAAAAATAACTTTCTCCCTGAAGTTCGCACAAGATCTTGATCAGACGGCTCAGATTTGGCCACGACCACAAAACGACAAGATAGCACTTTCTCGTGATCCACACTACCTTCTACATCAAGATCCATGCAAAACCTTCAGATGGACACCCCAGATTGTGCCACGTCCCTCGGAGTCCAAAATTTGGCTCGATTCCGCTTCGTAGGCTCGCTCTTAAGCGAGTAAGAAGTGGATCGCCCTTCAGAAGTGTTCCTACAACCATAGATGACTAACAAAACACAAAAGTCCAAAAGAAGAAACAAGCTTCGCTTCTATAAAGTTTAGGGAACAAACCAAATTACAAGACTTGTACTTTTCTCTACAACGAATGAAAAAAAAAACAAAATTACAAGACCGACTCCTCGTACTTAGACAAGGTGCAAAACTTGGAAAACAAAAAAACTACTTCAACGCCTCCTAGGCACAGGGATGTTCCGGTTTAAAGACACCCAGGGACGGCGGCGCCTAACCTCGGAGCTAGTCCCTAGACTGGCAAACTGAGATGTATCTTCTGCACTACTTCTGAAAGTCGCACCAACGGATGCTCCGCTCGACGAAACAACCACCCCACTTTAGGCATCCCCTGGACTTTGCCGAGCAACGGGGGAGCGAGTCTCAAGCTCATAAAACGAAATCCCTCGCTCTCTCTCTCTTCACGGGTACACGAAGTGCTTCTGACATTGATCCGTCTCGGTTGGTGCTTGAGGCGAGCAACTTCTGCCTCTAGCTCGACTATTCGTTGCTTCAGAGAGTCATCCTTCACGGCTATCTTGAAGCGAGGGAGCACAGAATAGCCTGCGGCACCAGAACTGTCAGCAATAATTTGGCAGAGCTGAGTAACCTCGATACTCTTGTCAACCGTAACCCTCTTCAGCTCGTCAACCTCCGCCATCAACTCGTCGTGCTCCGCCGTCAACTTCCCCATCGCTGCTGTTAGTTCTTCTCTCCCCGCCAAAAGCCCATCTTCTACTATCTGCAAGTGGTGAATTTCAGCTAATAGTTCGTCCCTCTCCATTGTCATCTTCGACAAGGAGTGGCGGAGACACTTAAGCCTCAGACCGAGACTAAAGGCTGTCGACGAGCCATCATCATCTCCTTCGGGGATCATCTCAGCCAGCCTCCCTTCTAGTCTTCGAATCTTGATGTCTCGGCGGCCTACAATTAGTTGCAGATGATTTTGTTCACTGCGTAGCCCCAACTCAACTTCATAAAGGAGCTCTTGGCACCTAGCGAGGCACAACTTCGTCGCCCCTCGGCCGACCTCGGAATGTAACTCCTCCGCCACATGAGTTGCTTCGACTAGCTGTGTCACCTCAACGAGCTAAAAATTCCAAGGCAAACGACGAGAACACTTAGCAAAAATTAGCGAATTTGGTTAACGCAAAGCCGAAACTCCTAAACAAGGCAACGTGTACACAACAACATTTCGAAAAAAAATTTGTGAACACGTAGCCGAACCTTTAGGCAGGGCAACGTGAACACTTAGCCAAATTTCAAGAAATTTTTTGTAAATTAAAGATTCGCAAGCACTTAGTTGAACTCAAAAAGATGGATTTTCATTCATTTCAAAAAAGTGCGGTGGCCAGTTCGTAATTAGGCGATACATCAAAAAGTACAAAAAAAAGGCAGAAGAAGTCAGGGGGGACCTCTTTCCCAGGGTGACGGGATTGGACGGGGTCGGATTCCCCCGAAGGCGCGACCATCGCTAGCGGAGTCACCTCGGGCCCCTGGTGTTCACCGACGATCTAGACCTCGGCGTCCCCTTCATCGTCCCCTACTTCCCCCTCAGACTCATCATCGAAGCCGTCGATGTGGTCGGGGAAGAGTCGCCATCCGGAGCAATCGACCTCGGGGTACCGCTCCGACACTTGCTCGATGGCGCGAGCGTATGCCTTCGCTTTCTCCATCATTGCAACTTCGGCCTCCTTTACCGCTGCAACCTTGGCCGCTTCCACAACCTCGGCCTGCTGCTTGGCCGACTCCTCCCTCTGGCGAAGCAGATCGCCCTCGAGCTTCGTGACGAGGCCTTCGAGGTATTCCAGCCTCCTCGTCTTCCCCTCGGCCTCGACCATCAATTTCTCGAGCTCGTTGGCAAGACGAGCTTTCAGCTCGAGCACAGTTATCATCCTTCTTGAGGTCCTTCTCGAGCTCCATCATCTTTTCCATAAGATGACCGAAGTGGATGGTTATCTGCAGCCGTGCAAAAAAAAAAGTTAGAGAAACCAATATGCAAGTTATCTACAAGAAAGAAATCGATACTCACCGATACCGCCGAGCGAGCGATCTCGAAGGAATCGTTGCCCACGCTGTCGGCGTCCATGGCAGCCCGATCCTTCGGTGTCGCCAAGTGCATCACCGCTTGCATGCTCGACGTCGAGTCACTGAGGAAGACTTCAAGTTTCCGAACCTGCCAGTCCGGAATGAATATCTTCTTGTGCTCCTCAGTAAGGAACACCTCGGCGTCCGCCGTCAACGGGGGCATCTCCATCCCGAGGGCAGTGGCCATCGGGAACTCGCCAGCCTTGGCTGATGCCGAGGTCGCTACTGGCGCCTTCCTCGGGGTTACAGTTGCCGATGCCTCCACCTCCTGAACGGCGGTGTCAAAGGTCTTTGGCTTCTGTGCGGTCACCTTCGTGGCGACCCTCTTGCACTTCTGAGGCACCTTGCTTCCGAGGGCCGCCTTTTGCGCCAGAATTGCATCGTAATCCATAGTCTCTGCAACGAAAGAAAAGTTCGGTTAAAACAAGTTATGACGGAATTAGAAAGAAAAAAAACAACAAATAGATAAAGCCGCATACTAGGATCTACGTGACAGAGCCCTCCCCGGAAGAGCGCGTCCTCCGTCAGATCCCTCCAATCAAACTTTGGCCGATCAAGGAAAATCTGAACCATCCCCTCTTCGTTGGGGTAGAGCACCGGCGACTCCCTCACTCTCTTCGTCACTTCTTCCACCCAATCCGAGGGTATGGGCCACGGTTCGTGACTCCGAACAATAAAATCCTTGTCTCGCCAGTGCTTTGTCGAGTCGAAACAGCTGACGAGCCGAACACCATGCCTCGGAGCCAAGTAGAATCTGAACTCGGACTTGTGCTACTGATGAAGTCGATAAATTGTCCGGAGCACCCTCAAGTCCGGCTTGATCTCGACTGCCAGACAGTGGAGTGCGAACCCGTTGATGACCCTCCATGCGTTCAACATTAGTTGGATGGGGTTGATCCCGAACCACCTATGCACTTGAACGGCAAACGGGTGGAGAGGAAGATGTGCCCCTGTAATGAAGGCGTCGACCGGCCAAAAACAAATGTTTACTGGCATCGGTGAGTTGGCCCTCACTCCGGGACCCGGCAGCAATAACTCGTACTCCTCCGGGATATGAAAACACTCCCGGATTGCTGCCAGGTCTGCCTCGTTAAGAATGGATACTATATCGTCCGCTTCCGAGGTCTCTCTCACTGCGTTCTCCTTGAAGCTCCGCCCCCGGCCATATACTATACGCTCGGCATGCTCCTCCGGAAGCTCTCGAACCCTATGGAGCCACGTCAACACGCCTGGCAGTCTACCGAACTCCCTCATACGCTTCGGTTCTTCCACTATGGTGTCTCGACCATCAACTCTCTTGCCTTTGTCGGTGTGAGGTCTTTGACTCAGACATGGCGCTTTAACAGCAGAGGGGGAGGGCTCTGAAATAGGGGAAAGAGACATTTTCTACTTGAAATAAACTAAGTATAATTTACCTTGAAGTGACACGCTCGGTCGGAAAGTTTGCCGGAGTACTGTCGACGATCGCCGGAATCTCTCTCTAGTGAAAATAATCGCCTGAGTGAAAATTCGGAGAAGTGGAAAATGAGAGGGGGGGTGAGACTTATAGAGGTGGGCACACAAAATGAGGATGTTGGGCTTCAAAAGACCAACAGTCAGTTACACAAAATGCCAAAAATTTGTACCGTTGCATTAATGACTAACGGTCAAAATCGTCAGAAGATCAACAGTCAAAAGGCCAGCTGTCAGACTCACTTTGGACTTCGGCACACTTTGTCGAGCGCTCTTGGCACCGACGCCCAAACGTGAGAAAAAACTCTTGCTTTGGACTTCGGCACGCGTTACCGAGCGTTCTTGGCACCGACTCCCAAACATGAGAAAAACTCTCACTTTGGACTTCGGCACACCTTGCCAAGCGTTCTTGGCACTGACGCCCAAACGTGAGAAAAAACTCTCGCTTTGGACTTCGGCACGCATTGTCGAGCATTCTTGGCACCGACGCCCAAACGTGAGAAAAAACTCTCGCTTTGGACTTCGGCACGTCTTGCCGAGCGCTCTTGGCACCGACGCCCAAACGTGAGAAAAAACTCTCGCTTTGGACTTCGGCACGCCTTGCCAAGCACCCTTGGCACCGACGCCCAAACGTGAGAAAAAACTCTCGCTTTGGACTTCGGCACGCCTTGCCGAGCGCCCTTGGCACCGACACCCAAATGTGAGAAAAAACTCTCGCTTTGGGACTTCGGCACGCCTTGCCGAGCGCTCTTGGCACCGACGCTCAAACATGGGAAAAACTCACTCTGGACTTCGGCGAAAAATCGCCGAACCCTCTTTTGACACGTGTCGCAACGCCGAGGTATTTCTGCACCTCGGCAGGGGACCCCGAACCCCCCTAGGCTTTGGCCTCCTTCCAAACACGTATCTGGCGAGGGTTGGCAATGTTGCCGAAGCAACTTGCCACTGGATGAAGGGAAATACAACTTTAAGCAACCACATGCATTAGATCTCCCCGAAATTCGTGCCCCATGCTGATGGAGAGGCCAGATCGTGCCATGTCATAAATAGAATTAAAAAAGCTATTTCTATTTATTTAATTCGAACTGTTTTTTTAAAAACTGCGGAAAATGGTTAAAAATTCAAGAAAATTAACTAAAAGTTCTAAAAAATAATTATAAATTCGGAGAGATATTTTTGAGCCCCTGGATAAATAATTATTGATTGGGATAATTAATTAGTGCTCCCGAAAAATAGAATACCACTCCGCAAAATTAAATAAATGGTCCGAAAAATCACCAAAAGCCCAGGAGAGCTCAAGAATAACCTTGAGCGCGCAACTGACTCTGAAAGTCTCCATAATACCTCATATAAAGATTTGATACCCCTCATTTGGGCTCCGATACAACTCCGCAAGCCATTAAAATAGTAAAACTACTCCTCAAAAACTGATCACACTCAGTCTTCGGGAGTGGGGGGCTCGTGATATGGCTTAAAATAAGGGTTAAATCGGAATCGTCCAAAGTAGGCACGAATCTTAAAGCTCAGAGGTAAAATGGTAATTTCACCAACAAACGGGTCTGAGATGGGAACTTGCCCCTTTTTCAAAAGGCCCAATAACCCACTAACGGGTCCATCTTAACTGGGTACGGGTTCCAACCCACAAGAAACCCAGTCCAGCTGGATAGAATTAGGGTTTATGATTGTCTCTAATCAACGGCCCTGATCACTTCTATCCATCCACTGGGAAGTAGGGATTTGATCATATCCCGAAACTGGTTCCTAAGGCGGCTATAAATACCCCCCTCCCCCCACTATTATCAGGTAATCAATCTTTTGCCAATCAAAGCTCTTTCATAATCTTTCTAATTACTGACTTGAGCGTCGGAGGGTGCGTCACCGGGATCAACCTTTCGCACATTTTGCAGGTTAGCGGCGGGAGATCACGATCAAACTTCAGCGGAATGGTGTTCAGGTTTGACTATTCGACATCCCAAGTATCCACAAATCTATCTGTTTGCCCCCACACCGATTTCAGCGGCAACACAAACATATATGAACAAACTTTCATAAAAAAATCACAATTACCCATTTTAGCATACAAGTAGGTTATCAAATCATCACAACACATTTTCATTCACAAAATCTAATTTATTTCACCAATCTTTTCATGTAAGTCTAAATGGGTCTTGTTTCTCCTTAATCATGGTAACAACATAAAGTAATATTTCTTGTTTATTCTAATGTGATTACAACCCTAAACCTAGCATGGTAACTAGTTAGAAGTAGGTGAAAATTGCCCACTTTATTTGGAGAGAAACAAACAAAAGAACTCATAGAAACCTCATAGAATGCACGAATGGATCCTTCTCCTCCTAGATCGTGCCACCAATCATCGTCTCCTCCTTGCTTGAAGCAAATCCGAGCTCCCTCCTAGGTTAGGCTGGCCTTCTCCAATGGGTTTAAGAACACTCTCAACTCTCAATCTTTTAACTTACAATTACTTCTCAATCTTTTAACTCACAAATTGTCTTTTTCTTTCTTTCTTTACAAATTTTAGGTGCAAGTATGAAGAGGGTAGGGGAGGGGAGGGGGGGGGGGAGGTATTTATAGAATTTTGTGTGTGCAAATGGAATGCTATGATTAGTTCAAATAGTTAAGGATCAAGGGCTATGATGAAATAGGGAGTTGTAGCAACTACCCATGATGGAGCAATCACCTCACCACTACTCCCATCTCTGCCTCTCTCTTGTGAAATCCGGCCACTTCCAAAAGTACCCCATGCAAGTGCTAGTACAATGCACATGCTACACTAGTACCCCCACATTATAAGTTTGTTCATGAAATATTATTAGTTATCTACTAAATTAGTTTACACTACAAGTTAGACTAATTAAAAGGGAAAACTAAATTAGTGGGCTCACTAATGGGCCAACTAACCATGAGCTCTAATAAAATAATTAATTAATTAATTATAGTGGGCTAGAAAGAGATTATTAGGCCTAGGATTTAATTACGCTTTTTAGAAATGAAGAGAACAATTATTTGTCCATGTTATAAAGAGAAAATTTTCTAGGAAGAACGCATATGAATTTATACATGCAAAACACGTAAAAATCAACAAACTCTTTATTTTAAAAAAAAATCAGGATGTTACCCTACATGTAAGAGGTTAAAATAGTCAGAAACCAGAAGGTGTACAAATTTCCAGAACTAGGCTGTAATATCCCGGTTGAATATTATATTTTTATAATTGTTAATTTTAAAATTAAAATACTTCTTATGGAATTACTTAGTTTTAATAAATAATCATTATCTGTATATATATATCCAAATAAGTACATATATGTATTGTATCGGTTTTGCGCACTTGTACAAAATCCTGTAAAATGCATTTTTTGAGAAAATATTTGTAATATCCCCGACTGATATTAAAAAAATATTATTTTATTATTATTATTTTATTATTATTTTCAGAATTGAAATACTTTTTATGGATATTACTCGGTTTTACTAATAAACATTATATATATAAGTTTTACTAATAAACATTATATATATATATATATATATATATATATATATATATATATATATATATATATATACACTAATCTGTATACATCTGTATTGTATCAAATTGGTATGAAATCTCGTGAGCTGGTAATAAAATTATTTTCATTATTATTTCTGAATTAAAATAATTTTGATAGATATTATTCGTTTTAACTAATAAAAATTATCTGTATAGACAGATATATGTACGTATATATACTGTATCGATTTCGTACGTTTGTACGAAATCATGTAGTATGTGATTTTGGAAATATGTCTCTTATTTCTGATCCATCATGATCAAATGGAAGGTAAGGATTGGATTAGGGTGCTGATTGCAATTTAAAATTGCAAATTGATTTCCAATTGATTTGAGTCACAAGAATGAGAACATTTGGCTTCTTCTCAACCACAAACTCAACCCTCTCCTCCTATATAATCCACCCCCCCACCCCACCCCATTGGCCGACCAACCATGAGGAAAGCCCCATTTTTCATTCCTTGTTCCTCCATCTCATCTCACACCCTCTCTTTTACTCTTATGTTTTCTTCTACTTCTTTTGCATGTTTCAAAGTGAGAAAAAAATTGAAAAGAAAAGAAAAGAAAACAAGATCAAAATAAAAAATAAAGAGGGGCAAGAACAAGGAGCAAGAACAAGGAGCAAGGAGGGAAAAAGCAAAGCAAGTCCTTCCTATAAAGTTTGGGTGGGGGTTCTCGACTCGTTTGTTACTCTTTTGTTGTTTTAATTGCTTATTATGTGAAGATCTTGGACTAATTTCATGTACATATGATCATCATGGACAAGAATAAACTTGCATATAAGATTGAAGTGGTAGAACACAAATATAAACCATAAAAACCCAATCTAAATAACTAGTATGTTGTTATGATAGTTAGAATTAATTACTTGTGTTAAAGTTGGAATTTTGACTCTAAATTTATTTTAGCGGTCCTTGTATGTGTTAATACCATGGTCTAATTCTTGTAGATTTTTGGGGGTTAGTTTGATAGGTCAAATAAACGTTTCCCCCAAAACAGTGAATTTTTACAAAAAATAGCAAAACTGCTGTTTTTGGGTTAACTTTGACATGTGTTCAAAGAGCAGGAATTTGAACTCTATAAGGAATTTGAGAAAGTAGTTAACTAGTAAGTTGTAGTGGATGTTCTGAACTTTCCAAAAAGTCCAATTTTGATAGATTCCGATAAGTATAGCAAAAGTTATGAGCGTTACAAGTTTCAGATTATGCTGTCCTTTTTTTTGTTCTTGAATTGTCTTCAAAGAGCTGGATTTTGAGTTCCATAAGGAACCTGAGAAAGTTGTTAACTAGGAAGTTGTAGTAGATGTTCTAAGCTTTCCAAAAAGTTTAATTTTGTTAGATTCCGACAAGTATAGCAAAAGTTATGAGCTTTACAAGCTTCAGCCTTTTTGTAGTCCTTGTTGCTCTTTGTATTATGTTTAAAGAGCTGGATTTTGAGTTTCATACGGAATCTAAGAAAGTTTTTAACTAGGAAGTTGTAGTAGATGTTCTGAACTTTCCAAAAAGCCCAATTTTGTTAGAATCCAATAAGCGGAGTAGGAGTTATGACCTTTACAAGTCACAGCAGCTAGCCTTTTGGGTGAAGCTTCTCTGTTTAGACTGTTTGAAGTTTTGTTACCTATTATTGACTGAATATGAGAAGGTTGTCAACTAGAGAGTTGTAGTAGATGATCTCACCTTTCCAAAATATCCTATTTTGTTAGATTCCGATAAGCGAAGTAGGAGTTATGACCTTTACAAGTCACAGCAGCTAGCCTTTTGGCTGAAGCTTCGCTGTTTAGGTTGTTCGTGGTTTTTCTACCTCTTATTGACTTAATCTGAAAAGGTCATCAACTAGAGAATCGTAGTAGAGGTTCTCACCTTACCTAAATGCCATATTTGGTTAGATTCCGATAAGCGGAGTAGGAGTTATGACATTTACAAGTCACAACAGCTAGCCTTTTGGCTGAAGCTCGCTGTTTAGATTGTTTGAAGTTTTTGTGCCTTTTATTGACTGAATCTGAAAGGTTATCAACTAGAGAGATTCAGTAGAGGTTCTCACCTTTTCAAAATGTCCTATTTTGTTAGATTCCGATAAGTGGAGTAGGAGCTATGACCTTTACAAAGTCACAGCAGCTGGCCTTTTTGGCTGAAGCTCGCTGTTTAGGTTGTTTGAGGTTTTTCTACCGCTTGTTGACTGAATCTGAGAAGGTTGTCAACTGGAGAGTTGTAGTAGATGTTCTCACCTTTCTAAGAAGTCTAATTTTGTTGAATTATGATAAGAGTAGCATTTTTAATTGCTTCTAGGATGTTAGAAGACTTTTATTTTGCTTTCACGAATAAAAGATCAAGTTTTATTAGTAGTTTGAATCATGCACTTGATTATGAGTAATAAGTGTTCCTTGTGTTCATAAGTAGAATTTTTATGTTGGGAAATAGTTCAAGCTAATTGTGAGCAAATTGTTGTCGAATACATAGCCAGTCAGCTCATATGTAAGTTATTTTGCTCGTATGTAGCTTATTAGCTAGTACGCAGTGATTGTGCTCGTCTGTGGTGATATTATTTTCCTAGGAGCCATCGACCATCAAGACGTGTATTTATTTTACTCCTCGTGGACTATGGACGAGTCACCTTCGTACACCGTCAGATCTTAACCGGTGTAGGTTGATCGAGGGGCGGGAGTGTAGACGGAATCCAAGTTCAGTGTAGTAGCATGCGCATACATTCGTATTGCCAGGGTCTTGGATCGATAGGCTACAAACAGGATCCTTAGGGATTCTAGTAAGTCTAGGTTGAGCACCTAGTAGACTTATCTTGCGAAGTCTAACTTAAGACCTAGCATGTCGTGTTAGTATTGTTGTCATACCTCAGATTGTTTAGGGTTAGTGACATCGTTAAGATAGTAACTTATGCCTATTACTACTTTACCTTTATTTATTATCATTTCGCCGAAGGGAAAGAATTGTTATTAAACGTGATACCTTATGGTCCGACCTATTCTATAGGCCAACACTAGGTAGTGTTATTGGTTGTACCCTTCCTATCAAAGGAATACGGTTCGTGCCTTCTCATGAGTTGGGATCACGGAATCCGTATCTCGTTTGTTAATTTCTGAAGTGCCATGATAAGGGCAGAAAATTTCCTGTCGGAGCTAGGGGATGGACCCCCGAAACTCCGTCATGTTCTATATCAATAAAGGAGAACAAGCCATAGACTATGATCTATAAGCTAGGGGGCCACAGGAGATGTTTCGAGCTAACCTATGTTGTTGTAAACTCGAAGGATTTGCTAGATTTTTGAGTGAGGTCCGGTACACCGGGAAATAGTGGCAAACGGAGACACCAATATATGACTGCAAATGGCGAGACTAGATCGTTTCAAAGCAACCTCATCAGTCACGCTGTATCTTCACAAATAGGTTGAGTACAAGAGTAGATTTCATGGCACGGGTTCAAATCCCTATATATAAAGAAACAGCTTGTTATGGGCAAATGTAGTATGGGCTGCATACTATTTCGGAGACTTGCTTGCATTAGAATAAGTGCATCATTGCATTGGTTAATCCTGCATTAGAGTCTAAGTCATAGCATACACTGACACATCAATTATATATACACTTTTCTCTTTTCATCAACTATTTGTTTAAAGTTGAGAATCCGCTGCTAGTCATCAGCCTTAAAGCATCAGTTATGTACTGACGTCCCCACTTCAATAGGTACTGGATTGCAAAACTACATGTATGAGATCCAGGAGAACTCAAGGCAAGAGAAGCAAATTGTTGATTCTTATTTTCAATTGTAACATCTGTTGTAATTTATTTTATGTTGAGAAGCATCCAAGTGAAGTACCAAGTGTTATTTACTATTTATCGTACTCTGATGTAAATTTTATTTTTGGTTTGTAACACTTGGGCTTGTATGGCATTATTGTAATACTGATGTAATGTATTGCAGTTTTACAATATTTGGACTTGTAATACATTTTTGTTGAATAAAAGTTATAAATTTTCTCGCTTTTCTGTGTATTGTGGCTAATTGAAGGAAAATATTCTGCCTTATGTAACGGTTTCCTAGTATAGGAAATCGGGCATTACAGAGTGGTATCAGAGCCGATTTCAATTTACAGTCCAACACAGTAGGAAAATTAAACTTGGATGCCTTATAAGAGTCGGGTTTTAGCTAGTTGTAGACAATTATAATTCATATTGTTGTTTCTTTCAACTTATATTTTATAAAATTTTCTATATCTAGGCTAATTCCGGTATATGTGTTTGAAGGATGGTATTCAAGGATATCCTAACCGAGGATGTGTTGATAAAAGAGAGTGAGCCCATTTTAATGGATAATCCGATGATCTTGAGCAAGGAGCCAAAGGAGATTTTACTACAAGCTAACCTCAAGACGGACTCATCTTCACCACCACAGTGGCTAAGTGTGGATCAACGCACAGCGGCGACAGCCAGCATACATCGGGAAATGAAGAAGCTGAGGAAATGCAGGACCAGGAAAGGTCGTCAAGCTAAGTAATTGAGTGATGCTTGTAGAGCTGCATTAGCAAGCCTAGCAAAGGAGCAGGGCAAGTCTAGGAGACCACCAAGTTTGTAGTATGCTATTTCTGTGAGGAGGCTGGGCACGAGAAATTAGTTTCTCCACGACTACACTGAAAAAGATCTGTACAGAATCAGGGTTCAAGAACCGAGGTCAGAAGCAGAAGACTCAGAAAACAGAGGGCAAACTTGGAGGCGCCAAGCCAGGAAGTTGTTTCCTATGTGGTGAGCATGGTCATTTCAAAAGCCAGTGTCCGAGGAAAAACCCTCAGGTGGAGACCCGTACATGTTACAATTGTGGGGAGATTGATCATATTAGGCCAAATTGTTTTCAGCTTCATAAGAATGACGGCAAAGTAAGAGTTCACACTTACTAAAGGCAAGTTGAAGAAGGCAGGAGAGCCATTACCAGTATGTGCATATAGAGTTGCAACTAAGTTTAAAAGTTGTATTTCGAATTTTATATAGACTGAAGAAGTAATATATGATGTAACACTTTTGTAACCGAATGGATATATATATATATATATATATATATATATATATATATATATATATATATATATATATATATATATATTTATATGAAATCAATGCAACCGTTTTGTTCGAACTTAGTTCATCATATTCTTTTATCTGAATTATTTTTCAAGAAGTTAAGATGTGAGCGGGAAGCGACTCTAGATTTGGTTTCGTTGATTACACCATCTGGAGCAATCCTCATTACAAATTTGTGCTACAGGGGTTGTAAACTCCAAATCGGAGGAAAGAACCTAAGTATAAGATTTGTTAGAGTTGGACCTAGCAAGAGCGGAAGAAGTGCACGCTGAGCATTTGACTGCTGTTCAGAGCAACTACAGGAGCATCAACTTTGTGCAAATTGTCAAAGTGAATTCTGGACGTCAGAAGTGGTGTTTGTAAGCCATGTCCTATTCTAAGGAGGGAGTGGCTACCGAACCGCAAAAGATTCAGGCAGTGAAAGATTGGCCTCAGCCGAAGACCATGAAGGAGGTAAGAAGCTAAATGATGAGATCAGGCAAGCCAGTATTGAAGTGATTACTCAAGATTAGAGCTCAGTTTTGGCATGATGGAAGTTGCAACCGAGTCTAAGTAAGCAAGTCAGAAGGCTTAAGCAGGAGATGCAGGGATTGAAGCAGCATGGAGTTCCAGCGTCAGTAGTTCTGACCAAGATTCAAAAGTTACATCTCGATTTTGGCAGAGTTTGTAGGCAGCTTTGGGAACAAGGTCGGGTTCTTTGGAGAACTAGTTCGTGGAGGAGCCACTTGGGTGCCGGAGAGCCGTATAAGCTTTCTTTCCCCTAGTTATTTAGTGTATGGATATTTTTCTGTTCTCCTGACTAAACGTAGTTCTGAGGACAGAATTATTTTAAGGAGGGAGTTTTGTAATATCCCGGTTGGATATTATATTTGTATAATTGTTATTATGGAAATTACTTAGTTTTAATAAATAATCATTATCTATATATATCTACAAGTAAGTATATATATGTATTGTATCAGTTTTGTGTACTTGTACAAAATCCTGTAAAATGCGTTTTTGAGAAAATATCTGTAATATCCCGAGCTGATATTAAAAAATTATTATTTTATTATTATTTTATTATTATTTTCAGAGTTGAAATATTTTTGATGGATATTATTGGGTTTTACTAATAAACATTATATATATATATATATATATATATATATATATATATATATATATATATATATATATATATATATATATATATATATATATATATATATATATATATATATATACAAGTCTGTATAAATCTATATTGTATCAAATTGGTATTGAAATCTTCCGAGTCGGTAACCAAATTATTTTTATTATTATTTGTGAATTAAAATATTTTTGATTGAGATTATTCATTTTAACTAATAAAAAATATCTGTATAGACAGATATATGTACGTATATGTACTGTATCGATTTCGTATGTTTGTACGAAATCTAGTATGTGATTTTGGAATGTCTCTTATTTTTTATCCATCATGATCAAATGGAAGGTAGGGATTGGATTAGGATGTTGATTGCAATTTAAAATTGCAAATTGATTTCCAATTGATTTGAGCCACAAGAATGAGAACTTTTGGCTTCTTCTCAACCACAAACTCAACCCTCTCCTCCTATATAATCCCCCCCCCCCCATTGGTCGGCCAACCATGAGGAAAGCCCCATCTTTCATTCCGTGTTCCTCCATCTCATCTCACACCCTCTCTTTTACTCTTATGTTTTCTTCTACTTCTTTTGCTTGTTTCAATGTGAGAAAAAAAATGAGAAGAAAAGAAAAGAAAATGAGATCAAAATCAAAAAGAAAGAGTGGGTTCATTTCATGGATTGTTCTTGAAGAGGAGAAAGAACAAGGAGCAAAGTAGGGAAGAGAAAAGCAAGTCCTTCCTACAAAGTTTGGGTGGGGGTTCTCAACTCGTTTGTTATTGTTTTGTTGTTTTAAATGCTTATTATGTATGTGTTAATTCCATACTCTAATTTTTATAGATTTTTTGGGATTAGTTTGATAGGTCAAATAAACGTTTCCCCAAAACAGCGAGATTTTAGCAAAACAGAAAAACTGCTGTTTTTGGGTAAACTTTGACATGTGTGCAAAGAGCAGGGAATTGAATTCCATAAGGAATCTGAAAAAGTTGTTAACTAAGAATTTGTAATAGATATTCTGAGCTTTCCAAAAAGTCTATTTTGGTTAGATTCCGATAAGTATAGCAAAAGTTATGAGTTTTACAAGTTTGAGCTTTTGCTGTCCTTTTTGTTGTTCTTGAATTGTGTTCAAAGAACTATATTTTTAGTTCCATAAGAAACTGAGAAAATTGTTAACTAGGAAGTTGTAGTATACTTTCTGAGCTTTCCAAAAAGTCCAATTTTGTTAGATTCTGACAAGTATAACAAAAGTTATGAGCTTTACAAGTTTCAGTCCTTTTGTTGTCTTTATTGCTCTTTGTATTATGTTTACGGATTTTGAGTTCCATACGGAATCTGAGAAAGTTGTTAACTATGGAAGTTTTAGTAGATGTTCTGAGCTTTCCAAAAACCCCAATTTTGTTACATTCTGATAAGCAGAGTAGGAGTTATGACCTTTAAAAGTCACAGCTGCTAGCCTTTTGGCTGAAGCTTTGCTGTTTAGATTATTTGAAGTTTTTTTTTTTACCTATTATTGACTGAACCAGAGATGGTTCTCAACTAGAGAGTTGTATAAGAGGTTCTCACCTTTCTAAAATGTCATATTTCATTAGATTCTGATAAGAGGAGTAGGAGTTATAACCTTTACAAGTCACAGCAGCTAGCCTTTTGGCTGAAGCTTCGTTGTTTAGGTTGTTCGAGGTTTTTCTACCTCTTATTGACTGAATCTAAGAAGGTTATCAACTAAAGAGATGTAGTAGAGGTTCTCAAATTTCCAAAATGTCTTATTGGGTTATATTCCGATAAGCGGAGTAGGTGTTATGACCTTTACAAGTCACAGTAGCTAGCCTTTCAGCTAAAGCTTGCTGTTTAGATTGTTCGAAGTTTTTGTGCCTTTTATTGACTGAATCTGAGAAGGTTATCAACTACAGAGTTGTATTAGAATTTCTCACCTTTCCAAAATGCCATATTTTGTTATATTCCGATAAGCGGAGTAGGAGTTATGACCTTTACAAGTCACAGCAGCTAGCCTTTTGGCTGAAGCTTCGCTATTTAGATTGTTCGAAATATTTGTGCCTTTTATTGACTGAATCTGAGAAGGTTATCAACTAGAAAGTTGTAGTAGAGGATCTCACATTTCCAAAATATCCTATTTTGTTAGATTCTGATAAGCGGAGTAGGTGTTATGAGCTTTACAAGTCACAGCAGCTAACCTTTTGGCTGAAGCTCGTTGTTTAGATTGTTCGAAGTTTTTGTGCCTTTTATTGACTGAATCTGAGAAGATTATCAACTTGAGAGTTGTATTATAAGTTCTCACCTTTCCAAAATGTCATATTTTGTTAGATTCCGATAAGCAGAGTAGGAGTTACAACCTTTACAAGTCACAGTAGCTGGCCTTTTGGCTGAAACTTCACTGTTTAGATTGTTCGAAAATTTAGTACCTCTTATTAACTGAATCTGGGAAGGTTGTCAAATAGAGAGTTGTAGTAGAGGTTCTCACCTTTCCAAAATTTTCTATTTTGTTAGATTTCGATAAGCGTAGTAGGAGTTATGACCATTACAAAGTCACAACAGCTGGTATTTTTGGCTGAAGCTCGCTGTTTAGGTTGTTCGAGGTTTTTTTACCTCTTACTGACTAAATCTGAGTAGGTTGTCAATTAGAGAGTTTTATTAGATGTTCCCACCTTTCTAAAAAGTCTAATTTTGTTGAATTCTGATAAGATTAGTATGTTTAATTGCATCTAGGATGTTAGAAGACTTTTATGTTGCTTTCACGAATAAAAGATCAAGTTTTATTAGTAATTTGGATCATGCACTTGATTATGAGTAAAATGTGTTCCTTGTGTTCATAAGTAGAATGTTTATGTTGGGAAATAGCTCATGCTAATTGTTAGCAAATTGTTGTTGCATACATAGCCAGTCGGCTCGTATGTAAGTTGTTTTGCTCATATGTAGCTTATTAGCTAGTGCGCAGTTATTGTGCTCGTCTAGGGTGATATCATTGCCCTAGGGATCATCGACTATCAAGACGTGTATTTATTTTACTCGTCATGGACTATGTACGAGTCACCCCTCGTGCACCGTTAGATCTTAATTGGTGTAGCTTGATCGTAGGCCAGGAGTGTAGACGGAATCCATGTTCAGTGTAGTAGCATGCGAATACATTCGTATTGCCAGGGTCTTGGATCGATTGGCTATGAACTGGATCCTTAAGGATTCTAGTAAGTCTAGTTTGAGCACCTAGAAAAGTTATCTTGTGAAGTCTAACTTAAGACCTAGCATGTTGTGTTAGTAATTTTGTCATCCCTCGGATTGTTTAGGGTTAGTGACATCGTTACGGTAGTAACTTATGGCTATTACTACATAACCTTTATTTATTATCATTTCAACGAAGGGAAAGAGTTGTTATTAAGGGTAATACCTTATGATCTATTATATAGGCCACCACTAGGTGGTGTTATTGGTTGTACCCTTCCTGTCAAAGGGATACGTTCTGTGCCTTCTCACGAGTTGGGAGCATGGGATTCGTATCTCGTCTGTTAATTTCTGAAGTGCCATGATAAGGGCGGAAAATTTCCTGTCGAAGCTAGGGGATGGACCCCCGGAACTTCGTCATGTTCTATATTAAGAAAGGAGAACAAGCCATACACTACGGTCTATAATCTAGGGGGCCACAAGGGATGCTTCAAGCTAAACTGTGTTGTAGTAAACTCCAAGGGTTCGTCAGATTTTTGAGTGAGGTCCGGTACGTCGGGAAATAGTGGCAAACAGAGACACCACTATATGACTACAAATGGCGTGATTAGACCATTTCAGAGCAAACTCATCGGTCATGCTGTATCTTCAGAAACAGGTTGAGTTCAAGAGTAGAACTCATGGCGCGGGTTCAAATGCCAATATAGCAAGAAACGGCTTGTTATGAGCATATGTAGTATGGGCTGCATACTGTTCCGGAGACTTACTTGCCTTAGAATAAGTGTACCATTGCATTGGTTAATCCTGCATTAGAGTCTAAGTCATAGCATACACTGACACATCAATTATATATACACTTTTCTCTTTTCATCAACTGTTTGTTTAAAGTGGAGAATCCACTGCTAGTCATCAGACTTAAAGCGTCAATATATGTACTGACGGCCCCACTTCAATAGGTACTGGATTGCAAAACTAAAGGTACGAGATTCAGGAGGACTCAAGGCAAGAGAAGCAAAGTGTTGATTCTTATTTTCAATTGTTACATTTGTCGTAATTTATTTTATGTTGAGAAGCATCCAAGTGAAGTATCAAGTGTTATTTATTATTCATTGTACTCTAATGTAAATTTTATTTTAGGTTTGTAACACTTGGGCTTGTATGGCATTATTGTAATACTGATGTAATATATTACAGTTTTATAATATTCGGACTTGTAATACATTTTTGTTGAATAAAAGTTATAAATTTTTCCGCTTTTCTATGTATTATGGCTAATTGAAGGAAAATATTCTGGCTTATGTTACGGTTTCCTAGTATAGAAAATCAGGGCGTTACAAAGGCTAAATTGTCAACCAGTCCTAAGTTCGATTTTGTTTAAAATAATAAACAATATCCAAATCTCAGGAAATTTTGTGTACATATTATAGGCATATTCTAGATTCGCATATAAAATGTTTAGCTCGAATTCAATATATTTGGAAAGAAATAGTTTTTGGAAGTAAGCATGATATTCAGGAAAAAATTATGAAATATGTCAAATTTCAGTTCTTAACAAGGAATGAATTCAAATTTATTTAAGATACCAAATGACATCAAAAAATTATGAAATTTTAAGGAGATGTTATAGACATAATACACATATAAAAATTTTAGTTTTAGATTCCATCTAGTTCAAAAGACATAATACTTATTTTAGGAAGAGGGAGGAACATTTGATAACCTTTAAAAGTGGGGCAAAATAGAGCCAGATTGATTTTTTTCATTACTAAGAAGGTGGATCGCTTGACATGTAAAGAGTGTAAAGTTATACCGGGAGAGTGTCTAACCTCACAACATAGATTAATGGTATTGGATATTAAGATTGGGAAACATATATATGCATGGAAGGAGAAGAGGAACCCAAGAATTAGGTGGTGGTAGGGAGAGAAACTAAAAGTTCTTAGAAATAAAGACCTTAAATGAACATCATGAAATTATGAAGGGGAGATAAATATGATGTAATGCCCCGATTTCCGGTAACTGGGAAACCGTGACATAAGCCAGAACTTTTTCTTCAATCAGCCACAACACACAGAAAAACAGAAAAATTTAAAACTTTTTATTCAATACAAATGTATTACAAATGCGAATGTTACTAGATTGCAAAACATTACAACAGTGTTACAATAATACCTTTACAATCCCAAGTGTTACAACTTTCAACATATTACATCAGAGTACAATGAATAAAGAACAACACTTGGTATTCCCCTTGGATGCTTTCCAACAAATAAATAATTTAGAACAATTATTACAAATGAAATTACAACATATTTACAGCGGAAAACTTTAATGAAATCGACTCCTTGCTCTCTCGCCTTGAGTCCTCCTGAATCCTGTACCTGTACCTGTACCTATACCTATACTTTTGCAATCCAATACCTATACCTCTGCAATCCATTACCTATTGAAGTGGGGGACATCAGTATTCACTGACGCTTTAAGGCTGATAACTAGCAGCGAATCTCAACTATAGCAAAACAGATTGATGAAAAGGGAAACGTGTATATATATTTGATGTGTCAGTGTACTCTAATGCAAGACTTATTAATGCAAGGATGCTCTTATTCTAATGCAAGCAAGTCTCCGAAACAGTATGCATCCCATACTACATACACCTCATCTTAAGTCGTTTCTTCATATATAGGGATTTGAACCCACGTTATGAATTCTACTTTGTACACAACCCTGTTCCTGATAATACAACGTGAATGGTGAGGTTGCAAGAGGGTCAAGTACCACCAATGTAGTATGCTTATGGTGTCTCCGTTTGCCATTACTACCCGGCGTACCAGACCTCACTTAAAAACAAGGTTTGCAAGTATGATCTAGTTCCATTACTGCAGTCACTATAGTGGTGATCGTGTTTGCCACTATTGCCCGGCGTACTGGTCCTCATTCAAGAACCAAACGAACATAGGGTCTCGCAAGCGCAGGATAGCACGAAGCCTACCCTGTGGCACCCATAAGTCACGGTATTTCAGGAATTAACAGACGAGATACCTAACCCGTGCTCCCAACTCGTGAGAAGGCACCATATGCATCCCTTTGACGGGAAGATACAACCCAAAAACACCGCTTAGTGTCGGCCTATAGGACAGGTCGGATCATAAAGAATCACCCTTAACACCAACTCTTTCCCTTCGGCAAATAATGATAATAAGTAATGGTTAAGTAGTAATTGCCATAAGTTACTACCCTAACGATGTCACTAACTCTGAACATTCCTAGGGATGACAATATTATAAATACAAAATGCTAGGTATTAAGTTAGACTTCGCAAGATAACTCTATTAGGCTGCTCAACCTAGACTTACCAGGATCCCTAAGGATCTGGTTCATGGCCTATCGATCCAAGACTTTGGGAATGCAAACGTATTCGCATGCTCCTACCCTGAACTTGGATTTCGTCAACACTCCAGTCCGTGATCAACCAACTCGGTTAAGATCTGACGGTACACAAGGAGTGACTCATCCACAGTCTCTTAGAAGTAAGGTAAACACATCTCTTGATGGTCGATAGCCCTAGGAAAATGATATCATCCTAGATGAGCACAACAAACTACGTATTAGTTAAGCCACATACAAGCTAACCAAACACATACGTGCCAAACAAGCTACGTATGGAACCAACAACTATATACGGGCCAGGCGAGCCACGTATGAGACAACAACATACATACGAGCCAAATAAGCTACGTATGGGACCAACGGCTACATACGGGCCAGTTAAGCCGCGTATGAGATAACAACATACATACGAACCAAATAAGCTACGTATGAGACCAACAGCTACATACAGGCCAGTCGTGACATGTATGAGCAAAACCACATATAAAAACAACCATAAATGTAATCAACCTAGAAGCAACCAAACATGCTTACTAGCAACTCTTGATCTTCTATAATTAGAAGCAACAAAAGAATCTATTAACAGTATAATACAAACATACTACCATGGAAAAGCCCGAAAACGACATAAAAACCTCCTGTCAGCCTAGAAGCAACTAGTGCTACGCTTGTCGAAATTCGACAGAAATATACTCTTTAGAAATGTAAGAATATCTACCACAACTCTGTAGTGGAACACTTTTCAGATTCTATAAGGAATCCAAAATCCGGTCCATTGAACACAAGCAAATAGTTTACTCAAACTGCAGATTTTCAACAAAAAATTGAAACTTCGCAAGTTGGTAACTTTTGCTTTACTTGTCGGAATCTAACAAAACTAGACATTTTGATAAGGTGGGAACATCTACTAAAACTTCCCAGTTGACCAGTTACTCAGATTCCACAAGGAAATCCAAATTCCTACCCATCGAACATACGCAAATAGTTACCAAACTACCGATTTTCAACAAAAAGTCGAAACTTCCGTAGTTTGTAACTTTTGCTCCATTTATCGGAATCTAACAAAACTGGACAATTTGAAAGGTGGGAACATCTACTAAAACTTCCCAGTTGACCAGTTGCTTAGATTCCCCAAGTAAATCCAAATACCTACCCATCGAACATACGCAAACAGTTATCAAACTACCGATTTCCAACAAAAAGTCGAAACTTCCGTAGTATGTAACTTTTGCTCCACTTATCGGAATCTAACAAAAGTGGACAATTTGAAAAGGTGGGAACATCTAATAAAACTTCCCAGTTGACCAGTTGCTCAGATTTCGCAAGGAAATCCAAGTTCCTATCCGTCGAACATACGCAAACAGTTACCAAACTACCGATTTTTAATAAAAAGTCGAAACTTCCGTAGTTTGTAACTTTTTCTTCACTTATCGGAATCTAACAAAACTGGACAATTTGAAAAGGTGGGAACATCTACTAAAACATCCCAGTTGATTATTTGCTCAGATTCCGTAAGGAAGTCTAAATTTCTACCCATCGAACTTACGCAAACTGTAATAAGGACAGCACTTAACCCAAGAGAGCTAAAAACTTTCAAAGCCCATAACTTCTACTCCGCTTATCGGAATTTAATCTAAGAGGTCAATTCGGAAGGGGGAGAGTCTACTACAACTCTCTAGTTGGTCCGAACCGCAAATTCAACCAGTAAAACCCTCAAAAATGACAAACAAACACAACAGCAAGCACCTGTCAACCAACTAGTTGCTGTATTTTTTCAAGACCATAACTCCTATTCCGCTTATCGGAATTTAACCCGAGAGGTCAATTCGGAAAGTGGAGTGTCTACTACAACTCCCAAGTTGGTCCGAACCTCATATTCAACCAGTAAAAAACTCTAAAACTACAAGTCAAACAGACACAATTTCAACCTGCCGAAATACACAGCCAGTTGTAAACTTCCAAAGCCCGTAACTTCTACTCCGCTTATCGAAATTTAACCCAAGAGGCCAATTTGGAAAGGGGACAGTGTCTAGTACAACTCCCTAGTTGGGCCGAACCTCAAATTCATCAAGTAAAACCCCCAAAAATTACGAAGAAGTGAAACAATAAGCATTCAGTCAGACAGCTATTTACTGTATTTTGCAAAGACCATAAATCCTATTCCGCTTATTGGAATTTAACCCGAGGGGTTAATTCAGAAAGGGGAAGACGTCTACTAAAACTCTCTATTTGGTCTCTACCTCAAATTTCGTAAGGAAGACCAATTCCCAGCCCCCCGAACACACTACGACACAATCCCCAAAACAGTGAGTTCTCTATTTTGCTTTGAAACTCGCTGTTTTAGGGGAAACGGTCGTTTCACCCATCAAAATTGCTCCAAGAAATCCCCAAAAATTCCAGCATGGTAACAACACATAAGAAAACCTCCCACATAAATTTTGGGTCAAGACTTGACTTTTAACACATGTAAACAAAATCAACCCTACAACCAAAAAAACCGAATCTTTATGCTCCTATTTTGTGTTCTACCACTACAACTTTTACATGCTCTTATATCTAGTCCATTTGCACATGAAATGAACTCCATAGAACATCATAACACAAAACAAAAACCTAAAATAGCTAAAACAACCATGAGTATGAGAAAACCCCACCTTTGAAGCGTATAGGAAGGATTTGCTAGCTTTCCTTCTCCTTGTTCTTGCTTCACTTTAAGAACTCTATGGAAAAGACCCCATGAAAACTCTAACTCTCTTTTTCTTTTCTTTTGATTCACTCTTTGTTTCCTTTCTTTTCTCAATCGTTTTCTTAAACAAAGAAACCCTAAGTAAAGAATTACTAGAAGAAGAGAATAAGGAGGAGATGGAGGAGAATGAAGGGTTTTCTTTCCCTTTTGGATCAAGGCCGGACAAATGAAGGAGGGGAGGGGGGGGGGGGGGTGTTATTGTAGAGGTGATTGGTTTTGTGGAGGAAATGAAAGCCATGTGGCAAAGTTCTCATAGCTTAAACAATTGAATGTTTAATTTGCAAATAAACATTACAATCAAGCCCTAATTCTTCTCATCCCTCCATCACCTCATGATGGATCAAAAATGAAATAAAATTTGTTAAATCACATACTACATGATTTGTATAAACGCCCGAAACCGACGCGATTCAAATCCGTGCATAAATCTGATTATACAGATAATTTTCATTCGTAAAAACGAACAAATCAGTAAAAAAATAATTTAATTTCGAGAATTAAAATAAAATAATTTTATTACTGATTCGAAAGATTTCAGTATCAATTTGATACAAAACAGTCGTATACCGACTAGTATATATACATATATAATGTTTATTAACGAAACCGGGTGATGTCCACCAAAAATATTTCAATTCTGAAAATAAAAAAAATAAAAAATTTTTAATATCTGCCCGGTATTTTCCAGATGTTTTTCTCAAAAACGCTTTTTTAAAGATTTTGTACAAGTGTAAAAAACTGATATAATACCTGTATATCTTTATTAGTATAAATGTCCAGGTAACTTTTTATTTGAAAAACCAAGTAATTTTCATTATAAAATATTTTAATTTAAAAATAATAATTATACAAATATAATATCCGTCCGGGATATTACATATGATGTGGACTAAAATGGCTACATACAGAAGAGAAATTTCAAAGAAGGTACTTGGAGAATCTATGGGTAGAGGGTTGCTAAATAACGAAATATGGTGGTAGCAAAAAGAAGTCCAAAATATTGTGAGAGAAAAAAGATCAACTTTCAAAGTATGGCAAAAGCGAAGAAATGAAGAGGATTTGGAGAGATATAAGACCATTAGAAAAGAAGTTAAGAAAGCGGTAAGAGATGCAGAAGAAAAAGCTTATGATGGTTTATACACAAAATTAGGAACAAAAGAAGGAGAAATTAACATTTATAAGCTTGCTAAATAAAGGGATAGAAAAACAAAAGACCTGCTTATAATTAGCTGTTTTAAGAGCGAGGATTCAAGAGACTTAGTAAAAGATGAGAAAATTAAGGAAAGATGGCAAAAGTACTTTGAGAAGTTATTAAATGAAAATGTTGTAGGCAACTTAAATATAGAGGGCCCGATGGAGTGTCGAGAGCATATATTTTTCTATAGAATTAGGACCTCGGAGGTTCGAAATACTCTAGGAATGATGAAAATAGGAAAAGATTTAGGACCAGATGATATAGCAATTGAAGTTTGGAAGTGTCTTGGGGATGTAGGAGTGGGTTGGCTAAAAAAATTATTTAATGGAATTTTGAGGACTAAGAAGATTCCCGATGAATGGAGAAAGTGTTAGATCCTGTATACAAGGCAAATAGCACTAGAGGGGAGGGGGGGGGGGGGTAAATAGTGTTGTATGAAAAATAATCAATAAATTGAATTTCTCGCACTGTTAAGTCGACTGAAAAAAGAAGGCAGTCAACTGAAGCGTCAGATAAGAAGAGTAATTTAACTGAGGAGTTACAAGTCTGTTAAGTCGACTTAGAGAGTGAAGCAGTCGACTGACCAGACTCGGTTTACACAAGAAACTCAGAGAAATTTTAAAATGCAAGTTTAGAGAATACAACCACAGAGAGTCAACACAGCAAAGACCACAATGTATCCTGGTTCGGTCCTCCCAACCTACATTCAGTCTCCAAGCAACCCACATGAGATTTTCCACTATTCTTGAAAAAGTTACAAGAATACTACGGCCTTTGACAACAACTATGTCAAATCTGTAGACCTCTCTCATCACTAGAGAGAGCAAAACCCACTTTACACCCTAGAGTGAAATCGACTCTAAACCAAGAGTTCTACTCTCCAACCGAGAGGACCACTCTCACAACCTGAGAGTGAAACAACAACAAAAAAG
Organism: Hemerocallis citrina; assembly: GCA_017893485.1. Taxonomy (NCBI): domain Eukaryota; kingdom Viridiplantae; phylum Streptophyta; class Magnoliopsida; order Asparagales; family Asphodelaceae; genus Hemerocallis; species Hemerocallis citrina. The sequence continues at coordinate 262,952,297 of CM030362.1, read as the reverse complement.
ATTTACAACAACCTAAAGCCTTGTATGTGAAAGTGCTTTTTGTATATTGGCTATAGGTCGACTTCTGACTTCAGTCTAGAACGAATTCAATCTTATACAAGACTGAAAATCAGAGAACCAAGTCTTAAAGAAAGTATATGCTTTTAAACTTGTTATTTTTCTTCTCAAAAGCAAAAGACTTCAATCAAGAGTTTAGTAATTAAGTAACCTTTCCCAAATGAGTTCTATACTCTTTTTATAGAGTTAGAAACTTTTTGACGTTCAGAAATAGTATCCCAACTGTCAAACAATGGCACTAAAAAGTTTAAATTTGAAAAACAAGTTTTAAATACAGAAAACTGTCAAAAACGGCTCGAACAGTCGACTGGGTTACCATAAGAGTCGACTGGTCAGAGCTTGAGTGAGTTCAGTCAGTTTCTTACTCTAACAGTCGACTGCTTCCAAGAGTAAGTCGACCGGTACTCAATCAGCAGAACTTATACAAGCTTTGTTTTGACATTTTGATTTTATAAAACATTTTCTTTATTTAAGGAATGTGTGATTGTGTGTGTGACAAGGCTTTTACAAGATTCTAAGAGACAAAAAATATAAACAATATTACATGACATTTGTTCAAATGTAGCTAATCACTAGAAGCTCTTTAAAGTCTTGAACTTGAAACTTGAAAGCTCTTGAAAGTCTTGAACTTGAACTTGAGTCTTTGTGGCTTGAGCAAATACTTTTGAAAGCTTCATCACATTGTATTGGCTTTGAATGCTTCATCATGGTATTGACCTTGACCACTTTTGATACACACAGCAAAAGATATGTAATATCGAACAATTGTGTATTGTGTTGTAGCCATCAAAAATCAAGAATCTACATTCTCCCCCTTTTTGATGATGACAACACAATAACTTAAAATAATATAGACATAAAATGTACATGTCATGATACTCACACACAATTTGAAAAGATATACAATTGTTACAAGCCCCCCTGAATAAAGTACAATATGCAACATAACATAACATGCATAACATAACATGCACAATCATTCACATGCACAAAAATCATATTTCTCCCCCTTTGTCATCAACAAAAAATAAGGAGGAAAGAAAAAAAAAACCAACATTGCATAAATATAAAACATGGATAAGTCAATTACATTGTTCATAAAGTGAAGATAGAATAACATGAAAACATAAAACATAACTTCAAAAAAACAAAACAAAAAATACATCAATCGTCTTCTTCATCTTCATCATCACTATTTGAGGCAGAAGTGGGTTGTGTAAACTGCCTAACAAACATTTGAGTGAGGTTAGCAATGCTAGCCACAAGAGAATCCTGTCGACCTAAGATGAGATTAGTACAATCAATGAGATAATTAACAGAAGTGTAAAGACTCTCAGGATGAGAAAAAGTAGCTCTAGGACGAGAACTAGAGGACGAACTAGAAGCAGACGACCAACAAGGAATAGAAGTAGCTAGAGGAATAGGAGGTGTATTTCTTTGAGAAGACCGAGGGGGCAAGTTAAAAATTTTCATACGTGCTAGACTTGCACGATCAAAAGATTCATAACAAGTAACAACACTCGACTCGGATTCAAGATCAATTTGATAGAAGTTAAAGACATGGGTAAGTAAAGCACTAAAAGAAAGAAAAGAGGAATGAGCCTTATGGAGACGATTAAAAATTACTCGACTCCAATTTATTTGGATGTTGCCGAAGATGGCATACACCGCTTGTTGCAATTCAAATGAAAATTGGTCGTAGCTATCCGTTTTAGGGATAATGTTATATGAAAATATGCGGGCAACAAGCTTGGTTAAAGGAGTAATCGATTTGTTGGTCATTGGAGGACCTTGATTAGGCAAAAAGATTTTTGGCAAAATAGATTGATCATCCATTTCAATTTCTCCTAAATCCAACCCTTCAGTAGAGATATTCAAAATATTCCCTAATTTTTCAGCAACTAATCTAGCCTTGTTCCTAACGACTTGTCCTGATTCATCTAACTTATTTTTAATTACCCATTTAGTAGCAATTATAGTATGATCAGGAGGTTATAAAACTAAATCCCATACATCATTTCTTATAAGTTGGTCAAGTTCATCTTGCATGGCATTCAACCAAAATTCATTCTCACATACTTCCTGTATATTTTTCGGTTCAAAATCCGGCAAGAAAGCAGTATGAGAAATCATGTTAAAATGATATCTTGTTTGAATTTCATGTGAAATGTCACCAATTATTAAGTCGTGAGGATGATCTCGAAGTTTAACAAATGACTTTGGTCAAGTTTGAGTTATCACAACAGGATCAGTCGCCTTAACAAGTCCATCAGTCGACTGATTCACATCAGTCGACTTAAGAATCCTATCAGTCGACTTGTCTATGGTAGTTTGCTCTAGTGATTTAATAACGTTATCTAGTGGTGATGATTCATTTTCATCATCTTCAATAACATTAGACGAAGGTAAAGATTCAACAAATGAAACATGCATAGATTCTTCAATAGTCAAAGTTGACTTATTGAAAATTCTATATGTTGTACTCCTATTTGAGTATCCAATGAAGATACCTTCATTAGATCTAGCATCAAATTTATCTAGATTACCTTCTGTGTTTAATATGAAACACTTACAACCAAATACTTTAAAATATGATACTTTTTGAATTCGTTCAAAAAAAAGTTCATAACAAGTTTTCTTAAGCTTTGGCCTAATCAATATTCTATTTAAAACATAGCATGCTATAGAAATAGCTTCAGCCCAGAAGTATTTAGTCAAATTGTTTTCAACAAGTATAGTACGTGCACATTCTCGCAATGTCCTATTTTTTCTTTCGACCACTCAATGTAGGACTAGTGCTAACTGTTCATCACGGAAGAAGGGACTCCGCCGAGCCGGGAACTATAAGAAGTAGCATTAATCAAATTGCATTTTGTGGTGAAGCTCTAGGAAATGCAAATGAATGTGTTATACCATTCTTATTGTAATATTCTGAAAACGTTTCATTTTCAAATTCTCCACTATGATCACTTCTAATAGTGACCACGGTTAGAGATTTTTGATTTTGAATACGTTTGCAAAAATTTGCAAATTCTTCAAAATTAAGCTTCATTTTTATGTTTTAAAAAGAATACCCATGTAACTCTTGAAAAATTATCTACTAAAACAAATACATATATACTTTTATTTAAAGAAGCGACTCTAGTAGGACCAAATAAATCCATAGGGATTAATTCGAGAGGCCTACTAGTAAATATCATTTCTTTTGTCTTAAAAGTAGATTTTACTTATTTTCCTAGTTGACATACATCACACATCTTATCTTTCCTAAAAGATAATTTTGGCAATCCTTTAACTAGGTTATTCTTAGATAATTTAGCAATGTTTTTCATATTTACATTGCCAAATCTATTATGCCAAAGCCAAGAATCATTATTAGAAGCAACTAAACAAAAATCATTTGAAAACTAATTTGTTTTTAAACATAATTCATATATATTGTTTTTCCTAAAACCTTAAAAGATCACATTTTGCATAGATGATTCATAGATTAAGCATGCATCTTTTTCAAAGACTATTATATAACCCTTATCACAAAGTTGATAACAGATTATGCTTCAAACCATGCCTATTCCAATGTTGAAAACAAATAATACTTAACAAATTATGCTTCAAACCACTAACTAGAAATACCTCTTTAATAGTAGGGGTAGTGTTCTTACCGACCATGCCTATTCTAATGACCTTTCCTTTGTTATTGTCACCGAACGTAACAGTTCCTCCATCTATCTCTTGTATGGAAGAAAGTAGGTTTGTATGGCCAGTCATGTGCTTAGAGCATCCGCTGTTAATTATCCATCTTTCTCTTTTAGGTACCTATAAAATAAGAATTATGAATATCATACCCTTTTCACTGGGTCCGAAAGAGATTAGTATTTGGGAAACCAAACCCAATATGAGTTTGATTTATCACCAAAAGCAGGTATATAATTTGTAGGATTACACACATTATGAATAAAAGAATTTATATAAGTAATCCTATCATTTAGACTCAGGTTGACTGGAACCCAAATGTTTTTAGTCTGTCCACTCGATTTTGTTGTACCCTTCAGTCGACTGTTCTTTGAAGTTATTCAAATGGGAGGTAAAACAATTTGACTTATATAAGGTTTTCGTCTTTTTGAATAAGACTCTAAACCTCTCGACAGATGACCAAAGTTTTGGGTCAGTCGACTGGTCTGAACAGAAGGATTACTCTTTTCATGATCAAAAATAATTTTTGATTTTTCAAAAATAATCATATAACTTCTTTTTCACACTAGAAACAGAATCAATCTTATTACTACTATTATTATTGGAAGTATGATGTTTTTCAAGTGTTTTTTGAAAACCAAGTCCAAACTTTTTATTAGATTGAACTTGATCTTGGAGAACTTCATTTAAATTCTCTTTTCCTTTATTAAACCTAGATACATTCTTGGATATCGCTTCATAATTTTTCTTAAGAGATACAAGATCTATATCCAAGTTTGAAAGATGAGAATTTAAAGACTTGACTTCAACATTTGAGTCGAGATTTTCTTGAGAAAGTGTTTGATTAACTTTTTCTCGATTTTTAACTCTTATCTTCTCCTTTTTTAGTTCTTGAAAAACTTAATTAAATGCTTCTAATAAATTATTTGAATCAAAATTGTCACTTACTTCATTTTGAGTAGCCGTGAAGCACACATTTGCAACTTCATTTGATTCTTCATCTCTTCTTCGGATGATGAATCGCTATCATCTCAAGTTGCTTGATATGCCTTCTTGTTCTTCATGTACTTGTTCTTTGTGTACTTGTCATTCTTGAAGTTGAGAACTTTCCCTTTTTATTTTGCATTTTCTAACGGAAAGTCCTTTTTCATGTGTCCTGTTTTATTACACTTGAAACAAGTAGGTAGTTCATTAGTATCTTTAAACTTAGAATTGAATTTACCCTTCAGAAGAAATTTCTTGAAATTTCTTGAAATTTCTTGAAATTTCTTGAAATTTCTAGTGAACATGGCTATTTCTTCTTCATCTTCTTCTTCATCTTCTGAATCGGACATGGCCTTGAAAGTAAGAGTCTTCTTCTTGGCTTGTTGAGGTTCTAGATCCTTCTTGCGTTCTTCTAGTTGTACATCATATGCCATTAGATTTCCCACAAGATTCTCAAGAGAGAGTTGTGTTAAATCGTTTGCTTATTCTATAGCGGTGGTCTTTTTCTCCCATTCAGGGGATAGGGCACGCAAGACCTTCCACACCATTTCTGCTTGCGAATATGTCTTTCCAAGAGCCACAAGAGAGTTTGTGATGTCCGTGAACCTTGTTATCATGTCCGACACATTTTTATTCTCCTTCATATGGAACATCTCAAATCATGTGAACAAGAACAAAGATTTTAGATTCTTTGACCTTATTTGTGCCTTCATGTGTTACCTCAAGTATATGCCAAATTTGATAAGCCGTTGTTGCGTTTGACACACAATTGAAATCCTCTTTGGTAAGTGCACAGAAGAGAGCATTCATCGCCTTTGCATTGTTCATGGTGTTGCTCTTCATGTCATCGTTCCATTGTGCATAGGGAATTGTTGGTACGGTATATTCTGTCTCGGTCATGTTCCAAATCTCATAGTTGATGGACTATAGATAGATCTTCATTCTATACTTCCAATAGTTGTAATTTGTTCCATCAAACAGAGGTGGCCTTTGCGTGAATTGGCCTTCATGGTATTGAATTGCATTTGAAGTAGGTGCCATTGCACTTAACCAGGCTCTGATACTAAGTGTTGGATCCTGTATGCAAGGCAAATAACATTAGAGGGGGGTGAATAGTGTTGTATAAAAAATAATCAATAAATTGAACTTCTCGCATTGTTATGTCAACTGAAAAAAGAAGGTAGTCAACTGAAGCGTCAGATAAGAAGAGTAATTTAACTAAGGAGTTACAAGTCTCTTAAGTCGACTTAGAGAGAGTCAACACAGAAAACACCACGATGTATCCTAGTTCGGTCCTCCCAACCTAGGTTCAGTTCCCAAGCAACCCAATTGAGATTTTCCACTATTCTTGAAAAAGTTACAAGAATACACTATGGCCTTTGACAACAACTATGTCAAATCCGTAGACCTCTCTCACCACTAGATAGAGCAAACCCACTCTACACCCTAGAGTGAAACCGACTCTAAACCAGAAGTCCTACTCTCCAATCGAGAGGACCACTCTCACAACCCGAGATTGAAACAACAACAAAAAAGATTTACAACAACCTAAAGCCTTGTATGTGAAAGTGCTTTTTGTATATTGGTTATAGGTCGACTTGACTTCAGTTTAGAACGAATTCAATGTTATACAAGACTAAAAATCAGAGAACCAAGTCTTAAAGAAAGTATATGATTTTTAAACTTGTTTTTTTTCTTCTCAAAAGCAAAAGACTTCAATCAAGAGTTTAGTAGTTAAGTAACCTTTCCCAAATGATATCTATACTCTTTTTATAGAGTTAGAAACTTTTGGATGTTAAGAAATAGTATCCCAACTGACAAACACTGGCACTAAAAAGTTTGAATTTGAAAAAAAAGTTTTAAATACAGAAAACTGTCAAAAACGGCTCGAACAATCGACTGCTCAGAGCTTGAGTGAGTTCAATCAATCTCGTACTCTAACAGTCGACTGCTTCCAAGAGTAAGTCGACTGGTACTCAATTAGCTGAACTTATACAAGCTTTATTTTGATATTTTGATTTTGTAAAACATTTTCTGTATTTAGGGAATGTGTGAGTGTGTGTGTGATAAGGCTTTTACAACATTTCTAAGACTCACAAAAAATACAAACATATTACAAGACATTTGTTCAAATGTAGCTAATCACTTGAAATCTCTTGAAAGCCTTGAACTTGAACTTGAGTCTTTGTGGCTTGAGCAAATACTTTTGAAAGCTTCATCACATTGTATTGGCTTTGAATGCTTCATCATGGTATTGACCTTGACCACTTTTGATGCACACTGTAAAAGATATGTAATATAGAACAATTGTGTAGACATCAAAATCAAGAATCTACAGAAAGAGTATTTTAGTACCTATATATAAAAATAAAGGAGATATACTAAGTTGCTCCAACTACCGAGGGATTAAATTAATGAGTAATACCATGAAAATTTGGGAGAGAGTGATCGAACATAGACTGAGATTAGAAACTATAGTGTATGAGAATCAGTTTGGATTTATGCCTGGGAGGTCAACAATGAAAGCAATTTATGTACTGGGGAGATTTATGAAATAATATAGAAAGAATAAGAAAGATCTACGTATGGTTTTTATAGATCTAGAAAAAGCATATGATAAAGTCCCTAAAGACATAGTACGATGGATATTAAATAATAAAAGAGCAACTTTTCGGTATATTGAGGTAATTAAGGATATGTATGAAGGGGTAATGACCACAATTAGAACAACCATAAGAGAGACCAGTGATTTTTCCATTACAGTAGATTTACACCAAGGTTCGGCTTTAAGCCCGGTCATTGCTTTGGTTATGGATGAAATGACGCGAGAAATACAAGATAAGGTACCTTGGTGTATGCTTTTTGCCGTTGACGTCATCTTAGTGGACGAGACTAGAGCAGAAGTCAATGCTAAATTAGAATTGTAGAGAGAAACTTTGGAAGCTAGAGGCTTTAGAATAAGCAGAACTAAAACAGATCATATGGAATGTAAATTTAGTGATATTCGGAACACAACTGAGAAAATAGTGAAACTTGACTGTCAAGAGATACCTAAATGAGACCGTTTACGATATTCAAAAAGACTGGGAAATTTGTGAAGATGTTATACATAGGATCCAAGCAAGTTGACTTAAGTGGAGAAATTCCAGTGATATTTTGTGTGACAAACATATACCTTTGAAGTTGAAGGAAAAATTTTATAGGACGGCTATTAGACCAGCAATGATGTATGGAGCAGAGTGTTGGGTAACAAAGAAATAATATGTCCAAAAAATGAGTGTAACGGAGATGAGGATGCTAAGATGGATGTGTGATTAAACAAAGATAGAATTAGAAACGAGCATATACGAGACATGCTAAAGGTAGCTCCAATCCAAGATAAGTTAAGAGAGAATCATCTCAAGTGGTTTGGATATGTTACACGTAGACCTATTAGTTCCCCCGTTAGTATGAGTAATCTGATAAGTATTGAGGGTAGAGTTAGGGGTAGAGGAAGACCTAAACTAACTTGGGTGGAAACAGTGATAAAAGTTATGATTAATTATGACCTTACAGAAGATATTTCACCAAACTGAGCAAAATGGAAAACTAGGATTCATGTAGCCGACCCTAACTACTTAGGAAAAAGGCTTTGTTGTTCATGTTGTTGTATTCCATCTAGTCCAAGAGAAATAATTTTCGGAAGTAAATCCAAAATTTAGGACAGAAATTTTAAAACGTTTCCAAGTTAATCTTACCATAATTTCACATAGATAATTGACAATAATTCACACATGATTCAATCAATCTAAGAATGAGTACTTATACAATACAACATATATAGCTTCTCTAACATGCATACACCCTACAATAAAATTGAAATTAGAGTAGTAAAGTTGTTACCCATCTATAATTTCTGAAATTGATTACTTCTAAGCTTCAAGAAGCGTTCCAACACCAAACTCAATAAACTTAACTTTATGAAAACTTAAACTCAATAAATCTTCAGTTTATGTGGAAGAGGAAATAGGAATGGTGGAGAATGAGGGGGTGCATTCTTGGTTTTTATATACAAACACTCACAAGCCATTCTTTTATTATTCATTTAATCACCTCTTCCTACATCATTTAAGCACCTCCTCCTACATCATTTAATCATCTCCTCTAAACCTCTTCCTACATCATTAATCACCTCCCATAAACCTTCCCTATGTCACTAACCAGCAAGAATCATGCTTGAAAAAAATTGGATAATTTTAATAAGGCCGTTTTTTATGATAACCATTTTCTACAAGTCCCTAGTCACCAACTCAATTGGTCTTAAGTCCTTAAGTCTAAAATATTAAATATTCATACGGTTCATTCCCAAATATTTATATTCTACAAACTAACATCTGAAAATATTCAAGGTATTACATAAGATATTATACGCAATTTTACAAAATACACGTGCAGGGGCAAAATTGTTATAACTCAATTTTGCAGGGTGTTACAAATACTATATAGATTGTTGAGCAAAGAAACACTTTGATCTCTTCACACAAAAGAAATTGAGCTCGAGTATCCTCAAAACTTACGATAGATATTGTAGATGAGACTACCAATTCTGACTATACACTAGCATATCATCGAAAAACACAAATACAAACTACCTAAAAAATGGTCTGAAAATGTCATTCATTGCCACTTGGAATGTAGATGGAGCATTTGTGAGCCTGAATGGCAGGACTAGGAACTCAAAATGGTTCTCATGAGTTCTAAAAGCTGTCTTCTCTACATCTTCAACCTTGACACTAATTTGATGGTACCCGGCTCTCAAATCATGTTTAGAAAAATACTTAGCACCATGGAGCTCATCAAACAGTTCATCAGTTGTTGGTATTAAAAATTTATCTTTAATAGTTACAGTGTTGAGTGCCCCATAATTGACACAAAATCTCCATGTACCATCCTTCTTTTTCACTAACAATATAGTAGAAGAGAAAGTGCTTTTGCTATGTTGAATTATACCCTCCTTCGACATTTTTGCAACTTGCATCTCAATCTTAGTTTTCTGAAAATATGGATATTTGTATGGCCTTACGTTGGTTGGTTTTGGTCCTAGTTTGAGGTATATCGTATAATCGATATCATAGTCCATGTTAGGAGGTATTCCAAAAGGCTCATGAAAATTTGGTTCAAATTGCTACAATATTAGTTGAAGATCCTCGGGTAACTCCTCATTTGTAGTGTCTTTGTCATCTAATATCAAGTGGAAGTACTGTACAACAGTTGTAATGGAGACAAACCTCTTTAGCTGGTGCAGACTGAGTTGTGCTGAAGAGTCTGCTTGCCCTCCTTGTAGGAATACTTGCTGATTATTGACAGAAAAAGACATTGTACTTTGTTTGTATCAGTTGTGACTAGCCCCAACAACTGCAGGCATTGAACCCCCGGTACTACTTTACTCCCATGTATAGGCAACACATAAAGATCAATGTGAATCAAATTTCCTTCCATGGATATAGGAACAGACACACATTGTCCTTGGCAATGTAATGTAGCTCCATTGCCTACAGTTACCCTAAAATTTTGGGCTTGCTGAATAGGTAGCTTACGAAATATAGCCACTCTCTCTGTATAAAGTTGTGAGTACTACCACTATCAATCAAAATTTGAACACAAGTGTTGTTGATCACACCTTGGGCCCTTAGAGTCTTAGGTGAAGGATACCCAGATAATGCATGATATGAAATTTTAGGTGTAGCAAAATTATCCTGCATTATAGTCAGTTCATCAGATTGCATGATTGCAGTGCATGTATCTGATGTTTTTGACATTTCTGCTTCATCACTAACAGCAGCAAGAATTGCTTCCTTCTACAAAAATGCCTAAGTCTATACTTCTCATCGCAATTAAAACACATGCCCTTAGCCTGTCTAACTTCCCACTCCACAAAAAGAACTTTTATGATAGGATACTTAGATCCTTGTGTTGATGGTGTGGGAAGCAGTGGTGGCAGATTGTTTGGTGGTTGAGGTGTTCATGAGGGTTTGTAAGTGCCTCCCCTGAAATGTGTATTCTTCGCATCAGTTAATTTCTCCTCCTGGATTTTTTTTCTCATCAAATTGCATGAGCCATTGACTTAGGTTGAAATGCCAGCACCTCTCTTCGATTTTTAGGGTTTTAACCCTGATATGTGACAGCTCGGTAGAAATGCCTCTAATAACCCCTTTACTCTGTTTTATAGTTTGTCAAATTTAGCATGATATCTACTAATGTGCCTGATTAAGACAATTTGAACATCAACCCTTGATGATCAACAAAGATGGATTCCTCATATCTACTGTCAAGCTCATGCACAAATGCATTCCAACTAAGAAATTGGTTATTCTCAAAACTTTTTTGAAACCATGCTTGTTGCTGCTGATTTTGATGTGGGGGCAAACAGATAAATTTGTGGATTCTTTAGAAAACGAAGAAGGCGAACCTGTTGACTTTCACCGGCGTTTCACTAGTTTCTCGCCGCTAGCGTGAACCTGCAAAAAGTTTGATACACCGGGATGGATCTCGGCGAAGAACCCTCCGACGCTCTTGTTAATAATCAGGAAGATTATGAAAGAGCTTTATGTGGAAAAAAAATTGATTATCTTGTTACAGTAGGGGGAGAGGGGTATTTATAGTCGCCTTAAGAGACAGTTTAGGGATAAGAATTTATCCCTACATCCCGGTGTTTTTGGATAAGAAGGAGAGTTTAAACTCATTTCGTGATAAGAAAGGCGGTTTAAACTGCCTCTTAGAGATAATCACGAATTTGACTTACTCTCTATCTCTCTGAATTAGTTCGTAACTACCTATACCCAATAGGGCAGATCCATTTTTGGGTTATTGGGCTTTGAAGAAAGACCCAGTTCCCATTTCAAACCCATTTGTAGGTAAAATTACCATTTCCCCCTTGAGTGCTTTAAGATTCGTGCTCGATTTGAACAGTCCCAATTTAATCCTATTTTTATCCATATCACGAGCCCCCCACTCCCAAAGACTGAGTGTAACAGCCTTTGAGGAGTAGTTTTATTGTTTCGATGGCATACGAGATTTTATCGGAGTTCTTGAGGGAGTTTGGATCTTGCTCGAGATGTAACGGTGTCAATCTGAGCTTGTAAAGTATCCAAAATTATTCTCAAAATTTTCAGAATTTTTTCTAATTTTTCACTTAATTTTCGAATTATTTGTTTAATCTTGCGAAGTAACAATCTATTTTCAAAAAGTATTAACCAGTCGTTCTGATAAATAATTATTTATCTAGGAGCTCTGAAATATTTTTCCCAAATTCATAATCATTTGTTAGAATTTTTGATTAGTTTTCTCGAATTTTTAATTATTTTTCGCAATTTTTAAATAATTAATTCGAACTAATAAGTAAAAAAGAATTAATCAGCTAATTATCGTCATGGCACGATCTGGAGCATTCATCAGAGTTCTGGAGTGGTTTTTCAAGTGATCTGATGGCTGATCAGGTCTTCGTCGATGTGGCTCGATCTAAGTGCTTCGATCGTGTGCACACATCGGAAGGTAGGAGTTTCACCCGTATTTCGATCGGATCATCGTTTGTTCGACAGGACGCAGCGACCGTGACGAGCATGTGTCGAACTACAGGTGAAAGACACATGGCTCTAGACCGTTGACTGGACAACGCCACTTTGCTCATTTTTCGTTCGGAAACATCTCTGTTCGACTTGAAGAGGCGAGCATGGCAAGCGTTCGTCGAACTCCAGGAGATTGACACATGGCTTAAGACCGTTGACTGGTCAACACCACTTTGCCCATATTTTGACCGGATCATCATTTGTTCGTTACGATGTGGCGAGCTTGGCAAGAGTGTGTTGAGCTACATGAGAGTGACACGTCGCTCGAGACCGTTGACTGGTCAAAGCCACTTTGCTCGTTTTTCGTTCGGAAACAGCTCTGTTCGGCTTGAAGAGGCGAGCATGGCGAGTGTTCGTCGAACTCCAGGAAAGTGACACGTGGCTCGAGACCATTGGTTGGTCAATGCCACTTTGCCCATATTTTGATCGGATCATCATTTGTTCGACACGATGTGGCGAGCTTAGAGAGCATGTGTCGAGCTACAAGAGAGTGACACGTGGTTCGAGACCGTTGACTGTTCAATGCCACTTTGCTCGTTTTTTGTTCGGAAACAGCTCTGTTCGACTTGAATAGGTGAGCATCTGTGATGGTTGGTGAACGATCGTGGTGCTTTGGTGAACAATTGAAACGTGTTGCGTAACGAACCTATGCCCTGCATGGCGAACGGTTGATATGTTTTTTTGATGGTTTGACTTCTTTGTCGTTTTGCATTCAGACCTCTGTCGTTTTGCATTCTGGCCTCTTAGGATTCTGTGCCTCTTGGGCTTCCTAAGGGCCCATTACATCTTTGGCCCAAGCCCCCCAAGCTTGGCTATAAATCCCTAGGTAGACTTCTTGTTTTCACCTCACTTGAGAATTTTTCTTAGGAAGCCACCTCTAATTTCTCCTCACTTTCTTGTTTTCACCTCACTTGAGAATTTTTCTTGCTTCAGTGCTTGAGCAAGGTTCTGGTGATCTTTTCCATTCTCCGGCGAAGTTTCTGACCGAGGCCATCACATCAGAAGGCAATTTATTTTTATTTTAAGATATGTCTAGGGTATCCTCCAGTGAAGATACCTCCCCCTCGGGTCGGGCCGAAGTGCCCCCTCCAACTCCTTCTTGGGTCGACAAAGCGAAAGGTGCAGTGGTTCTGCCTTAGCCATTGGAGTCAGTTGCGGAGAGAGATTCTGGGGTCTACAAGGGAAAGGGTGTGGTGGTTCTGCCTTCGCCAGTGGTGGAGACAGTCGTGGAGAGAGATCGGAGGATGGGCGAGTTCGGAAGGCATTCGATTGCTGTATCTCATTGGGAGAGGTTCGCCAATACAGTGTCGAAAAGCTGAGGCATGTCGAGCATGGCATGGGTCGGTTCTATGAGGAGAACAAGCCCCGAGAGCGCTATGAGGCAAACAATGTTGTCTCCATACTTACGGAGGCAGACCTGCGCACTATTAGGAGGTGCTACATGGTTCCTCCGCAGTTCGACCTCATCCTTCCTGGCCCCGGGATTAGATCTTGCTTTTCTTTCTCCCCTGATCTATGTGTGTTTTCCTTTGACGCTTTTGACGCGGGGCTTCGCCTCCCTCTTCATCCGTTCGTAAGAGAAGTGTTGTGATGGTACGGTGTTGGTCTAATCCAACTTATGATGAACATTTTTAGGCATGTTATGGGGTTCGTGCTTCACTGCTAGGCTGCGAGGATCGAGCCTTATCTCAATGTTCTTCATATGTTGTATAAGATTCATCAGAATATGCGGACAGAGTACCGGTTCTATCTTACTGCTCGGAAATGCGTCAAGTTGGTTGACATCCTTGACTCAGTGAAGTCTTGGAGGGATAAGTATTTTTTTATTCAGAGTAAAGAGCCGTGGGACATCCCAACAATTTGGATGGAAGACGTGCCGAAGAGGGCGAAGGCGGCACCGTCTCTAAGCCCCGAAGAAGATAGGATGGTCGGAATTCTTTTGGATCGATCCACGTTGAACTGGAAAGATAACTCAGAAGAGAGTCTCTTGGAGGGGGTGTCTTAGCCTGATGAACCCTAGTATTAATTTTCTTTATGTTTCATTATTCCTTAGTTCGCATGAGTTCTTCAAATTTTCTAACACTTATAATCTTCCACTTGCAGGAGGCACATACATGGATGTTGACGACATCAATAATAGGCATTCGGACCTGAGTGGTAGGCGAGCCGATGAGAAGAAGAGGAAGCTGACAGTCGTTCGGCCATCGCCGTCGAAGGCAACTAGGAGCGAGGGCGGTGCTACTCCCATCGTGGATTTAGAGTCCATGCCTGTTGCTTCGACTGTCCCCTTAGCGGGAGATCTCCCTCTTTCGACGACGCTTTCTCTTGAAGCTCCTCCTCTTACAGCGGTGGCCGAGACGATTATGACCGATGAGCTGAAGAGAATCTTCGTCCCCGATTGTCAAGTGCGGAGGCATGATGGCTTCCTCGGGGACTCGGCAAGCTACATCGACGCTGTTCGCCACTTGGCCATGCCGAAGGACAAGGCCTCGATGGAGCACGAGACTGTGGGAGACTCGGCCTTGGAGATTGCGAAGGCGTAGATGACAGTAAGTTTTTGTTGTTCTTGTTTCAATGTATCCCTAATTTTGTAAATTTCCTTCAGTCATCTGTGCTAACTTCTTTCTTTGCTCTCTCGTAAGAGATCTGCCACTTTAGTCACATGCTGAGGCAAGTGGCAAAGTAGGAGAAGGAGTTAAAGGCCGTGCAAGATTGAGAGAAGGTCGAGCGGTCGAGGGCCAAGAAGGAGTCTGAAGTGGCCGCCCTCTTAGCAGAGTCTCAAGCCACTCAGATAACTTTGCTAGATGTGGCACTGGTTAAGGCGAAGGAGAATGCAGCTTTGGAGAAGGAGGAGGTCGCGTGGGAGAAGGCGGCAGAGAGAGAGAAAGTGACTAGGGAGAAGGATGCCGCCGTGCGAGAGGCCGAGGCCGTGGCGGAGAAGAAGGCCGTTGGTTACTTGGAGAAGAATATGCGGAAAGCATATTCCAAGGCTTTGAATGACGTTGGCGAGCGTGTTCCCGGATTCGATCGCTCAGGGTATTATTTTTTCCTTGACTGATGGAACTGAGATGATTCCCAGGACTACGGATTGGTGTGCGTATCGATCATAAAAGATTAACTGATTAAATACGTGATCTAACCCTTTATAGCGGAATCTAGGGTTCACAAATTATACCTGCGATGAGAAGAAGATGATGGTTTCTAGCAACTTCGAGCCGTCTGCGACCCCAAGATCTTCCGCACGTATTCCTTCCTCGGGTTGGACGTCGTGTGGGCGACGATCTCCCAACCTTTCTTCTCCTTGGCTGACCTCACTTTCTCTCCTTACGTGAATCATGAATTTAGAGAAAAAATCTTATATTTCAGATAATCAATGACGGCCAGAGAAATAGAGGATATATATAAGGCTACGGCAGGGACCATGAGGAGAAATTAGGGTTAGGTCTCCTAACGAATCTGGGTATCCCGTGTTCAGCCCGAACACACAACCCAGGCCCATTAACAATAGCTCGGTCCACTAAGGAGCTATTGTTGCACTACCTTCCTAATCCCAAATTATATTTATGGGCTCCTTTTATTATATGCTCGTTGAGCTCCCCATGTTAAGATATCGAATGTCCGTCGATCAAATTAAGTTACTGACAACTATATTGATCAACATCTTTTATCCTTAAGTAGTACCACTCAACTTTATTTGTCATGTCGGATGTAATCCACCTGCAGGGTTTACATGACAATCCTTATGAGCTCCTTAAGGGGACATCATCAACCCGACGTATCGGGACATGGATTCTTTTTACAATCAACAGCCCATCATACATACAATGCTATTACCCAATTCATAGAGGTTGTTGATCCATAATGAATCTCACTCTTTTATGAGTCAAAGTAATGCACACTGCATATACATGTCTGTTATTATATCTGGATTAAGAGCATAAGCATCCATAATAACAGAGGTGTTTGTTCTCTTTTATAGTCAGTACAAAGAGAACAACCTCAAGTGGTCCTGTTCAATACACACAAAGTGTACTAGTGTAAACCTATAGTCAAGATAGACTAATACCAGATTACACTACAACCTTTCCAATGGATTATCCAAGTCCGTCTAGGTTGTGAACTATTTATATATTCCATAGGGAACTGATAATATGATCTTCTGTGTGTCACCTCACACCATATTATCAACCTTATAGAATATCAGATACTTGCATTAATATTATAATAAACACAATATGCAAACATATGCCCATATGATTCTCACTCAAAAAAAAAAAAAAAGGAAATAATATTAATACAAAAGTGATGCTTTCAGTATATAACCCTAACAACATGGAGAGAGAGGAGGTAGATGGTGGGGGAGGAGAGGTGGTAGACGGTGAGGAGGAAGAGGAAGAGGAAAACGGTGTGGCGGACCCCCAGACGGCTATAGTGACAGTGCCGGAGGTGACTGAGGGGAGCGGCCGCGAGCTAACACCCCCCGTGGGTCCATTCACCGAGGTGGACACCTGACCTCCTTCGTAGTTTCTTTTCATTCATTTTTTGTAGTAGTTTTCTTTTGGATTCAGTTGTAGCGATGCCTAATAGCGGATTGGCCACCGCGTTTGTATCTCTACTTCAGTAATGGAAAACTCTGTGTTGCAACATGACTCGTAGCTTTTATTCAACCATCGAACTATCTTGTAGCCCTAGTTGAATATAGAACCATCTTTTTAGATTTTTCTTGACTTAAGAGATTTACGCTTCTCTTTCGTTAACTTTCCCAGGATAGCGAGGTGCCACGTCTCCGCTCTGAGCTAGGCATCGTCAAGTTAGGGCTAGCTTGGTCTTGAGAGTTGCTTTATAGAGCAGAGCGGGGGTTGGGTCACTTAAGGGTGACCTTGGCTCGTCGAGACATCGAGATGAGGCGCCTTGAGGAGAGGATTCACGAAGTGCCACTCGAAGGTGAGGAGTCCTGCCCTTCAATGGTCGTCAGTCAATGCTTGAGACTCAAGTTCCTTCGTCACTCTTTATTCGAGGCAAGATTTGAGAGAGACGAATTAAAGAACGTGGTGCTCGAGAAGAGTCTAGAGCGGCACATCTTTGAAGGGCTATCTCGGAGGTCTCGCGAGGGGGTAATTCGGGACAATTGCCTTGCTTAAAGATCAGAGTGATGGATGACTCACTGAAAGAGCGGGTCGTCGAGCTAGAGGCGGAGAACCTTCGTCAGTGATGGCTTTCTGAGGGGAGCAATGTCACTCGGGGTGAGTATGCTCAAGGAAGGTTGTCCAATGAGTTAGCACTTCGTACGCCTCTTGTTTTGTGGAATCCAGGTGATGCGCAAAGTGGAGTGGCCGGCTCATCGAGTGGGGCACCTGTCAGACTCTTGGGTGCCGGCGATGTGACTCAGCTCACTGGCTTAGAGACTTCTATGGAAATGAGGCGAGAGCGACACAACGCTCATCGTCCTCGCGTGTCGCTTAATAGGAGCATCCCACTCCCTAGAAGGAGCTAGGGTGGAATTTTGTAATCCTGTAGTCTTTGTTTTGTATAAGCCCTTGACCTTTGAATAAGAGTTGTATCTCCAATTTTGATGGAATAATATATCGCATATTTTGATCTTGTAACGAGCTTCTTTTAAGAACTTGTGTTTTGCTAACGTTTGCAAGAGAATTTCAACAGTTGTGGGAGCAATTTCGAATGGTGAGATACTTTTTATTTGCTCGTTTGCAAGTAGCTAAAGTGGCTTCGAACCAAGTGTTGAACTCTGAACTTGTCATTAAAAGAGTTTCAACAGTTGTAGGAGCAATTCAGAATGGTGAGCTACTTTGTACTTGCCTGTTCGCAAGTAGCTAAAGCGGATTTGAACCAAGTGTCGGATTCCAAATTTTTCGTTAAAAGAGTTTCAATAGTTGAAGGAGCAATTTCGAATGGTTAGCTACATTGCATTTGCTCGTTCACAAGTAGTAAAGCGGCGTCGAACCAAGTGTTGGAATCCGAACTTGTCGTTAAGAGAGTTTCAACAGTTGTAGGAGCAGTTTCGAATGGTGAGCTACAATGTACTTGCTCGTTCGTAAGTAGCAAAAGTAGCTTCGAACCAAGTGTTAGACTCCAAACTTGTCGTTAAAAGAGTTTCAACAGTTCCGAAAACAATTCCGAATGGTGACCTACTTTGTACTTGCTCGTTCGCAAGTAGCTAAAGCGGCTTTGAACCAAGTGTTGGACTCTGAACTTATTGTTTAAAAGAGTTTCAACGGTTGCAAGAGCAATTTCGAATTGTGAGCTACTTTGTACTTGCTCGTTCGCAAGTAGTAAAGTGGCTTCGAACCAAGTGTTGGACTCCGAACTTGTTGTTTAAAAGAGTTTCAACAGTTGCAGGAGCAATTTCGAATGGTGCGCTACTTACTACTTGATCGTTCGCAAGTAGTAAAGCAGCGTCGAACCAAGTGTTAGACTCCAAAGTTGTTCAAGAGAGGTTTTTGTACGCTTCAAGGTAAGACAACCAGAACATTTAGACAAGAAAAATTCCAGGAAGTAAATTGCTTTTTATTAAGGATGACTATGTGGCTGCTTCTGAGTTGCAAGCCATTATTACAATTCAGAAAATTAAATGAATAGGAAGAAACTTTATAAATGCTTCAAGAAGGCTCTAGGAGTTGAAGTTGCTTGGAGCGATGTTCAAACACTCACTTGGTACTTCAACAAGTGTTCCACATTCCATTTCCTCGGCACTCTCTTGTCCCCCGGGTCTTCAAGTTGATAAGCGCCAGGCCGGACAACTTTGGAGACCCTATATGGTCATTCCTAATTGGGTGCTAGCTTGCCTTTCTTGCTTGAAAAAAAAATTGGTAGCTTTCTGAGCTCCAAATCTTCTTCTTTGACATTAGTAGGGCGGACTCTCTTGTTGTAGGATTGCTCAACCCTACGTCAATAAATTTCCTGCCGGATGGAGGATCTCTCCCGAAACTCATCAATGAGGTCCAAGTTGTTGCGATGCTCGTTCGTATTTTTTTCCTGGTTGTAAGCAATCAAGCGGGACGAAGGTAGTTCGACTTCTAATGGGATGACGGCTTTGGAGCCGTAAGTGGGGTTGAAAGGGGTTTCTCCTGTCGGGGTCCTCTTCGTAGTGCGATAGCTCTAGAGCACATTGGGGAGCTATTCGACCCATAATCCCTAGGTAGACTTGTCCATTCTCTTTTTTAGGCGCCGGAGAGGATTTTTCGATTGGCATTCTCTGCTTGGCTGTTGGATTGCGAGTAGGACACTGAAGAGAATCATTGCTGGATACCAAGGTCCGCACAAAAATTGTGGAAGGCCGCCCCCGTGAATTGGGTCACATTGTCCGTTACTAGATTCGAGGTACACCAAACCTACAGACGATGTTCTTCCAAAAGAATCTCTGCACCATGCTCTCAGTGATAGTCGCTAGGGGCTCGGCCTCGATCCACTTGGAAAAGTAGTCGATTGCAACGATAAGGAACTTTAGCTAGCCCGGAGCTGGAGGGAACGGTCTGAGCAAGTCCATCCCCCACATTGTAAAAGAGGTCGGACTGAATAAGGAGGAAAGCTGGGCTTGTTGTAAGCGGCGAATTGTTGAGAACTTTTGGTATGGTGCGCATTGGCGAACGTGCTGTTCAGCATCGCTGAGGAGTTTGGGCCAGAAGTATCCATAATTCTGCATTTTGAGGGCGAGAGACATTGCTCCCAAATGAGCACCACACATCCCTTCATGGACCTCCTTTAGAGCATACTGGGCTTCCTCTGGGGAGAGGCATCTCAAGTAGGGTCTATAGTCCACTTGAGTGTAAGAGCGTTTGTACATAACCCCTTCGATGAGCGTGTACCGCTCAGCTCTGGTTCTGATTTTTTTAGCCTCTTTAGGGTCTGTTGGGAGGACTCCATCTTTGAGAAATTTGTGCATGGGCCTCATCCAATTCTCCCTGAGTTCTAGGGGCAGCGTCTCCATCGGTTCGGGATCTTCTTCCACGATGCTAGGTCTCAAGAGAACTTCTATTAAGACAGTTTGTTCGAGCCCCTGGAGGGAAGAAGATGCTAGCTTTGAGAGGGCATCCGCTTGCGCATTCTCTTCTTGGGGGATTCGTTGGAGTTGTGCATCTTCAAAAGAGGCCAGCAGCCCTTTGACCTTGGCCAAATATTTGGCCATGTGACCATCTCTTGCCTCGTACTCCCCCGATACCTGGTTCACTACTAGCTGTGAGTCACTGAATATTTTAACATGCTAGGCCCTAGCATTGCGTGCCAGGCACAGACCAGCTATAAGAGCCTCATATTCAGCCTCGTTGTTTGATGCCCGAAAACCTATGCGAAGTGAGTACTGAAGAACGAAATCATCGAGGTCAGTTAGGATGACCCCAGCCCCATTCCCGTCGGCGCACGAGGACCCATCAACATACATGGTCCAGAATGGGGGTTCCTCTATCACATTGCTGGGGTCGGGGATAGTACTTTCTACTATAACCTCTACCAGGGCTTGTGCTTTGATAACGGTTCGGAGCTGATAGTTGATTTCAAGTTGACTCAACTCTATAGACCACTTCATAAGACGTCCCGATGTTTTAGGCTTGTGGAGAACTTGTTTGAGTGATTGGTCGGTAAGAACGACCACCGAGTGAGACTGGAAATAGGGACGGAGCTTTCGGGCTACCATGACTAACATGTACATTCTTGATTTTGAGGACTACAACACGATACACATATGTTCTATTCAACATGCTTATTGCAGTGAGTACCCAAAGCTTTCAAGGTTCAAGATCAAGCTACAAGACAAGTGTCATTCAAAGCTTCAAAGATTTTCTATGATCAGCTTAAGAACAAAAGAGTGTTTATATAAATTGATATACAAAATTGTAATCTTTGATATGTCTGCTTAGAAATCATGTAATAGCCTTGATGCATATACTCACACATCCCCTAGGATTAAAATAAAGTTTATTAAAATCAAAAATGTCAAATTCAAGCTTGTATGAGTTCAGTTGTCAAGTATCAGTCGACTTACTTTGCTAAAGCAGTCGACTGTTCAAGTACAAAACAGTCTGAACTTACTCAAGCTCTGACCAGTCAAATCCTTTGGCAACCCATTCGATTGTTCGAGCAGTTTTTGAGAATTTTCTGAGGGTTTAAATTTGATTTTCGAATTCAAAATCTTTTATTCCGTTATAAGAGATGAGAACGACTAGAAAAAGACATGAGAATGAGAAACCCCCATCCAAAAAATGGTTGGAAGAACTTGCTAGCCTTCTCCTCCTTGCTCCTTGTTCTTGCTCCTCAAGAACACTTCATGAAAGAAGAACCCATGAAAACCCTAACCCCTCTTTTGATTTTGATCTCTCTTTTCTTTTCTTTTCTTCTCAATCTTTCTAATTAAAACCAAGTAGAGAAATATATGAGAGAGAGAGAGAGAGAGAGAGAGAGAGAGAGAGAGAGAGAGAGAGGAGAGAGAGAGAGGAACACCAAAAATGAAAAGGGATTTTTCCCCTTTTGGTTTGGCCGGCCCCTTCTTGTAGAGAGAGAAAGAGAGAGAGAGAGAGCTTGTGGATGAGAGAGAGCCACTTGTCTCTCTCTTTTGTGGCTCACAAAATTTGTGATCTTTTTGCAAATTTAAATTGCAATTAAACCCAATTAAATTTGCAATCAACACCCAAATCAATTCTAACTATTCATCTCATCTAGATTGATCAAGAATAAGAGATATTTTTCCCAAATCACATACTACATGATTTCGTATAAACGTACAAAATCAATATTGTACATATACATACATATATTTTTCTATACAGAAAATTTTTATTAGTTAAAACGAATAATCTGTACAAAAATCATTTAATTCTGCGAAAATAATTTTATTACCTGCTCGGAAGATTCCAATATCAGTTTGATACAAAACAGTCATATACTGACTAGTATATACGTAGATAATGTTTATTAACAGTAACACCCCGAATTCCAAAATACAACTGAATTCGAGATTCCACAGGATCTTTACACTTCTTTCGTACAATTTTACAAGGAATTTAAAACTTTCCACTTTACATCATAGTTACAAGAAATCTTTACACTTTACATTTTACAGCGGAAGCAATTTACAACATAAATGAAAGTACAACAACATTTGAATAATCTCTAAGCATCAGTTCTTCTTTAATCTTTATCACGCCATTTATCCTGCATCCAAAACTGTGGGTACGTCAGTTTATTCAACCAACGAATATTATACACGGCCATCCTCTCTATGCCGGAAACAGTATAATTGATTTTCCATATTTAACAAACACAAACTTGTTCACATATCAAACTAAGGGGAATACCCTATTGATGTCGTGTTGTGATTGTGCACTTAGTCCTTAATGCAGTTGTTTATATTACATGACACTAATGCGCACTTGTTCAGATTCTATGAATCCCATACTACATAGGTCCCACCAAGCCTCTTAATCGTTCTTCATCTTGTAGGTTTCAATCCCTCGTCATGACTTACTCTACTACTGTAACTACGGTAAGTATCCTAGATGTTCTATGAGTACGAGCTCATGTACAGAAACACTGGAGGGAAATCCCACGTCATGTCACGACGCATCGCGAAGACTATCTATGGACAATTCAGTCTCCTTCATGGCACACGATCCTCTCGCAGTCACCAAACACCCCACAAGCGTTGCCAAGATCCCGATAATTCTGGAGTAGTGCCCACGTTATGTCACGACGCATCATGAAGACAAACTGTGAATCACACCCACATCGTAGACTTGAGGCCCTCATACTTGTGTTTTTCTCTCACTTTCATCACCTCTTCACTATGTACTAATCCTTAATTTAATGAAATCATGAACAAAATCAATCTCTTAGAGTTAGCCCTCTCACCAATACCGATCTTATTTCTTTCATTTCACATGACCCAAACCTGGTCTTTTCAATTTCAATAATCATATCTTATCACTTTTCACTTGCCGGTGTGATTTTTGGCTACACCCTAATTTTCAATTTCAATTCACAAATTCACAATCTGAGTTGTCAAACTCAAGAACATTTCTCTTTTTCAATCACATGATTCCCAATCTTTTCATGAGTCAATAATCATACATGAAGTTCAATTATATATCATGCATTTCATAACCAACATTTATTTTCACATTTAAAATCATATCACAAATATATAGTCAAAGTGAATATTCACGACCTCACTATTGTCACACTATTCTTTAATAAGAATAACTCATATAAAAACTTCACAATTATATTTTCCTTCCATCAATTTTGCTTTTTAACATTTACATTAATCACCTCATGAAAAATCCACATTTTTTACGGAATTATAATTATAAGAAAACAATAGTTTCGAGCACGATTTCACCTCAAATACATTTTATTTTAGTCCAATAACTCCAAATAAATTTTCATAGGTTGTACTCATCTATACTAGGCCACACGTCATAGGAATTTTCTTACAAAAGAAGGCAGATTTACTTGAAGCTTCGGGAAAGTCGACTGTCGAATATGGCCAGTCGGCTGTTCCACAATAATGCAAAATTTCGAAAATAAGAAGGTCAGGGAAGTCGACTGTTAAATGTAATAAGTCGGCTGTCCTGCGATATTTTAAAACTCGGAATCAATGATCAGGGCAGTCGACTGTTGCATATGGCCAGTCGACTATACTGCGGGGTTTTTCAATTCTCCATATATAATTTAAATTTGTGTACTACTCTTTTCATAATTCGTTTGACATTTCTCGAACACAACTTGGTATAAAAATTTCCTACATCAATTTCCTGTTTTTCCCTCTTTCATAAACCCAAAACATATTATAATTTATTCATTCTAAACAATATCACGAAAGTCCAACTAAACTCGCAAAACAAACAATTTCATCTACTAGCATTTTGTACTTAGTTTTGATATTAACAACAATTCTAATTCATATATTCCATAACTACAAAACGATTCGCATACAATTTAAGATTCATGACAAGATAACATGCAATCTATTAAGCAATCAATTTAATCAACTAGCAAGTCCTTTTTTCAATTAAGCGTATTCTTATTAGTTTTTTTCATGCATTATCATTTCAATCACCCCTTCTTATTAGTTTTTTTCATGCATTATCATTTCAATCACCCCTACAATAGTATCTAATTAGAAATATAGAAAAACAACCCACTTTATTTGGAGAGAAAGATTCACAACACCTCCTAAACGAAAGAGTCCTTCTCGAGCTTGCCAAACGAGTGCTCCTCCTCCTCCTTGATGTGCAACCCGAGCCTTCAATAGTGCAACCCGAGCCCTCCTAGTAGCCGGCCACCTTGATGCAAGCACGCACAAAACCCTCTCTCTCAATCTTTTATTCTCACTTCCTACTAATAACTCACTACTAACAATTGTATTTTCTTACTATAGGTTTGGAGAATGAAGAGTGCAAGAATAACTAGGCTAGGGGGGGGGGGTATTTATACTAAATTTTGGAATAAATAAAGGGCTAGGATTAATCTAGGAGTTAAGGATCAAAGGCTAGGATTTAAGGGGAAGTTGTAGTAACCAACCATGATCCCAAAACTACCCCCCGCAAACTCGACTTCTCTTTTTCCTTTCCCTCCCATTCAAAATCGGCCAAAATGGAGTGCACAATACACATGTATGTGCAATGCACGTGCATTCAATAGTCCCCCATTTCAATAGTTGTATATTTTATTCTTAATAAAAATAATCTAAAAAAATGTCTACATTACAAGTTGTATTTAAAAGAGAAAATAAATTCATGGGCCTTTATTTAATGGGCCAAATTAGTTTACAAAAATAAATTAAATTGGGCTATAAGAGAAAAAAATGGGCTTTAATAAAAACAAATACAAAAGACATATACATGCATTAAAAATAATTATAAGATTTTATACTGCAAAATTGTACGTGCACAATACGTACAAAAATAATAATACACAATAATAATTTTCATAAATGAAAATCAGGGTATTATATTAACAAACCGGATGATATCCGCCAAAAATATGTCGTTTCTGAAAATAATAATAAAATAGTAATTTTTAATATCTGGCAGGGATTTTCCAGACATTTTTCCAAAAAATGCGTTTTTCAAGATTTTGCATAAGTGCACAAAACTGATACAATACGTATATATACATACTAGTATATATATCCAGGTATCTTTTTATGATTAAAATCGAGTAATTTCCATAAAAATATTTTAACTTTAAAAATAATAATTATATATATATATATATATATCCGACCTGGATATTACAATACTCCCTCCTTAGAATAGTTCTGTCCTCAAAACTACATTAAGTTAGAAAAACAGACAACCATTCATACAATAAATAACTCAGAGAAAGAAAGCTTATACGGCTTTTTGGCTCCCAAGTGACTCATCCACGAACTGGTTCTCCAAAGAACCCAGCCTCCATCCCAAAGCTGCCTGAAGAATCTGCCAAAGTCGAGACGTAACTCTCAAATCTTGGTCAGAATTGCTGATACTGGTACTCCATGCTGCTTCATTACGCCTTTAATGTGGACTTCCGCTAATTTCTCTAGCGTCTAAGTCATCTTTATCGGAGGAAAAATGTGCAGACTTCGTCAACTGAATCCCAATAACTCAACTTGAGTCATATATTTTCGACTTCTGGGTACTCTTGTGACGAAGTCCATATCGACATTATGAGATTTTCCTTCATCAACTTGCCGCTTTAGTGCTTCAATCCCTGCATCTTCTACCTAAGCCTTCTGACTTGCTTTCTTCGACTCGGTTGCCGCTTTAATCGTGCCCAAAACTGGGCTCCAATCTTGAAAATTTACTTCAATACTGGCTTGCCGGATCACATCATCTAGCTTCTTACTTCGTTCATGGTCCTTGGCTGAGGTTAATTCTTCACCTATCTCGATCTTTTGCACTTCGGTAGCCACTCCCTCCTTAGAATAGGATATGGCCTACGAACATCACTTCTGACTGCCAGGATTCTCTCCTATAATTTGCTCAAAGCTGATGCTCCGGATGGTATAATTAACAAAACCAAATCTAGAGTCGCCTCACGCACACATCTCAAATTCTTGAAAAATAATTTAGACAAAGAATCTGATGAACCTCAATTGAACAAAACAGTTGTATGGATTCCATATATATATATATATATATATATATATATATATATATATATATATATATATATATCCAACTAGTTACAAAAAGTGTTACATCACATATAACTTCTTCAGTCTAAATAAAATTTCACAATACAACTTTTAAACTTAGTTGCGACTCCATATGCACATACTGGTACTGGCTCTCCTGCCTTCTTCAACTTGCTTTAAGTACGTGCGAACTTCTACCCTTGGTGAATAGGTTCCTTTCCCTTATTGTTCATCTTCGGTACTGATCTGCCATCTTTCTTGTGAAACTGGAGACAGATCGGCCTAATATGACCAATCTTCCTACAATTGTAACATGTATGGGTCTCCACCTGAGGGTCCTTCCTCAGACACTGGCTCTTGAAATGACCATGCTCACCACATAGGAAACAGCTTCCTGGCTTGGTGCCTCCAAGTTTGTCTTCCATTTTCTGAGTCTTGTGCTTCTGACCTTGATTCTTGAACCCTGATGCTGGTGCAGATCTTTTCCCTAGTCGTCGTGGACAGAATGATTTCTGGTGCACAAACCTCTCACAGAAACGGCATACTACAACCTCGGTGGTCTCCTGGATTTGCTTCCATTCATGCTGTATTCGTGCCAATCTGGAATCAAAGTATTCCTGCTCCTCTGCTAGGCTTGCTAGTATAGTTCTGCAAGCATTTCCCAGTTGCTTAGCTTGACGATTTTTCCTGGTCCTGTGCTTCCTCACCTTCTTCATTTCCCGACGTATGCTGGTTGCTGCCACTGTGTGTTGATCCACACTTAGTCCTTGCGGTGGTGAAGGCGAGTTCGCCTTGAGGTTAGCTTGTAGTAAAATCTCTTTTGGCTCTTCGCTCGAGATCATCGGATCATCCCTTGAAATCGGCTCGCTCTCTTCCATCAACACATCCTCGGTTAGGATATCCTCGAACACCATCCTTAAAACACAAATACTGGAATTAGTCCAGATATAGAAAATTTATAAAACATAAGTTAAATGAAATAACAATATGAATTATAACTGTCTACAACTAGCTAAAACTCGACTCCTAAAAGGCATCCAAGTTTTACTTTCCTACTGTGTTGGACTGTAAATTGAAGTCGGCTCTGATACCACTCTGTAACGCCCCGATTTCCATACACTGGGAAACCGTGACATAAGCCAGAATCTTTCCTTCAATTAGCCGCAATACACAGAAAGACATGAAAATTTAAAATTTTTTATTCAACACAAATATATTACAAGTCCGAATGTTACAAAATTGCAATACATTACAACAGTGTTACAATAATACCTTTACAATCCCAAGTGTTACAACTTTCAACAATTTACATCAGAGTACAGTGAATAAAGAACAACACTTGGTATTTCACTTGCATGCTTCCCAATAACAAATAAATTACAACAATGAATAAATTACAATAATTGTTACAAATAAAATTACAACATATATTACAGCGGAAAACTGAAATGAAATCGACTCCTTGCTTCTCTTGCCTTGAGTCCTCCTGAATCCTGTACCTGGACTTCTGTAATCCAATACCTATTGAAGTGGGTACGTCAGTACATATATTGATGCTTTAAGGCTGATAACTAGCAGCGAATCTCAACTATAGCAAACAGATTGATGAAAAGAGAAACGTGTGTATATATATGATGTGTCAGTGTATGTTATGACTTAGACTCTAATGCAAGATTACTAATGCAAGGATGCTCTTATTCTAATGCAAGCAAGTCTCCGGAATAGTATTTATCCCATACTACATACATCCATAACAAGTCGTTTCTTCATATATACGGATTTGAACCTGCACCATGAATTCTACTCTTATACTCAACTTGTTTCTAAAGCTACAACGTGACTGATGAGGTTTCTCTGAAAAAGTCTAATCCCGCCATTTCATATAGTGGTGTCCCCGTTTGCCACTATTACCCAACGTACCGGACCTCACTCAAAAATCTGACGAAGTCTTGGGTTATCCGACAGCACAGGTTAGCTCGAAGCATCCCCTGTGGCCACCTTTGGGTTATGCGACAGCACAGGTAGCTCGAAGCATCACCTTTGGGCCCCCAAGCTGATAGACCGTAGTTTATCGCTTGTTCGCCCTTAGATCTAGGACATGACGGAGTTCCGGGGTCCATCCCCCTAGCTCCGACAGGAATCGCTCCTGCGCTTATCATGGCACTTCAGAAATTAACAGACGAGATACGAATCTCGTGCTCCTAACTCGTGAGAAGGCACAGGCCGTATTCCTTTGACAAGAAGGGTACAACCCAATAACACTGCCTAGTGTTGGCCTTTAGGAAAGGTCGGATCATAAGGTATCACCTTTAACACCAACTCTTTCCCTTCGGGGAAAATGATGATAAGTAAAGGTGAATTAGTAATAGCCATAAGTTATCACCTTTAACACCAACCCTAACGATGTCACTAACCCTGAACAATCTTAAGGATGATAATAGAGTAAACACAACATGCTAGGTGTTATGTTAGACTTCGCAAGATAACTCTACTAGGCTGCTTGAACTAGACTTGCCAGAATCTCTAAGGATCTGGTTCATGGCCTATCGATCCAAGACCTCGGCAATACGAACGTATTTACATGCTACTACCCTGAACTTGGATTTCGTCATACTCCGGTCCGCGATTAACCAACACCTGTTAAGATCCGACGGTACACAAGGAGTGACTCATCCACAATCCCTTAGTAGTAAGGTAAACACGCGTTTTGATGGTCGATAGCCTTAGGGCAATGATATCACCCTAGATGAGCACAACAAACTGTGTATTAGCTAAGAAGCTACATACAAGTAACCAAAAATACATACGAGCTAAACAAGCTACGTATGGGACCAACAACTACATACGAGCCAAGCGAGCTGCGTATGAGACAACAACATACATACTAGCCAAATAAGCTTCATATGAGACCAACAACTACATACGGGCCAGTCAAGCCGCGTATGAGACAACAACATACATACGAGCCAAATATGCTACGTATGAGACCAACAACTATATACGGATCAGTCAAGCCGCGTATGAGACAATAATATACATACGAACGAAATGAGCGATGTATGAGACCAATAGCTACATACGGGCCAGGCGAGCCACGTATGAGCAAAACCATACATAAAAACAACTATACAGGTAATCAACCCAGGAACAACTAAACGTGCTTACTAGAAAAACTTGATCTTCTATAATTAGAAGCAACAGAAGAATTTACAAACAATCTAAAATAAGTATTCTACCAATGAGAAGCCCAAAAGTGACATTAAAGCCTTCCGACAACCTAGAAGCAACCAGTGCTACGCTTATCGGATTTTAACAAAAATATACTTTTTAGAATGGTAAGAATATCTACCACAACTCTCTAGTGGAACACTATTTCAGATTCTGTAAGGAATCCAAAATCCGGTTCATCGAACACACCCAAACAGTTTACCCAAACTACATATTTTCAACAAAAAGCTGAAACTTTGCAAGCTGGTAACTTTTGCACCACTAATCGGAAATTAATCAAACTGGACAATTTGGAAAGGTGGGAACATCTACTACAATTCTCTAGTTGACCACTTTCTCAGTTTTCGTAAGAAATTCCAAATTCCTGACCTCGAACAGACACAAACAGTTAACCAAACTGCGGATTTTCGACAAAAAGCTAAAACTTCCACAACATGTAACTTTTGCTCTACTTATCGGAATCTAACAAAAGTGGACAATTTGGAAAGGTGGGAACATCTACTATAATTCTCTAGTTGACCACTTTCTCAGATTCCGTAAGAAATTCCGAATTCCTGACCCTCGAACATATGCAAACAGTTACCAAACTGCCGATTTTCAACAAAAAGATGAAACTTCCGTAGCTTGTAACTTTTGCTCTATTCATCGGAATCTAACGAAACTGGACAATTTGAAAAGGTGGGAACATCCACTAAAACTTTCCAGTTGACCACTTTCTCAAATTCTAGAGGGAATTCCAAGTTCCTACCCGTCGAACACACGCAAACGGCAAGAAAACAACAGATTTAACAAGGGAAAGCAAAAACTTTGAAAGTCTATAACTTTTGCTCCATTTATCGAAATCTAACCCAAAAGGGTAATTCGGAAAGGTGAGAACGTTTACTACAAATCTCTAGTTGGTCGGCTCCTCAAATTCAACGAGTAAGATACTAAAAAACTATAAGGAATCAAGACAGATACAATTCTAACCCGCCAAATACACAGCCAAGCTGAAAACTTTCAAAGCCCATAACTTCTACTCCGCTTATTGGAATTTAATCCAAGAGGTCAATTCGAAAATGGGAGAATGTATACTACAACTTCTTATTTGGTCTCTACTTCAGATTCTACAGGTAAGACAATCTAAAACCTCAAAGAAGCAAAACAACAAGAATCCAGTCAAGACAGCCAGTTGCTGTACTTTGCAAACGGCATAACTCCTACTCCGCTTATCGGTTTTTAACTCGAGAGGTCAATTCGGAACGGGGAGAATGTCTATTACAACTCTATAGTTGGTCTGAACCTCAGATTCATCCAGTAAGAGGCTCAAAAATCTAGGACAAGTCAAACATCAAGCACACTCAGCTCAAGCTGGCTGCTGCATCTTCCAAATACCATAACTCTTACTCCGCTTATCGGAATCTAGTCTGAGAGGTCAATTCGGAAAGGGGAAGATGTCTACTACAACTCTCTAGTCGGCCCGAATCTCAGATTCATCCAGTAAAACACTCAAAAGTATCATGCAACCAAAACAGTAATGTTCAGCCAAACAACTAGTTGCTGTTTTTGTAACGGTCATAACTTTTTTGTGTCTTATCGGAATTTAACCCAAGAGGTCAATTCGGAAAGGGGAGGACGTCTAATACAACTACCCAGCTGGCATCCTCTTCAAATTACGTAAGGAACGCCCATTTCCCGCCCCCCGAACACACTGCGACTCTAACCCCAAAACAATGAGTGTTGTCTTTTGCCTATGCTCGTTGTTTTGGGGAAAACGGTCGTTTCACCCATCAAAACCACTCCGAAAAATCTACAAAAATTTGAGCATGGTAATAACACCCCTAAGAACATCTCCAATAAATTTCGGGTCAAGATCTATCATTCACACAAGTAAATATGTCTAACCCTACAACTTCAAAAATCGAATCTGTATTGTTCTATTTTTTGTTCTACAACTACAACGTCTACATGCCCATGTTCTAATTCATGTACACATGAAATCAACTCAATACAACAACACACAACTAAAAATAACCTTAAAATAACTAGAAAAAGACATGAGAATGAGAAACCCCCACCCAAAAAATGGTTAGAAGAACTTGCTAGCCTTCTCCTTGCTCCTTGTTCTTGCTCCTCAAGAACACTTCATGAAAGAAGAACCCATGAAAACCATAACCCCTCTGTTGATTTTGATCTCTCCTTTCTTTTTTTTTCTCCTCAATCTTTCTAATTAAAACCAAGTAGAGAAATATAAGAGAGAGAGAGAGAGAGAGAGAGAGAGATGGGGGAACACCAAAAATGAAAAGGGATTTTTCCCCTTTTGGTTTGGCCGGGCCCTTCTCGTAGAGAGAGAGAGAGAGAGAGAGAGAGAGAGAGAGAGAGAGAGCTTGTGGATGAGAGAGAGCCACTTGTCTCTCTCTTGTGGTTCACAAAATTTGTGATCTTTTTGCAAATTTAAATTGCAATTAAACCCAATTAAATTTGCAATCAACACCCAAATCAATTCTAACTATTCATCTCATCTAGATTGATCAAGAATAAGAGATATTTTTCCCAAATCACATACTACATGATTTCGTATAAACGTACAAAATCAATATTGTACATATACGTACATATATTTTTCTATACAGAAAATTTTTATTAGTTAAAACGAATAATCTGTACAAAAATCATTTAATTCCGAGCAAATAATTTTATTACCGGCTCCAGTATCTGTTTGATACAAAACAGTCATATACTGACTAGTATATACATAGATAATGTTTATTAACAAAATCGGGTGATATCCACCAAAAATATTTCGTTTCTGAAAATAATAATAAAATAATAATTTTTAATATCTGCCCGGAATTTTCCAAATATTTCTCCAAAAATGTGTTTTTCAAGATTTTGCACAAGTACAAAAAACTCATATATTACCTATATATACATACTAGTATATATGTCCAGGTAACTTTTTATGAGTAAAATCGAGTAATTTCCATAAAAATATTTTAACTTTAAAAATAATAATTATATAAATATAATATCCGACCGGGATATTATATACCCCTATCTTCACCGAACAGGACAAAGACAAAGGCTGATGAGACTCAAAATACCATGATGGACAGTGACCTTGCTATTATTCAGGAAAAGTTCTTTATACCCGCGGAGCACGTTTTGATGCTCCGGAAATCGAGCCTTCGTCCGACCGATCAACTAGGGAAGAGGTTTTGTATGATCCCTGGGGACGCCTTTGCTTCGGGCTTATAATGCCTCGAGCCTGGCTCAGCTGCGCACGCAGCTACGCATGTGTAATATCCCGATCAATTATTAATAATATTTTTTTATTATTATTTAATTGTTTAATTATTTAATTATTTTATTTTACTTTTTAGATTGAATTATTTTTGTTGGATATTACTTAGTTTAATTATTAATCATCATCTGTATGAATACCAACCCATATGTACCAACCCATATGTATATGCGTTATACCGTTTTGGTACTGAAATCTTCCGAGCTGATAATAAAATTTATTTTTGTTATTATTTTCGGAATTAATTTATTTTTATACGGATTGTGCAGTTTAACTGACGAAAAAGGTATACATATTAATGTATACGTATGCGTGTTGTATCGATTTCGTACGTTTGTACAAATCGTGTAGTATGTGTTTTGGACAAAAATATCTTTTTTTTTCATGATTAATCAAAAATGGTTGGCTAAGATTTGTTTGGAGGCTTAAACATAGGGTTTATGATTATTGGAAATACATAAGAGCATTAATAGGTGTATTCTACTAGAACCCTCTTCCACCTCTCTCCTCCACCTCACCCTCCACCTCACACATATATGGCCGGCCACCTCTTGGACCCAAGGGGGTTTTTGCAAAACCCCTTGGGATATTTGCACTTTCCCCCTCTCATTTCTCCTATAACCCCCCCCACCCCCCCCTTTCACCACTTGCCTCATTTGCCAAAAGAAAAAAATAGAGATGAAAAGAAAGAGAGAACAAAACCCTAACTAGAGAGTTCTTCATTGTAGGTTTCCTTAAGAGCTTTCCATAGGAGCTAGGAGGAAGGAGAATGAAGGTTGGCTAGTTCTTCCTACTTAGAAATAATAAGGTGGGGGTACTTCTTATCTTATTTAATTTTGTTCTCTTCTTATTGTTGTATGTGCATATGTATGTTGTATGTTCTAAACTACTTGAACTAAATCATGAGCACATAAATGGTAGTATGGATCAAAGAAATGGTCTCATGAAGAGTTGAATGGTGAAACTCAAACAAAATGACATAAAGATGGAATCTTTAACTTGTTATGGTTATTTTAAACTTGGACTAATTTTATGTGTATATGAGTAGTGTGAGTCAAAAAGGACCACATGAAGAGTTTTGAATGTAGAACTTACTAAAAGCACAAAAAGATGGAATCTTTAACCTTGTTGTGATTATTGTTGTTATTATGGTTATTTTGTCAACACAAAACTAAAAACTTGGACCAAACTATAAGCATATAAAGATTAGTGTAGTATAAATACTTACATGCCCATTTTTGGTTGTAGAACTCAGCAAGCCATTAAAAGATAAGTCGTTTGTTATATGTTGCTCTCTACTTTGTTAAATATCAATCTTTACTAAACCTTAGTTCATAAAAAGTGGACCTTGTTATGTGTAGGAACAAGTAGACTAAAGAAAAATATGTTTTGTAATATGTAGGATTTGTAAATTCAATAAAGTTAGATTTTTTGTAATATGAAAGATTTGCAATTCATAAGAGAAGCAGTCTTTGTAATATGTAGTAAAGAAACCCATCATGCTTGAGTTGTATGTAGAACCCATGCTTGAGTTGATAATTGTTCTAGTAAAGAACTCATGCTTGAATTGTAGTAAAGAACCAATGCTTGAGTTGTAGTAAAGAACCATGCTTGAGTTGTAGTAAAGAACCCATGATAGAGTTGCTAATTGTTCCGGTAAAGAACCCATGCTTGAATTGTAGTAAAGAACCCATGCTTGAGTAGTATTAAAGAACCATGCTTGAGTTGTAGTAAAGAAACCCATCATACTTGAGTTGTATGTAGAACCCATGATTGAGTTGCTAATTGTTCGAGTAAAGAACTCATCATGCTTGAGTTGTAGTGTTCTAGTAAAGAACCCATCATGCTTGAGTTGTTCTAGTAAAGAACCCATGCTTGAATTGTTCTAGCATAATTGTTCTAGTAAAGAACCCATGCTTGAATTATAGTAAAGAACACATGCTTGAATTGTAGTAAAGAACCATGCTTGAGTTGTAGTAAAGAACCCATGCTTGAGTTGTAGTACAGAAACCTATCATGCTTGAGTTGTATGTAGAACCCATGCTTGAGTTGCTAATTGTTCTAGTAAATAACCCATGCTTGAGTTTCTAATTGTCCTAGTAAAGAACCCATTCTTGAATTCTAGTAAAGAACCCATGCTTGAGTTCTAGTAAAGAACCATGCTTGAGTTGAAGTAAAGAACCCATGCTTGAGTTGTAGTAAAGAATCATGCTTGTGTTGTTGTAAAGAAACCCACCATGCTTGAGTTGTACTAAAGAAGCATGCTTGAGTTGTAGTAAACAAACCCATCAAGCTTGAGTGGTATGTAGAACCCATGCTTGAGTTGCTAATTGTTCTAGTAAAGAACCCATGCTTGAATTGTAGTAAAGAACCCATGCTTGAGTTGTAGAAAAGAACCATGCTTGAGTTGTAGTAAAGAAACCCATCATACTTGAGTTGTATGTAGAACCCAAGATTGAGTTGCTAATTGTTCTAGTAAAGAACCCATCATGCTTGAGTTGTAGTGTTCTAGTAACGAACCCATCATGCTTGAGTTGTTGTGTTCTAGCAAATAACCCATCATGTTTAAGTTGTAGTGTTCTAGTAAATAACTCATCATGCTTGAGTTGTAGTGTTCCAGTAAAGAACCCATCATGCATGAGTTGTAGTGTTCTAGTAAAGAACCCATCATATTTGAGTTGTAGTGTTGTAGTAAAGAACCCATCATGTTTGAGTTGTAGTGTTCTAGTAAAGAACCCATCATGCTTGAGTTGTAGTTGTTCTAGTAAAGAACCCATCAAGCTTGAGTTTTTGTATTTGTTCTAGATTAAAAAGAACTCATGCATGCTAAAGTTGTATGTTCTAATGGTTTTAGTTAAATTTCTAAAAAGGAACTCATGAATTTAGCTCGCATTCTAAATCTAGTTAAACTATTGAAATGAACTCATGTTCCATATTTGTTCTAGTTCGACTTTTAAGAAGAAACCCATGAAACTAGCTCCATAATAGTTCTAGCTCAAATTGACGAGGAACCCATGCATTTAGGTTCTAGGTGGTTCTAGCTCAACCTTGAGAAAGAACCCATGAACCTAGTTGCATGTTGTCCTAGTTCAAATTCGGGAAAGAGAACCCATGAATTCTAGTTGAATGTGGTTCTAATTAAAATTGGACCATATCACGTGAACATTCTTCTTCTTCAATGTGTGGTTGATAATGGTTGGGAAAGTCACTATTAATGTTAACTTGATAAAAAACTCGTATAGGGTCTTATAGTTACCCTAGGGGTCATCGACCATCAAGACTCGTATCTACCACCTTCGAAACTATGGATAAATCATACCTCGTTCGCCGACGGATCTTAACCGGTGTGGGTTGATCGTGGGCCGAGAATGTTGACAAGATCCGAGTTAGGAGTAGTAATGAGTGAGGGAGATCCCGTCACCGGTGTCTTGGATCAATAGGCCGTGAGTTGGACCATGATAAACTTAAGTAAGTCTAAGTTGAAAACCCCATAAGATTGTTTAGGTTCAGTGACATCATTAGGGTAATAACTTATAAAGATCATTACTTAACCATTTTGCCAAAAGTGAGGAGTTGGTATTAGGGGTGATGCCCTATGACCCAACTCGTCCTATAGGCCGACACGAGGTGGTGTTATTGGGTTGTACCTTCCCGTCAAAGGGATACGTACAGTGCCTTCTCACAAGTTGAAAGCACGGGTTGCGTATCTCACAATGTTAATTCCTTAAGTATCATGATAAGAACGGGAGGTTCTCCTTTCGAAACTAGGGGATGGACCCCGGAATTCTGTCACGTTCTATGTCGTGGAAGCGAACGGGCCTTAGACCACGGTCTATGAGTTATGGGTGCCACAGGGTAGGCTTCGTGCTATCCTGTGCTGCGGATACCCTACGTTCGTCTGTCTTTTGAGTGAGATCCGGTGCGTCGGGTAGTAATGACAAACATCGACACCATGAGCGTACTGCATTGGTGGGACTTGAACGCATCTGCAACCTCATCAGTCACGTTATATCTGTCAGGAAAAGATTGTGTACAAAAGTAGAATTCATAACGCGAGTTCAAATCCCTAAATACGGAGAATGACATGATATGGATGTATGTAGTTATGGGATGCATACGACTCCAGATTCTCGCTTGCATTAGAATAAGATCATCCTAGCTTTAGTTGATATTGCATTAGATTCTAAGTCATTGCACTCACGAACACTTAAACCATACCGACACATTTTACCATGTTTAATATGTTTGTTTTTTAGATTAACTGCTAGTCATCAGCCTTTAAGCATCAGTATATGTACTGACATTCCCACTCTAATAGGTTGTGGATACAAGGTCACCAACTCGGGAGAACTTTAGTCAAGGCATGGCTTCGCAGGTGAAGAGCTCGACATTTATTGTTTCATTCTTGTATACTCTAATGTAATATATTGAAACAATGGAAACACTCGGCTTGTAATATTGGTATTAAGTAAAAAGTTTTAAATTTTCCTGTTTTTCTGTGTATTGTGGCTAATTGAATGTAAATGTCCTAGCTCGTGTCTCAAATTCTCCATATAAAAAGTTCGGGGCGTTACAGAGTGGTATCAGAGCCGACTTCAATTTATAGCCCAACACAGTAGGGAAATAGACTTAGATGCCTTGTAGGAGTTAGATTTTTAGCTTGTTGTAAATAATTATAATTCATACTGTTGTTTTCTTCAACTTATGTTTTATGATATTTCTATATCTTGGCTAATTCCCATGTCCACTCCTTGCAGGATGGCTGACGGAGCGATTCCCCTTGGGAATGGGTGGGTGCATGGGACCACAGTCGAGGTGGACTCGGATCTAGAGCCCATCACTGATGGTGAGGAGTCACCAGTTGGAGCTGGGTTAGCCAATGGGTCTACAGCAGCTTCCGCAGTGGGGGGTGCCCCTGCGAATGGCCAGATTCCTGCACCTCCACCCCTGCCACCACCCCAGCTTACAGTAGAGCAAACCTTTGAGCAGGTATTCTGCGATCTCGCAACATGGGGTTGGTGCCACGCCTGTCTCGAGAATAAGATGGACTCTTGCGAGTTCGTGACCCTCAATATTGAGAGGGAAGTGACAGAGTTGAGGAGGGCAAAGGCAAGGGCCGACTGCAGGACAGTGATCATGAAGCACACTCATCGTGTGCAGTTTGCACGCCTAGAGCGCAAATGCGCGGAGCTTCAGGCGCAGATCACTCAGTTGCAGGTACTACTAGGACCGCCACCAGCTGCAGGGAGCCTTGCAGGATACACTAGTAGTACCGATTAGGCGGTTAAAGCCTATAGGTTATTTTGTTGTTTTGTTATTTTGCTACCTATTTGTATGATATAATGTAAGGAAAAAAAATGCATATGTAAGATAATGGTTATAATGAAATGAAGTTTAGTCTTGCATTTTCTACAAGTCTTATGTGCATGTTGGGATTGGATGGATGTTATTTTTGGAATATTACAATATGATGCCTTTGTGTGTTCCATTATTTTTCTCTATCAGATGTCTCGCAGAACAAGAAGCGGTAGAATCGACCCAATTGAGGGCGAAGGTAATGGAGGCAATGACGCAAGTCTGGATATAGGGGCAGAATTCGCCCGTATGTACCAGGCATTCGGAGACCTAGCAGAGGCAAGCCGAAACAATGTACAACAACAGGGAGCACCCGCAGGTAACCGGGGAGTTGCAACTGCCGACCCTGTTAATATGGTCGAATCCTTCCGTAGGATGAGGCCGCCTATTTTTTAGGGCCAGGCGGACCCGACGGGAGCTGACGACTAGATACGTCAAGTCGAGACAGTGTTTGAGGTGATGCTGACACCGGAGGACAGCAAGATCAGGTTGGCCAGCATTCTGCTAGAGAAAGACGTCGGGGTCTGGTGGCAGTCGGTGAAAAGGGGCATGGGTGAAGGACCCATTGGCTGGGAAGACTTCTTAGGGGAGTTCAGGCAGCACTACTTTCCCTTGGATGTGTAGGAGGAAAAGGCCATGGAATTCTTCAACCTAAAATAGAGAAGCATGACGGTTCGTGAATACGAAACCAAGTTCACACTGCTATCCCATTATGCTCCTCAAATGGTACCGGACGAGGTCAAGAAGACCAAGAGGTTCGAGCAGGGGCTTAGACCCATACTTAGAACCAAAATGGTACCTTTTTGCATCCGGAGGTTCGAGAAATTGATCCGTCGTGCAGCTACAACGGAGTTGGATATGAGCAGAGGACTAGAACTGGAAGGTAATGCAGGACGGTGGAAAAAGGGAAAGATGCATGCACTAGCATCGGGATTCAGGAACCGGGGTGGAAATAAAAAATTTCAGAAGACTGTTGACAACACCAGGGACGCCAAGATAGGGACCTATTTCCTATGCGGCGAGCAAGGACACTTCAAGAACCAGTGCCCAAAGAAGAACTTTCAGAATGATACCCGCACAAGCTACAATTGCTGGAAGATTGGCCATGTTAAGCCAGACTTTCCCCAGCTTCAGAGGTGCAACAGTAGGCCAGCTCCTAAGGCAAACAGCAAAGGAAAGGGGATTGCCCGCCAAAGGCAAGTATTCGCACTCACGGAGGAGGACGCCAATGAAGACGAGGGAGTCATCACCGGTAGGTGAAGAAATTATGGCTAAGTTTATTGTAGTATTTTGAATATTTTGGCATAAGACAATAATGATGTAAACACTTTTGTAAACAGGATGGATTAATACAAATGGAATCCAGGCAACTGTTTTATTTGATAGTAGGTCATCGCATTCTTTTGTGTCTGAAGTATTTTCAAAGAAGTTGAAATGCACCCAGGAGGCAACTCCGGACTCGATTTTGTTGGTTACTACCCTATCTGGAGCAACTCTCCCTACAAATTTGTGCTATAAGGGATGCAAACTCCTGATTGACGGAGAGACCCTGAGTATAGATTTGCTAGTGCTGGGCTTTACAAAGACAGACGTGATTATTGGGATGGATTGGATGTCCAGGCATAAGGCTAGCATCGATTGCAAGGAGAAGAGGGTAGCCATTACCCCATCCAGAGAACCAAGACTTGTATTCCAAGGAAAGAAGAAGTAGAGTGAAGAAATTCTTGCAGCCACAACTGGAGTATGTGTGCCAGGTGAAGTCAAGGTGATACCAACTGTACGTAAATTTTCCCGCGTATTTTTGGAAGAATTACCTGGACTTCCACTGCACAGGGATGTTGAGTTCAGCATTACTATCCAGCCAGGCAGCGCACCAGTGTCTAGGACACCATATCGGATGGCACCAGTGGAGCAAAAAAAAGTGAAGGAGCAAATTGAAGAACTGCTATAGAAGGGATTCATCAGGCCAAGTGCTTCACCGTGGGGAGTACCCGTGCTACTTGTGAAGAAGAAGGATGGAACCACGTGAATGTGCATCGATTACCGGGAGTTGAGGTTACTTTTCGGAACCAGTACCCAATTTCCAGGATCGATGACTTGTTTGATCAACTCCAGGGAGCGGCTGTGTTCTCAAAGATTAACCTGCGTTCAGGTTATCATCAAGTTCGGGCCCAAGAAGAAGATATACCCAAGACAGCATTCCGAACCCGGCACTGTCATTACGAATTTTTGGTGATGCCATTCGGGGTGACCAATGCTCCAGCAATCTTTATGGACATGATGAACCGCATCTTACGGCCATTCATCGATTCATTTGTAGTTGTCTTCTTATTGGTATATTCAAAAATAGAAGATGAGCATGCTCAGCATCTGACTGCAGTATTAATCAAGCTACGGGAGCATCAGCTTTATGCCAAGCTGTCAAAGTATGAATTCTGGAAATCAGAAGTGGCATTCTTAGGCCATGTCCTTTCTAAGAAGGGAGTGGCTACAAACCCGCAGAATATCGAGGCGATAAAGAGATGCCCTCAGCCGAAAACTGTAAAGGAGGTCAGAAGCTTCTTAGGCATGATAGGGTACTATAGGAAGTTCATCCAAAACTATGCCAGAATTGTTGTACCACTTACAACACTGACCGAGAAAAACGTAAGTTTTGATTGGACTGAGAAATGTGAAGGGAGCTTCCAAGAGCTGAAGAACAAACTAATTTCTGCACCGATTTTGGTTCTACCTCAACCTGATAAGTGGTATGTAATCTACAGTGATGCTTCGTTTTTGAGATTCGGGTGTGTCCTGATGCAAGAAGGTAAGGTCATAGCATACGGATCGAGGAAACTTCAACCACATGAGAAGAATTACCCGACACACGACTTGGAATTGGCCGCGATAATTTTTGTTCTAAAGTTGTGGCGGCGTTATGTTTATAGGACAAAGGTAGAGATGTTCACAGACAATAAAAGCCTGAAGTACATCTACCAGCAGAAGGATTTGAATCTCAGGCAGAGGCGATGGTTGGAGGTTTTGGAAAACATCAGACCGGAAATTTTATATCATCCGGTAAAAGCCAATGTCATGGCAGATGCGCACAACATGAAAAGGAGTATAGCCACGCTCATTGCAACAAGAAGAGAGCTAGATGACGAGATCAGACAAGCCGGTATTGAAATAATTGTTCAAGATTTGAGCACAGTTTTGGC
Source organism: Hemerocallis citrina (assembly GCA_017893485.1). Lineage (NCBI taxonomy): Eukaryota > Viridiplantae > Streptophyta > Magnoliopsida > Asparagales > Asphodelaceae > Hemerocallis > Hemerocallis citrina. The sequence goes on along the minus strand of CM030362.1, from coordinate 262,910,765 downwards.
ACATCTGGAATTGCAACTGAGTTTGAATGACCGAGTTAAGAAAGCTCAAATGGGTGATGCAGAGATTGAATCACAAAAGCATCTAGTCAATGAAGGAAAAATCTCAGAGTTCAGTGTGAAGGAAGGGTCACTTTGGTTTGAAAGCAGGTTGTGTGTGCCTAAAGTTGATGCATTGCAGGAAGATATCATGAAAGAAGCACCCTCCACCTTACTCACAGTTCACAGGAAGCACAAAGATGCATAAAGACGTAAAACAGCATTTTTGGTGGGCTGGAATGAAGCGTTATGTGGCAGAATTTGTGGCCAAATGTCTTACATTTCAGAAAGTTAAGGCAAAAAACCAGAAACCAGGAGGTCTACTACAACCAATGCCCATTCCAGAGTGGAAATGGGAGAACATCAGCATGGATTTCATCACGGGACTGCCCAGAGGTTCGAAAGGGAATGACTCAATTTGGGTGATAATGGACCGTTTAACAATGTCTGCACATTTTCTTCCAGTGAATAAGACTTGGTCAGTGGAAAAGTTAGCAGAAGTCTACATCGAGGGCATTGTAAAGATACATGGGGTGCCGGTGTCGATCGTTTCTGACCGAGATGCAAGATTTACATCACGATTTTGGCAAAGTCTACAAGAAGCTTTGGGAACAAGATCAGAATTCAGCACAGCTTTCCACCCGCAGACTGATGGGCAGACAAAGAGAGTTAACAGAATTCTCGAGGATATGCTGAGAGCATGTATAATGGACTTCGGAGAGAGCTGGGAATGACATTTAGCATTGGTAGAATTTGCTTATAACAACAGCTACCAAGCAAGTATTGAGATGGCTCCATATGAAGCATTGTATGGAAGGAAATGTAGGACCCCTGTGTGCTGGTTCGAAGTAGGGAAAAGGCAAATGTTCGGACCTGAAATAGTGCAGCAAACATCCGAGAAGATCGAGCTAACCAGAAAGAGGATGCAAGTAGCACAAAGCAAGCAGAAGAGCTATGCCGACAACTGTCAACGAGATTTGAAATTCGAAGAAGGTGATTTGGTATTTTTGAAGGTCTCACCTACAAAAGGAGTGATCAGTTCGGGAAGAGTGGCAAGTTAGCACCAAGATATATTGGACCGTACCAGATTTTTAAGAGAATCGGAAAGATGGCGTACAGACTAAAGCTGTCAGCTGAATTGTCCCAGGTGCATGATGTATTTCACGTTTCGATGCTGAGGAAATATGTACCAGATCCGAGTCATCAGCTGCCAGACATTCCGGAAGACCTATGAGTGGATCTTACATATAAGGAACGGCCATTCAGAATTATTGACCGTCAGGATAAAGTGCTAAGGAACAAGACTATTCCGATGGTCAAGGTTCTTTGGAAAAATCAGTTAGTGGAGGAAGTCACTTGGGAGCCGGAAAGCCGGATGAAGCTTTCTTTTCCTGAGTTATTTTGAATGTTGTTTTTGTTTTCTGTTCTTCTTACTTAGTAACAGTTCTGAGGACCCAACTATTCTAAAGAGGAAGTATTGTAATATCCCGATCAATTATTAATATTTTTTTTATTAGTTAATTATTTAGTTATTTAATTATTTTATTTTATTTTCTAGATTGAAATTATTTTGGTGGATATTGCTTGAGTTGTAGTAAAGAACCCATGCTTGAGTGTTAGTAAAGAAACCCATCATGCTTGAGTTGTATGTAGAACCCATGCTTGAGTTGCTAATTGTTCTAGTAAAGAACCCATTCTTGAATTCTAGTAAAGAACCCATGCTTGAGTTCTAGTAAAGAACCATGCTTGAGTTGTAGTAAAGAACCCATGCTTGAATTGTAGTAAAGAACCCAAGCTTGAGTTGCAGTAAAGAACCATGCTTGAGTTGTAGTAAAGAACCCATGCTTGAGTTGTAGTAAAGAATCATACTTGAGTTGTAGTAAAGAAACCTACCATGCTTGAGTTGTAGTAAAGAAACCCATCATGCTTGAGTTGTATGTAGAACCCATGCTTAAGTTGATAATTGTTCTAGTAAAGAACTCATGCTTGAGTTGTAGTAAAGAACCCAAGCTTGAGTTGTAGTAAAGAATCCTGCTTGAGTTGTAGTAAAGAAACCCATCATGCTTGAGTTGTATGTAGAACCCATGACTGAGTTGCTAATTGTTCTAGTAAAGAACCCATCATGCTTGAGTTGTAGTGTTCTAGTAAAGAACCCATCAGGTTTGAGTTGTAGTGTTCTAGTAAAGAACCCATCATGCTTGAGTTGTAGTGTTCTAGTAAAGAAACCCATCATGCTTGAGTTGTAGTGTTCTAGTAAAGAACCCATCATGTTTGAGTTGTAATCTTCTAGTAAAGAACCCATCATGCTTGTGTTGTAGTGTTCTAGTAAAAAACCCATCATGCTTGAGTTGTAGTTGTTCTAGTAAAAAACCCATCAAGCTTGAGTTTGTGTAGTTATTCTAGATTCAAAAGAACCCATGCATGCTTAAGTTGTATGTTGTAATGGTTTTAGTTAAATTTCTAAAAAGGAACCCATGAATTTAGCTCGCATGCTAATCTAGTTAAACTATTGAAATGAACCCATGTTCCATATTTGTTATAGTTTGACTTTTAAGAAGAAACCCATGAAACTAGCTCCATGATAGTTCTAGCTCAAATTAACGAGGAACCCATGCATTTAGGTTCTAGGTGGTCTAGCTCAATCTTGAGAAAGAACCCATGAACCTAGTTGCATGTTATCCTAGTTCAAATTTGGAAAAGAGAACCCATGAATTCTAGTTGTATGTGGTTCTAATTGAAATTGGACCATATCACGTGAACATTCTTCTTCTTCATTGTATGGTTGATAATGGTTGGGAAAGTCACTATTATTGTTAACTAGATAAAAAAAACTCATCTAGGGTCTTATAGTTACCCTAGGGGTCATCGACCATCAAGACTCGTATCTTGCCACCTTGGAAACTATGGATAAATCACACCTCGTGCACCAACGGATCTTAACCGGTGTGGGTTGATCGCAGGCTGTGAATGTTGACGAGATCCGAGTTAGGGGTAGTGATGAGTGAGGGAGATCCCATCACCAGTGTCTTGGATCGATAGGCCATGAGTTGGACCATGATAAACTTAAGTAAGTCTAAGTTGAAAACCCCATAAGATTTTTTAGGTTCAGTGACATCTTTAGGGTAGTAACTTATAAAGATCATTACTTAACCATTTTGCCAAAAGAGAGGAGTTGGTATTAGGGGTGATACCCTATGACCCAACTCGTCCAATAGGCCGACACTAGGTGGTGATATTGGGTTGTACCTTCCCGTCAAAGGGATACGTATGGTGCCTTCTCACAAGTTGGTAGCATGGGTTGCGTATCTCACATTGTTAGTTCCTGAAGTGCCATGATAAGAACGGGAGGTTCTCCTTTCGGAACTAGGGGATGGACCCCAGAATTCCGTTACGTTCTATGCCATGGAAGCGAACGGGCCTTAAACCATGGTCTATGAGTTTTGGGTGCCACAGGGTAGGCTTCGCGCTATCCTGTGCTGCGGATACCCTGCATTCGTCTGGCTTTTGAGTGAGATCCGGTGCATTGGGTAGTAGTGACAAACATAGACTCCATGAGCGTACTGCATTTGTGGGACTTGACCACGTCTGCAACCTCATCAGTCACATTGTATCTGTCAGGAACCGGTTGTGTACAAAAGTAGAATTCATAACGCGGGTTCAAATCCCTAAATATGGAGAACGATGTGATATGGACGTATTTAGTTATGGGATGCATACGACTCCAGATTCTCGCTTGCATTAGAATAAAAGCATCCTAGCTTTAGTTGACATTGCATTATATTCTAAGTCATTGCACTCACGAACACTTAAACTGTAATACCTTGGATTTTCAAATCTTATTTTTATTTGGAGATGTTTGATTTTTACGTGTTGTGCAACTAAAATTTTTTGCATGCATTTCTCTAAAATATTTCATGAATTAGTAATCCCCATTTATTTTCTTAGAAGCCTAATTTAATCCTAATCTTAATATGTCTCTTTGTAACCCACATTAGTTAATTAATTAATTAAATTAGTTGAGCCCATAGTCTCTTTGCCCATTAGTAAGCCCATGTAATTTAATTAATCTTTATTTTAGTCTAACTTGTAGTGTAGACTCAAATAATAGATAATTAATTAATTAGCATGTACAACTTGTGAGTGGGGGATACTAGGGTAACACGTGCTTGCACAAGAGTGTGCAAAACACACCCTTGGAGTGAGGCCGGATTATGCATGGTTGGAGATGGGAATGGGAGTAGTGGTGAGGTGGTTATCTCATTCATGGGTGGTTATGGCAACTTCCAAACTAATCCTAGCCCTTAATCCCTAACTATTTGATCTAATCTTAGCCATTCAATCCACCCAAAATTATGTATAAATACCCCCTACATTAGTATATTCACACCTAATCTATATCAAAAAAAAAGGAAAAGACAAAGAAATACAATTAGAGAGTAAAGATTGAGAGTTTAGTGAGTTCAAAAGATTGAGGGTTGTGTTGTGTGTTCCCATTTGGTGGCCGGTTTTTCAAGAGAGCAAGGAGGCTCGGGTTTGCTTCAAGACGAGGAGGAGACGACTTGTGGTGGCTCAAACTAGGAGGAGAAGGCCTCTTTTGATCAATCTAGGAATTCTTAGGAGTACATTCGTTTTCTCTCCAATAAGGTGGGTAATTTTCTCTACTTCTAAGTAGTACCATGCTAGGTTTTGTGCTAATCATGTTAGAATAAATAGATGAAAATATTGCTCTTTGATAATACCATGATTAAGGTGAAAATGGAACATATGTGATATTGCATGAAATGAATAAGTGAACATGATCGAATGATATGTTTGTTGTTGTGATATTTGGATATTAATCTAGCATGCTAAATTAGAATGAATGTTTCTCCATGTCGAAATATGTGTGTTTATGGAAAAAGTGTAATTTTAGGAATTGTGTTTATATGGAAAATGCTAATTGTAAGAATCTCTACATTATTAAAAGATTGGTTAGTAAATTATGCTTATTCATGATTAGTGTGATTGATGCTAAATAAAATCCTAAAGTTGTATGTTAATTGTCGAGAGAAATGAGGTACATTATATGGAAAATGAGAGTTAAATGGTGTTTTGAAAATCTTAAGTTACCGTATAAATTCCAAATTTTGGATTTTATTATCTGAACCGTCGACCGTATATGTCTTAACAGTCGACTGTCCTGACTGTTTATTTTCGAGTTTTAAATCATCGCAGAACAGTCGACCGACTATGTCTTAACAGCCGACTGTCCTGACTGTTTATTTTCGAGTTTAATCCTCGCAGAACAGTCGACCGACTATGACCTAATAGTCGACTGTCCTGACTATCTTAATTTTCGAATTTTAATCATCACAGAGCAGTCGACCGACTGTGCTTTAGCAGTCGATTGTCCTGACAATTAAATTGATATCCAGATTTCATGAGATAGTTTCCTATAATAATTTTCTATAACCCTTGGCCTAGTGTAAAGGAGAAATTGAGATTATTTTGCAAGAAAGAACTTATTACAAATTGTTAGTTTAAAGCGTCTTTGGATAAAGAAAAGTGTATTGTTTAAAAGAGTTCGAAAAGAGATTTTTTTTTTATAAAAAGGAAAATTGAAAGTATGAATGTTTGATTAGTATTGACAAAGAGAATAAGAGAATGATGTGGAAAGAATGAATTATGAATGTAACAAGTTAGAAAATGAATTTATTTGTCTTATGCATAAAATCGTACATGAAAGTGAAATCAAATATCATGATGAATTATGAAAAGTCTTATGAATATGAATACACAAATTTATGAACATGAAATGAGATTTAGAACTGGAGGGTAACTAAGTCCTATTACCGGCAATTGAATGAATTATAATTATTGAGATGAACTATTGAGATAAAAGACCAAGATGGTCAAGTTGTTGATTAAGACCGATATAGAGGAAAGAACTAATTCTAGGGGTTGACTTTTATTCATGATTCAAATAAACTAAGGATTTAGATACATAGTGGTGATGTGACGAAAGTGAGAGAAAAACACGAGTATGAGGGCGATCGGATTGGTGGTGTGAGAGTGATTCACAGACTACCTGCTTGATGCATCATGACATGGCGTGAGCACTACTCCGAAATTATCGTCCTAGTGGCGACGCTTGTGGGGTGTTTGGTGACTACGGGTGGTGTCATCGTTCCTTGGCGGAGGTTGAATTGTCCATAGTCTGCCTGCTTGATGCGTCATGTCAATGCGTGGGATTTTCCTCCAGACTACCTGGACATGGGCTCGTAGATCATAGAACATCTAGGATACTTATCGTAGTTACCGTAGTAGTTTAAGTCATGGCGAGGGATTGAACCCTATAAGATGAAGTACGATTAAGGGCTTGCCCTCGGACCTATGTAGTATGGGATGCATAGAATCTGAATAAGTGCGCATTAGTGTCATATAACATAACAACTGTATCAAGGACTAAGTGCACAACACATCACGACATCTATAGGATAGTCCCCGTAGTTTTGCTTGTGACAAGTGTGTGCTTTCTAAGTAAGAGAAAATTGATGTTTTATATCCTTGCGTCAGTTGAATGAACTGACGAGCTGACAGTTTCTATGCAGGATAAAAAGATTGACAAGATTACAGTATGCATGCTGCTTAAAGAATGTTTCAAGTGTTGTATTTTTTATTCATGTAATTATTGTAAATGACTTCCACTATTTAAATGCAATTCAAGTTGTAACTCTAATGTAATGAAAGTTTAAATTTCCCTATAAAATTGTACGAAGATAAGTGTAAAGATCCTGTGGAACTTCGAATTCAGTCTGTTTTGAAATTCGGGGTGTTACATAAACTACACCGACACATTTTACCATGTTTAATATGTTTGTTTTTTTAGATTCGCTGATAGTCATCTGCCTTTAAGCGTCAGTATATGTACTGACGTCTCCACCCTAATAGGTTGTGGATACAAGATCACCAACTTGGGAGAACTCTAGTCAAGGCATGGCTTCCAAGTGTAGAGCTCGATGTTTATTGTTTCATTCTTGTATACTCTGATGTAATATATTGAAACAATGGAAACACTCGGCTTGTAATATTGGTATTAAATAAAAAGTTTTAAATTTTCCTGTTTTTGTGTGTATTGTGGCTAATTGAATGTAAAGGTCCTGGCTCGTGTCTCGAATTCTCCATATAGGAAGTTCGGGGCATTACAGCGTGCGTGCATACGTGAAAAATATATTCTAACAACGGCCCACCATAGTCTTGCCTCAAAAAAGATGCTATAGCTTTCAAGTACCTCTTGATCCTAGGCAATATTATATATACTCACACTCACTCCTTTAATTTTCCAATGTGGAACAAACTTACCACTCACCACTTTAACTCACTTCACATATTAACACGTGCATGGCATGTGCACACACACACACACATACATTCACTTCTTCCTTCTTCTCACATGGTATATGCACATACACGGGCCCCACCACACCATGCAGCCTTATTCTCTTCTTATTCTTGGCCCATAATTCTTGTAACGCCCCGAATCCCATTTTTACTGAATTCGAGATGTTCTTCAGGATCTTTTCGCTTTCTTCACATACAATTTTACAAGGAATTTAAAATCTTTACTTTTACATCAGAGTTACAGCATGTTACATTTAATTTTACACAGCGGAAGCAAAATGTACAATATTTACATAAATGAACAACAATATAATGAACTCTTTGTGCATCCATTCCTTTTACATGTGATTATCCTGCATAAAACACTGTGGGTACGTCAGTTTATTCAACCGACGATAATTATACATGGCCATCCTCTCTATGCCAGGAACAGTATAATGAATCTCATTTCTTACAAATCACAAGCCAGTTCAACATAAGCATGCAAATAAGGGAACTTTTAATGATGTCGTGTCGTGATTGTGCACTTAAATCCTTAATGCAATTTACTTAGTTAATTATGACACTAATGCATACTTGTTCGAATTCTATGCATCCCATACTACATAGGTTCGAGTGCAAGCCTCTTAAACGATCTTCATTTTAGTAGGGTTCAATCCCCCGCCATGACTTATTCTACTACTGTAATTCCAATGAGTATCCTAGATGAATCTATGAGTACAAGCATGTATCCTGGCCCCTGGAGTAGAATTTCGCGCCATGTCTTGACTCATCAAGCATGCATTCTGCGACAATTCAGCCTCCTCCCTGAACACACTCCTCTTGCAGTCACCAACACATCCCATAAGCGTGACTAGAGTCCGATCATTACTGAGTTGTGCCCGCGCCATGTCTTGACTCATCAAGCATGCATTCTGCGGCTCACACACCCGCACCGTACCCTAGCTCTCATACTCATGTTTTTCTCTCACCTTCATCACCTCCACACTATGTATTTAAGTTATATTAGAATCATGAATAAAAATCAAGCTCTAGAGTTAGCCTCTCCATCATCCGGACTCATCATTTCATTTCTCTTGACCAACCTGGTCTATTTCTCAATATCATTTCATTTCACTGCCGGGGAGACTTAGCTACTCTTTTGTTCAATTTCAAATTCACAATATCCAATGGAGCATCATCAGCTCATCATTCATTTTAGAGTCTCACAGACTTTCTCATCATGATTTCACATTTCATAAATTCATTTGATTCTCAATTCCCATCTATGATTCAATTACACAATTCATGTATCCATAAACAGAGTCCATTGACTTAAATCATAAAGTTCACAATTACCAACAGCAAATAACATGAATTCAAGTATACCAGAGTTCACTCTGTACAGTCGACTTGGAAGAATACCAGTCGACTTATACAGTCATACAGGGTTATCAAAAGGGCTCGGAATAGTCGACTGTATGCACTACCAGTCGCCTGTCCCGCAACTTTCAAGTTCACAATATTAGTCACACGACAGTCGACTGTTCACATCTCAGTCGTCTGTCTCAGAAATTTCAACAGCATAATTCTATGTCCAGATCAGTCGACTTGCTACACGCAATCGGTCGACTGGACAGATCCATTTTCAGTAGATTATTTACAGTTCTTACGTGCATTTCGTCATGATGTCAACTAACAGTATACATAAGTTCGTGTTCCACATACAAGGTTTCTTATCATTCAGTAACACCACAACATGGATCTTCACATTACTAACATGCTCTTTCCTTGAGGGAAAATAATTAAGACATGCATTCACAATGCTCATGTTTTCTCACAACAATAAAGATGTAAATCCCAAGTCGTCAAACTGGGTCCACATGATGAAAATATCTCAATTTATGAAACTACCAAATAATCAGTCAGATTGAAGTATCAGTCGACTTAGCACCACATCAGTCGGCTGCTTCGACAACTCTAATTTATTAATCACCATTAGTTCTTTTCATTCATTCACTTTCCCTCCATCATATGTGTCATAGGGAAATTATGTAATAGTAATCACACCATCATGTTCATTTATACACATGTTTATCATCACAATCATGCAAAATAATGTCTCGTACCAGTCGACTTGCTCACCTGGCAGTCGACTGCATCGACAGACCTAGTTTTCATAATAACAGCATACCAAGCAATTTCTATTGCGTTTAATTCAATTTTGTAGCATAATATCAATCATAGCCATTATAGTAACATTCCTACAATAGAAGTCCTAAGAAACACCCACCTTGTATGAAGAAAATAACGAAATCCCGCAAAGTCCTTCAACGTAGAGAACTCCTTCTTGCTCCTTTGCTCCACGCCGAGTTCCTCAACAATGCTGTTTGCCTCCACAGAAGAGCTCCCACACAACTCACAAATACTTTCTATTACAGTAATAATCTTAGTGTAAAAGAGATAGGAGATGAGAAGGGGTATTTATACTAGAAAATAGATAGAATAGATGGCTAGGATTAATAGGGGAGTTGGTGAATCAAAGGCTGAGATCTATTCGGGAGTTAAGAAACTACCCACACCTCAAGATGTAACCGCCCATGATCCCTCCACAAATCCGGCCAAGCTTAAGTGTCCTGTGCACGTGTACATGAAGTGCACGTGTACACACACAAAACTCCAAGGAGTACATCTTATCCGGAAAATAAAGAGAGGAAAATGCTACATATACAAGTTATGAAATGAGAGGTTAAGTTTAGGGGTTTAAATACATTTGGGCCAAAATATGTATTTTTATATAAGAAAATAAACAAGTCACATTTGGGCTTTGAGAAGAATGTTTCATAGGAAATAATACACTTTATTTATCATGGAGAAAAGTAATAATAATAGGCTATCATAAGAAAATAAATCCCCTCCAAAATATATTAAGAAAAACAAATCGGGGTACTACATCACTCCCTCCTTAGAATAGTTCCGTCCCCGGAACTACAGCCAAGAGCGAGAACAGAAGAAATACAACACACCCAACCAGAACAAAAGGCATAAGATACAAGATACCAGATACAATCAACACAAATACAATCAAATAAAAAGCTCAGGATAGTCCTTCAACATCTTGTCCTCGGATTCCCAAGTAGCCTCTTCAACCAAGTGGTTTCTCCAGACTACCTTGACCATCGGTATCGTCTTATTCCTCAAGACTTTCTCCCTACGGTCAACGATCTCAACAGGAGTCTCGATGTAATTCAGGTCTAACTGCAAACCTTCCGGTACTTCTGGCAAATGATGACTCGGGTCTGGAATATAACCTCTCAACATAGACACATGGAAAACATTGTGCACCTGAGACAACTCTTCCGGTAATTCAAGCCGGTAAGCAGTTTTCCCGATCCTTTTCAATATCTTATATGGGCCTATAAATCTCGGGGCTAACTTCCCGCTTCAGACCTGACCACCAGAAATGCTGCTTGATGTCTTTGTACATCTTAGTACTCCCAGGATGTACAGACAGAAGAGTAGCATGCGCCTCCTGAAGAATACTCTCTTTCAGGTCCACCTGATTTGGAACGCACAGCCTGTCTCCGAACCACAGCACTCCATCCCTGGTCTGAAAACCGGGCAACCTGCCAGCACTAACCTGCTCCTTCATCTCCAGAATATCAGCATCAACTTCCTGACTTGCAATGATCCTTGCATTCAGAGTAGGCTGAAGCTTCAATTGAGATAAAGATGCTCCCAATCCTTGCAAGACAACCTCAATACCGGCTCGGTCCAACTCCTCAATCAAATGCCTCTGGGTCGTAATCAAACAGGCCAAACTGCTCTTGCGACTAAGTGCATCAGCAACAACATTAGCCTTTCCGGGATGATACTTGATCTCAGGTCGCATATCCTCGAGCACTTCCAACCATCTCCGCTGTCTTAGATTGAGATCCTTCTGCTGGTAGATATACTTCAAGCTCTTATGATCCGTGTACATGTTCAGCTTCTCACCATACACGTAGTGCCTCCACTGCTTCAAAGCAAAGATAATCGCAGCCAGTTCTAGATCATGAGTGGGATAATTCTTCTCATGCGGTCGTAGTTGCCTAGACCCATACGCGATCACTTTACCTTCTTGCATTAAGACACAACCAAGCCCCCGATGTGAAGCATCGCTATAGACATCATACTCAACTCCTGCTCTAGGCAAAGCCAAAATAGGTGCAGTAGTCAGTCTATCTTTCAACTCCTGAAAACTCGCCTCACATTGCTCGGTCCACTTGAAGCTCGCATTCTTCTTGGTCAACTCGGTAAGCGGCACAGCTATCTGAGCATAACCTTGAATGAATCTCCTATAGTATCCAGTCATCCCAAGGAAACTTCTGACTTCCTTCACTGTAGTAGGCCTAGCCCAATCTCTCACTGCCTCTATCTTCTGAGGGTCAGTTGCCACTCCCTCCTTAGAAAGGATGTGACCTAGGAATGCCACTTCAGATTTCCAGAAATCACACTTGGATAACTTGGCATACAACCCCTGCTCTTCCAACTTCTGCAAAACTGCTGCCAGATGCTCAGTGTGCTCCTCCTCAGACTTGGAGTACACGAGAATATCGTCGATAAACACCACGACGAAAGAATCAATAAACGGCCTCAGAACTCTGTTCATCAAGTCCATGAAGATTGCAGGTGCATTCGTCACTCCGAATGGCATAACTAAGAATTCGTAATGCCCATGCCGAGTTCTAAATGCAGTCTTATGCACATCTTCAGCTTTCACTCGAACTTGGTGGTATCCTGATCGAAGATCTATTTTAGAGAAGACAGCTGCCCCTTGTAGACGATCGAACAAGTCATCAATTCGAGGAATCGGATACTTATTCTGAACAGTGACTTTATTCAGCTCCCGGTAATCGATACACATCCTCATCGATCCATCCTTCTTCTTTACCAAAAGCACTGGTGCTCCCCACGGTGACGCACTAGGTTGAATAAAGCCTTTTCCCAATAGTTCCTCAATCTGCCGTTTCACCTCATCCTGTTCCACTGGAGCCATCCTATACGGTGCCTTAGAAATGGGTGCACTTCCCGGTTGAACAGTGATGCTGAACTCTACATCACGATGCGGAGGTAACCCAGGAAAATCTTCCAAGAACACAGTCGGATAGTCCCGAACCACAGGAATCCCTTGCAATTCCACAGGAGTCTCTTCCTTGCGGATAGTTGCCACCAGCTTAGAACACTTCAACTTCCCTTGGAAAGTGACTTCAGGTCCCCCCGGAGCCTTCACTGTCACCGTCTTGGCCTTACACTCGATGCTCGCACTGTACACCGACATCCAATCAATGCCAATGATAACATCGACTCCCAAGATAGTCAGCTCGATCAGATCAATGCCAAAGATTCGATCCCCAATCATTATCTCGCAATCAACATAGTACCGATCAGTGGTCAAAGTTTCCCCTGATGGTGTAGCCACTGCTAAGATCTTGCCTGGGAAAATCTTCGGTTCAACTCCCAACACTTTAGCAAATCTAGGAGACACAAAAGTATGAGAGGATCCAGTATCAAACAACACCACAGCTCCCTTTCCATTAATATAGAGTTCTCCTGTTACATAACATACATCATTACATAACAGTTTTACACTATGATCGGGAAGGAGAAATGAAAAAGAAATCACACTAGACATCAGCCCTCGTACCAGAGATAACCTGATCTGCTTCCTCAGCATCAGCTTCTGTCAAAGCAAATACTCGCCCTGACTGGTACGGCCTCTTCCCAGTCTGCTGTATTGGCACATTGTGATTGCCAATCCGCGGTTTGAGACATCGAGATTGGTAATGTCCCACTTCACCACAGTTAAAGCAAGTGACTGCAGAAGGTCTCCCTGCATCGTTTCCAGGTCTCCCAGCTACACTGACGGCATTCGCCCCTGTCGGTTTGAATTTCTGTGCAGATGGTTGCCCCTTGAAACTCCCCGATGGCGCGGGCCTCTTCCCAGACTGCCAGTTGCTCCTCTGATGCTGAGCAACATGGAATTGCTCCATATCCGCCTCCGTTGCTGCCGCCCTCTTCACCAGCTTATCGAATCTCCTGATACCAAGGGGTATCATACGAGATCTCAAGCTCGGCCTCAGACCATGCTCGAACTTGCGAGCCTTCTTCGCCTCATCCATCACCAATTCTGGAGCATACCTGGAGAGTTGAGTGAACTTGGTCTCATAGGCTCTCACTGACATGCTGCCTTGTTGAAGTGACAGAAACTCCATGGCCTTTTTCTCCTGGACGTCGGAGGGGAAATAGTGACTGCGGAATTCCTCCAAAAATTCCTCCCAGCCAAGCAACAAGCCGCCCATAGTCCTCTTCATCGACTGCCACCAAACAGCCGCATCCTTCTCCAACTGCAAAGTCGCCAACTTGACCTTGCTGCCCTCCGGTGTTTCCAACACCTCGAAGATTGTCTCCACTTGCCGAATCCAGTTATCGGCCACATCCGGGTCAGATTTTCCCTCGAACACTGGTGGTTTCATTCTCTTGAATGATTCCACTAGCTTGATTGCCTCGGGTACTGGATTCACCGGCCCCCTTCCTTGGTTTGCAGCCACTGCATTCAGCGTCTGGTAAACCCTTGCAAACTCGGCATCCAGGTCCAAGCCTTCACCATTCCTGGCTCCCCTTCTTGCCATATTCTGATGCAAAAGATCCATTAAATTCGAAGTATAAAACAAGAATTTAAACCAACTTTCATTGAATTTCAAAGTTTATACATTCGAATTAGAAAAACATTTTAACATCAGAATAGAAGAAAAAGTGGAAACCAAGACAATCTAATCTCTACGGGTCCTCTCCGCTGCTCGAAGTTCATCCCGCAGTTCATCCACCTCATCTTTCAGCACATCAGTTAGGTTCTTTTTCTTCTCAAGTTCCCAAATCCGATGGCTAAGAACAGAATAGTCAGCATTTCGCTTCTCCAGCTGAGCCTCCAAAACTCCAACTCTATACTTCAAGGTATCCACTTGCCTCTGCAGAGAAGCCACAGCGTTACCCAAAGCTGGTCCCTTTTCTTCATCGGAAGAAGAAGAATCATCAGGTGAGTTCGGCGGTGGGGTGATCTCTCGGGATTCAGGGTACTCCTCATCATCAGAATCAGCTTGCCCAGGGTGGTACTCGTCCTCAGAGTCAGCCTGTCCAGGATGGTACTCTTCCTCGATAATGTGCCAGTCGTCGCCTCCCGCAGGGTCGAAGTGATCAGCCATCTTAGAATAAAGAGGAAGAAGCATAAATCATAGAGCAACACAAATGTAAGTTACTTACATTTAAATCTCTAAATCCAAACACACACTCTAATGTCCACATCTAGGGTGTCGTTCCTTATAAATTTGTACGAGTGTGAAAGCATAGAAAGCGTGGCTCTGATACCACTCTGTAACGCCCCGAATCCCATTTTTACTGAATTCGAGATGTTCTTCAGGATCTTTTCGCTTTCTTCACATACAATTTTACAAGGAATTTAAAATCTTTACTTTTACATCAGAGTTACAGCATGTTACATTTAATTTTACACAGCGGAAGCAAAATGTACAATATTTACATAAATGAACAACAATATAATGAACTCTTTGTGCATCCATTCCTTTTACATGTGATTATCCTGCATAAAACACTGTGGGTACGTCAGTTTATTCAACCGACGATAATTATACATGGCCATCCTCTCTATGCCAGGAACAGTATAATGAATCTCATTTCTTACAAATCACAAGCCAGTTCAACATAAGCATGCAAATAAGGGAACTTTTAATGATGTCGTGTCGTGATTGTGCACTTAAATCCTTAATGCAATTTACTTAGTTAATTATGACACTAATGCATACTTGTTCGAATTCTATGCATCCCATACTACATAGGTTCGAGTGCAAGCCTCTTAAACGATCTTCATTTTAGTAGGGTTCAATCCCCCGCCATGACTTATTCTACTACTGTAATTCCAATGAGTATCCTAGATGAATCTATGAGTACAAGCATGTATCCTGGCCCCTGGAGTAGAATTTCGCGCCATGTCTTGACTCATCAAGCATGCATTCTGCGACAATTCAGCCTCCTCCCTGAACACACTCCTCTTGCAGTCACCAACACATCCCATAAGCGTGACTAGAGTCCGATCATTACTGAGTTGTGCCCGCGCCATGTCTTGACTCATCAAGCATGCATTCTGCGGCTCACACACCCGCACCGTACCCTAGCTCTCATACTCATGTTTTTCTCTCACCTTCATCACCTCCACACTATGTATTTAAGTTATATTAGAATCATGAATAAAAATCAAGCTCTAGAGTTAGCCTCTCCATCATCCGGACTCATCATTTCATTTCTCTTGACCAACCTGGTCTATTTCTCAATATCATTTCATTTCACTGCCGAGGAGACTTAGCTACTCTTTTGTTCAATTTCAAATTCACAATATCCAATGGAGCATCATCAGCTCATCATTCATTTTAGAGTCTCACAGACTTTCTCATCATGATTTCACATTTCATAAATTCATTTGATTCTCAATTCCCATCTATGATTCAATTACACAATTCATGTATCCATAAACAGAGTCCATTGACTTAAATCATAAAGTTCACAATTACCAACAGCAAATAACATGAATTCAAGTATACCAGAGTTCACTCTGTACAGTCGACTTGGAAGAATACCAGTCGACTTATACAGTCATACAGGGTTATCAAAAGGGCTCGGAATAGTCGACTGTATGCACTACCAGTCGCCTGTCCCGCAACTTTCAAGTTCACAATATTAGTCACACGACAGTCGACTGTTCACATCTCAGTCGTCTGTCTCAGAAATTTCAACAGCATAATTCTATGTCCAGATCAGTCGACTTGCTACACGCAATCGGTCGACTGGACAGATCCATTTTCAGTAGATTATTTACAGTTCTTACGTGCATTTCGTCATGATGTCAACTAACAGTATACATAAGTTCGTGTTCCACATACAAGGTTTCTTATCATTCAGTAACACCACAACATGGATCTTCACATTACTAACATGCTCTTTCCTTGAGGGAAAATAATTAAGACATGCATTCACAATGCTCATGTTTTCTCACAACAATAAAGATGTAAATCCCAAGTCGTCAAACTGGGTCCACATGATGAAAATATCTCAATTTATGAAACTACCAAATAATCAGTCAGATTGAAGTATCAGTCGACTTAGCACCACATCAGTCGGCTGCTTCGACAACTCTAATTTATTAATCACCATTAGTTCTTTTCATTCATTCACTTTCCCTCCATCATATGTGTCATAGGGAAATTATGTAATAGTAATCACACCATCATGTTCATTTATACACATGTTTATCATCACAATCATGCAAAATAATGTCTCGTACCAGTCGACTTGCTCACCTGGCAGTCGACTGCATCGACAGACCTAGTTTTCATAATAACAGCATACCAAGCAATTTCTATTGCGTTTAATTCAATTTTGTAGCATAATATCAATCATAGCCATTATAGTAACATTCCTACAATAGAAGTCCTGAGAAACACCCACCTTGTATGAAGAAAATAACGAAATCCCGCAAAGTCCTTCAACGTAGAGAACTCCTTCTTGCTCCTTTGCTCCACGCCGAGTTCCTCAACAATGCTGTTTGCCTCCACAGAAGAGCTCCCACACAACTCACAAATACTTTCTATTACAGTAATAATCTTAGTGTAAAAGAGATAGGAGATGAGAAGGGGTATTTATACTAGAAAATAGATAGAATAGATGGCTAGGATTAATAGGGGAGTTGGTGAATCAAAGGCTGAGATCTATTCGGGAGTTAAGAAACTACCCACACCTCAAGATGTAACCGCCCATGATCCCTCCACAAATCCGGCCAAGCTTAAGTGTCCTGTGCACGTGTACATGAAGTGCACGTGTACACACACAAAACTCCAAGGAGTACATCTTATCCGGAAAATAAAGAGAGGAAAATGCTACATATACAAGTTATGAAATGAGAGGTTAAGTTTAGGGGTTTAAATACATTTGGGCCAAAATATGTATTTTTATATAAGAAAATAAACAAGTCACATTTGGGCTTTGAGAAGAATGTTTCATAGGAAATAATACACTTTATTTATCATGGAGAAAAGTAATAATAATAGGCTATCATAAGAAAATAAATCCCCTCCAAAATATATTAAGAAAAACAAATCGGGGTACTACAATTCTACACATCAAAGCCCATATAACTCATCTATAGGCCCAACTATATTATTAATATATATATATATATATATATATATATATATATATATATATATATATAATCTTAAGATACGGGATATTACATACACCCCCCCTTAAGAACTCAGCATCCTCACTGAACTCGGGATATGCAACATGATCCAGGATCGCCTTTTTAACCGACGTGGAGTGGAGTACCCTGATTCTGCTAGCAGTACCATGTACTTTCCTTGCTCCATCTCAGGCGTACCTCTAACCCACTTCTACCCATGATCAGTGTCGAAAGTCGGCTTTGATACTATTTGTAACGTCCCAAGCTCCGCTCAGCTACGCACGCGGCTACACATGCGCGCACAAGTAAAAAACATGTCCTAACAACAGCCCACCACAGGCTTGCCTCATAAAAGGTGTAATGGCTATTGGATAAACTATGATCATTGGCTAATCTAATATAAACACACTCACTCTCCAAATATTTTCATATATGGGATCAAGTATCTACATCCGAACCCATATGCAAGCTTCTTCACGTGCATGATATGCACATGCATGACTGGGCCCAAACTTAAAGGACGGCCACCACTCACTTAAGCGCATGATTAATTAATTCAATTAATTAATCCAAAGCCCATCATTTACTTTGAAAATGAAAAAAATGAAGTAGTGAATGGTGGGGGTACAATTATTCTTTTTCTTGTATGTGTTCATAAGAAAATGAATTTGTCCATTTCATTTTTTGAGGTCTCAAAAAAGAACGTGGAAACACATAGGAACTGTGGATTGGAAATGGAAAAGAAATGTACCTCTAGTTCCTTCAGAAATGGTAAGATCTTCGGATCAAGAAGGAGTGATTGTAACACTCTAGATATTTTAAATAATTTTTTTTAGATTAATAAATGAATTAAAATAATTTTTAGTGATTTAATAAATATTTTTTAAAAAATTTATCTTTTTGCACGTGCAAAACATGTGCAATTATTTTCTTGGGAAGTTCAATGTCAGAAATTATTTTTTGGAAACCCAATATTTATTAGTAGGTATTATTTATGAATTTTCTGGATTTTTTTATATTTATTTGGCTTATTTGCAAATATTACAAAAAGAGGGGCTTTTGTGCAAAATTACCAATTTGAGTAAAAACTCCAGAATTTCGGTTTTATGGTCTGAGCATGATTGCTAGCCAATTCATAGGTAAAAATTTTACTTTTCTTGTTTTAATATATTTGTTTTATTTCGCAAATTTCTTAAAGAAGGGTTTTTTTGCAAAATTGCCACTTAGGGGCAAGATTAAAAATTTTGTTTTCTGGATTTTAAAAGCAGTGACGGCCAGTATTAGGGTGATTACCTTTTATTTTAAATTTTAATTGAATTGATTTATCTAATTTCCAAGTATAAGGATTTATATATGTAAAGATATATTCAAAACGGGTGTTTTGCAAAATCTAATCAAAACCCTAAAACCTAGTTTCCGGGCTGTTATAAGGGCAGCAGCAGCTGTCTCTTTGTTGCATTATATAAAGGGTTTTTTTTATTATTTATTTCTCAGAGTTTCGACGCGAAAGAAATGACTTTTCTTATTCTCTTTATTGTCTTCAGTTGAGTCTTCAATAAGGTGAGTGGCGTATGTTGGTTTCATTATTGTTCTGTGCATGTTGTATGAGATGATTTTTCTATTAGAAAGCATGTTAGGGGATGGTATGATGATATAATGAATTATTGATTGATGAATGAATAAAAATTGAATCATTTCATGAAACCAATGCTGTAGATGATTAAAACCCTAAATAGATGACTTGAGATTGTTAAGAACCTAATAGAAATCATAGGTATGTTGCTTTCTTTCATAAACTTTCTAATTTGAACATGTACTATGAATTGTATGATGATTATTGCATAAAAGTGGACAAAAACTCAACTTTGCTGTGTATGAATGTATATACTCTGTTCTTGATGTTTTTGGTGGATGAAACTTGATTATTTGCATGTTGTAACCACTTATATTCATGAGTAAACTATTTTCATTAGTTGTATGTGTGTTTAATGAATTACAAAAGGATTTATTGAATCGAAAGATCAAGTTTTGAGTGAAAGAGGGGTTTTGCTATTTTCGGGTTTGATGGTGTTTTAGCCGAAATTGATTTTTTTTAGATTTTTGTAATGTTTTAGTTTGGATCTTGCTTTGATTGTTACTAAGATTGAAATAAACATTTTACCACTCCTATTTGATGAAATTTGGATGCTTTAAATGATGCTTGAACACACACACACACACACACACACACACACACACACAAACACATATATACACATACAATTAGGTATTTGCTGTTGTGAAGGATTTTATAAAAAATGCACTTTTATGATCTTGATGAGGTGTTGATGTGTTTTATAAACTTCTATATGTTATACAAGTTGTATTTAATCATATCAGAATTTTTATTTTGCAAATTTATGACTTTACAAAGATTTAACGAAGTATCCGTAAAAAGTTGCATGAAATTCAAAGCTGTGATTTTCTCGACATGTCAGTTGACTGCCTAGTATTTGAACTAGAAATGTTGGTCGACTGTCAATAAATTGATTTCGGGATTTTTGCATGTCGGTTAGCAGTCGCGTTTTATACTGTCTTTGATGGTCGACTGTCAGTAGTTTTGCTGGCTATTTTCTTGAGTTTTCTTAGTGTTTCTTGAACGATTGTTTCTTTGATATTACGGACTATTGATCTATTGTTTTATATGATGTTTTCACTACAGATTACAGCATTTTACAGAGAGTTATGTTTTGATCATAATAGAATTTAAATTGAATTTCTATGACTTTATTAAATTAAATATATATGGTTTTCGAAGAAATTGATGTTTTGTGATATTCTACGACTTCAAAATATGATTTTCAGTTATTCAATAGATTTAATACTTTATTTCATTTCTGAAATTTGTCAGTGTATTAAATGAATTTGGATTCGTTGATTTTAAAAAGTTTTCTTAATATGAGAGTATTGATAATGGAATTGAGAATTTTAATGAAAGATTTTGTGTTGATGGTTGAGTTGTGAGTCTCTAGAGGGTGAGTGGGACCCTAGTACACCGGTAGTTGAGATGATGTGGTTTGGCCAGTTGTGGCTTTGTTGTTGATCCGTTGAGTTAAGTCCGGTAGGGTATACCAACTCTAGGAGATTCGTAATTAAAGACAGACACTAGATGTCGATATGATGAAATGAGTGCAAACATGGGTTATGGACCACAGTATGATCTGCGGTGTGAGATTATCCCCGGAATTATCAAGGTGTGAGTGAAATGGAGTCCGGAATTACCTGTGGTATGGGACTGATCTCCGGAATTATCGGGTCGAGGCCACTCTCATGGGGTGTAATGCCCCGATTTTCATTTATGAAAATTACTTATTGATTTTGCACGTAGTGTGCACGTGCAGTTTTCGTAATATGAAATCTTATAATTTTCTTTATGGATGATGAGTATATACATATGTATGTATATATGTTCTTTAAATTATTTTCAAATAAACACAAGCCCAAAAATCTAATTTATTTATTTTGTAAAAACTAATATTTTGGCCCATCAATTTAAGCCCATGAATTAATTCTTTTAATAACAACTTGTGAGGTAACATCTTTTAAAAGATTATTTTTATAATGTATAATGTACAAGTTTTTATATGGAGACTAGAATAGCACGTGCATGCAACATGGTGTGCTTTGCACACTATTTTCCTTGGCCGGTTTTGGGGAAGTGGAGTTAGTGTATGGGTAGTTACTTAGTTGTGGGTAGTTACTACAACTCCTACTCTCATCCTAGCCCTCCATCTCATAACCATCTACTAAATCCTAGCCCTCCATCTCACCCAAAATTGTGTATAAATACCCCCTCACTTACTTGTTTTCTACACAAAATTTCATTGTGAGAAGAGAGTTATATTTTTTAAGAGAGTTGAGAGTGAGTGCTTTTGGAGGCCGGCCATCACTTCAGAGGGAGCTTCGGTGTGGAGCAAGGAGCAAGGAGTCGTGCATCGTATTAAGAAGCTTTACGGGATTCGTTTATTTCGTCAACAAGGTAGGTGTTTCTCATGACTTCTAAAATAGAACTCATGTTAAGATTGAGATTGAATGGTGTATGTATTTATAAACTAAAGTGATAAGATGACTGATAAAATTAATACTGTACGAAATGTTGAAAATACGAATGAATGAAAAAGAACTAATGATAATTAGACAACTAGAAATGACCGGTACAGGCGACCGATCATGTGCGCAGTCGACTGGTACACTAAAATAAAATGTGTACAGTTCAAAATTCCATGAAACGATGTATTTAATATGAATTGTTAACTTGATTTTCTAGCATGCTAAATTAGAGTAATATTCATCTTCGTAGATAAAGGATGAGTAAAGGAAAAATGTATGTTTAGTATCTCATTGGAGAAAAGAAAATATTAGTATGAGAAACTTACATTTAATCATAAACTATGTTATGATGATGGTGAATAGAAAATAATCACATGTTTATGTTGGCATTTAAACGTACTGTAATTGAATAAAATGTTGTGTGCTAAATGAAGAACAGAAGGGAGAGATGACCCCTTAATTTGAAAATTTACCATGTTCAGTCGACCGAATGTATGTAACAATCGACCGTACTGAACTTGAAAAATTGTATAATTGAACTCTGTAGAACAGCCGACTGGTTTGAATGACAGTCGACTGCCCCATAAATGATATTTAGATTTTGAACACTGTGGAACAGCCGACTGGCCATGTGCAGCAGTCAACTCTTCCGAGCGGTTATTGAAGAACTTTCTTCGACTGAACAAGTCAACTGGATAAGCTCTAAGTCGACTGTTCAGATCACTTTTGATATCTCAGAATTTCTATGAATTTTTTTATGGTAAAGATTATGAATCTTATGTTGAATGATTATTGGTTGTGACGATTTAACTAAACTCTATTTGTCTTTGCATGAATTTATACCTGAAATGAAGCGAATCATTTATTTGAATTTATGAAAGTTGTACGAATGTGAAAGTTATGGACATGGAAAAGGAAAATCTATTGAGATTATGAAAATGAACTCATGAGCTGGTAATGCTCAATTTTGGTAATTGTGAATTGAAATTGAAACAAAAGAGTTGCTAAGTCTCCCACCGGCAATTGGAAATAAATGAAATGAAATTTTGAAAAAAAAGACCAAGGTTGGTCATGTTGAATGAATGATTAAGTCCGGTATAGTGGAGAGGCTAACTCTAGAGTTTTGATTTTGTTCATGATTCTAATAAAATAAGGACTAGATACATAGTGAAGATGTGATGAAAGTAAGAGAAAAACATTGAGTATGAGGGCCATTGGATTGGCGGCGAGAACATATCCCAGGATGTCCTATGATGAGTCATGATAGGGCGTGGATACTGCTCCAGAGTACCGTTCCGGTGGCGACGCTCGTGGGATATTGGACGACTGCGGGTGGTGTCAAGTCTATGGTAGGAGCTGAATTACCACAGGATGCCTGCATGATGAGTCATGTGTCAGTGCATTGGGATTCCCTCCAGGGCACCTAGACATGAGTTCGTATGTGGGAAAACATCTAGGATACTTACCGTAGTTACAGTAGTAGATTAAGTCATGACGAGGGATTGAACCCTACAAGATGAAGTACGATTAAGGGCTTGCCCTCGGACCTATGTAGTATGGGATGCATAGAATCCGAACAAGTGCGCATTAGTGTCATATAATATAAATAATTGCATTAAGGACTAAGTGCACAATCACAACACGACATCAATAGGGTATTTCCTTTAATTTGATATGTGAACAAGTTTGTGATTTGTTAAGAAATGAGAATCGTTATACTGTTTCTGGCATAGAGAGGATGGCCATGTATAATTTTCGTCGGTTAAATAAACTGACGTGCCCACAGTTTTGTATGCAGGATAAATGGCTTGATAAAATTGAAAGGAGAATTGATGCTTACATATTATTCATTGTTGATGTACATTTATTTGAATGATGTAAATTGCTTCCGCTGTCATTACATGTAAATTATTGTGTTATATGCTTCCGCTATAAAATGTAAAGTGTAAAATCTCATGTAATTCTGATGTAAAATAAAAAAGTTTTCAATTCCTTGTAAAATTGTATCGAATGAGACGAAAAGATCCTTTGGAAATCTCGAATTCAGTTGTATTTGGAATTCGGGGTGTTACAGATGTGGTATCAGAGCTAGGTTTCGCACTGGTACAAATTTATAAGGAACGACACCCTAGAAGTGGACATTAGAGTGTGCATTTGAGTCTAGAGATTTAAATGTAAGTGACTTACATTTATGTTGCTCTATGACCTATACTTCTTCCTTCCTATTTCTAAGATGGCTGATCACTTCGATCCTGCTGGCGACGATAATTGGCATATCATTGAGGAAGAGTACCACCCTGGGCAAGCAGATTCTGATGAAGAGGAATGGCCTGAATCTCGAGAGATTACCCCACCTCTAGACTCATCTGATGATTCTTCTTCTGATGAAGAAGAGAGACCAGTTTCGAGTAGTCTTGTTGCATCTCTTCAGAGGCAGGTTGAAACACTGCGAGAGAGAGTTGGATTGTTGGAGGCTCAGTTGGCAAAGCGTAAGGACGACTTTGCAGTTCTCAGTCATCGAGATTGGGAACTCGAGAAGAGGAAGAATCTGACCAATGTGCTGAAGGAAGAAGTTGATGAACTACGGGGAGAACTTCGAGAGGCGAAGAGGAACCGTAGGAGTTAGACTGTTGTAGCTCCTACTGTTTTTATTCTGATGTCAAGAAATGTTTTCAATTCGAATGTATAAAGTTTGGAATGCAATGCATGTTGATTTAAAATTCATGTCTTATACTTCGAATTTAATGGATCTTTTGCATCAGAATATGGCTAGAAGAGGAGCTAGAAACGGTGAAGGTCTGGATCTGGAAACGGAATTTGCGAGGGTCTATCAGACGCTCAACACTGTGGCCATGAATCAGAACCAAGGAAGGGTACCTGTGAATCCAGTGCCCGAGGCAATTAAACTCGTGGAATCGTTCAAACGGATGAAACCACCTGTGTTCGAAGGAAAGTCAGACCCTGATGTGGCTGACAACTGGATTCGTCAGGTAGAGACCATCTTCAAAGTGCTGGAGACCCCTGAAGGCAGCAAAGTCAATTTGGCGACTTTGCAACTTGAGAAGGATGCGGCTGTTTGGTGGCAGTCGATGAAGCGGACAATGGGAGGCATAGTTCTTGGCTGGGAGGAATTTTTGGAAGAATTCCGCAGTCACTATTTCCCCTCCGATGTCCAGGAGAAGAAGGCTATGAATTTTCTGTCACTACAGCAAGGTGGCATGTCAGTTAGGGAGTATGAGACCAAATTTACTCAACTCTCTAGGTGTACTCCGGAATTAGTAATGGATGAGGCGAAGAAGGCTCGTAAGTTCGAGCATGGATTAAGGCCGAGCTTGAGGTCCCAGATGATACCTCTGGGTATCAGGAGATTCGATAAGTTGGTCAAGCGTGCAGCAGCCACAGAAGCTGATATGGAGCAGTTCCATGTTGTTCAAAGTAGGAGGAACAACTGGCAGTCTGGAAAGAGGCCAGCAAATTTTGGCAATTTCAAGGGATAACCATCTGCACAAAGGTTCAAACTGACAGGGGCGAACGCTATTAGTGTGGTTGGAGGACCTGGGAACAATGTTGTGAGACCTCCTGCGGTAACTTGCTTCAACTGTGGTGAGACGGAACATTACAAATCTCAATGCCCCAAGCCACGGACTGGCAACCACAATGTGCCAATGCAGCAGACTAGGAAGAGACCGTACCAACCAGGGCGAGTATTTGCCTTGACCGAAGCTGATGCCGATGAGGTTGATCACGTCATCATGGGTACGAGGGCAGATGTTTAGAGGTTCATGTGTTTTCCTTTCCCGCTTATTTAGTGAACTGTTGCATAATAAGTATGTATTATGTAACAGGCGAACTTTATTTGAATAGAATGAAAGCTGTTGTTCTGTTCGATACTGGATCCTCTCATACTTTTGTGTCTCCTAAATTTGCTAAAGTGTTGGGAGTTGAACCGAAGATTTTTCCAGGCAAGATCTTAGCAGTAGCTACTCCATCAGGAGAGACTATAACCACTGATCGGTACTATGCTGACTGTGAGATCGTGATTGGTGATCGAATCTTTGGGATTGATCTGATCGAGCTGACTATCTTGGGAGTCGATGTTATCATTGGCATTGATTGGATGTCGGTGTACAGTGCAAGCATCGAGTGCAAGACCATGACGGTAACAATGAAGGCTCCAGGTGGACCTGAAGTCACTTTCCAAGGGAAGAGGTGATGTTCGGAGTTGGTTGCTGCTATCAGTTAGAAGAAAGGGATTTCGGCAGAGGTGCAGTTGATTCCTGTGGTTTGGGACTATCCGAATGTGTTCTTGGATGATTTTCCTGGGTTACCCCCGCATCGTGATGTAGAATTCAGCATCACTGTTCAACCAGGGAGTGCACCCATTTCTAAGGTACCGTATAGGATGGCTCCAGTGGAACAGGATGAGATCAAACGGCAGATTGAGGAACTATTGGAGAAAGGCTTTATTCAACCTAGTGCGTCACCTTGGGGAGCACTAGTGCTTTTGGTAAAGAAGAAGGATGGATCGATGAGGATGTGCATCGATTACCGAAAGCTGAATAAGGTCACTGTTCAGAATAAGTATCCTATTCCCCGAATTGATGACTTGTTCGATCGTCTACAAGGAGCAGCTGTTTTCTCCAAAATAGATCTTCGATCAGGATATCACCAAGTTCGAGTGAAAGCTGAAGATGTGCATAAAACTGCATTTAGAACTCGACATGGGCATTACGAATTCTTAGTTATGCCATTTGGAGTGACGAATGCACCCGCAATCTTCATGGATTTGATGAACAGAGTTCTGAGGCCGTTCATTGATTCTTTCGTCATAGTGTTTATCGACGATATTCTCGTGTACTCCAAGTTAGAGGAGGAGCACACTGAGCATTTGGCAGCAGTTTTGGGGAAGCTTCAAGAGCAGGAGTTGTATGCCAAGCTGTCCAAGTGTGATTTCTAGAAATCTGAAGTGGCATTCCTAGGTCACATCCTTTCTAAGGAGGGAGTGGCAACTGATCCTCAGAAGATAGAGGCAGTGAGAGATTGGGCAAGGCCTACTACAGTGAAGGAAGTCAGAAGTTTTCTTGGACTGACTGGATATTACAGGAGATTTATCCAGGGCTACGCTCAGATAGTCGTGCCGCTCACTGGTCTGACCAAGAAGAATGTGAACTTCAAGTGGACTGAGCAATGTGAGGCAAGCATTCAGGAGTTGAAAGAGAAGCTGACTACTGCACCTATTTTGGCTTTGCCTAGAGCAGGTGTTGAGTATGATGTTTACAGCGATGTTTCACATCGTGGGCTTGGTTGTGTCTTAATGCAAGAGGGAAGAGTAATCGCGTATGGGTCTAGGCAACTACGACCGCATGAGAAGAATTACCCGACTCATGATCCGGAGTTGGCCGCGATTATTTTTGTCTTAAAGCAATGGAGACATTACGTGTATGGCGAGAAGCTAAACATGTACATAGACTACAAAAGCTTGAAGTACATCTATCAGCAGAAGGATCTGAATTTGAGGCAGTGGAGATGGTTGGAGGTAATTGAGGACATTCGTCCAGAGATTAAGTATCACCCAGGAAAGGCTAATGTTGTTGCTGATGCACTTAGCCGCAAGAGCAGTTTGGCGAGTTTGATTACGACTCAGTGGCAGCTGGTAGAGGAGTTGGATCGGGCTGGCATTGAAGTTGTTCTGCATGACTTGGGAGCATCCTTAGCTCAGTTGAGACTTCAACCGACACTGAACGAAAGGATTATTACAAGTCAGAAGGTTGATGCAGAGATTCAGAAGATGTTGGAGCAGGTTGGTGCTGGCAGGTTGCCCGGATTTCAAACCAGGGATGGAGTGTTGTGGTTTGGAGAGAGGCTGTGTGTTCCGGATCAGGTGGACCTGAAAGAGAGTATCCTTCAGGAGGCGCATGCTACTCTTTTGTCTGTACATCCTGGGAGTACCAAGATGTATAGGGACATCAAGCAGCATTTCTGGTGGTCAGGTTTGAAGCGGGATGTGGCCGAATTTGTGTCGAAGTGTGAGATTTGTCAACAAGTGAAAGCCGAGAATCAAAAACCTGGAGGTCTATTGCAACCGTTACCTATTCTGGAATGGAAGTGGGATAACATCAGTATGGATTTCATTACGGGTTTACCCAAGAGTTCTAAGGGCAATGATGCGATTTGGGTTATAGTCGATCAACTAACCAAGTCCGCTCACTTTTTGGCAATGAAACTTACTGCTTCGATGGACAAGTTGGCTGATATGTATGTTGGTGAGATTGTCAGGCTTCTTGGCGTTCCGTTGACTATTGTGTCTGATCGAGATGCGCAGTTTACTTCGCATTTCTGGAGGATTCTTTAGACAGCTTTGTGTACCAAGACAGATTTTAGCACTGCTTTTCATCTCCAGACCGATGGGCAGACCGAGAGAGTCAACCGTATTCTTGAGAATATGCTTCGGTGTTGTATACTAGATTTTGGAGGCAGTTGGGAAAGGCATTTACCTTTGGTAGAGTTTGCCTACAACAACAGTTTTCAGACTAGCATTGGGATGGCGCCGTACGAAGCTTTGTATGGCAGGAAGTGCAGGACGCCTGTTTGTTGGTTCGAAGTTGGGAGCATCAGTTGTTTGTTCCTGAGCTTGTTTAGCAGACCTCTGAAAAGATTGATCTGATCAGGAAGAGGTTGGTGGAAGCTCAGAGCAGGCAGAAGAGCTATGCAGACAACCGGAGAAGGGACCTTGAGTTTGAAGTTGGTGACTTTGTCTTTTTGAAAGTATCGCCCAGTAAAGGCGTGATCCGTTTCGGCAAGAGTGGGAAGTTAGCCCCGAGGTTTATAGGCCCATATAAGATATTGAAAAGGATCAGGAAAACTGCTTACCGGCTTGAGTTATCGGAAGAGTTGTCTCAGGTGCACAATGTCTTTCATGTGTCTATGCTGAGAGGTTATATACCAGATCCGAGTCATCATTTGCCTGAAGTGCCGGAAGATTTGCAGTTGGATCTGAATTACATCGAGTCTCCTATCGAGATTGTTGATCGTCGGGAGAAAGTCTTGAGGAATAAGACGATACCGATGGTCAAGGTAGTCTGGAGAAACCATTTGGTTGAAGATGCTACTTGGGAATCTGAGGAGAGGATGTTGAGAGATCATCCTGAGCTCTTTGTTTGATTTGTATTTTTGTATTTTTCTTATGCTTGTTTTGTTTCTCGCTCTTGACTGTAGTTCCGGCGACGGAACTATTCTGAAGAGGGAGTGTTGTAATGCCCCGATTTTTATTTATAAAAATTACTTATTTATTTTGCACGTAGTGTGCACGTGCAGTTTTCGTAATATGAAATCTTATAATTTTCTTTATGGATGATGAGTATATACATATGTATGTATATATGTTCTTTAAATTATTTTCAAATAAACACAAGCCCAAAAATCTAATTTATTTATTTTGTAAAAACTAATATTTTGGCCCATCAATTTAAGCCCATGAATTAATTCTTTTAATAACAACTTGTGAGGTAACATCTTTTAAAAGATTATTTTTATAATGTATAATGTACAAGTTTTTATATGGAGACTAGAATAGCACGTGCATGCAACATGATGTGCTTTGCACACTATTTTCCTTGGCCGGTTTTGGGGAAGTGGAGTTAGTGTATGGGTGGTTACTTAGTTGTGGGTAGTTACTACAACTCCTACTCTCATCCTAGCCCTCCATCAAATAACCATCTACTAAATCCTAGCCCTTCATCTCACCCAAAATTGTGTATAAATACCCCCTCACTTACTTGTTTTCTACACAAAATTTCATTGTGAGAAGAGAGTTATATTTTTGAAGAGAGTTGAGAGTGAGTGCTTTTGGAGGCCGGCCATCACTTCAGAGGGGGCTTCGGTGTGGAGCAAGGAGCAAGGAGTCGTGCATTGTATTAAGAAGCTTTACGGGATTCGTTTATTTCATCAACAAGGTGGGTGTTTCTCATCACTTCTAAAATAGAACTCATGTTAAGATTGAGATTGAATGGTGTATGTATTTATAAACTGAAGTGATAAGATGATTGCTAAATTAATACTGTACGAAATATTGAAAATACGAATGAATGAAAAAGAACTAATGATAATTAGAGAACTGGAAATGACCGATACAGGTGACCGATCATGTGAGCAGTCGACTGGTACACTGAAATAAAATGTGTACAGTTCAGAATTTCATGAAATGATGTATTTAATATGAATTGTTAACTTGATTTTCTAGCATGCTAAATTAAGGTAATATTCATCTTCGTAGATAAAGGATGCGTAAAGGAAAAATGTATGTTTAGTATCTCATTGGAGAAAAGAAAATATTAGTATGAGAAACTTACATTTAATCATAAACTATGTTATGATGATGGTGAATAGAAAAGAATCACATGTTTATGTTGGCATTTGAACGTACTGTAATTGAATAAAATGTTGTGTGCTAAATGAAGAACAGAAGGGAGAGATGACCCCTTAATTTGAAAATTTACCCTGTTCATTCGACCGAATGTATGTAACAGTCAACCGTACTGAACTTGAAAAGTTGTATAATTGAACTCTGTAGAACAGCCGACTGGTTTGAATGACAGTCGACTGCCCCGTAAATGATATTTAGATTTTGAACGCTGCGAAACAGCCGACTGGCCATGTGCAGCAGTCGACTCTTCCGAGCGGTTATTGAAGAACTTTCTTCGACTGAACAAGTCGACTGGATAAGCTCTAAGTCGACTGTTCGGATCACTTTTGATATCTCAGAAATTCTATGAATTGTTTTATGGTAAAGATTATGAATCTTATGTTGAATGATTATTGGTTGTGACAATTTAAGTAAACTCTATTTGTCTTTGCATGAATTTATACCTGAAATGAAGCGAATCATTTATTTGAATTTATGAAAGTTGTACGAATGTGAAAGTTATGGACATGGAAAAGGAAAATCTATTGAGATTATGAAAATGAACTCATGAGCTGGCAACGCTCAATTTTGGTAATTGTGAATTGAAATTGAAACAAAAGAGTAGCTAAGTCTCCCACCGGCAATTGAAAATAAATGAAATGAAATTTTAAAACAAAAAACAAGGTTGGTCATGTTGAATGAATGATTAAGTCCGACATAGTGGAGAGGCTAACTCTAGAGCTTTGATTTTGTTCATGATTCTAATAAAATAAGAACTAGATATATAGTGAAGATGTGATGAAAGTAAGAGAAAAACATTGAGTATGAGGGCCATTGGATTGGCGGCGAGAGCGTATCCCAGGATGTCCCATGATGAGTCATGATAAGGCGTGGATACTGCTCCAGAGTACCGTCCTGGTGGCGACGCTCGTGGGATGTTTGACGACTGCAGGTGGTGTCATGTCTATGGTAGGAGCTGAATTACCACAGGATGCCTGCATGATGAGTCATGTGTTAGTGCGTTGGGATTCCCTCCAGGGTGCCTAGACATGAGTTCGTATGTCGGAAAACATCTAGGATACTTACCGTAGTTACAGTAGTAGATTAAGTCATGACGAGGGATTGAACCCTACAAGATGAAGTACGATTAAGGGCTTGCCATCGGACCTATGTAGTATGGGATGCATAGAATCCGAACAAGTGCGCATTAGTATCATATAATATAAATAATTGCATTAAAGACTAAGTGCACAATCACAACACGACATCAATAGGGTATTTCCTTTAATTTGATATGTGAACAAGTTTGTGATTTGTTAAGAAATGAGAATCGTTATACTGTTTCTGGCATAGAGAGGATGGCCATGTATAATTTTCGTCGGTTGAATAAACTGACGTGCCCACAGTTTTGTATGCAGGATAAATGGCTTGATAAAATTGAAAGGAGAACTGATGCTTACAGATTATTCATTGTTGATGTACATTTATTTGAATGATGTAAATTGCTTCCACTGTCATTACATGTAAATTATTGTGTTATATGCTTCCGCTATAAAATATAAAGTGTAAAATCTCATGTAACTCTGATGTAAAATGGTAAGTTTTCAATTTCTTGTAAAATTGTATCGAATGAGACGAAAAAATCCTGTGAAAATCTCGAATTCAGTTGTATTTGGAATTCGGGGTGTTACATGGGGTATTCGTGTGATGAGACGCCATAGCTTGCGGTGTAGGGTATTCTCGAAAATTCGCAGGTGTGAGTGAAATTGGCTCCGAAATTATCTATGGATAGATACTGACCTCCGAAATTATTGGGGCATGGGCTAGATACTCACAGTTTACCTAAATCTCGTAGTAATCATCATAGTTGGATTAGTTGCATAACGAGGGATTAAACCCTATAAAGTGGAGAACGATAAGGGCTTGCACCGAACCTTTGTAGTATGGAATGCATAGAATCCGGCAAGTATGCATTAGAGAGTCATCATATTGCATTTGTGTTTTCTTTACTTGGTTTTTGCATGATGTTTTCTGTTTTCCTACACTTGACACTTAGTCTAGTTTCACTTGATGTTTTCATATTTTATTTATTGTTATTTCATATTACATTGTTACTACTGTCGATATATGTTGTTTATGACTTTATTCTTTATGTTTTATTCATGTTGTATTTCTCTTGATGTCACTCACACCGTTATGGCTGACCCCGTAGTTTTTTAGGGTTATCTCTATCCTCATGTTTTATAGGTAGGTACCTATAGCTTGGGATTTGGATGCATGTGGTAGAATGATATTGTGGCTTATGTAAATTGTAAAAGAATATGTTGTAAAAGAAAGAATTGTAATTCAAGGTGTTTAATTTTCCGTTGTGCTTTGTAAAGAAATGATGTAATAAAAGTTGGAAATTTTTCTGTGTTTGGCTATATTTACTATTACATTGAGGTAGATGCTGGGAATTGTGCCACGTATTTCTGAGATATCATATTGAAAATTCGGAGCGCTACAGAGATTGGTATCAGGGCATGCTTCAATAGTAATGATACACATAGTATAAAAATAAACCTAGGTGTAGACATTAGAGTGTGAGTACCTAGGTGTGGACATTAGAGTGTGAGTGTCGCATAGAATTAAACAAGATGTATTGATTTGGGGTATG
The DNA here is from genome assembly GCA_017893485.1 of Hemerocallis citrina. Taxonomy (NCBI): domain Eukaryota; kingdom Viridiplantae; phylum Streptophyta; class Magnoliopsida; order Asparagales; family Asphodelaceae; genus Hemerocallis; species Hemerocallis citrina. The sequence goes on along the minus strand of CM030362.1, from coordinate 262,877,936 downwards.
ATTGAGGTTTTGCCATGAGGTATTGATGTGAATGTAAATTGTGTTATGATACTCTAACTTTTTCCTCATTTTGCAGTATCCAGTATAATGGCAAGACCCAGGACCAGGAATGGTGGGAATGGTGATGGGGCTGAGAGTTCTCGTGGGGCTGGAATTGATCATGAGACTAGGATTGCTAGGGTGTATCAGACCTTGAATGCATTCATGGCAGCCAACATGGCACAGAATCTGAATCAAAATCAAGGGGCTGGACCAGTATTTGTTGATGTTGTTCCAATTAAGCAAGTTGAGTCCTTCAAAAGGATGAAGCCGCCTGTTTTTGATGGGCAGTCTGATCCAAATGAGGCTAATGATTGGATTAGATAGATGGAGATGTTCTTTGAAGCCTTTCAAACTCCAGCAGTCAATAAGGTGAAATTAGCTACAATGTAGTTAGAGAAGGATGCTGGCGTCTGGTGGCAGTCAGTGTAGATGACTTTTGGGAATCAACAGGTGACCTGGGAGGCTTTTCTGGAGGAATTCAGGGATCATTTCTTTCCTCTGGATATTTAGGAGAATAAGGCAACGGAATTCTTGAATCTACAGTAAGGCAACATGTTAGTGCGCAAATATGAGACTAAGTTCGCTTAGCTGTCAAGGTATGCACTGGAGCTGATTATTGATGAAGCGAAGAAGGTCAAGAAATTCGAGCAGGGCTTGAGGTCAAATTTAGGTTCGCGGATGATGCCAGTGGGAATCAGAAGGTTTGATAAGCTGGTCAGGAGGTCAGCAATGACATAAAAAGATATGGATCAGTTCCAGAAGAATCAGGATACCTGGAACAGGAACAAGAGGCCAGTAGCTAGTCATAGTGGGAAGAAGTTCTCAGCGAAGTAGGGCAGGTTCAGCAGGCCAGAGCAGAAGGCACCCGCAACTCAAGGGGTGACTTGTTACTACTGTAAGGAGGTAGGCCATTTCATGTCAGAATGTCCTAAACTGGCAAAGCAGACTTGTTTCGAGTGTGGGCGAAATGGGCATACTAAGCTTTTCTGTCCGCAGTTGAAGAAGGAAGTTGCAGGCAGAGGCAAATTCCAGAGGCAAGGGAGAGTATTCGCATTAACTGAGAAGGATGCGAATAATTCAGAGGATGTGATCCTAGGTATGCAATAATTTTAAATTTATTTATTCGACGTATTAAGTAAAACTTTGTTTAAGAATAAATTGGAGATTTGAGTATCATTCTTCATATAACAAGATTTATTTTAGTTAATAGAATAAAAGCAAAAGTTTTATTTGATACTGGTTCTTGACATACATTTGTGTCGTCCAATTTTGGTAAAGTTTTAGGTGTGGAACCTAAGTTGTTTCCAGGCAGAGTCTTGTCGTTGGAAACACCATCAGGGAAAGAATTAATTGCTGATCGATATTACGAGGGCTGTGATATCGAGATTAGTGGAAGATTATTTGGCATTGATCTCATTGAGCTGCAAGTTATGGGTGTGAATGTGATCGTGGGCAATGATTGGATGGCAATATATAATGCCACAAGTGAATACAAGAAGAAAAAGGTGTTAGTGAATGCACGAGGAGGTCCCATAGTGACTTTTTAGGGGAAGAAGAAGGACTGCTATGGTATCTAAGTTGATAATCCCAAATGAAGCCAGAAGCATTCCGGTTGTCAGGGATTTTCCTACGGTATTCTCGGAGATTTGCCGGGATTGCCGCCGCAGTGAGATGTTGAGTTCTGCATTAATGTTTAGCCAGGGAGTGCTTCGATCTCTAAGGCTCTATACATGATGGCACCTGTAGAGCAGGATGAAGTTAAGAAGCAGATTGAGGAATTACTGAGCAAGGGTTTCATCAGGCCAAGTTCTTTACCGTGGGGAGTACCAATGTTGTTAGTGAAGAAGTATGGGTCAATGAGGATGTACATTGACTATCAGGAGTTGAACAAGGTGACTATTCAAAACAAGTATCCGCTTCTACGGATTGATGATCTGTTTGATAGGCTTCGAGGAGCAGCTGTATTTTCAAAGATTGATCTGAGCTCAGGGTATCATCAGGTTCGAGTCAAGGAGGAAGATGTGAGTAAAACAGCTTTCAGGACTCCTCATGAACTCTATGAGTTTTTAGTAATGCCATTTGGAGTGAAAAATGTGCCGACAGTGTTCATGGATATGATGAATCATATCTTGCGGCCATTTATTGATTCCTTCGTGGTGGTTTTCATAGAGGATATTTTGGTATATTCGAAGTCGGAGGAAGAGCACTCTAAGCATTTGGCTGAGGTATTGAAGAAGTTGCAGGAGCATAACTTTTATGCCAAGCTATCGAAGTGTGAGTTTTGGAATTTGTAGGTAGCTTGTCTTGGTCATATTCTTTCTAAGGAGGGAGTGGCCACCGATCCTCAGAAGGTTGAAGCAGTGAAGCTTTGGCCGAGGCCAACGACAGTGAAGGAAGTCAGGAATTTCTTGGGATTGGTTAGGTACTACAGGAGATTCATTCAGGGCTATGCACAGATCGCAGTTCCTTTGACAAGGTTAACTCAAAAGAATGTGGCATTCACTTGGAGTGATAAGTGTGAGGCGAGTTTTCTTGAGCTAAAGGAGAGGTTAACGACTGTGCCTATCTTAGCTTTGCCACAAGCTGGGAAGGATTATAACATTTTCAGCGATACATCTCTCAGAGGTCTGGGATGTGTCTTGATGCAGGAAGGCAATGTTATTGCTTATGGTTCGAGGCAGTTGCATCTGCATGAGAAGAATTATCCGACGCATGACCTAAAATTAGCAACTATCATCTTTGCCTTGAAGTAGTTGAGGCATTATGTATATGGAGAGAAGGTTAACATGTATACCGACCACAAGATCCTGAAGTACATTTATCAGCAGAAGAATCTAAATCTTTGGTAGAGAAGGTGGTTGGAAGTGTTGGAAGACATTCGTCCTAAGATCAAGTATCATCCGGGCAAGGCGAATGTGGAGGTCGAGGGGCTTAGTCGGAAGAGCAATTTGTCGAGTTTGATCGCTACTCAGATAGAGTTGGCAGCAGAGTTTGATCAGGCAGGTATCGAGGTGGTATTGCGGGGTTTGGGAGAATCTTTGGGCTCTGTTAAGGTTGCACCTTCTTTGAGAGACCAGATTATGGAAGGTCAGAAATCAGATGCAGAGATTCAGGGAATGTTGCAGCAGGTTTCCAAAGGCAAGTTATCAGAGTTCCGTGTCCAAGATGGAGTTCTATGGATGAGTGAGAGGTTGTGTTCCGGAGAATGCAGATTTGAGATAGAGTATCATGCAGGAGGCACATAGTACCTTGTTGTCAGTACATCCTGGAGGCACAAAGATGTACAATGACATCAAACAGCACTTTTGGTGGTCTGATATGAAGAGGGATGTGGCAGACTTTGTGGCAAGGTGTCTGATTTGCCAGCAGATCAAAGCAGAGAACCAGAGACCTGGAGGATTGTTGCAGCCATTGCCTATTCCGGAATGGAAGTGGGAGAAATTTGCATGGATTTCATCACAGGGTTGCCAAGGAGTTCGAAGGGCAATTACTCAATTTGGGTTATTGTGGACCGTTTGACTAAGTCAGCTCATTTTTTGTCCATGAAGATTACTTAGTCATTGGAGAAATTGGCAGAGCTGTACATTGATGAGATTATGAGACTTCATGGAGTTCCTGTGTCTATTGTTTCCGACAGGGATGCGAGGTTCACTTCGAGGTTTTGGAAGAGTTTGCAAGCAGCCTTGGGTACCAGAACCAATTTCAGTACCACTTTTCATCCACAGACTAATGGTCAAACTAAAAATTTGAATTAGGTATTGGAGGATATGCTGAGGGCTTGTGTTATGGATTTTGGTAGCAGTTGGGAGAGATACTTGGCATTGGTTGAGTTTTCCTATAACAACAGTTACCATGCAAGTATCGGTATGGCTCCATATGAAGCTCTGTATGGGAGAAAGTGCAGGACACATGTTTGTTGGTATGAAGTTGGCGAGAGACAAATGTTTGGGCCTGAGATGTTTAAGCAGACATCGGAGAAGATCGAGCTGATTCGTAGGTGGTTGGTCGAGGCTCAGAGTCGGTGAAAGGGTTATGCAGACACTCGCCGAAGGACTTGGAGTTTGAGGTTGGGGATGCAGTTTTTCTCAAGGTGTCTCCGACTAAGGGAGTGATCAGGTTTGGAAAGGGAGGCAAGTTGGCTCCAAGGTACACTGGTCCATACAGGATTTTGGGGCAGATTCGTAAAACGACATTTAAGTTGGAACTATGGGAGGAATTGGCACAACTGCATGATGTGTTCCATGTGTCGATGTTGAGGAAGAATATGCCGGATCAGAATCATCAGTTGGTGGAAGTGCCTGAAGGCCTACAGCTGAACTTGAGTTACAAGGAGCAGCCCGTAGAGATTGTTGATCATCGGGTGAAGGTGTTGAGGAATAAGGTGATACCTATGGTCATGGTATTGTGGAGGAACCAGCAGCTCGAAGAGGCTACTTGGGAGCTGAAGGATCGCACGCTGAAGGATTTTCCAGAGCTTTGTATGATTGTATTCTTTTGATTGAATTGTATTTGTCTTGTATGATTGTATTCATTAAACTATATTTCCATTTATGAGATTTCATTTTCTTTTGCTTATATTGTTTTGTCCCTATTAGTAGTAGTTTTGAGGACAGAACTATTCTAAGGAAGGAGTGATGTAACACCCTAAATTTTTTAAATAATGTTTTTGAGATTAATAAATGAATTAAAATGATTTTTGGTGATTTAATAAACATTTTTCCTGAAATTTACCTTTTTGCACGTGCAAAACACGTGCAAATATTTTCTTGGGAAGTTCATAGTCAGAATTTATTTTAGGGAAACCTAATATTTATTAGTAGGTATTATTTATGAATTTTTTGGATTTTTCTGATATTTATTTGGCTTATTTGCAAATATTACAAAAAGAGGGTATTTTGTGCAAAATTACCACTTGGAGTAATAACTCCAGAATTTCGGTTTTCTGGGCTGAGCATGATTGCTAGCCAAATCAAAGGTAAAAATTTTACTTTTTTTTGTTTTAATAGATTTGGTTTATTTCACAAATTTCTTAAAGAAGGGTATTTTTGCAAAATTGCCACTTAGGGGCAAAATTACAAATTTTATTTTCTAGATTTTAAAAGCAGGGCCGGCCAGTATTAGGGTGGTTATTTTTTATTTTAAATTTGAATTGAATTGTTTTATCTAATTTCCAACTATAAGGATTTATATATGTAAAGAAATATTCAAAAGGGGTATTTTGCAAAATCTACTCAAAACCTAAAACCTAGTTTCCGGCCAGTTATAAGGGCAGTAGCAGCCGTCTCTTTGCTGCATTATACAAAGGGTTTTCTTTATTATTATTCTCGGAGTTTCGAAGCGAGGATCTTGGATTTCTAGCGAAAGGAAGGACTTTTCTTATTCTCTTTATCGTCTTTGGTTGATTCTTCAATAAGGTGAGTGATGTATGTTTATTTTCTTATTGTTCTATGTTTGTTGGATGAGATGATTTGTCTATTAGAAAGCACGTTAGGGGATGGTATGATGATATAATGAATTATTGATTGATGAATGAATAAAAAGTGAATCTTTTCATGAAACCTATGCTATAGATGATTAAAACCCAAAATAAATGACTTGAGATTGTTAAGAACCTAATAGAAATCATGGGTATGTTTCTTTCTTTCATAACCTTGCTGATTTGAACATGTACTATGAATTGTATGATGATTATTGCATGAAAGTGAACAAAAATTCAACTTTGCTGTGTATGAATGTATATACTCTGTTCTTGATGTTTTTGGTGGATGAAACTTGATTATTTGCATGTTGTAACCACTTATATTCGTGAGTAAACTATTTTCAGTAGTTGTATGTGTGTTTAATGAATTACAAGAGGAGTTACTGAATCGAAAGATCAAGTTTTGAGTGAAAGAGGGGTTTTGCTATTTTTGGGTCTGATGGTGTTTTAGCCGAAATTGATTTTTTTGAGATTTTTGTGAGGTTTTCGTTTGGATCTTGCTTTTTTTGATACTTGGATTGAAATAAACATTCTACCACTCCTATTTGATGAAATTTGGATGCTTTAACTGATGCTTGAACACTTATATATATATATATATATATATATATATATATATATATATACATACACTTTTGTATTTGCTGTTGTGAAGGATTTTATAAAAATTGCTCTTTTATGATCTTGAAAAGGTTTTGATGTGTTTTATAAACTCCTATATGTTATAAAAGTTATATTTGATCATCTCAGAATTTTATTTTGCAAATTTATGACTTCACAAAGATTTAACGAAGTATTAGTAAAAATGTGCATGAAATTAAAAGCTGTGATTTTCTCGACATGTTGACCGACTGCCTAGTATTTGAACTAGAAAGGTCAGTTGACTGTCAATAAATTGATTTTGGGAATTTTGCATGTCGATCGACCGTCACGTTTTTTACTGTCTTCGACGGTCGACTGTCAGTAGTTTTGCTGGCTGTTTTCTTGAGTTTTCTTCGTGTTTCTTGAATGATTATTTCTTCGATATTACAGACTATTGATCTACTATTTTAGATGATATTTTTACTACAGATTACAGTATTTTACAGAGGGTTTTTTTGATCATAACATAATTTAAATTGAATTTATGACTTTATTAAATGAAATATATATGGTTTTCGAAGAAATTGATGTTTTGTGATATTCTACGACTTCAAAATATGATTTTCAGTTATTCAATAAATTTAATACTTTATTTCAATTCTGAAATTTGTGAGTGTGTTAAATGAATTTGGATTCGTTGATTCTAACAAGTTTTCTTAATATGAGAGTATTCATAATCGAATTGAGAGTTTTAATAAAAGATTTTGTGTTGATGGTTGAGTTGTGAGTCTCTACAGGGTGAGTGGGACCCGAGTACACCGGCAGTTGAGATTTTGTGGTTTGGCCAGTTGTGGCTTTGTTGTTGATTAGTTGAGTTAAGTTCAGTAGGGTACACCAACTCTAGGAGATTCGTAATTAATTAATTAACTTAATAAGATAAGGACAGGCACTAGATGTTGATATGATGAAATAAGTGCAAACATGGGTTATGGACCTCAGTATAATCTGTGGTGTGAGATAATCTCCGGAATTATCGAGGTGTGAGTGAAATCGTCTCCAGAATTACCTGCGGTGTCGGATTGATCTCCGGAATTAGGGGTCAAGACGACGCTCATGGGGTATTCGTGTGATGAGGCACCATAGCTTGTGGTGTGGCGTATTCTTAAAAATTCCCAGGTGTGAGTGAAATAGTCTTCGAAATTATCTGTGGATAGAGTTTGACCTCCGGAATTATCAGGGCATGGGCTAGATACTCACAGTTTATCTAAATCTCGTAGTAGTCATCGTAGTACGATTAGTTGCACAACGAGGGATTTAACACTATAAAGTGGAGAACGATAAGGTCTTGCACCAGACCTATGTAGTATGGAATACATATAATCCGACAAGTATGCATTAGAGAGTCATCATATTGCATTTGTGTTTTCTTGATTTGGTTTTTGCATGATGTTTTCTGTTTTCCTACACTTGACACTTAGTCTAGTTTCACTTGTTGTTTTCATGTTTTATTTATTGTTATTTCATATTCCATTGTTATTATTGTTGATATATGTTTTTTATGACTTTATTCTTTATGTTTTATTCTTGTTGTATTTCTCTTGATGTCACTCACACCGTTATGGTTGACCCCGTAGTTTTGGGGGTTAGGGTTATCTCTATCCTCATGTTTTACAGGTAGGTACTTATAGATTGGGATTTGGATGCATGTGGTAGAATTATATTGTGGTTTATGTAAATTGTAAAAGGATGTGTTGCAACAAAAAGAATTGTAATTCAAGGTGTTTAATTTTCCGCTGTGCTTTGCAAAGAAATGATGCAATAAAAGTTGAAAATTTTTCTGTGTTTGGCTATGTTTACTATTACATTGAGGTAGATGTTGGGAATTGTGCCACATATTTCTGAGATATCATATTGAAAATTCGGGGCGCTACAGAGATCCATATCATCTTTACTTGTTCTGCTTCCCCTCTTTTTAATTTTAACAATACCGAGTCGGGTTCTTCTCCTACCAGTATAAAATAGAACATGCAGGAAAAAATCTTCTTCATGGTAAACCTGCTCGATTTAGTTTGGAAAAATCATACAGATTTTATGAAACCATGTGCTATGGCTCGAATCCGTAGTCAATCCAATTTCCGGTAGTAGCAGTTGACAATGGAATCCAGTTTTTCCCATTATTTTACTATTTTATTGACTATCCATAATAGTGCAAAAATTGACTATCCATAATAGTGCGAAAAGAAGGCCCGGGTCCAAGTTGTTCTGGAATAGTGGCATTGAGTTTCTCAATCCTTTGCCTTAGAATTAGTTAGTTCTATTTCTCGATGGGGCCGTGAAAGGATATAACTCAGCAGTAGAGTGTCACCTTGATGTGGTGGAAGTCAGCAGTTCGAGCCTGATTATCCCTAAACCTAATGTGAGTTTTTCTATTACTCTTGACTTGCTCCCCCACAACAATCGAACGAGAATGGATAAGAGGCTAGTGGGATTGACGTGATAGGGTAGTGATGGCTATATTGCTGGGAGCGAACTCCAGACTAATATGAAGCACATGGATTAAAGTTATGCTTAGAATGAATGAAATTCCGAATCAACTTTGTCTACGAACAAGGAAGCTATTAGTAATGAAACTATGAATCTCATGGTGATTTTGATCCTTGCTGAGGATAAACGCTAGCGGCATGCTTTGTAGCGCCCCGAATTTCCAATATGATATCTCAAAAATATGTGGCACAATTCCCAGCATCAACTTCAACTACAATAGTAAACATAGCTAAAAACACACATAATTTTTATTTCAACTTCTATTACATCACTTGTTTACAAAACACAATGGAATACAAAACACCTTGAATTACAATCTTTCTTTTACAACACTTTCTTTTACAATTTACATAAGCCACAACATCAATCTATCTCATGCATCCAATCCCAATGCTAAAGGTACTTACCTGTAAAACATGAGGCTAGAGATAACCCTAACCCCCAAAACTACAAGGGTCAGCCATAACGGTGTGAGTGACACTAAAAGAAAACAACATAAATAAAGCATAAGGCATAGAGTCATCAACAACATGTATTAACAACAAGAATAAATGAAATGAGAAATAACAATAAGTAAAGGATGAAAACATCAAGGAATATAAGATAGTAAATAGTAGAGTATGAAAACAACAAGTGAAACTAGACTAAGTGTCAAGTGTAGGAAAACAAAAAACAAACATGCATAACACCAAGTCAAGAAAACACAATTGCTACATGCTGACTCTCTAATGCATACTTGTCGGATTCTATGTATCCCACAATACATAGGTCCAGTGCAAGCCCTTAACGATCTCCATTTTATTGGGTTAAATCCCTCGTTATGCAACTAATTCTACTACGGTGATGGAAACAAGATTCAGAATACTCCGCGAATAGACATTACAGCCCTCGACGTGCAAGCATCATGTAAGAATAGCTCTAAAACCGGAGAATTACCTCTCAACTGTGTACCACACGAATAGGCTTGCGAGGGCTTCGACGTGCAGATACACCAGGTACATTCCGTGAATAGGCCCGCCGAACCTCGACACGCAAATGCACCCTGCATGCTCCGTAAATAGGCCTGCAGACCCTCGACACGCGAACATACAAATGTCCTCTCGAGACAGAACAACAAACAGTCCTGGAACGCATCCGTTGGACTAACAAAACCAAGAGCATATACTTACATTTCCCAAGTTCCATCACATCTCCACTAGTGTCTGTCCTTAAGTTGGTTATTATTAAAAGAACACAAAATTCTCATCTCTAGAGTTAGTGTATCCTGCCGGACTTAATTTCATAATAACAACCCCAAGTCCCAACTGGTCTAAATCAACAAAATCTCATCTGCCGGTTCAAAGGACTCCCACTCAAGTCTTAGAGATTCACAACTCAACCATCAACACAAAATAAAACTTTCATTTTATATATTAGTGTTAACTTACTCACAGAAATTCATTCACTCATATTGCTTGTATATTGGTATGTATATATATGTGTAGGAGGTCCTCTGATTTAGTAAGAGTGTGTATTTGTGTGTATATGATTTCTTTACCGAGTTGAAGTTACACAGGTTATATATATAAGGTGTAGAAGTCCCTTCACTGAGACTAAGCATACTCAGGATGTAGAAGAAAAACCCCTCTTCACTGATTGAAGTATGTGAGTATAGAATATATATATATAGAAATTTCCTTTTTTTTACTGATATGTAGTTTGTGTACATATACAACATATATAGATACAGAGAAAATCCCCTTTTCATTGAAGTAAGCCTATGCAGGTTATAGGAGATGAGCTTTGCAGAAATTAGAGCACATGCAATTTTAGAAATAGATCTTTTATGAATTGAAGTATGTATGTGTGTGTGTGTGTGTGTGTGTGTGTGTGTGTGTGTGTGTGTGTATATATATATATATATATATATATATATATATTTGGTATAGCATTCCTTTATACTGTCATGAGCTATGTGTATATGTATGATATATCAAAAAATCCCCCTTTACTGTATGCAGTGCATGATGTACAAATGCCCTTAATGTATACATAGAGACTACCCAAACACACACTCATAATTACTAAAACAAATACAGGTTGTGTGTATGAGATGGAGTATTCTTCAATGTGCACCTGCACAACAATGCAGCAACAGCAGCAGTAATATGCAGCTAAGAATTGATACTCAACCCCCAAACTTAAGCAATTTATTACTTAATCAAAATGTAAATTAGTTCCTTGATGGTTGATAGGTGAATTAGGTCTTTCAATGCATCAGTGACTTCAAGGGTTAGTTGTATAGGTGCAGTATTGAGTTTAAAACTATCCAACTCATATCAGATCAAGGTTTGGGTCTTTGTGCATGTTTCCAACTGATACACACTTTGCTTTGTAAAAATAAAAATCTAATTCCCTGAAATGATCAATCACCACCAGTATAACATGTAGGGGTGATTTAAAATGCATCAAAACCTATCAGGTTCTCAAATAGAGATTTTCACAAAAGTTCTTCAAAAGCAGCAAAGTAAGTATATAGTGTGTGTGTAGGTATTAGCATCAGTTTAAACACCAAAACTTCATCAGATAAGTGTAGTAAAATGTGTTAAGCCATCTCAGTACCAAAATAATTAGAATCCAATCAAAACCCATCAAAATTTTACAATATCTTCAAAATCAGTGAATGTGGAAAGTGAATATGCACATAGGTGTATTGGTGCATCAGTAAAACATTTAGAATCCATAGTATAATTATAGTATGAAGCTTAAAACAATCTCATCAACAAAAACAAATCAAAAACCAATCGAAAGCTTTGCAAAACACCAAAACTCAACTTTGGCTGATTACAAACATTCAAAGCAAGCCACTCTTTCCAATACTTGAAAACTTCATCTCTTTGATCCAAAAAAACCTTCTACATCTTGTTATACATATACAATACTGATTACAACAAATTACCCATGGATATAAGCAATTACAACAACCAATCATTAAGTTTTTCTTCATCAGGATTATCAACCATGTGTACATATGTACCAACAGTAAGGTCCCCCTTTTTATTTAATTTGTGTATTACACATCACACACTTTCATAATAAGTTCAAATCAGCAATAATATGATTCAAAACAATAACCCACGATTTCTGTTAGGTTCTCAACAATCCGAAGTCATCTAATTAGGGTTTTGGTCATCAATAGTATAGTTTCATGAAAAGATCACTTTTTAATTCATCTACTCATCGAAAGTTATTATATCTTTAAACCATTATCTAACATGCTTCCTAATAGATCAATCATCACATACAACATGCTTAGAACAATAAAGAAACAAACACAAGTCACTCACCTTATTGAAGAATCAATCGAAGAAAAATAAGAATTAAGAAAAATCCCTCCTTCACAAGAAAACCAAGATCCTCACTTTAAAACTCCAAGAAAAATAATAATAAGAAAATCCTTTGTGTTGTGCAGCAAAGAGATGGCTGCACTCCACCCTTAAATAGGCCGGGATATAGGTTTTAGGGTTTTGTAAATAGATTTGCAAATTACATCTTTTAAATATAACTTTACATATATATATGTCCTTATACTTGGAAATTAAATAAAACCATCTTAATTGAGTTTTTTAAAACAAGAATAACTCCATTAGAGCATCCACAGTCATTTGCTATAAATGCCAATTTGCCATTTTTTAGCAAACGAACGTCTGCAACGGTTTCTCATTTTGCCATTTTATAGCAAACATGCTATATTCGTTTCTCATATATGAGAAACAGAATAGCGATTCTCAAATTATAAAGGATGGGATATCATATCCCGTCCGATGAATTTTAATATATTCTAATGGCTTCAGACGGTACATCATATACCGTCTCTCCTTTTTTTTTTTTTTTTTTTTTAAAAACTCCTCAGACGGGAGATGATATCCCGGACGGGAGATCATATCCCGTCTGAGAGTTTTTTTTTTTTTTGTCTTTTTCCTTTTTTTTTTAATAAATGAATGGCCAGGATTGCCGATTAGAAAAGAAAAAAAAATAAATAAAGGTAAAATCCTCAGACGGTACATGATGTACCGTCCGGAAGATGATGTACCGTCCTGGATTAATGCTGAGTGGTTAGGTTTAGGAGTAGTAAATAGGTTTAGGTAGTTAATTAATTAGGTTTAGTTATTATTATATTATTTAATTTATTTAATTAATATAGTTTAATAGTTAATAAGTAATTAACTTTTTTTAATTTATTTTAAACGATGAGACGGTATATCATATACCGTCGCTCGCTTATTTCTAAAAAATGAGAAACATATAGCAAACGACCACTGCAGCTAGCACGCTTATTTGCTATTACTGTAGATGCCATATTTTAGCAAATGAGAAAAACCATTGTGGATGCTCTTATAATCAGCAGGCACTGTTTAAAAACCTAGAAAAACGAATTTACACTTTTACCCCTCTAAATGGCAAATTTGCAAAAAGATCCTTTTTTTGTCAAAACTTGTAAAATAAATTAAATTTATTAAAAAAAGTAAAATTTTTACCTCTGAGTTGACTAGACATCATACCCAGTCCAATAATCTGAAAATCTGGAGTTTTCACTCCAAGTGGCAATTTTGCACAAAAGTCCCTATTTTTGTAATATTTGCACTTAGGTCCAATAATTATCAAAAAAATCCATAAAATTTATAAATAATATCTAATAATAAATAATGGGTTTTTCCAAAATAATTTTTGATTTTGAATCTCCTAAGAAAATATTTGTATGTGTTTTGCCCGTGTAAAAGGTAAATTTCAGAAAAATGTTTATTAAATCTTAAAAACATTATTTAAAAATCTGGGGTATCACATGCTTAACACATGCAAGTCGGAAGGAAAGTGGTGTTTCTAGTGGTGGACGGGTGAGTAATGCGTAAGAACCTGCCCTTGGGAGGGGAACAACAACTGGAAATAGCTGCTAATACCCTGTAGGCTGAGAAGAAAAAGGAGGAATCTTCCCGAGGAGGGGCTCGCATCTGATTAGCTAGTTGGTGAGGCAATAGCTTACCAAGGTGATGATCAGTAGCTGATCTGAGAGAATGATCAGCCACAATGGGACTGAGACACGGCCCAGACTCCTACGAGAGGCAGCAGTAGGGAATTTTCTGCAATGGGCAAAAGCCTGACGGAGCAATGTCGCGTAGAGGTAAAGGGCCCACGGGTCGTGAACTTCTTTTCTCAGAGAAGAAGCAATGGTAAAGCGCACGAAGGGCTAGAGCGCTCCCCTCATAATTGCGGCATTGTGCCTGGGCTGTGAGGGCTCTCAACCACATGATAGTTCAATGTGCTCATCAGCGCCTGACCCAGAGATGTGGATCATCCAAGGCACATTAGCATGGCGTACTCCTCCTATTCGAATCGGAGTTTAAAACCAAACTTCTCCTCAGGAGGATAGATGGAGCGATTTAGGTGAGATCAAATGTAGGTCGAACTTTCTATTCACTCATGGGATCCAGGCGGTCTAGAGGGGACCATCATGGTTCCTCTCTTCTTGAGAATTCATACATCCCTTATCTGTGTATGGACAGCTATCTCTCAAGCACAAGTTTGGGTTCAGCCTCAATGGGAAAATGGAGCACCTAACAACGCAACTTCACAGACCAAGAACTACAAGATCACCCCTTTCATTCTGGGGTGATGGAGGGATCGTACCATTCGAGCCTTTTTTCATGCATTTTTTGAAGCTCTGGAGAAATCAGCAATCAATAGGATTTCCCTAATCCCCCCTTCCCGAAAGGAAGAATGTGAAATTCTTTTTTCTTTCTTCAGGGAGCAGGAGATTAGATCTAGCCAAAAGTAGAATGCTTCGTATAAATAATTCACTTCTTGATCTTTGACCCCTCAATCACTACGAGTGCACCCTGATCAGTGCAATGGGATGTTTCTATTTATTTATTTCTTGACTTGAAATGGGAGCAGGTTTGAGAAAAGGATCTTAGAGTGTCTTGGGTTGGGCCAGGAGGGTCTCTTAACGCCTTCTGTTTTCTTCCCGTCGGAACTCTTTCACAAAGACTTGCCGTGGTAAGGGAGAAGGGGAACAAGAAAAGCGCACTTAAAGAGCGTAGTACGACAAAGTGTTGTATGCTGCGTTTGGGAAGGATGAATCGCTCCTGAAAAAGAATATATTGATTCTCTCCCAATTGGTTGGGTCGTAAGTGTGATGATTTACTTCACGGGCAAGGTCTCTAGTTCAAGTCTAGGATGACCAAGCTTTTAGGTTTCGATGGTAGTCTCAAATCAAATACACAGTGGAAAAATTACAAAAAAATATTGAAACCTAGTCATGGATCCATGCGAAAACCACAAAATCGTGTTTAGGAGTTATACCTTGAAGATGGATTTGCTGTCTCCAATTAATGTCAATCACAGCACTACAATATTACTGTGCCTTTATGGTATCCACACGAACGGATCAAATCAAGCTTTCTCTCACGCCACGGTGCTAGCTACAAGATGGGGATGTTCCTCACGATCTCTCTCTCTCACAATTTCTGTGACGACTAGGGTTTTCTCATATGACCCCTTTTTCACAAATATGTATCTTATATAAAGCTGCAGAAAATCAATCCTAAGAGAGTAATGAGATTATTGGACTCACAATCTAATCTGGTTTAGATTCGTGTGTAGGCCTTTGAACTTTAGTTAACCCATTTAATCTAATTAAATGTCCAACCAATATCAGGAGTCCAAGTCTTACTTGGATCCCCAATTAAATTCATCTTATGAATTTAAATTCCAATTTCGATCTATTTTAAGTGTGTGACCCTGTAGGTTCCCGTTACGTTGACAGTAATACTAAAATCATATTTTAGTGTTACAAATAGTGAGCGGTATCTAGCAATACATCACTGATACTCAAGTAACGGGAATGTCGGTGATTAGACATAACCTATTAGTGACCAATGTTACCATGTAGTCTAGTCCCTTTGTCCGGATATCTTAATTGACCACAAGGCATAAAGTGTGTCACCCGTGTATAGTTCAATCTTTGGATTCTTCATGTCCGAGTAGACTTACTAAAACAAATGAGCTCAATATCTCATATTGACTCATTTGAGCATGGCCATGCATTTTGCAGTCTCACTCAATCAATGGGCCTATTGATATCGCTCTTATTATGTAAGAGGGAAAAATCCTATCTAAGTCACTCACATCCCTCTGCATGATTTGTAGTATATACAATAATCGACTTCATAATCGCTTTATTACAGGCAACGTTTGACGACATTAAAGCATATAACTTCTCATGTAAGGAACCATAGTGACTTCAAGTCAAAGGACTACATAAACCATGGTCACTATGAGAACCGCTTATGATACTCACATAACAATCCATGCAGCATTCTCATGGTGGGTCAGTCCAGTACATTATTACTCTAATATGTACCCATGTGAAGACTTGATATCTCATATCCATGACCCATGAGATATGGTCATCAGTCTACGCACATACTAGTCTCTACATATTATTGTTGTCCTAATTCACAATAATACCTAACTAGGGACATTTAAGAACAGTATTCTGTTTACACTCAATAGGATCTCGCAATCAAGTCATGCACTTGATATCCTATGGTATTAAACCTACTATTTTAAGGACTTTATTATGTTCATTTAATCACAATAAACAACACAATAAATGAAATGCCTTATATATAAAATAAATATCATGATACAATATAAACTAGTAATGTCAATATACAACTGGCCTCTAGGGCATACACCAACACCAGCTGCGCCAGGGAAAAAATAGAAGAAGCATCTGACTCTTTCATGTATACTCCACTTGGCTTTGGGGGATATAGCTCAGTTGGTAGAGCTCCGCTCTTGCAATTGGGTCGTTGTGATTACGGGTTGGATGTCCAATTGACCAGGCAGTAATGATAGTATCTTGTACCTAAATCGGTGGCTAACTTTTTCTAAGCAATGGGGAAGAGGGCCGAAACATGCCACTGAAAGACTCTACTGAGACAAAAAGATGAGTTGTCAAGAATGTAGAGGAGGTAGGATGGGCAGTTTGTCAGATATTGTATAGATTATACATGGATGATAGTCAGAGTCGGCGGCTCTCCTAGGGTTCCATCATCTAAGATCTCTGGGGAAGAGGATCAAGTTGGCCCTTGTGAATAGCTTGATGCACTATCTCCCTTCAACCCTTTGCTTTGAGCAAAATGTGGCAAAAGGAAGGAAAATCCATGGACCGACCCCATCATCTCCACCCCGTTAGAACTAAAAGATCGCCCCAAGGACGCCTTCGGCATCCAGGGGTCACGGACCGACCATAGACCCTGTTCAATAATCAATAAGTGGAACGCATTAGCTATCTGCTCTCCGGTTGGGGCAGTAAGGGTCGGAGAAGGGCAATCACTCGTTCTTAATCCTGCATTCTTAAGACCAAAAAGTCGGGCGGAAAAAGGGGAAAGCTCTCTGTTCCTGGTTCTCCTGTAGCTGGATTCTTCGGAACCTCAAGAATCCTTAGAATGTGATTCCAACTCAGCACCTTTTAAGATTTTGAGAAGATTTTCTCTTTGGAGAGCACAGTACGATGAAAGTTGTATGCTATGTTCGGGGGGGAGTTATTGTCTATCATTAGACTTTATGGTAGAATAAGCCGGGAAGGCCTGAGAGGCGGTGGTTTACCCTGCAGCAAATGTTAGCGGTTCGAGTCTGCTTATCTCCACCCTGTGAACTTAGCTGATACTATGATAACAGCCAATTTTTTCAATTTGGCGGTTCGATCTATGATTTTTGATTCATGGACGTTGATAAGAACTTTCCATCTAGCAACACCTTAGGATGATAGAGCCTTCACATTAATGGTGAGGTTCAAACGAGGAAAGGCTTACGGTGGATACTTAGGCACCCAGAGATGAGGAAGGGCATAGCAAGCAATGAAATGCTTTGGGGAGTTGAAAAATAAGCATAGATTCGGAGATTCATGAGTTGGTCAACCTTTTAAACTGCTATTGAATCCATTGGCAAGCAAGAGACAACCTGGTGAACTGAAACATCTTAGTAGCCACAGGAAAAGAAAGCAAAAGAGATTCATGAAGTAGCTGCAAGCGAAATGGGAGCAGCCTAAACCGTGAAAACGGGGTTATGGGAGAGCATTGCTAGGCGAAGTAGTAGAGTGATGCACCCTAGATGGCGAGCTTCCGGTAGTCGAAAGCATCACTAGCTTATGCTATGACCCGAGTAGCATGGGGCATGTGGAATCCCGTGTGAATCATCAAGGACCACTTTGCAGGGCTAAATACTCCTGGGTGACCGATAGCGAAGTAGTACAGTGAAGGAAAGGTCAAAAGAACCACCATCAGGGAGTGAAATAGAACATGAAACTATGAGCTCCCAAGAAGTGGGAGGAGAATATGATTTCTGACCACGAGTCTGTTGAAGAATGAGCCAGCGACTCATAGGCAGTGGCTTGGTTAAGGGAACCCACCGGAGCTGTAGTGAAAACAAGTCTTCATAGGTTGGTTATCACTGCTTATGGACCCGAACCTGGGTGATTAATCCATCTCCAGGATGAAGCTTGGGTGAAACTAAGTGGAGGTTCGAACCGACTGATGTTGAAGAATCAGCGGATGAGTTGTTGTTAGGTGTGAAATGCCACTCGAACCCATAGCTAGCTGGTTCTCCTCGAAATGCGTTAAGGCACAGTAGTTGACTGGACATCTAGGGGTAAAGCACTGTTTCAGTGCGGGCCACGAGAGTGGTACCAAATCGAGGAAAACTGTGAATACTAGATATGACCTCAAAATAATAGGGGTCAAGGTCGGCCCGTAAGACGATGGGGGATAAGCTTCATCGTCGAGAAAGAAATAACCCGAATCACCAGCTAAGGCCCCTAAATAACCGCTCAGTAATAAAGGAGGTAAGGGTGCAGAGACAGCTAGGAGGTTTTCCTAAAAGCAGCCACCCTTGAAATAGTGCGTAATAGCACACTGATCGAGCACTCTTGCACCGAAGATGAACGGGGCTAGTGATCTGCCAAAGTTGTGGGATGTAAAAATGCATCGATAAGGGAGCATTCCGCCTTAGAGGAAAGTGCCCGTGCAAGCAGGTGCGGACAAAGCGGAAGCGAGAATGTCTTCTTGAGTAACGCAAATGTTGGTGAGAATCCAATGCCCGAAAACCTAAGGGTTCCACCGCAAGGTTCGTCCACGGAGAGTGAGTCAGGGCCTAAGATCAGGTCAGAAGGCATAATGGATGGACAACAGGTGAATAAACTTGTACCACCCATGTTCGTCCTGAAAGACGGAGGAGGCTAGGTCAGCCGAAGGATGGTTATCGGTTTAAGGATGCAAGGTGACCCTACTTTTTTAGGTTAAGAAGGGGTATAGAAGATGCCTCGAGCCAATGTCCGAGTACCAGGCACTACGGTGCTGAAGTAACCCATGCCAGACTGCCAGGAAAAGCTTGAAAGACCTTCAACAAAAGGATACATGTACCCAAAACTGACATAGGTGGGTAGGTAGAGAATACCTAAGGGCACGAGACAACTCTGAAATGGGAAGGGATGAACCTGATGCAATATGTGCCAAACTCATGGAAGCAATTGACGAGTTTCATCATGCTCAGCCAGAGGAAGGGCATCCCTCTGAGCTTCAGGTACTCCCGAGCAAATTTGGGATTAAGCGCACTCCCGAAGAGTTCCTACCGGTGGTATATCGCCCCCCAGTCCAAGTTGTGCGAAGTGCACAACCATCCCGACTCCATTAGGGATTGGAGGAAGAAGTATTTTATCATCTACAGCCCGAAGCCCTGTGATGTACCAACCTCATGGTCGTACGGGCCAGCTCCGAAGGAGCCCTTGAAGTTCAAAGAGCTCTCCAAAGAGGAGAGGGTGGAGTTCGGCAGGCTATTCGACGATAATCTATGCATCGACTTGTCCAGGATGACGGAGATGTCACTTGCGTGCAGCTTGAGTCCTTATGTCCCCGGTGAGTGTCTTCCCCTTGTAATTTCCATTTTTATTTCTCTGAGGTTCGGTTCTGACATACTTCATTTGCAGCCCCGGAAGATGATAAGGTCGATGCACTTTTAGCTACCCGGGCAGCACATCGAACGGTTGAGGATACGAGGAAGTAGAAAAGGGTGTCACTGAGTGTTGGAGAGTCCCCAAAAGGGCATCCAAAATGGCGAAGGGGACGAGGACCCTGGCTATCCGAGATCCTGAGGATTCTTCCCAGGCAGAGCCGAGTAAGAGATCTCTCTGAGCCCAAGAACTGATGGAGTCTCCTGTGCCGTCGATCCACCTGTTCCTGGGGTCATCCCTAATAAGGCTCAGGAGACCTTCACTCCCGATTTGCTAGTGAAGCTTTTCGACTCTATTCTAGAGTCTCGGATGGTCGTCGAGGTGGTGAACAATCTTGCACCTTTTAGGAACAGAAAAGTGCTTACAAAGGAGACGTTCAGTTCGGCATACCTTCAGTACTTTCAGCACTTGGTGGCGGTAAGTGCTCATTCTAGAGCATCTGTATCCCCTAGTTGGTATCTCACTATTTTCATTTCCGTTGCAAACCACACTTTACGGGAGTGAGATGATGAGACAGAATAATTACGACTTGGAGTCTGCTGAGTGCAGGGCCCAGAGGTACCGGTCGAGGTGGCAGGATGAGAAGACCCGCACCGATAGGTTAGACAAAAGGGTGAAGGAGTTGGAGGCAGAGGTCGATGATGCAGTTGGCCAGTTTGCACGGGGCCAAGAGGAGGGCTACGAGCGAGCCCTTCAACATGTTAAGGATAGGCACCCCAATGTCAACCTTGAGGGGTTTTGCTACGACGTAGAGCCGGGCCTTGGCATCACCCCTTCGACTTCGTAGGAACTCCCTCTTGATATTGGCGACCCTGTTGGGATCGAACCCATTCACTCTCCTCCTCGAGAGATCATCCCTTAACTTGTAGTTTTTCTTTTTTTTACATGTTCCCATTTTTGTACACATCGGGTGCGGACTAGCCACCGCATACTGTAATCTTTTTGTCTAAATGAAAATTCAAACTTACCTTGACTGTCTATTTCTTGTCTGAGTTGCAATGCATCTTGTTAAGCATGTTATGGGACCTAAACCTCAGGAGGAGGACCTCGAGAGCGAGGTTCACGCTCTACATAATAAGCTGAATCAGGCCGATGAGATGATCGCCTAATTTTGCAAGGAGGCGATTGATCGGGAAGGGGCATTCAATAGGTGGCTTGGGAGTTGGCTCGTCTGAATGCATTATTTCACGATGCCGACATAGATCTTACACAGGCTGATACTGGTGGTCCCTCTTGTCTCTTTGGTGGTCAAACCTCATACTCCATCCTTAGACGAATGCTCATGGAGAAGAACTTTGAGATCTTCCGGTTGAGGACCAGACTTGGGAAGGTGAGCCAGGCATCCATCTTTTACCACCCCTTCTCAAGGCCAGTGCCTTACCCTGGGATCCGCTTGAAAGTGGGGGCTCCAGAGGATGCCCAGAGTGGAGTAGCGTGATCGACCAGCGTAGCTAATGTTTGAGGTTTGGAGGTAATTCACCTGGGTGTCAACCCCTTGACCGCTGAAGCGATACCTTCTAGATCGGGTCTGAACGATGACCTCAGAGCCCGGAACCTAGTGCTTAGAACTTGTGATTCCGTTGTAATCATGCAAATGTAATCCCTTTGTTTTTTGGTCTATAATAAAGATGCTTTTTCGAATTTCGTTCTTTATTCGATGGCCTTTTGATGGATCGATGCTTGAGATTTCTCTATGGGGTTTCAGCCCCGGAGACAATGCCGAGGGCGTCGGACCCTTTCTTGGTGGTTCGGACTCGAAAACCCTGGTGAGGGGTGGAACTCTCTCTTTGAAGCTCGGCCTCAGTTTTGACTTCAAGGCAGAGTAAATTGGTGATGCTTTGAACTCCCATCAAGATGCTTGGCCTTAGATACGACTTCGAGGTTGTGGCGAACTAGTGGTGCTCCGAGGTCGTGTCAAACCAGTGGTCCTTTGAGCTTTCTTCTTGTTGCTTGGCCTCGGATGCCACTCCGAGGTTGTGGTGAACCATCTCGCCGCTGTGAACTCTCTTAAGGCTCGGTCTCGTTGAACACGTTGGAGGTGGAGGAAAGGTGCATTTGACATGTGCTCACGTGTTTCCACGTGTGATGATGCACTTGGCACAGTTATCAATGTCTCACTTCTATATATACAACCTCAGTTGTTGGTCACGTTCATTTGCTCTCCTTCTATTTCAATTTTTCTGACTGCGCATCTTTCGTCCAAGACTGTCGAAGATGGTGGATCCCGAGCTCATAAAAGCAAAGCGTAAAGATGAGGGTTGAGAAGAAGGCTCGGGAGGAGGCGGAGGCGAGGATGAAGGCTGAAGCCGACGTCAAAGCTCCTGAAGGGGAGACCTCGCAGAAGTGACCACCTCTAGAAGTGGAGGAACTTCCGAATAAGAAGGTGAAAGGGGCAGAGCTCCCCAAGCCCAAAGTGGTCGGACCGGTCGTCAAAAAGGAGAGGAAGATACCTCCACCATCACCCGCCATCAGTGTCACAGCCTCAGCCAAACCTCCCAAGTCGGCGAAGGTGTGGGTACCTTCCTGGTATGTGAAGGATACGGAGGCGTCGGTCAGTCGGACTGCTGCGTTGGAGATGGTTACCCAGCTCGGCGCTCCTCATGACCTTACCAATTTCGAAGGCAAATCGGGGAAGAAATTTACGTCATTTGTGCACAGGGGTTCTGGTGAGTTTTTTCTCCATATCTATTGCAATTGTTGCCCTTGTGCTTGATTAAATACACCCCCGATGATCTTTTGCATTCAACCATTCAAGGAGCTGAACTAAAGCTGGCTTCAGCGAGATGCGTAGCGCATGGAAGCAGTCGCGGCCAAACTCCTTTCGCATGTCGGTGACCTTCAGGAGCGTATTGGCCAGCTGAAGGAAGACCTGGCCAAGGAGAGGGGCGCTCGGGTGGAGCTTTTAAAGGAAAGGGGCTAGCTGATTTCCGAGAAGGAGGCATGGCAGGCAAAGGCAGCGATGTGGAAGCAAGAATATTATGGGGCCCTGGCCGAGATTGTCGGGGCCAAGGACAAGGGGTATGGGAAAGCCCTGAAGGATGTCGAGGTGAAACACCAGGAAATCGACCTCAGCGGCCTTCACCCTGAGTCAGATGATAAAGGGACTGGCTCCAAAGTTAGGGAGGATTTGGTGAACCATGACCCGATCATCCCTGCCCCCTAACTGAGGAGGAAGGCCCCATCTCTGGCGTAGAAAGATGGGTCACTTGTATTTTTGTCGTTTTCGCAGACCGGCCACCGTGTTTATACTTGTTTGTTTGATGAAATAAACTTGTTTGCCTTCTGATCTTCAAATTTGATTCTTTGCCTTTGATCCACGGACCATCTGCTTGGAATTGCAGGCCTGACCCTTAATTTCTTCCATGCATGACAGGAAAATTGGGAGATCAAGTTCTTCCTTCATCACTTGTTTCCTATTAGGGCAAACTTTCGGCATCTTTGTTGTACCGACTTGGAGTTTGAGTGGATGCTCAGCCTATGCATGATGAGATCGTCGGATATTCCCAACATATCCAAAGGCGTACAAGTGAACAGGTCTTGATGGTGGTGGATACAACAGGTAACTACCTCATTGAGGTTAGGGGGGAGCGACTTGCTCATCTTTAAGCATTTGACAAGTTCAGCTTCAGATAAAGGGATCTCCTCGAGCTCGTCCGCCAGCTCGGAACTTATTGAACTTCGGTCTGACGGGAGCTCGACTACTTTGAGGGGGAGGACAGTGCCCCCCACCAAAGCAGCATAACAAGCCCGAGCTCCCTCTTGATTTCCCTTGATGACCCCATATTTGGTCCGGAACCTCATTGGCATGCGGTAGGCTGAAGGTACCGCATGGAGGGATGCGAAGCCGAGTTGGTCCATAATAGCGTTATAGGTGGCCTTGACATTGACCACCATGAAGTTCATCGACTCCGTTCCAAAAGTCAGGAATTTCTCTGTAGTGACATCCAGGGTGACGATTCCATCGATCTGGACTGGGGCACCTGTGAAGCCACGGAGGGTGTATCCTGCTGGTTTCAGTCTCTCATATAGAGTTTCACGGCTTTGAAGGTCTCTAGGAACATGATATTCACCAAACTCCTATTTTCGACGAAAATACGGTGGACTTCATGATTAGCAAGTGCAAGATTTAAGACCAGGGCATCGCAGAGGAAGACTCGAATGCCCTCGAGGTCTTCATCCGAGAAAGAGACAGCCAACTCGAGGCCTCGAGCAGGGGGACAATTGTGAATGGAGTTTACCTCCCAGATGAAGGCCTTGTTGGAGGAGCTAGACTCTCCCCCCATGGGCACGCCATGGATGCAGTGGAGGATGGCTAGATTATCAGTATCCTGATGTTCATGCTCTGGCTCTAGACGTTTGTTCGCCCTACTAGAGGGCGGAGAGGCTTTGAGGCCGTTCCACGTGAATTTGGCAAGATAACCCTTCTGGATTAGGGCCTCGATTTCGTCCTTCAGGGCTCGGCAGTTGTCAGTGTCGTGGCCATAGATCCAATGGAAATGGCAGGAGTACCTCCGATCCCTTTTCTTGTGGGGGTTGTTAGACCGAGGAGGGTGCTGGAGTATGTCGTCGCCCTCTACTTCCGTCAGGATGGCCGACACACTCGCATTGAGCAGGGTGAACTTATCGAACTGGGAATGCGAAGGAGAGTGCCTCTGCCCAGAGGCATCTTTCTGGGCCTTCTTGGAAGGCTCGAAGTTGTCCGCCTTCCTTTTTTCTTTAGGGGATCCTTTCCGACCTCCCAGGTGGAGGGCCTCTTCGGCCCGGATGTACTTCTCGCTTCTATGGAGAAGGTCAGGAAAATTGACAGGTGGCTTCTTGGTCAGGGAGGCCTTCAACGATTCATGACAAACATTGTGTCGGAGAGCCACCAATGCTACCCCAACGATGAAGGAGGAGATCAACCGAGCCTCGTCCGTCAACCTTTGGACAAAGTTTCGGAAAGATTCCCCATCCTTTTGTCTGAGGTCCAGCAGAGAGGCGCTTGTCTTCTCAGCCTTTCGGCTGATCACGAAGTGAGCAAAAAAACTCTCCTCGAGCTGGTCGAAGGAGTAGATCGAACCGGGGGCGAGTTTAGTGAACCATTCCAGTGCAGGGCCTCTTAGGGTGGTCGGGAATGTACGACAGAGAAGGGGATCTGAGGCGCTGTAAATCATCATAAGAGTTTTGAAACCCTCAATGTGATTAGCAGGATCGGTTTCTCCATTGCAAGTCTTAAACGTCGGGGGCTTGAAACTCTTTGGGACGGGAGCGCCGAGGATAAGTGAGGAGAAGGGTGGTCTGTTCGGCATGTATCTTTGTCCGGATTGCCTCCCGCCTTCGGCGATCCAAGCAAGACGACCTTCCATTTCTTGTAGTCATTTGATGATGGGGTCCTCCCATACCTCGGACCAGGTTGACCCGTGGGACTCATCGTTCTCGGGCCCGACCTCTCTGGCTCGGTCAGCACATTACTCGGTCCGGGCCCCACCTCAGATTGCCCGGATAATTTCATCTGGAATTCATGGAATTCCGCTCTGGTCATGTGAGCCCCGTCTCCAGAGATCACCAGATGGATGACCTCTCGTGCCACCGAGCGGGAAGCGCTCGGGGTGGGCTTCTGCAACCCTTTGTCTTGTGGTTGTCGGGACCCTTGGGTCGCCGCCCGACCTCGCGTCGGGCGCGGAGGAGGAAGTGGAGGGTCGGACAGACGACCCCTAGGTGGAGTCTTCTTGGCTTTAGGAGCCATAGGGAAAGAGAATCACGGATAGAGTCTGAAGAAGGGCTCAGACGTGTGTTTCTCACAGACGACGCCAATCTGATGCTGCTTGTTTTCGGGTATGGGAGCAACAAATAATGTGAGTTCTTTTTGGAAAAGGAAACTCAGATCTCGGCCTCCGATCTGACTCCGCTGTAAGGCTGATGTGATGGATTGGGTGGATCTGGGTGGCTCGACCGTCGTTGGCCTGCAAATAATTCTGAGATACCGGGAGGACTCCCTGCGACAGAACCTCCGACACTCAAGTCAATTCCCAGAGGATTAAGAATGGCTTCAGTGGTGAAAATTGTGATTACCTGGTTTCTGTAAAGGTAGGGTTGTATTTATATGTGTGGAAATATGATTGTGGAGTATTTTTTGGGTCCCCTTATTAGGGGATGCGAGCCAGTCCCTGTCAGGTTGGATTTAGGTGATGGACATATAGGTGGCCTGTAAGCAGTTGTGAGATCTCCTTGAGATTCGTGCTGGGATCAAGTGGTGCAGATTGTCCACCATTTTTACCTTCATCTCCACCAATTGACAGGACTGCTAAGACCTACCACTCAACACTATAACACCCCCTTTTGGATACATATACACTTGCACATTAGTACAACTCAGCCGCACATCATAATCTCTGAAATCCCTCAGGTCAGCTTTCAGAGATTACACGAGTTCAATCGATTTCGAGGGATTTACACTAGATCAATCGAATGGAAACTACAATTGGAAACTTCTCTCCAATTGCGGTTGACACGAGTTCAATCTAATGGCCTACTATACATATACAGTTGCCTCAAGCCATTGGATTGAACTCGTGTAAACAGCAATTGGAGAGAAGTTTCCTGTTCTTTGCAGTCGACTGGCCCCAGTCCAGTTTTTGTGAGTCCGGATCATCAGTCTGATGTCAATTTGATATCTCTTCATTGTCATTTCTTCGGCCTTTAACTTTCAGAATTTTTTACCAAACTATCCCACTTTTTGTAAGTATGTACCAAACTGTCCCTGTTCAAAAATTTAATACCAAAAAATTCCTATCGCTAACTGAGATAGCGCAAAGAAAATTACTAGAGGCACTAACTCAGTTAGCGTGTTCCAGGGGATACCACTTTTCCCTTCAAGTGGGGTGTGCAAAAAAACCCACCAAATATAGACACACTAACTCCGTTAGCATGCCTGTTCAAACCACTCGTGTTAACAGAGTTAGCGTGATAGGTGGACAATAAGGGAGACTACTCCTGAAATACGGGGTTTAGGCAAAAAAACCCCAAGTATAGTCATGCTAACCCAGTTAGCGCGCCTCTTTATACCAGGCGCGCTAACTGGGTTAGCGAGTGTCGTTTGGGATCATATTAATTAAAGCTCGCTATCTCACTCTCATCTTACTTCTCCTCTCTCCGAAAACCCAAATCAGGCGATTTTAAACCCAAACCCCCAAACCCTAGTCTCCAATTTCACCCTCTACTCATCCCAATCTCTCGAAATTTTCGGTGGAATCTCTTCATCACTCCCAAAACACTCATTTGAATCTACAATTTCCCCAAAAAACGCATATTTAACCCATAAACCGATCGGTGACATAAAAACGAATGCAACTCATAAACTATGTCCATGTATAAACACTCTCTCCATCAACTATTGCGAAGGCAAATAGAAATAGACAATCATTCACATCCAGTGATATGGCTATTAACAAATAACCCTTATATTTTCCATACAAGTGTGTCCCATCAAAACTTATAACAGGTCTGCATGACTTGAACCCTTCAATTGAAGCACAAAATGCCCAAAACACTCTCCTGAATGTTTCTTCGCCAGGACCGGAATCATACTTATCCCAATCGACAACAGTTCCTGGATTTGCTGCTTGTATTGCTGATAGAAGCAAAGGCAACTTAGTATACGGCCTTTTTTTGTTTTGCAATCCAAGCCTTCCTATAAGATATCTGATAATTCAATTGTAGACTATCTCAATAATGGTCAACGGTGTTATTCCTATCTGAGCCTTCACAACATTCATAATCAAATTGCATACAAGTTTAGCGTCAACTTTGCAGTGGTCTTGATTCAATGAGGATTCACACATGTATGCAGCCCTACCACTTTTTTAACCACAAAATTTGTCCGGCCCTTCGGAACGATTGCACGTAATCTCCACGGACAGCCACCCTCACTTGCTACTGGTGGGATTTGCACCATCACTTCAAGTGAACGTTTTATCGAAGCCAATTTACATTTTACAACAAAGATGGTAAGTGAAGATTTCATTGTGATAAATTCCCGATGTTTGTTGATGGAGTATAACTTTACCGCATGTTGAATCGATTCTTTACTTTGAAACTCTTGGCCAATGTAGAACTCATCTACGGTGGATGAACCAGACGACTCTTGTGGACCATTATTTACTCTTGCACTCTGTGCTATTTCTTCGGTAACATGAACGTTGACATTATTGAAGCCATCAGTAAGGTTCACATCGACATCATTACTCTCATTTATATTAATATTTACATATTCATCTTCTTCTTCCTCGTTTTGATTTTGTAATCCCTCTTTAAGTTCATCGTCTGTTTCTTCGTCTTCTTCTTCATCATCGACTAAATCATTATTAACGATAGCATTTTCAAATATCCTGAAAATATTGGTATTCGGGCCGAAATCATTAATCAAACTTGATTGACGTGGCAATTCAAATTCAGTAGGATCCGGGCTTGTAGAATTTGTAAACGTGTCTTCTTGCGAGGACGGTAGGATTGCATGAGATGTTTGAACTAGATTCGAAATGATCTTATGGATCGGCACTGCACGTGCGGAGCTTGAACCAGGGTTAGCATGTGGTTGGACATTAATATTTTCGGTTTGCTGAATATATAGATCTAATGCAGACCAATTAAAATTCGGATCAAGTGTTCTACCAATCATGGACTTCAGAGAGTTATCATTTTCTACGGGCACAGTCATAAAATATTGACCATCACCTTTTCTCGCTGCATAACGTGCTAAAATTTTAAAATTCCATCGCTCTCTATCCCAATTAGTAACCTCATAAACCTTTTCAACAAGTTCTTCCATTGTGATTGTACGGGGTACCCAAATTATTTCGAGATCAACGGCACTATAACAACAACCTATTTTTGGGTCACAGATAATTTCACCACTAAAATAAAGCCAAATAGGAATATCGTAATCCATACCTATACATATTTATAATTAAAAAAAACTACTAAACAAAATATATTTGATAAAATGATATACAATTCATACCTTGAAATTAATTATCCGAAAAGATGAGCAATTTCGAACTTCGATAAGACGGCGTAGTGAATGGATTGATGACAAATCCGCTATGTAAATTCCCAAACAAAGAAAAGCCCAAACATGGATTTAGGGTTTTCAAAGTGGGAGGAGATATGAATGTGAGAGAAGAAGAAGATGAATGTGAGAGAAGAAGCAGAAGATCCTTTAAGATTTTGTAGAGTATTTTTGAGTAAGATCTACAATTGGGATGCTAAGGTTTTGGAGTTGGGTTCCGAAATTAGGGGAGAAAAAGAAGAGAGAGAGAGACACTATGAATATAATGAGACAGCGTCAGCAATTGTGATTTAATAGGGTCCCAAACGACATAGTACGCTAACCCGGTTAGCGCTCCTGGTATAAAGAGGCACGCTAATGGTATTAGCGTGTCTGTACTTAGGATTTTTTTACTGTCCACCTATCACGCTAACCCCGTTAGCGTGAGTGGTTTAAATAGGCACGCTAACAGAGTTAGCGTTAGCGTGCCTATATTTTGTGAGTTTTTTTGCACACCCCCATCTGAGGGAAAAGTGCCTCTATAACGTAGTTAGCACACGCTAACTGAGATAGCATGAAGAAAATTACTAGAGGCGCTAACTCAGTTAGCAGCAGAGATTCTTTGGTATTAAATTTTCGAACAGGGACGGTTTGGTACATACTTACAAAAAGTGGGATAGTTTGGTAAAAAATTATAACTTTCTTTGCTTAAGTTGTCCTGGTGCACGAACACTTGGATTCACACCATTAAACCGAAGAGGACAAATTATTCAATTAAGACATACTTGGTCATATGCAGGTTACAATTATCATCGTTACTGCACACATTTCGTTCTACTCTCCAGTCATACAAGCCTTCTTCCTGTTTTAGGTTTATCCCGGTCCCCTTCTTTATATTCTACATTCATCTACAGGCCAAAAATATTCCAGGCACTGTTCTATTTATTATTCCGGATCAGAATGCATATTCAAGTATACTATCCTAATTTAAATTTAAATTTTATTTATTTTCTGTAAAGATGTATTTGGACATCAGTTCATTTTGACAAAGACGACCATTAGAAACTGGGAAGGTTTACTACGCTGGGAAAGTGGGTATAAATTGTGATGAGAAGGGGAAAAAAAAGGTATATACCATGTAGTTCTAAACTTGCTTCTCCTTTCCTACAGTTATGTTATTGATTTCTAGAAGAGCTTGTAGGCTCCTGTTGCTTTCTATTTCCATTATCATGTAACAAGGGTGCTCTAATTATCGTGTTGGCAGTTCCAAAATTCGCATCCATTTCAAAGTTAAATATGTGTTTTATGTTTAAGTTGTCGTGAATAGCCAATCAGTTTGACCAATTTAATCTATGTTTTAACTTGAGTCAAGGTTCTAGCATCAGCCAGTTATAGAGACAAGTTATCCAAGGGATTGATCGATTCAAAGAAAGCTCTGATTTGCAGCTTAAAATCATAGATTAGCTGAGCAGAGATACATTTGGTCTAACTTGATCATCATAATTGTCCTCATTTGATAAATTTTCTTACAAAATGGATCAGGAGTTAAGCAGAAGGCCAAATAAAGATTTGACATAATTTTGTGTAGTGCTAATGTCTACATCAACACTCTGTTAGTTATTTCCAAATTCATAGCTGAAAAAATCGGGACAAGAAAGGAGCTTGTCAAAAATTCAGAGAATACGATACAGTGGCTCCTGAATTCTGCTAAACTTGGACTTGGATGATCAAATTGTCAAAGGGGACTGATATATTTTGTCATCAGAAACTAAATTCAATTCTCGGGCACAAAAAATGTCATGAGCCAAGCAGAGGAGAAACCTCTTGCATCGGTTTCTACGTTTCTGTTTATAATGTGTTCCCACTTGGTCCAACTTGGTCTGTATGAAATAATTTTGCTAGCTAGTTTGGGTACCAATTTAGCCTAATTGTGATTTGGAATAGTAACACGCATGAACCATACTAGTAAGATTAACTCAAGATGTTTGAGGAAAGAGATACGGAAAGAGTTTCGAGTAGCAATTAATTGAAATTGTATGTCAAAAATATCATATGCTAATTGAAAATTCTGTGCCACAAAGGATTTGGTTGTGAACTAAATTATTTTGTTGTTAGGCCATGCATACCTCTTATCAGAGCATGTTGAAAAGATTGTAGGGCAGGCTGGAGTTGAGCCCAAAGGTTAATTCTCTTCTGTTGACATTGACTATAAGCATGTCCGAAGTTTGTCACTATATCTTAAATGGAATAATGATTTATGATGATACAAAAACTTGCATGACGTTATAGACGATCAAAAGTTCATGGTCTAATGCATAAGTTGAACTTCTGAAATATTTATGAGAGGGTAGATTCGAAGTTGTGTTTAAAGCAAACATGAGCAATGTGACCTTTGGCCCCTAGGATGGACTCAGCTACAATTAACCAAGTTAACGTTAGTTCATGAAGGCAAGTAGATTGAAGATTGTCTGCAGAAGGGGACTTTAGCAAGGAGACCCTCTGCAGACTCTTCTCTTTGCCATTGTGTATGATTCAGGACCTACAGCCTCCAATTTGATATGTTACATGGTTTGAGGCCAAAGGACCTACAGAATCCTGCTATCAGCCTCCAATTTGCTGATGAAACTACGTATCTCATACCGAGCATGATATAAAAAAAAATTAATTGCTTTTTAAAATGACCACTATAGAAGTTCCTAGAAGCTAGTAGGAGGTACATGTCTAACAGGATATCTCATATATTTGTTTCTTAACTGCTCAGTAAAAGATTTCTGATCAAGTATTCTGTTTACCTTTGAGGAGGCCGGTATATCTAAAGTGATCGACAGAAAGATATTTAGTTCATATTAGCTGATCGACAGAAAGATATTTAGTTCATATTATATTGGAAAACTGAAGAGTGCCAACCCAAATCTTAGATGGTTGACAAAGATAGACGGTCGACAAAGATATAAAGTTCTTGACATATTGTAGAGTTAGTTTAGGTCTTCAATTCATATAGCTATTCAATTACAACCATAACATGTTTATGCTGGTGACGAGTACTCAGCATTGATCAGATTTAGATAAAAAACTTTATAGATCAAATATTATCTGAAAGAACGACGGCGGAACTCCTCAACATGAAAGATTTTAACAAAGATACTTGTTAGATTTTGGGCTTGATATCCAATTGAGGAAGCTCCAGAGTAGCATCACATCAGAGCATCCACTATCGGTTTGCTAAATATGCAAAATATGCATTTTTTAGCAAACGACACCCCACTATCGTTTGCTATATATGCATATTTAGCAATAGAAATGAACAGTGGACTTCTAAATATAGCCGCGCTCCTTAGCAATTGCTAAATAGAGAAGACGGCGGATCTTCTTCCGTGTTATTAAATTTTTTTTAGTTTAATATAGACGGACGGAAGGTCATCTTCCGTCCACCAACTTATTAAGAAACTTTTTCCCAAAAAATTATGAAAATGTCATTGAAATATTATGAAAATGCCATTCACATATTCCGAAATTGTCATTAAAAGAAAATCTCGGACGGAAGATCTTCCATCCAATAACTTCTTCCATTTTTTCTTCCAAATATTACTAAAATACCATTAATTAATAACGAAAATGACATTTTTAATT
This sequence comes from Hemerocallis citrina, assembly GCA_017893485.1. Classification (NCBI taxonomy): domain Eukaryota; kingdom Viridiplantae; phylum Streptophyta; class Magnoliopsida; order Asparagales; family Asphodelaceae; genus Hemerocallis; species Hemerocallis citrina. The sequence goes on along the minus strand of CM030362.1, from coordinate 262,845,584 downwards.
TTTTTTAAAAGAAGGATACACAAAGGAAGATCTTCCATCTTTTTTGTTTTGTTTTTTTTCTGCAAATTTGACACTAACGATAGCAGCGCACCCCCTTCATTGCTATTTGCCAAATGTTAAATATACATATTCCATAGCAAACGATAGTGGATGCTCTCAAGGTAGGCAAATGACAAATAGTTGAGTAGCAAAGGACCAAAATTTATCCATCATCTTGTCTCCTCATTAATCTCATCTCTCTTTTCTCTCATGGCCTCCAGTCTACTCTTTAATTGTTTTGGCTCTTCACTTTATTACTTGAATGTGAACACCACATTCAAAGTGGGGGGTTGTAGTTGAAGTAGGCATAGTTATTGAATCAAGATTCAAAAACAGCAATTTATTATGGCAATGGCCCCATGTACTCCTTTAGCTTTACTGGTCATTTATACGAGTAGATTCCCGAAATACCCTTTTTGACCGTGGAGAAGGAAGAACTCCTAATCATTTAGAAATCTTGAGCTTATCATTGTTCTTGCCATTGATGTTGCTTCTTTGTCACAGGAGAAGTGCGGGAAGCAGTTGGTTGTTGTGAATCCTGAAGCAGTTAGGTTAGCAATTAGGAAGTGAAGATTCTTTCAATTCGAGAACAATTTAATCATCATCATTATTCTTACTTTTAATTTCATTACATTGGATGGTTCGGTGTTTTGATGATCCCTACCTTATTGACTGCAACTTCTGTATTTATTATCACCTTCATTGTTGCTGCTCCAGTAGAAATTGATGGTATTCATGAACCTGTTTCTGGATCTTTACTTTATGGAAACAATATTATCTCTGGTGTGCCATTATTCCTACTTCTGCAGCTATAGGTTTGCATTTTTACCCGGTATAGGAAGTAGCATCCGTTGATGAGTGGTTATACAGCAGCGGTCCTTATGAGCTAATTGTTGTGCACTTTTTACTTTGTGTAGCTTGTTACATGGGGTCGTGAGTGGGAACTACAAACATGACAGATAAGAAAAGAGATTCAGTACACGTCTGTGAGTGATTGATTCATCCTTTATGACCAAGACCATGTTTGGTGTATGATTCGTCCCCGTCATGACAGAGAAGGTTCGGGTGTGTTTCTTAGGGAGGTTTTGGATCCATACAGCGAGATATTTTCGGGCATGTATCAATTGTTACTAAGTTTTGGGTGTCAGAACTACTCGACTACCCAGTTGGAGCAATTGTCTAGTCTCCTGGCTGCCCCTTTTAGAGCGAAATGCAGTCGATCCTGCAGCCCTTCTCTAGGGGGATTTATATGGACCGTTCAACTAGTGACATCCAGATTCATGTGCACGTTATGATTTTCCCCTCATTTGGCATTGGTTAGTGGAGTTATTTGCAATCAGTCTGTCACCCCATACGTTAGGGCATTCGGACTGACATTATGTTACAAATTTTGGATCAATTCTAGAGGTTATGAGTCATTCTTGCATTACACTAATATAGAGAATTTATAATGGTTTTGAAAATTAGATCACCCATGTTCGCTTCCTGGAGTTGGACAAATTCATCTGGAATGTATTAGAATAAGGGGTGGGATTTGAACTTGAATTCTGTCGACTAAGGGGCGGGATGTGATCTTGAATTCTGTCAACTATCGAGGCAGCAACCTTCTATCTCTGAAGAACCAGACTATGCATCCAGATGCAACATACAAAACAAAACAAAACCAATATGAATTACCTTGTGAAGTGAAATATGTAAATGGATCTTGATATGGGTAAAAATCCAGCTTCATCTGAGTCATCTGATTCCATCAGGATCCAGAGATCCGCTAGAGCAGGCCCGCATGCTTTGTGGGCCGCTAGCTGGCCCGCTACACCTATCTAGCCCACAGGAAAAGGTCAAACTGGTCCATTACGGTTCCCTCTCTCTGCCTATAAATACCATACCCCCTCCACAGTGATCAAGTAATGAACTTTTTGCCTCCAAAACCCTAATCTCATTTTTCAGTCACTAACTTGATCGTCGGAGGGCCCACCACCGGAAAAACTCCCGGTGTTTCAGGACTTTGTGCAAGAATCTGGCGGCCAACAACAAGGATGACCACCAACAGATTCACTTCTCCAACCTTACCTCAGATCTAGGTCTACAGCTGTGATATGTCTTCCCCCTCACAAATAGAACTCACTATCTGTTACTCCCACACAAGAAAAATAGCACCATCAGATGGCGCCGTCTGAGGGAACGTAACGCATATCCAGCTTCTTCTTCAAATCCTACCCTCGTAGACTTCTCCTCCAATGGCCCCCAAGACCAAGAAAATTGTCACTACAAGTCGCCATGCCGACCCTTTACCTCCACCCTGCCAGTCACGTAGCCGAGCGATCACTCAGGGGTCGCAGCCTCAAAGGTCAGCGTCTGCGGGCTCCCGCTTCGAGTGCTTCTCGTTCGGTTGCTCGAATTCTTGTGGTTTCGGCGGCCAACGACCTCCCGAATGTCATAAACAACCTCCTCAGCCACTCCAGGAATGAGGCACCCTTCGACCACGGGCCAAGCCGAAGCCGCCACTCCTCCCACCAAAATGACAGGGAGCACAGCCATTCTCCAAGGGGTCACCGACCCCTTAATGGTCAAGGCGAAGGAGGCCACGTGACTAGGGCCGAATTCCGAGAATTCCGGGACGAAGTCCTTTATGCCCTCCGAGGCGGAGCCCAGAGCGAACGTTGTGACCCCCGTTCCTGCCAATATGTATTTTTTCTGTGTATTATCTGGGTTTGGATTCTTTATAAACTTTTCTGTTTTTTTAAATTCATGTTGTTTCAAAATATTTTGTATCTCCTGTTAAAATCAATCACTTTTCGTTAGTTGTATTTATTGTTATTTTCAAATAATTTTTATATTGTAATACAAATCCTATTATTGTTATTGATATGGCTAAAAATAAAACCAAATCGGGACCGTTCAAATCGGACACGAATCTTAAAGATCTCAGGGGTAAAACGGTAATTTCACCTACAAACGGGTCCGAATTGGGAACTGGATCTTTCTTTAAAGCTCAATAACCAAAAAACGGATCTGTCCTACTAGGTCAGGATGACAACCCATTACAAACCAGCCCAGGTCATTTAAAGAGTAATTCAAATTCATGATTATCTCTAAGAGACGGATTAAAAGCAAATCTCTTATCATGAAACGATTTAAACTCTACATATTATCCAAAAACACCGGGTCATAGGGATAAATGATTATCTCTAAACTGTCTCTAAGGCGACTATAAATACCCCTTCTCCCCCCACCATAAGAAAGGTAATCAATATTTTTCCACATAAACGCTCTTTCATAATCTTTCTGATTACTGAGTTGAGCATCGGAGGATTCATCGCCAGGATCCATCTCGGTGTATCGAACTTTTTGCAGGTTAACGGAAGTAGCAAGAAACCGGTCAAACGCCGGTGAAAATCAACATGTTTGCCTTATTTGTTTCCAGAAGAATCCACAAATACATCTGTTTACTCCCACACCAATTTCAGCAGCAACAGTTATTATTATTATTATTATTATTATTATTATTATTATTATTATTATTATTATTATTATTATTATGTCCATGATTATCATGGTTATTATTATTATTACTATCATTAAATTTATTGTTTATTGATTTGTGAAACCTATAGATCTTAAATATATTTTATTATTATTATTATTGGAAGTATGAATTTTATGTACACTATTTGATTATTTGTAATACTATATTATAATTTATTTATTTAATTAATTTTAATCCAAACCCAAACCCTATAATCTTCCTATTGGCTTCCAACCGAAACCCGCTACCCATTAACCCGTACCCGTTGGCCCATTTTCTAATCCTATATAATCCCATGTTTAAACCCTAATCACTATCTAAACCTAATTAACCTACATCTACAGCCGCCTACCCCATTCTCATGTTCATTCCCCCTACCCTCTTCTCCTTCCTCCCGCTTATCCCCTATAGCTGAAACCCACACCCGAGCCCCTTGTTTCACGTCGCTCTCATCCCCGAGCTCCCCTTCATCTCCCTGTTCCTACACCACGTCCTCATCATCGCCCCAACCCATCACTACACCGCACTTGAGCCCCCTCGGACATGCCTGAGATTTTCGATGATCTAATCATGCATAAGCTGAGCGTCCTACTAGACTCCAAGCCTGTGCAACAAAAGCGAAGAAAGTTCGCCCTAGAGAGGAAACATGCCATGAAGGAAGGGGTGGAGAAGCTCCTCTCCGCTCGCTTCATCCAAGAAGTCAACTATCCAGACTGGTTGGCCAACGTTGTTATGTTCAAGAAGTCCAGTAACAAGTGGAGGATATGCATCGTCATCACGGACCTCGACAACACCCGTCCAAAAGATCTCTTCCCTCTGCCGAGCATCAATGCTCTGATTGATGCAACCTCCGGTCATGAATTATTGAGCTTCATGGATGCCTTCTCAGGCTATAACTAGATCTAAATGTTTCCCCTCGACATCCCGAAGATAGCTTTTGTGACCGACCAAGGGCTCTATTGCTACAAACTTATGCCCTTCGGGCTAAAGAATGCTAGCGCCACATACCAGAAGCTCGTCAACCGAGTCTTCAAAGAGTAGATAGGCCCCAACATGGAGGTGTCTATCGATGATATGCTGGTCAAAAGCCTGAGAGAGGAGGACCATGTGAGAGACCTCGAGGAGGCCTTCGGGGTCCTGAGGATGCACGATATGAGACCGTACCCCTCCAAGTGCACCTTCGGCATTACCACTAGAAAATTTTTCGGCTTCATGGTCAGCCAGCACGTGATATACGCAAACCCCGAGAAGATCAAGGCCATATTAGACATGGCCCCTCCTAAGAACATGAAGGAAGTCCAAAGGCTCACCGATCACTTAGCTTCCATTGGATGTGTCCTATCAAGATCGGGGGACAAGTCTCTCCCCTTTTTCAAGGCCCTCTGGGAGGGGGGGGGGGGGAAACCCCAATAGTAAGCACTCGAGCAGCTAAAGCTTTACCTCACCAGTCCCCCTCTCCTCAGCAAACCCGAGCCGGGTGCAATCTTCTACCTTTACTTGGTCGCATCAGAACAAGCACTCAGCGCTATCTTATTCAGGGAGGACGACAGTCCAAAGGCCCATCTATTATGTCAGCAAAGTCCTCCATGATGCCAAGCTTCGCTACACTAAAATAGAAAATGTCACGTATACCCTGGTCATGGCCGCATGAAAACACCATCCCAATTTTTAGGCCCACTCCATTCAAGTGTTGACCGATCAGCCCTCTAAACAAGTCCTCAACAAACCAGAGAATTTTGGCAGATTACTCAAGTGGTCAATTAAGCTGAGCCAGCATGATATTATCTAGAGGCCAAGGACTGCTACTAAGGGATAGTCACTAGCCGAATTCATCACCGAGTGCACGATCCCAAAGACTCCCGAGGCCCGACAAGACGAACCTACTTGGGAGCTCTACGTAGATGGTTCTTCATGCGAAGAGGAGAGTGGAGGTGGAGTCATACTAAGTGGCCCAGACACCTTCGTCCTCCAATACCCCCTACGCTTTAGTTTCAAAGTGTTAAACAACGAAGCGTAGTATGAGGCCTTGATTGTCGAAATTCTACTGGCCCGAAATGCCGGGGCCAAACGAATAAAAGCATTCAATGACTCCCAGCTCATTTTCAACAAAATATATGGGGAGTGAGAAGCTCGTGAAACCCGAATGGTCCAATACCTGGAGCGTGTCAAACTTCTCCTCGCAGATTTTGAAGATTCCTCAGTTATCTAGATCCCTCGTGAACAGAATGGTCAAGTAGATGTCCTATCCAAGTTTTCCTCCTCCTCCTTTGACAGCTTTGATCACACAGTCCTGCTGGAGGTCCCCCTCCGACCTAGCATAGAAAATATCGAGGTCCAATCGACCCGCGAAGGCACCAGGGTGGACGGACCCAATCTTGGATTTCCTAAGAAACGACGCATTACCACAAGATCAGTCTGAAGCAAGAAGGGTCCAAGTCATGGTTGAAAGATTCGTGCTTATGGATGGTGTGCTCTCCAGGCATTCGTACACAAAGATCGATGGGAGACCCTACCTGTAGTGCCTGAGCTCCGAAGAAGCTAAATATGCGTTGAAAGAGATGCACAAAGGGATTGGAAGTTGCCATATGGGTAGAAAAACACTCGCTAGGAAAGTCGTTAACCACAACTACTATTGGCCAACCCTCCTTCAAGACGCCCAAGACATTATTAAAACATGTGGACTGTGCCAGAGATTCTCCCCCGTCATACATGCCCCCCAAGCCGTGCTAAAATTGCTCGCCAGTCCCGCGCCTTTTGCCATGTGGGGAATGGACCATGCTGGTCCCTTTTCCAAGGCAGTCTGTTAGAGGCGCTTTCTTATTGTAGTCATTGACTACTTTACTAAGTGGATTGTAGCAGAACCGCTGGCCACCATCACCGAACATCAAGCTCCATGGTTCTTTTGAAAACACATCATTTGTCGGTTCAGGATATCGCAGATCCTCATCACTGACAGTGGAACCCATTTCACGGGGAAAGATTTCCACAAATTTTGTGAAGATCACGGGATCCAACAGCGGTTCTCTTCTATCTCGCACCCCCAATCAAATGGCCAGATCGAGAATGCGAACCGTCAAATCCTGGAGGGCCTTAAGAAGCGGTTGGATATCCCCCAAGGGGTTATGGGTCGACGAACTACCAGTGTCCTCTGGTCCTATCAAACTACAAAAAGGGTATGGACCGGTGAGTCACCCTTCAACCTGACCTATGGAACAGAAGCTGTTATTCCCTTGGAGGTCGGACTACCTTCGCCAAGGATTATAGGCTTCGAGTTGAATTCGAACGACCTCAGGGCCAACTTGGACCTCCTCGATGAAGTCTGCAAAATTTCTTCTGTTAGAAGAAATATTTACCAACAGTGCGTCGAACGATTCTACAACAAAAAGGTCCGGCCAACGAATATCAGAAAGGATGATCTAGTACTCAGAAGGCTCGATACCTTCGAACCAACCAAGACAGGCAAGTTGGCTCCGAACTGGGGGGCGCATACAGGGTCTCCAAAGTGGTGCACATCGACAATTACCGACTTGAAGACCCGGGGGGCAGGGTAGTCAAAAGGACCTGGAATGCAGATCACGTGATCAAGTTCGATGAAGAACCATAGGGGTCCACACATGTATCAATAATTGTAATAAGTGCTAGCCTTTGGCAACCAAGCAATGAAACTTTGTCTTCAAAGCAACTCTTCTGATTTTGGTACCCAAGAAATTGTAATACGAGAGAAATTTCTTACAATCTCTCAAGTCCTGGCCACTCGGCGTGGACCTCAATCCCAACGAGAGATTTCTTTGCGATCCCCAAGTCCTTGCCGCTCAGCATGAACCTCAATCCCAACAAGAGATTTCTTGCGATCTCTCAAGTCCTCGCCGCTCAGCATGGACTTCGATCCTAACGAGAGATTTCTTACAATCGCTCAAGTCCTCACCGCTAGGCATGGACCACAATCCCAACGAGAGATTTCTTGCGAACTCTCAAGTCCCCACCGCTTGGCATGGACTTCGACCCTAGTGAGTGATTTCTTACGATCTTTCGAGTCCTCGCCGCTCAGCGTGGACCTCGAACCTCTCAAAGATTGTCACAATCTTTGGTCCTCCCTGCTCGGTGCGGTCCTCGAGCCCCACGCGAGATTTCATACATCTCTGTTTGAGCTTGTTGCTCGGTCTGAACGTCGAGCCATGTGTAAGTTTCACCCATTCCCATCCAACGGTTGTGAAGGAGTCATCACCCCATATTCCAAAGCCAGTGTTTCGAATTTCAACATAATGCAATTAAATAGATACCATAGTTTCTAAGACCAACGTTTTGAATTCCAAGGCAGCGCATTTACACAAGGCAGTCCAAAATCGAACCCCTTCATTGACAAGGTTATTACACGACTGGCAAGGCAATAAAGATTACAAGATACAATGAGATTAAAACAAGTTATGAAAGTCAACCGAATGACCTACTCCTCTGTCTGGGGGGCCTTAGGACTAGTGCAGACCAGTTTGAGCCCAACTGAGCGAGTATGTTCAATGGCGGGCCTGTCAACCTCCCCTTTAAGGGTGGCCAAGGTGGAAACCACAGCCACCGAGCTCTGGGCATCACCAGGGTTCGGTGGCTCCAGCCTAAGGGTTGGAGAAGGACCACCAATGGAAGGTCAGCCGCTTCTTAGAGAGGTAGTTCGGGATCCTGCCACCCCGAGTGCGACCTTCAATCTGTATATCTCCAGTTCCTTCTCGACTACCATCCTCACGAAGGAACGAGTCAGCCGAACGGGGTTCCTTGCTCGAGGTCGGCTACCGAGAGGAATCACCAGAGACCGACAGTCGAGTGTCGGCACTCCTTAGATCCCGGTCGACCATTGCCTTCTTCAGATAAGCCAACTCTAATCTCAATTGTTAGGACCTTTTCATACAAAAAGAAAATGCCGACTCCCTATCCCTGGCTTCTTTACAGTAGCGTGTCAGGCTAGACTCCATGAATTTCACCTTATTCCTAAGGTACTCGAGTTCGGCACCACATGGGTCAGCCAAGATAGGCTCTGTCATCTAATAAAAGAAGAAAGCATTATATCACTTCGAGTCTCACAGACTTGGCTAAATCACATAACACGAAACATCGCATGAACAATGTCAAGTTCAAGAGCTCGGCCCAAAAAACTTTTTCATTCATTAATGAACATTCATACAAAAAGTGGTGGTCAGTCCATGTTCGGCAAGTACACAAAAAAGGGAGAGAAAAGAGAAAACAAACAAGCTACTTCTTAAGAGAGGATGACACCACTTCGGTTCCCATGATGTTAATCTCGGGAGCATCTGTGATCAGTTCGTCCTCCAGGGCAGGAGAGAGACCATCTCTCTCTTCATCACCTCCCCCGTAGTGGGTGGAGCCTCAGTGAACTTCATGAAGAAGCTGAAACCCTCAAGCTCGAGATTGGGATACTTTTGTAGCACATGTTCGATGGCCCGGTCGTACCCCTGGTCTTGGGCAAAGATGATGTAACCCCTGTTTTCCTAAAAAATGTATTTTTGTGTTTTTTTGTATTTTTAAAAAAAAAATTCCCAAATTATTTTTCCAGTTTTCAAATTTCTTTTGTGAAAATGTATTGTTGGACTTCCTATCAAAATCTATTTTTCAATCAATAGTTTTATTGTAACTATTTTTTATAATTTTATATTGTAATGCAAATCTTATTTTTGTTATCATCATTAGTACTATTGTTATTATTGTTATTAATTTTGAGTGGTTATTAAACATCTATTCCTATGTACTAATTGTATTAGTAGTTATTTCAAATTATTTCCACATGGTTGTACAAAATATATTTTATTATGTAAACATGTATTTTATTGGTTAAGTATTTTCTATTTGTTTTAAAACCCAATTTTTCCTATTGGATTTTTTTATTAAACCCTCTTAGTCTTTTGGATCCATTTGATCAACCCATTTCCCTAAAACCCATTAACTATATCCTATTCCAATAACCCATTTATAAAATATACCTACTACTAATCCTATACCAATTACACCATCAGATTAATTCAAACCATCCTAATACTACACCTACTACCTTAAATCTTTTCTAATCACCCATTGATTTTATTATACCAACCTTCCTAGTTTTAAAACACCAAATCCTTACCTGTACATTGGCATCTAACCGTGGGCTGCATATTTCCCTACCCACATCCGGGTTCTCACCAAGCCAACCGACCCATTCCTTTCCCTGTAGCCACCACCCAAAAGTTGTGCATCTCCCTTTATTCAAAACCTAGTATGTATATATATATGTATATATATATATATATATATATATATATATATATATATATATATATATATATATCATTATATATATTTTTATTTACAATCTCATACAACCTATTTTATTTTTCCTAGTTCCGTGCTTCATCTCTCCCGCTTCTTCTCCATCCGCCGTCTCGCGCTCTCTTGCTCTTAGGGTTTTCTTGCGCGTGCTCGAGTACGCGTGTAGATCGTTCGTGGGTTCGTTGATTTTTCGCTCGTGAGTTTTGTTCGTTGCCGGGATCCGTTCCCGTTATTTTTGGTGTTTTTCGTTTTCGTCTTCAGTTAAGACAAGTAACTTATACTACAATTCATTGTTTTGATACAAGTCAAAAAGTTCACCTATAGTGTAGTTGGGTCTAGAGACAACCAAAGATTGTGTTTTCCTTGATGGATTTTGTCTCTATTCTGATAATTTGGCCATAGATGACTCATGACACAAATCTTGATATGTGATAACCTAGGAATTGCCCAATTCTTGATTTTTAGTCATGTATGTGAATAATTGTGTAAAATTGTGTTTGGATTGAGACCCATGTGAAATAATAGGTGTGGACATGTTAATAACCCTAAATCATGATATTTAGATGCTTGGTAAGTTGTATTTTAAGTTTGGATGTGTTTGGATTAATATTCTTGAAGTTATGATGTTCTTGATTTGAAGTGTGAAATCAGTATTTTATGGATGTTCTATTTTGATTGCTGTTTTCGTCTATACTACAGCCAGTATCTTGATTCCGGTATAAAATATGTATTTAAGATAATTTTGTCTATTTTCAAACCCCACTGGTTTTGCTTAATTTGGATTTCGTATGACTGAGTTATGACTGTTTTAGTACAGAGTTGTCGATCTATTCCAGATTCTGTTTTGGGTTAATTTTGTTAACAAACTATTTTCAAGAACTATTCTATATATATTACCTTGATCTAATATTCTGTTCAGTGTTTCTTTATGAAGTTAGGGACTATCCAGAATTTTGATGAATTTTATTGATAAGTTTTAAGTGATGTTTCATTCTCGTTTCTAAAACCTACTTGTGTTGTAATTTGCTCGCTGTTCTATAAAGAACCCTATTTCCACTATGATTTCTTATACTGTATGAAAAATGTTTTTGAAATGTGAAAGTTATTAAATTCTATCTATTTTCATATCCGTTTGGCAGAATTGGATTTCGATTCACTGGTTGCGAGATATCTTAGTTTTCGTACAGCAGTGTTGGGATTTCCAGATTCGCTAAACTATGTTTTCTCGATGCTTTTGTATTTTTGATGACTGATCTATTCTTACTGGAATATTATGAACTTTATATTTTGATTCGAGACATATAGGGGAATATCCCAGATTTTTCCTGAATTTAATTGATGAGTTTAGATGTTTTTTTTCTGATTAAGAATTCGTTTTCCTGATTTCGGACTGAACATGTTTTCTGTTTTCGAACTTGTTTTGAGTTAAGATATTGTGAAGTACTATATGACTTAATTATATTCGTTGGATTTGTGTGGATGTCTATTTTCCAGATCCTTCGATGGATCTTGATTTGAATTTCTGTAGCGACAAGAATCACTGTTTTAGTACTGTACTGTCATACTGTCCTGAATATTAACATACACTATTTTGCTCGTTTATGTGACTATATATCATCCATTTTTGATTATTTGTTTCTCCGAACCTAATACTGATTATACCATATTAGTTTGACACTATTGAGTACACATTCATGTCTGTTTGATAACCATAATAAAAATAACCAAGCCGGGGTTTATGGAAAAGATCTAGTAGTGGGAAAGCATAGAAATGTGTACTTAGAAGGGGGCCCGTGTTTTTCATACTGAGCATCTGTTATACTATTACTGATTACCTGACTGCACACTTCCCTATAGGAAGGTATACTCGGAGGAGGACCAATAGGTTCTGACTGTTACTGTTACTGATTACCTGACTGCACACTTCCCTATAGGAAGGTGTACTCAGAGGACCACTAGATTCTGACTGTTACTGCTACGGTTACTGTTACTGATACCTAAGTACACTGCCCTATATGATCCCCTACGAAATCTACAAGCGAAACTGTTTGTTGTAGCAGCCATGTGATATGATTTTGGGGCGCATGAAGTGCTACCTAGCTAGTAATACACACAAGACTATAAGAACATAAAACTAATACTGTTAGACTGTTATCCTGATTCACTGATATACAGAGTTTACTGTTACTAGACACTGTTAGTTGCCTTATGAAACTGCCTTGACATAAAACAACTGTACTGTTAGTATACCATGTCAGGTCTGTTTCTACTATTAATTAGATCTGCTAGTTTTTCCCATGTGCTTGTATCCTATATTATTTGTGATCCGCGAGTTGCAATTGACGGGTACTTGTTTTCTTCTTTTTCCCTTCTCCTGCAAATTTACTAATTGCAGATCAGGATGGTCAGCTGCCAGAAGGTATTGGCGAGATGATGTATTAGTGCTGGAGATTCTGCTTTATTATATTTTTATTGTTGCTTGAACATTGAATAAAGTGTATTTGGTTTATTGGATATTATTTGTATTTGGGCGATGTAACCTAGGATATTTATTTTTTTTCCAGACTCTGATTTATTTGAGAATATTGTATTTGGTTTCAAGTAAACTTCTGTTGGTATTTTGTTTCAATTATGCATGTTGGTTGATAATTTTGCTTCCGACTCTGATTATTTGTGTGATGTGTTGTAAAGATTCTTCCGACTCTGGACGTTTGTCGCATATCCGTATTCTGTATTCCTTTTTGGGAAGCGAGGCGTGACAGATGACCTTGTCCGTGGCACTCAGCTTCGCGGCCTGTAGCTTCTTTTCACTCCCTTGCAGGAGGGCCTTCACCTTCTCCAACCAAGTTCGGTCCTCGACGACGGTGGTCAGCTCCACCTTTAAGGCATGTTCACGAGCTTCCAAGTCATGGACTAGCAGCTTCTACCCCTACATCTCCCTCTCATATCTCTGAGCCCTTTGCTCGGACTGCTTGAGCTCATGGGTGTACTGCATCCTCAGCTCTGCCCCTTGCAGAGTTGCATGCGAACGGAGAACAAAGACTTAGAGATTTTCAAGAATAGATATCTTAGAGTAACAAGGTTCAGAAATACTTACAATCATGCCGGCCTGAGCCCACTTCATGAAGCTTGACTCGAGAGTCTCGATCGAGAGGCACTCTCTGTCCAGAGAGGTGGTTAGGTGCTCCACCACCTCCATCGCAACCGGGCCCTCCAATAGGGAATCCGCCAACTTCATGGACTAGTTGGGGCCCCATGGCACCAGCCCTGTAACGCCCCGCCCCAATACTCAGACAATTTTAATATTTCTAGAAGACAAATTAGATACTATGTAGTACAACTGCCCACCACAGGCTGCCTCTCAAAAGGTGGTTAACCGAATTGGTGACTCTTGATCCTTGGCTAATAGTATTTATACTCAAATTAGTTTTTGTATACTTCCCATGTGGGACTATATTTCTCAAATCCTTCTCAAATTCTCAAATCCCGCACAGACCAGTCGACTGCTCAAACCACCAGTCGACTGTTCGCTCAAGATCTAGGGTATTACATACACCCCACCTTTAGAAATCAGCGTCCTCGCTGAGTACGGTACACACATCTAGTGTAGGATCTGCCTTTCTAGCCGTTGTAGAATAGTCCTCGATCCCACGAAATGTGTAGAAACACCCGGTACATACAAGTGCACCCTGCCTATCCGGAGAATCATCTCCCTGCCGTGAACTAGATCATAGGCCCTCTTCTACACTCGGTGTCGAAAGTCGGCTCTGATACCATTTGTAACGCCCCGCCCCAATACTCAGACAATTTTAATATTGAAGACAAATTAGATACTATGTAGTACAACTGCCCACCATAGGATGCCTCTCAAAAGGTGGTTAACCAATTAGGTGACTCTTGATCCTTGGCTAATAGTATTTATACTCAAATTAGTTTTTGTATACTTCCCATGTGGGACTATATTTCTCAAATCCTTCTCAAATTCTCAAATCCCGCGCAGACCAGTCAACTGCTCAAACCACCAGTCGACTGTTCGCTCAAGATCTGGGGTATTACAAGCCCCTCCTCCCCTACGATCTCCTTGGCCTCGGGATGGACGGGTGAGAGACCAGACTTCACAATCTCGTCAACCATAAGGTTACCGGGCTCGACCCCACATTGGTCAGGCCAGAGGTGCCCGAAACTGCCAAAACCCTCGACCTCATGGACATCACCTCAGAAGTCCCCCTGGACACAGTAGCGGCGGGCCTCTTCTTCAGCTTAGGCTGCTCAGCTACCTTCTTCTAGGCCAAGAAGTCCCTCCTCTCCTAAATCTCTGCATCATCCATAGATGCAAAAGAAAACACAAAATGTGAGAATGAAGGGAAAAGGAGAGACGAAAAATGGAAACGAAAAACATACAGGGGTCGATGGGGCTCAGTCCAATCCTCGCTAAGTGCCTCTCAGTTACGTTCGCCAAACCGATACTCCCATCGACAATGATCCGATCCACACCTCCCTTTCCTTCTTCGTAAAGTCTTTCTCCTTCGAGGCCTTGTTGTTAGGCTTGTAGAAGGACCAGTTCGCCAGAATGTCCCAAGGTACCTGACTTTGAACGATGAAATATTTATATTTCCATTCCTTGATGAAGTCTGGGTGACCGTGGACTTCCCGTCTATGGGGGCGAGGTGAGATGTAAAAAACTCCCCTATACGTCCATGCTGAGCTGATTACGAGGCAAGTGCGGAAGTACTTCAACTTCAGAGGAACTCCCCTCTCTTCACAGAGCAGCATGAAGCACACGAGCTGCTTCCAGAAATTAAGGTCGTACTGCATCGGATTCAGTCCTGCCCAATTCAGTACCTGCTTAAAAATGGGTGCAAGGGTAACCACAACCCTAAGCTGAAGGCATCGAGCGGAAACATGCAGAACCAAGGGGCCAAGCTATCCATCGATCGGAGCCCCGGGTTCGGTATCATCAGCTCGTATTCCAGGGAAATGAAGTAGCTCGCTCATATTAGCGGGAGATCGTTGCTTGTCAACACGCTCTCTATGATGTATGCTTTGATCCTTTAACGGCTCGACGAAGAGGGCTGCACCCCAAACCGAACAAAATCTTCAGCTTTCTCCCAGGGCTGCTGGGAAGTGCTCACTTCAGCTTTCTCCCCCGAATACGATGGGCCCTCGGGGTGACGGGTGATGCCAATTGCTTCAAACGCACAATCCCCTCTGATGGGTCAACCGCCTTAACATTGCCCTCGTCTTCTCCCCCCTTCGCCTACTACTTCTTTATTGTCAGGCTCTTCGTCCTCATCCTCGCCACCATCTCTCTCCTTGGTCTCATCATTAACCTCGACCTCCTCCACCTCCTCAGCCTCATCCTCTTCCACTTCCATTGGTTCATCCTCATTGACCACCTCCATTTCTTCGGCCTCCTTATCTGAGTCACTCGACTCCACCACAAAGGACCTTCGACTACGGATGGGCTCGACCTTGTAGACCTTTTAAACTTCTTCCCAAGATGCAAACTCGGAAGAAACTTGCTAAACTTCATTAGAAGGAGAACTGTTGTCACCCCGGCCAGACGTGGAGGTCGAAGAACTGTACCGAACCCTCGACATAATATTAAAATACTAATCTGGTTACCGGAAAGAACGTCGGAAAGCTAGTTGTCGGTGCCTGAACCGAACCTAGAGAGAGAAATTTTGAAGCAAGTGAGAGAAAGTAAAGAAAAGAATGAGAGGGAGGGTATATATAAGCGACTCAGGGGTGCATCGATTTCCACACCCAATCTTGACCATTCAATTTGATCCAACGGTGGATAACATAGAGACTCCTCGATCCCCCCAACCATGATGTCAACCAAGTCACGTGCAACGCACATGCCCCGACTATAGCCACGTTGAACACAAGCTAGTCCACTAAATCTTCCAAGTATGTACCTCTCGACGCTTGGCATGGACCTTGGGCCACTCATGAGATTTCCAACAATCTCGCCTACGTTCGACGCTCAGCATGGACCTCGAGCAACTCGTGAGATTTCCTATAATCTCTCCTCGGCTCGACGATCAGCATGAACCTCTAGCCACTCGTGATTCCTATAATCTCACATTTGGTCAGCGGTCGGCATGGACCTCGAGCCACTCGTGAGATTTCTTACAATTACATCTCCGCTCGACGCTCGGCATGGACCTCGAGCCACTCGTGAGATTTCCTAAAATCTCGTCTCTGCTCGACGCTCTGCATGGACCTCGAGCCCCTCGCGAGGTTTCCTACAATCTCGTCTCCGCTCGATGCTCGGCATGGACCTCGAGCCCTCGCAACGTTTCCTACAATCTCGTCTCTGCTCGATGCTCGGCATGGAACTCTAGCCACTCATGAAATTTCCTACAGTCTTTCCTTCGATTGACGCTCGGCATGGACCTCGAGAAAATCTTGCCTCAACTCGGTGCTCGATGTGAATTTCACACGATGTAACCTCCACTTCGCGATTGATAGGGATGGAGAACCTCCTTCACTCTCTGCGACCCCGGAGCGCGTCACCCTGAAGCTCGCCGCCCCGGATCTCGGGGCTCGAAACCCGAAGCTCGTCACCCTGGAGCTCGTCGCCCTGAAGTTAGAGACCCGCATTATATCGCGTTTTGAGAAAATGCATAGTTTCATCCTTACGCACACCACTGATTGACTTTTTTCCCACTGGAATGAACTACTCATCGACGACTGATACACCTAACCCTCCAGGAGTGGGGGGCCTATGATATGAGTAAAAATCTAGGCACATATGAGTCGTCTGATCCCATCAGGATCCATAGATCCACTATAGCAGGCATGCATGCTCTGTGGGCCGCAAGCTGGCCCGCTGCACCTATCCGGCCCACAA
Source organism: Hemerocallis citrina (assembly GCA_017893485.1). NCBI lineage: Eukaryota > Viridiplantae > Streptophyta > Magnoliopsida > Asparagales > Asphodelaceae > Hemerocallis > Hemerocallis citrina. Next base: position 262,828,851 of record CM030362.1, on the reverse strand, counting down.
GAAAGGGTCAACCAAGTTCATTAGGCTTCCCTTTCTCTACCTTTAAATACCAGACCCAATCCAGAGTGATCAAGTAATGAATTTTTAGCTTCCAAAACCCTAATATCATTTTTCAGTCGCTGACTTGATCGTCGGAGAGCCCGCCACTGGAAAAACTCCCGATGTTTCAGGGCTTTGTGCAGGACTCTGGCGGCCAACAGCAAAGGTGACCACCAGCAGATCCACTTCTCCAACCTCACCTAAGATCTAGATCTACGGCTGAGAACTGTTCTTCTCACTCATAAATAGAACTCACTATCTGTTGCTCCCACACCCGAAAAACAGCAACATCAGATCTTCTAAAAAAAGTGAAGGCTTTTACGCCACTCTTTAAGACTAAAGGGAGTTTATTTTGTTGAACTCAGAAATAATCTGTGATTTAACTGCCATCATGTTATCTTTACAGTGTTACTAGTGTTACTGTATTTTCATTTATTTCTGCTCCGAGTACTATGTCTGTTACACACACTCTTATATATATATTTTTTGAATTCTTAGATATTGTTCTTCATTTTTTTTTTGATTGATCAGATTCTTTTAGTGAATGACTTTAACATGCAAGTTTTGTCTGTTACTGCTGTAAACATGGATTTATGAGAAACACTCTGTTTGGCCTGCTTAAGCATCCATATCTCTTCATTTGACAATCATGGATTCTACATAGTGTAGCTCATCTCTATTTCTTAGGATCGAGTTTGCACCTGCTTACGTTTAAGTAACAGCCAGGGCCGGCCCTGGGTTCTCCGGGGCCTTAGGCAAACTTCCGAAATGGCCCCCTAATAACATTTTTTTTAACGCGCAAAATACGTACCTATATTTACAAAGGAAGCTTAAATTTGGGCTCCTAAAATTGCGAAATCTCCGGACGTCTAAGGCGGCCGCCTTACCCGCCTCTAGGGTAGGGCCGGCCCTGGTAACAGCAAAACCTTGTCCATGCCGATGAACTAACCCGAGTACCAGCCATTGATAAGATTTTGGTCAAAAGCTTTCATAATCAACTAATATCTGTAAGAACAACAAGAAGTCACCAACATAAAACATTCCAACAGAGATACTTAGAATCTGGGCTTGATATTGAAGTCTAGCATCACATCAAGGGAAGCAATGACAAAACGGTTGAGGAGCAGACAACCGAATTTATCTATGAGCTTGCCTTCTCATTAATTTCATCTGTACTCTTTTGTTTCTCATCTGACCAGTCTATACTTGAACTGTTTCTGATCCTTATTAATTGTATGTGAACACCACACCACATTCAGAGTGGGAATCAGGAACAGGGATTTGATTATTTATGGCAATGCCCCATATACTTGTAGAATTTACAGTTTACTGTAGCAGTAAACATACTTAAATCATTTACAGATACTGGACTAATCATTGTTTTTATCTCCTTGGATGTTTAAGATGGGCATGCTTATTGTTTCTTGGACTCAAATACAGAGCAAGAAGCAGTCAGTTGATATGAATCCTAAAGCAATTAGGCCAAGATGCAAAGACTGTTCGGCTGCTACAAGTGGAAGTACGAAACTTGGGAAAACCACATTGATTCCAGTATGCACATTGAGATATGAAAAGAGATACATTGTGTTTGCAGGGAGTGTTTCTTGATCAATTTGTCACACTGAGATACGAAAAGAGATACATTGTGTTTGCAGTGAGATCCGTTGTAGTATGCACATTGAGTCCTTCGAAGAAAGAGAAGGCTAGCTTAAAGAGGGCATTTGCTTGCCAATTTTCTTCGCGGGGAATCCAAGTGACTTCGGCCTCTTGAAATGTAGCTAAGAGCTTCTTCACACAAGCATGTACTTTACCATACGGTCATCCCTGGCCTCGTATTCTCCTAAGATCTTGTTCACTACTGGCTGAGAGTCGTTGAATACTTTTACCTTTCGCGTCACTGCTTTCCGAACTAAGAGGAGGCCAGCAATCAGCGCCTCATATTTGGCCTCGTTGTTTGAGGCTCAGAAGTTGAGGCGGAGTGAGTACTGGAGGTTGAACTTATTTGGGCCGAACAGGATGACCCCAGCCCCACTCCCTTCAATGCAAGAGGAGTCATCGACGTAGACACTCTAAACTGGGGGTTGATATCCTTCCTCGAGGAGATCAGGGATAGTGCTTTCGATGATAAATACAGTTAAGGCTTGGGCCTTTATGGCCGTCCTCGGTCAGTAGCTGATGTCGCGCTGGCTCAACTCAATGGACCGCTTCATAAGTCGCTTGGAGTTCTCTGGCTTGTGAAGCACTTATTTGAGAGGTTGGTCGGTGAGAACTAAGATAGAGTGTTCTTGGTAGTGCGTGCGGAATTTTCAAGCGACCATAATCAAAGCATAGGCCATATTCCCCATCTAGGATAACAAAGCTCGACATCATGAAAGAACTTTGCTCACATAATAAATTGACTTTGGATCCTGTCAACTTTTCTCACCAAGACGACACTGAGGGTCTGATCAAAAGTAACCAGATAGAGGTAGAGCACATCTCCCGGCTCGAGCTTTCTTTAGAGTGGAGGATTGACGAGATAAACCTTGAGCTGTTCAAATGCTTCTTGTTCTGCTTCCCCACACTCAAAGCCTTTTTCTCCTTGCAGAACTTTGAAGAATGGGAAGCACTTCTCCCCTGACTTGGAGAGGAAGCGTATGATGGTGGTGAGGCACCCTGTGGGTCTCTGGAATTTTTTTGTTGTTGGACGGGGTAGACATGTCAAGTATAGCTCGGATCTTCTCTGGATGGCTTCAATTCCCCTCTGACAAACAATGAACCTCAAGAATTTTCCTGAAAAGAGCACGAATGTGCACTTCAAGGGGCTCAATCTTATGTTGTGTTTTCACAAGAAATCGAAAGCTTCTTGGAAGTCAGCGATATGGTTCTCCTTCTTAAGGCTCTTTACAAGCATATCATCTACATAGGCTTCCATGTTTCGGATGATTTGCTCTTTGAAGACTTTGTTGACCAATGACTGGTAAGTGGCTCTAGTGTTCTTCAGCCATAAGGGAATGATTCGGTAACAGTAGAGACCCTGGTCAGTGATGAAGGATGTTTTTGGAATGCTAGGAGGGAACATTTAGATTTAATTGTATCCCGAGAAGACATTCATAAAGCTGAGGAGCTTATGCCTAGATGTAGCATCAATCAATGCATCAATGCTGGGGAAAGAAAATGGATAATTCGGATACGCTTTATTCAGGTCGGTGAAATCGATGCAAAATTTTCACTTATCATTAGCTTTCTTTACCATGACTACATTAGCTAACCACTCCGGTTAGCTAACTTCTTAAATGAAGCAGGTGGCTATGAGTTTTTCGACCTAATCCTGACATAAGCAAACTTGCAGCGCTTTTGTTGGACTATTTTGGCATCTGGATTGACACTAAGGCGGTGCATAATCAATTCTTCCGAGATGTCAGCCATGTCAGCAGCGGTCCCAGAGAACAAGTCTCAGTTCTCCCTAATGCAACTGACAATTTGTTTGATGGGTCAACGGGAAAGAGTTTTGCTTACCCGAGAATACTTGGTATGATCTTTTTTCGAGAAGGGGATCTCTTCTAGGTCATCCACGAGCTTGTAGCAAATTTCCATGAGGAGTGTTGGTATGATGGCGTTGATATGAGTGAACTTGTCGAAGCGAGGTGTTGGGTAGAGGGCGACGCTAGCCTGACCCATATTTCTGAGACTTCTTGGGCAGTTCTTCATTGATATTCTTTGGTTTGTTCCCGAAAGAAGGTTCTCCTTAGTTCTGAGGACTAAGAGTCTCTTAAGCTCGGATATACTTCTCATTTCGTAATAATTTGGAGAAGCCCCGATGATCTTCCGTCTATCAAATTTTGGGTATTAAAATATTTAATTTTTTTTATTAGATGGATGATGTTCTTCCGTTTGTATATTTATAAAAAAAATTTACCCAAATTTTGGTCACAACGATAGTGGATGCTCTTAACGGTAACTACTGTCATCAAAACTGAGTTCAAACTTCTGTCCATAGCTTTTTCTTAGGATAACACCATCACCATAGATAGATTTACTGCTAAAAGCACAAGCTTATTAGTTTTAAAATTTGTACTACATATTTTCCCCCTTCTAGACCCAAATTAATTTTTGTGCTTAAACATACTATTGTGTATATAATTAAGCTGCATCAAATATATTCATATATTCAAGAACGTAGTAGAACATGGTAGAACATAGTAGTTGGGGTTTCAAACATTAATCTTCAAAGAGCTGTTTACTGTTCATGCCAGGTTTTCGAGAAAAGAGGCAAGACACAAACCTCCTCTTTTCTCAACATTACTGGCTCCTCTTTAGTCGACATGTAAACCATTAAAGTGAAAAAAGAAGCGAAGAAAAAAAGAAAAAAGATCAGGAAAAAAGAAAAGGAGACCAAATAAAAAAAGAAGAAAAGAGGAAACAGTAGGAGATAGTACTGTATAAAAACCCTAGACAGAAACAAATTAACAAGCACTATCAAGAGATTCTCTCAACATAGTAAAACACATGAGTACGTAGAAGTAGAAGTAGATCATAGCATTACAGAAGCAGCAATCAATTTGATAACCCTAGAAACTTAGAACGGAGTAACCCCCGCATTTGCTGCAGCCGAGGCATAGAACCCATCCTTCAGAAGAACATCTCCTCCTTCCTATTCCAGAAACACGTTATAATTAGTTAAATGTTACATCAAACGCCCAAAATATAGGCACCATGATTTCAGAGTATCGAAGTTAGGGGATACGATGATACCTGCTGGCAATTGTTGTTTTTCTTCAAGCCCTGATCAGGCATCATGCCAAAATGGATATGAGGGAAGTGCGCCCACTGCAAAGAAAATTTTCATATATAAAATGTTTATTACTAAAATTTGGAAAACATGAAAAAGAAAACCCTCGCTAGGGAAAGGGAAAGGGAAAGAGAAAGAGAAACTAAGATCATTTACATTCTTTGCAGCAGCGCTGAATGCTTCTCGGTGTGTGATATCCGGGTTTCCAGCCTTGATGCGCTGTATCTCATCCCTATAAACCAATTTTTATAAAAAAATTTCTTTAAACTAGGATTACAGGAATATTAATTTTTATAAATAAGTTTAGTTTTCATTTTTGAACAAGGCCTATAACTTCGTAAGCTACACGCGCACATTCACTTCCCCCCAATATAAATGATTGATGCAAGCAGGATCAAGTACCCAACATATACTTGCACAGATAAATTTAGTCAGTACTCACTTAATGAAGCGATTGTATGCAGATGGAACTCTCTGTCGCTTCTCCAGAGCTGCAACACCGGCGAAAGGATCAGAGAAATTTATCGAATATATAAATTATAGACACTGTTCTTGTGCGTCAGTTAATGTGAAAACTAGACATTTTTGTTGTCCGAATCATGGACAATAAATTAACACAAGGAGAAAGAAGAAGGGAACCAAGTATAGTTGTTGGCTTGTTGCTCACAGTAATATTTCCATTACTAGACCAGACCACAAAACAAGCCACCTAAGTTACTTGATCTTCAATTCACTTTTCAACTTTTTGCACTTACATTTTCTCTTTTTTAATCCTTTTTTTACTTTAATTATTCTCCTTTTTCTTGGATTCAGGTTCTGGGGTTGAGACCCAAAAAGAAAAGTTTCTACACTCAAGAAAGGCACAAGTCAAAGAAAAGATTTCAATTGTAATAGAATCGGAGATTCAAGGGTTTTCGGTAGCTATGCTACTAGATTTGACAAACTTGTTAGTTATTACATTAGGGTTTGATATATCAAAATAAATAGGTTAAAAACCCATCAATTAGAACAGCGGAAAAAGAATAAAATTAAGGGATATATGATGTATGTATATGTTGACACTAACGCCGGTTTGACACACCATTGTGAGGCCTCTCTCCTTGATTTCCCTTCAACAGTGGCGTTGTGTTGTTGTTGTGTAGGTTGGCTGGGTCGATTAACAAGCTTGGAGGTGCGCATGTTCGCTCATCCTGATCCATCCATCAAATTAGAAAGAAAGATAAAGAGATGAACAACAATAAATTAAACAGAAAATTAGTTAACTTTCATCAGTTATACCAATATAAGGTTATGGTGATGAGGAGGTGGCAGAGGAGCAAACTGAAGATTGTTAACCCCTGGAAATAGCAGGCCTCTCATATTGACGGAGAGAAGGTTGTTGCAGTGGCCGCATCTCACCGTCACTGTCTTGAACAAACTGCTGCATGGAACACTCACCTACAAAGTTCATAGAAACTTAAAATGATTAACGAAACAACAAATTGCTAACTCTTTATATATATATATATATATATATATATATATATATATATATATATATATATATATTGGAATTAATGGATATAATTATATTACAGCGAGGACGGTGTCGCAAAAGTTGCAGTGAACATAGCAGAGCTGCTCCGAAGGAGGAAGAGGAGGAGAAAGGTGGTTGAAAGAGAAGGCAGGGGGCGAAGAAGACATTATGCTATACTTTAAAAAAAAAATTCTTTTTTGGATATTGAGCAGCTTTTTGACGTGATGATTTTGATTTGTTGATGGCTAGTTTAATGTTGTCGATTGAATCTTGGATCTGTTGTTTTTTTTAATTAATTTGAAGTTGGTGAAGAGATCGAGAAAAAAGAAAATAATTAGAGAGAATTAAAGATATGATCGAGAAAGGGGAGAAGGGAGAGAAAAGGGAAGAGTAGATATTGAGAGAGGGTGGAATATTAAGAGGGACTGAGATATATAAAGATGAAGATCATATAGACCTTACTTATTATTATAGGAAGAGATTATGAATAAAGTAAGATAGATCTGAATGAATGAATGAGTGAGAGCATCCACTTTCGTTTTCTAAAGCCATTGCTAAATATAGCATACAGAAATAGCAATAGAAGTACCACGCTGCAGTCGTCCAAATCTTAAAAATAGAAGCGACGGATGAACATCATCCATCTTTGTATTTTTTTATTTTTTTTCTATTGTTTGGGTATTCGGTGATTTTAAATGAAATAATAAAAAAAAAAATCAAAAAAAAAGTCAAAAACCTCCCAAACTGATGAACATCCTCCCGTCTGGTGGGTTTTGACTTTTTTTTAAAAAAAAATTTGTTTAAAATCATTAAAAAAACACCAAACGGATGAACATCATCCGTTTGGGTTATTTTCAGTGATTTTTTTTAAAAAAATTGTTTTCGACGAGAGATGGAGGATCTTCATCCGTCTCTCGGTTTTTTTAATTTTTATTTAACTAGACAGATGATATTCATCCGTCCCTTTCGTCAAATGGATAAACATATTCCGTCTCCTATATTTAGCAATTGTCTAAAGCCTTTGCTAAGTTTAGCAAGCTACTGTGCATATCTATTCTAATTTTTGAGTTTTTAGTAAAATGACTGTAGTACGTTTTTCTAAACCTATTTTTAATTTTTGAGTTTTTAGCCAACGACAGTGGATGCTCTGATGGGACATTATTATTAGGTGTTACTGTGGATGCTGATGAATGAAAGGTAGTGTGTACAAGTACATATTTTTCCTTTTCTCTAAAGAAAGTCATTTTCTGTGCAAGCATTATTTAAATTTCATACCTCTTGTATGTAATTTAAAATTCTTTTATTGTTGTACTCCAGAAACTTTTATTATTGTACCAATTTTATCCTTAAATGCTTAATTTTCTATACACTTGAATAAACATATATAGTAATTAAATAAGATAGGATTTTCTTAAGTCTACTATTAATAAGTTAATTAATATGTTCTATTAACAAGGATATTTGTTTTCCAACAAACTAATCTAGATGTAACTCAAAAAGAGTGTAGAAATCTCAAAAGACTTTACATTTTGTAAAAGAATTGTGTAATTATCAAAGAAAATTTTCATTAGAACCTTACACTAATTAGGCACTAAATAATTCTGATGCTTTAATGGAATGCAACATAATTAAAGTCCTCAAATTTTTAACATATGTTTTATGAACTTCTCCCAATCAATATAGTTTTTTTTTTCTAATCATGGAATAATAAATATTCCATTAATAACAAAAGAGAATGGACTGAAAATCTAAAACAATATCACTCCAAATGAACTTTTGGTAACGAAGAAGTCCTAACATACATTGCTAATGGCATAGGAGTCTAAACACAACGTTGGCACCTCCTGCAAGTCGACAATATTCTTCAAATTTAATCCTTGAGGTTCAAATCCTTAAGGTTTTATATATCTCTTGGCCTCCGCTTTTGATCAATCCTGACTCCATCATAGTGAAAAGGCAGCTAGCTGCAGTTGCTGCTGATTTCTGTGTGGAAACAAACAGATATTGTGAATTCTTTTAAAAACAATAAAAAGCTGACATTTTTTACTTTCCGGATATTGACTGTTTCCAATTGACGTTGATTGCTGAATCTGACTTGTTTGCACTGTTGGATCTGATCTTCATGGTGACGATCGCTCTGGTTAATGTGTAAAAGTCTGAAACACCGGGGTTGACCCCGGCGATGACCCTCTGATGCTCAAGTCAGAACTCAAGAATAATATGAGAGTTTTTGTTGGCAAAAAACTGATTAGCTATTTATGGTGGAGGTAGGGGCATTTATAGTGCTTTGGGGGTCAGTTTCAAGGTAAAGATTTATCTCTACTTTCGGTGTTTTTGGATTGAATTGATTATCTCTTCTTCTTCATGAAGAGATTAGAATTGTTGGAGAGATTGAGTTAAAACTCTTCTCATGATAAGATATATGGTTTTTAAACCGTCTCTTATGGATAATTATGAGTTTAAATCATATTTAAATAATTATATACTCATTTAGATTGGGTTGTTATGACAACCCAGTAAGACAGACCCGTTTTCGGCTATTGGGCTTGAAATAGGCCCAATTCCCATTTAAGAACCCATTTGTAGTGGATTTTACCGTTTTACTCCTGAGAGCTTTGAGACCCATGCCTGATTTGAACGGTTCCAATTTGGTTCAATTTTTACCCTTATCAGCTACAATATTACTATTTTGTACCTCAAGGATCATACCTAATACATTGGTGACATGCAGCTTGTGACATATATAGCTACACCAATCCGTCCAATCTACAACATTTCGAGGCAGAAAGTATGACCATAGCCGAATGATATATCAATGAAACTTCGATGAAGGTATGGATGTTATGTTTTCCATACTTTATATAAGTAAGATATATGGATGTTGTTACATAGAAAATATGTTTAGTATTATTCTCTTTATCTCTTTACGTAATCCTTATCGCTATACAGTTCTCATCTCTATGTACTTACTTTTATAATACTATAAGAACTTAGCTCAATGCATTATTAAAGACAACACATTATTTTCTCAAATATCTCTAAATCTAACAGAAGAGATGACCAATATAAGGTTGCTATTTTCATGCAGATTGGAGGACATTTTGTTCAACACCTGCCCACATGCCACACTGGTCTGTATTCTAATACGCCCCCTCAGATCGAGAGCCCATTTTTTTATGAGCCAAAGAAGTCGAGACCTGGACAATATCCAGCGGGTTTGTTTTTTATAAAAAATCCTCATTGAAATTGCGTACGCAGTGGGAGTCGTACCTAGGTTGCTCTGATACCATATGAAAAGTTCATGCCACTAAGCTAAAATTTCGAAGTTATAGATCATCCTCAAATCTTATATTATTTCATCAATCGTGAAAACATCTACTTCGATCCAGAATTTACAAAACTTACTCAAACTCTTCTGGGAGTAGGTTCATCATGATATTTGATGTGGGTAAAAGTCCAGCCCCTCGATCTAAGTCATTTAAATCTTCTCAGGATGTTCGAATCCCTGATAACCAGGCTTGTACATCCTATGGGCCTTCTGCGGGTCAAGCCTACGGAGAGAGGGTCAACCCGGCCCGTTAAGGTCCCCTCTCTCTGCCTATAAATACCAGGCAGTCACCCCATTTCCAAGGTAATGTCATTTTATCTTCTAAACCACTAGCTTCACATTTTTTTACCCAGGGACTAACTAGACCGATGGAGAGCTTGTCGCCGGAATCTTTCCCCGTGTTTCTACGCGTTTTATAGATGTTTAAGGTAGCAAGTTACCAACAGTACCCTCTCTCCTGCTCCTTAAAAAATCTTCATCGCAGATCCAGATCTGTGGTTGAGATCTGTCTCTCTCTCTCTACAAATAACAAGAAATCACATCTTCTCCCACATCTAAATCAAAAGCATCAGATTTGCATCATCTGTGGGAACAGACAGACTGATTTGATCCCAGACTCGGATCTCACCGTGGGGCCAATCCTTCCTTGACACCCAAAGCCAAGAGAACACCTACGACAGGATGTCATCCCGACCCTCCTCATCCTTCTTGCAGTCATGCAAACACATAGGGGTCTTGAAGGCAGAGAGCCGAGGGTCAATCAGATTCTTGCCCGAGCGCTTCATGCTCGGTCGCCGATGACCATCGGTGCGTCATCAACAACCGGCAGCCTGTGGATGACCTTCAGCACCAGCTCAGCCGATCAAGGGGCACGACTGCCTCCAACCAGGCTCCGACCCACAACATTCACCTATTCCAAGATCAAGAGCAAAGGCGTAGCTACTCCTCGAGAGATAGACCACCGCCGAACAGTCAAGGTGAGCATGTCGTAGTCACGAGAGGAGAATTCTGGGATTTCAGGAATGAGGTCCTCTACTGTAGCGCCCCGAATTTCAATAAGTAAATTAGAAATACGTGGCACAAATTCCAGAATCAACCTCAATTGTAATCATAAATATAGCATCCAAATACAGAGAAATTTAAAACTTTTATTACATCAACTCTTTTACAAATCATAGCGGAATTTAAACACTTTGAACTACAATTCTTTTTACAACACAGCGGTATTTAAAAGCACCATAAATAAAATTTTCCTCTTTACAATCAATCTTTTTACAAGATATGCATAAACATTAAGTATTCTATCACATGCTCCCAACTCCATGCTAACAGTACCTTCCTATAAAACATGAGGCTAGAGACATCCCTAACCCCCAAAACTACAGGGATCAGTTATAACAGTGTGAGTGATAATTAGAGAAAATACAAACTTAAATGAAAATATAAATAATAAAATCGTAAGTCAACAAGTGGAACTAGGCTAAGTGTCTAGTGTAAGAAAAACAGAAAAACGAGCACGCATAAAACAAGTCAAGAAACGCAATACTTATGATGATTTCTAATGCATACTTGTCGGAGTCTATGCATCCCACTCTACATAGGTCTGGTGCAAGCCCTTATCGTTCTCCACTTTGTAGGGTTTAATCCCACGTTATGCAACTAATCCTACTACGGCAATTACTTTAAGATTTAGATTATTCTATGAGTATCTAGCCCATGTCCGGATAATTCCGGAGGTCAAATTCTATCCACAGATAATTCTGAAGACTATTTCACTCACACTTGGGAATCTTTGAGAATGACTACTGCAAGCAATGACGCCTAATCACACGAATATCCCATGAGCGTCGCCTCGATCCTGATAATTCCGGAGATCAATCTCACACTGCAGGTAATTTCGGAGACTATTTCACTAACACCTCGATAATTCTAGGAATTATCTCACACGGCAGATCATATGAGGCCCCCTACCCATGTTTGCCCTTATTTCATCACAACTCCAACTAATGCCTGTCCTTAGGTTGATTATTATTAATTAAGTCACAATTGCCCCTAGAGTTTGCGTACCATGCCGGACTTAATTCAATTAATTCAACAACAAGGCTCCACTGTCCAAAATATCCACAAAGTCTCCGCCGCCGACATGTTAGGATCCCACTCAACCTCTAGAGTCTCAAAACACAACACCAATTCAACATTTCTTGGTATCTCATAAATCACAATAATCCAACTCATAACGAGGTTTCCCTCAAAGCCGATAGTTAATAAAATCAAATACTTCCAAAGTACAATTGTATAATTTATCAAAATTAAAATGAAGTATGAACAAAACTGAGATTTACACTCTCAAAATAGCGAAGAATAGATTCAATATAATACTTTTGGAAATCACGAAATGTTCACTTTTTGAAACCACAAGAATTAGAATTTAAATACTTGATAAAATTTGAGAATACATGCTCTCTGAAAGTGGTGAAATCTTAGTTAAATTATTGCTAAGAATCAGAGAAATTAACTTTGCAAACTCAAATAAACAATCATTTGAAGAACAGCAAAATAGAGCATGACAGTCGACTGTCATATACAATTGAAAAGGTTGCGGTCAACCGACAATACTCAAAGAAAACAACAACTCAAAATCTATGGCAGTCGATTGTCACATACTGTAGAAAAAATGGTGGTCAACTGACAGTACACAAAGAAACTCATTTCAACAATGGCAGTCGACTGGAAATTACGGCAAAACAACTGCAGTCGACTGCACAGCGTTGAAAGGAAACATACTAGGCATGCAGTCGACTGTCACCTCGCGTTCAAATGCACTGCAGTCGACTGGCATGCCAAATCTTGGATAGCCAGAATTTTGCAACTCTTTCAAAAACTGATATATGTTTAAAACTTCGAATACACAATTTCAAATGATGAAAGCCTGAGATACAGTAAGTGCATCTTTGGCAAAGACAACACGGTTCATAAATCCTCATGTAAACTTCACAAAGAGAAGCAAATTTCCGAAATCATATTGTAGCAAAATCAAGATTTTGAAGAACTTCTCATACAAATATTTGAACTCTTACAATGTAGTCAAAATTTTCTTCATATACAGAAAACACAATTCAAACATGTTTAAATTTGAGAGAAATCTTGTTTTACACATTCATTTGTCAAACTATTTCAATCCTTCCAACTTAACATCAAGTTATTTCACTTCTTATTCAATCCCAATCCAAACCAATAATAATTCTTCATCTTTAATCTCAAAACAGTGAATACAAATGCAAAACAGCAACTTAAAGATCCTTTGTTCATCCATGTGCATGTATGATGTTACTAATCCAATGGCAATCTATTCATACATCCACAAATTCAATAATTTCTCATACAAGCACTAATTTGTTCAATGCCAAATCAAATAACAACTCTACAAATCACATACACATTCAAGATCCATTCAAAACATGATTTATTCGAGCTTGGCATAAGAAAGTGAAGATCTTTGTGTATTTAAGCATGGAAATTACTCATAAATTTATATTCCTTCATGAAAGTTATTGATTGGTTATTCATACATCACAATTTATACTCACTCATAATATTTTATAATCATACAACTTCTAGTCATGCATTCTACTTGTACAACTTATAATCATATAGCAAACAAGAGGAATGAAAGTATCACTCACCTTAAGAAGATTAAATCGAAGCAAAAACGAAATAATAAAGAAAAGCCTCTTTCTTCTCCTTTGCAAAAATCCAAGATCCAAGCTTTAAACTCCAAGAAAATAAAAAGAAAATACGTTTTGAGTGCACAACAGGGAATGGGAGGCTGCTGCCCCTAATATAGGTTGGGATTCCAGTTTTTAGTGTTTCACAAAGTTTACAAATTTACTCCTCAAGGAAATTATTTCTTTACATATATGGATCATTCCAATTATTAGTTAATCAAATTGATTTAAAATAAAATAAAATAAAATCCTCTTACTCCCCTGACTTAGCCGGCCAAAATGCACAACCCAGAAAACCGAAATTTGAAGTTTTTACTCCAAGTGACAATTTTGCACAAAAATCCTTCATTTTTTAGTATTTGCAAATATGTCATAAATCATTTATAAAAATCCAGGAAATTTATAAATAATATCTACTAATAAATTTGAGATTTTCCAAATGGATTTTGCTGACTTTGTGTTTTCTAGGAAAATATTTGCACGTGCAAAAAGATAAATTTTAGAAAAATATTTACTAAATCACAAAATTTCAATTTAATTCATTTATAAATTCTAAAATATTATTTTAAATTTCAGGATGTTACATCCATGCCCTCCTGGATGGCCCCATAATCGAGCGTTAAAATGACAACCCTTGCAGGGAGGAAGCCTAGGGCAATGAGTCTTATGGCTTGACTTAGCCGACAAGACAATATGAGATCGTCCTTCAGAGCCACCCAGAAATGGAGAATCTCCTTGCTCAGATCGGCGAGGGTGGGTCACAATCCAACATCAACCTATCCGACCCTCATCTCTGCTAGAATCCTCGATCCTGAGATTCCAAGGAATTTCAGACCGCCTCTGTTCGAAACATACAACAGAGAGTCTGATCCTGCTGATCACATGGAAGGGTTTAAAACCCTCATGATGATCCACAGCGCCTTGGATCCTCTCTTCTGTCGTGCGTTCTCAGCCATGCTGCGTGGCCCAGCACGAGAATGGTTCTCCAAGCGCGCCCCCAACCTGATTTTCACATTCGACCAGCTCAAGACAAGCTTCCTTGCTCACTTCGTGACCAGCTGCAAGGTCGAGAAGAAGAGCGTGTCCCTCCTGGACCTCATGCAGAAGGAAGGAGAGTCCTTTCGAGACTTCGTACGAAGGTTCACCGCCAAGGCTAAGGCGGTCTCTTCTCTCAATGCTGGCATCGCATTTGCAGCGTCAAAATAAATTGCAAATAAATTGAAAATAAATTGAAAAGAATAAAGAAACATAGTAAAAATAGATACTCTAATAGATTAAAATAAGTATTATAAGCAAAATAATAAAAGTAGTATGAAGTATAATGAAAAATAAGTATTATAAACAAAATAATAAAAGTAGTACGAAGTAGCTCTAATACCACTCTGTAACGCTCCGAATTCCATAACACAGGTAATTCGTAGCAAAACCAGGATCTTTACTTCAATTTAGTACAAAAATATAAGGAATTTAAAACTTTTTAATTAGATTGGTATTTATTACAATACGCAGTGAAAATTTACATAAAAGAATTAAAATTTACAACATTCAATATCTTCAATATCGCAACATTAAACAGCATCAAATTCATCTCCAAGTCGCTTGCTAATCTGAGTCCTGCAACTTGAAAACTACGGCATGTCAGTTTTATACAACTGACGCAATGTTATATACAGCGATTCCTTAATGTAGCAAACACAAACTTGGATGCAAATTGTAAAGTGACTATCCTAATTATGTCAGTGTATGATATGAACTTAATGACTAATGCAGACATTCATACTAATGATGCAACACTAATGCGCACTTGTTCGAATTCTATGCATCACATACTACATAGGTCCGAGGGTATGCCCTTAACGTACTCCTCATTATAGAGTTCAATCCCTCGTTATGAAAACATACAACCGTGATAAAGAGACGATTTAGACATTCTTCGATATTTGCTCAAGTCCCGGACTACATCTGTCCGACCATACAGAACCCTCATCGCGCAAACATTCCGTAAGTGTCGCTCTAGCTCAGAACACTAGAGATCTGTCTACCTTCCACCCGACTATTCATAAATCCGGAGTGCATCCGCCTGATCATTCATAGTCCTGAAAATAATTGAGACTCGTCTCGTCATAGTACCGAAATACATTCGTCTGACTGTAACCATAGTCCTGAAATACATCCGCCCAACCATGTAGAGCCTAGTCCCGGAATACATTCGCGCGACCATAACCATAGTCACAAAATACATCCGCCCGACCATGTAGAGCCCAGTCCTGGAATACATCCGCCCGACTGTAACTATAGTCCAGAATACATCCGTCGGACTATATAGAGCCCTGACTCATGTTTCCCAAGCTTCATCACTTCTTCTTTTCTAGTTCTATCCTTACTTCAATTATAATTATTATGACCTAGAGCTAGTTTACCCTACCGGACTTAAAACCACCACTGAGAATGCTAGCCTACACTGGACACTTCTCACATTTTCATGTATCAATATTGTCGGCAATTTCGGGTCTCACTAAGCCTCTAGAATCCATACATCTGACATTCAAAGAGATCCCAGGTTATTCATAACCTCAAAAATATAAATTTCATTCATTCATCTATAAATCTTTTATTCACTTATGAATCATTTCATTTCTTTATTTATTCTCCTTTAGTTCATCAATTTCCAAAACAAAAGACAACTTCTTCTCATAAGATTTCAATAGTACTTCACTAAAAACTATTTTCAAATGTCAAAATACATCTACTTTTTCACACTTTTATTTTTTGACCATTTCTTAATTCGTCACCCAAATAATTTTCATAAGCTCTACATTAGACTCGTTTTTCATACGATATAAAAATCCTAGAATAAATCTAGATTTAAACCATCAAATTTCAATCTTTAAATCACATTCAATTTAAAATGAAATAGCTCCAAAATTACTTTTTTAAATAATTTAATTTAGAATGTAATTTATTCACAAAACACTCCTTGATTTAATGTATAACCATGTCAAATTATGCTATTAATACCCAATATTAATTAATAAAATTTCTATTAAAAAAAGTTTAAAAAGAACTAAAAATCTATATAATAAAACACAAAGAAAGCTATCAAGTGGCTCTCCTTTAATCCCCAAAATTAAAGGCCCAGATCTAACCTTACAAAACACATTTCCCCCTCAAAAGTTTCCCCTCAAAACTCAAATTCAAATCCACCCACCCAAAGCAACTCCTTTATTTATTTAATTGCTCTCTCTCTCTCTCTCTCTCTCTCTCTCTCTCTCTTCTATTCAAAAAATTATGAAAATATAAATTTTTAAATTTTTTAAAAAATAAAAACTAAAAAAATTGAAACTTTAAAACTTTTAAAATAATTTTAAAAAAATTAAAAAATTATAAAAAATTATTAAAAATTTTATAAAAATTTTTTTAAAATAAAAAAAAATATTTAAAAATTTTAAATTTTAAAAAAAATTAAAATTTTGGAAATTTTAGAAATTTTAAAATTTTTGAAAATTAAAAAAAAATTTGAAAATTTTAAAAAAAATTAAAATTTAAAATTTTGAAAATTCGAAAATCTCAAAGCAAATCCAAATCTAATGTCGAACATCAATCAAGACGATATCTGATTCGCTGCTGATTCCGTATTGGTGACTCCCCTCCACCAAATCGAGCACGAATATCAAGCGACTCTGTATCGGCAACTCCCCTCCACCGAATCGAGAGCCTCTATATGCGATGCGGCGACTCTAATTTTATCTCATTAACCAAATTCTCATTCAAATTTTTTATTTTTGTGTGCACGGGATTACTTTATTTTTTGCTGACTCGAATTTTGTGTGTGCATGGGATTTAAGTTCAGAGAGATAAGATTGTTTCATTTTTGAGTTTAAAAAATTTTAATTTGGTGATTTATTTGATGATTTGTTTATTGGTTTTGATTTAAGGTGTACGTAAGTGAGATGATTATTTGGTGGCCTCAATTTGGGCTTCCAAACCATAGCAGGACAGGTAAGCTGACTAGCAACTTAAAATAAGTTGGCAAATATGCAACATTAATTTCTTTACTACAAGAGAAAATACTATCGTGAAGTGTTCCCTTCACTGGTTATTAGAAACCATGGATAACATAACATATAAGAACTTTTAGTGTATGTTTGGATATATAGGATTGGGATGACTGGAGTTTACCAGTGAAGGGTGCAAAGTCTTCACTCAAGAAAGACAGCTAAAGTAAATTTGTTATTTATCCATTTTTTTTTTATAAAGGTGCAATGGGGAGACAAAGTGGAGATAAAAAAAATGATTAGTTTGGATTAGAGTTTTGAGAACTTCATGTATTTCATATTGGTTGAAATAATAATAAGAGGTCTTTCAATTGCAAACTGAGTCTCAGACAAATAAATGTTTAGATTATTGGTATTGTAGATACCTTCACACCTGCACTTGAGTTACCATTGTATTTAAACATGCTCATATTGGTTATGGAATTAGAGTAAGCTCTAAAACCTATGTTACCACTGGATCTGGTGTGGGGGTAAACATATGAGATTTGTGAGTTCGTGGAAAAACCTGAATAGCGGATCCACTCCTGTTGATTCCTGCCGCTGACCTGCAAGGAAGTGCGATACACCGGGGTTGATTCCGGCGATGCACCCTCCGACGCTCTTGTTAGTAACCAGTTATGATTAAGAAAGAGCTTAAGCTGGAAAAAGAGTGATTACCTGGTCACAGTGATAGGTGGGAGGTATTTATAGTCGCCGTGAGAGTGATTAGGGACCTGATTTCCCGTGTAACTGTCAGGAGTAAAATCCTCACAGTTTGTTTAGGAAACTGACCCCTGATTTCCGGTGAGAGGGTAACTGCAAATCAGGCCCATTGATTTGGTCAAATCAGTGACCCTGATTTTCTCTTGCTGATCTGGGTCTGTCTCGGGTCGGGACCCGTACCCCGTTGGAGTGGATCCATTCGTGGGTTATTGGATCTGTGAGAAGGAGATCCAGTACCCGTTTCGGACCCATTTGTATGTGAAATTACCGTTTTACCCCTGAGCTTCAAGATTCGTGTCCAATCTGGACGGTTCCGATTTAACGCCATTTTTAGCCATATCACGAGCTCCCCACTCCTAAAGACTGAGTGTGATCAGCCTTTGAGGAGTAGTTTAATTGTTTTAGTGGCTAGTGGAGTTGTATCGGAGTCCAAATGGAGGGTTTTGAATCTCGAATGGGGTAGTGAGGTGATTTTTGAAGCCGTGAGCTGTTCTGAAGCCTTGTTGAGTATTTGACGGTTTTTATCTATTTTTTCGGACTATTTATTTAATTTTGCGATGTGTTAACTAATCGTTCGGGGGCCTTAACAGTACATTCTAGATAATAATTGTTCGTTCAGGGGCTCAAAAATATCCACCCGAATTTTTAATTATTTTCTAGAATTTTTAGTGAATTTTTCCGAATTTTTAGCAATTTTTCGCAATTTTTAAATAAATAAAACGATTTAAATAAATAAAAATTAACTTTTAAATACTGATTTATGGCGTGGCCTGATCTGGACCGTTGATCTTGGGCGAGCGCGAATTTCTGAGAGATCTGACGGTTGTAGTCGCTCGGCATTCATTTTCTCGCTTTTGACGCTCGGATGGGCACTTGCTCGGTTGGCCGACCGGAGGTGTAAGGGTTCGGCCGTCCGAGCGACGTGGCGCAATCTGAGCCGTCGGATGGTGGTGCGAATCTTGAGACGAGCGCATTTTCCAAGAGAACGCTATCTTGTCATTTAGCGCACGTGGCAAGATCTGGACCGTTCATCATCAGGAGCGCGAATTTCTGGAAGATCCAACGGTCGTAATCGTTCGGCTGCTTTTTTTCTCCGTTTTGATGCTCGGATGGGCACTTGCTCAGTTGGCCGACCGGGGATCTGAGAGTTCGGTTTGGTCGAGCGAAGTTCTGGGCCGCCGGATGGGCACTTGCTCGGTTGGCCGACCGAAGGTCTGAGGGCTCGGTTGTCCGAGCGACGTGGCGCAATCTGAGCCGTCAGATGGTGGCGCGAATCTCGAGACGGGATCCGTTCCCAAGAAAATGCTATCTTGTCGTTTAGCATCGCTGGCAAGATCTGGGCCGTCTGATCGAGATCTTACACGAATTGATGAGAAAGTGAGTTTTCTCCGTTTTGACGCTCGGATGGGCACTTGCTCGGTTAGCCGACCGGATGTCTGAGGGCTCGATTGTCCGAGCGACGTGGCGCAATCTGAGCCGTCGGATGGTGGCGCGAATCTCGAGACGGGCTCCGTTCCCAAGAAAACGCTATCTTGTCGTTTAGCGTCGCTGGCAAGATCTGGGCCGTCTGATCGAGATCTTACACGAATGTTGATGAGAAAGTGAGTTTTCTCCGTTTTGACGCTCAGATGGGCACTTGCTCGGTTAGCCGACCGGATGTCTAAGGGTTCGGCAATCCGAGCGTGGTAGCGCAATCCGGGCCGTTGAATGGCGGAACGAATCTCGAGATGGTTCGGTTCCCAAGAGCATTAATGGCGCCCCAGGATTTGTGCGGCGTTCCAACTTCCTGGGGTCATTAAGAATGGTGCCCTCCAATTAATGCGTGGCGTTTCAGCTCCCGAGGGTCATAATGGCTGGTTCTTGGAGGGGAGGTTATAAATACCCCACTCCCCTTGTAGTTTCAGTCACAACAATGTTGAGTTTTAGCCATCGGAGGTGTCTGCCTTGGGTGGTTGCTCTTCGGCCATGGTCTCCTCCTGATTCTGACAGCCACGATGCGGATGTCAGGGTCGGGGGAGATCAGAGCAGAAGAGGTGACGACCGGAGTCAAGGCGGATGCCTGTCTTCTTTTGAAAAATCCTAAACCTGAGGTCGTCGGACGGGTGGTCACTCTTCCGCCGTGATCTTCTCCCGATTCTGACGGTCCCGATACGGATGTCAGGGTCGGAGGAGATCAGGGCAGAAGGGGTGATGACCGGAGTCCGGACCCGGGCTACAAGGTGCTTCGGAAGGATGGGTGGTCATCCTTCTGCCGTTATCTTCTCCTGATTCTGACGGCCCCGACGTAGGTGTCAGGGTCAGGGGAGATAAGGGCAGAAGAGTTGACGAACGAAGTCCGGACCCGGGCGACAAGGTGCTTCGGAAGGATGGGTGGTCATTCTTCTGCCATGATCTTCTCCTGACCCTGACGGCCCCGATGTGGGTGTCAGGGTCAGCGGAGATCATGGCAGAAGAGGTGACGACCGAAGTCCGGAGCCGAGGGACAAGCTGCTTTGGAATGATTGGTCTCTTCCGATCTCTGTCTTCCTTCCGGGCTGATGGCTTCTGATGGTTGTCAGCCCGAAGGAGTTAGAGATGGGAGGTGTGCCGATCTGCTTTTTGACCGGGCCCCGCGAGATGGTGGTTTCTCTCCAACCCTTGAACGATTCGTAGTTTCGGCTCCGAGGCCGTAGGCTTCGAGTTGCTCACGGGTGAGAGGGGAACCGACCGAGACCTGGGGCCCGGGGGGGCTCGCCGAGGGCGGTGCCTTAAAACTTTTAACCCAAATTTTCTCTGGCTTCTTCAGACAGAGGTGGAGCGTCTGGGTCCGAAGTGCTTCGTCCGGGCGATGTGGCGCGATCTGAACCGTTGGATGGTGGCACGAATCTCGAGACGGACCCAGTTCCCAAGAAAATGCTATCTTGTCGTTTAGCGTCGCTGGCAAGATCTGGGCCGTCTGATCGAGATCTTACACGAAAGTTGAGGAGAAAGTGAATTTTCTCCGTTTTGACGCTCGGATGGGCATTTGCTCGGTTAGCCGACCGGTCCCTTTGCTGTTGGGTTCGGATCGCACGTTGTTCGGATTTAGATCCTGTTGTGCCGAGCTACTTGACTTGGTGAAAAGACAAAGTCGTTTTGGGCCTTCGTGACGTTTCAAGAGCGGCCCAAAAGTCGCGCCCTTACGTTAGGAAGCCCAAGAGACTTTTCTTTTTACTATAAATCTTCACTCCCCCACCCCAGATCTCATTATTCACTTTCACTTTCTCTCTCAAGTTTTTACTTTTCACCATCGAAGTTTTTAGCTCCTGGGTGGTGCTGCTAGCTGTCGCGGCAAGGCGTTCCTTTGCTCCGGCGAACTTTTCCGACCGTAACAGTCACTTCAAGGTCAGTTTCTCTCCTTTCTTTTTAGAAAAATGGTTAAGATTACTTCTTCGGATGAGACCCCCGCCTCGGACCAAGTCGTCGGCCGAGCGGGTAAAGGAAAGGAGGTGACAGAGTCGACCGAGCAGACCGTTGTTCGGCCGAGCAAGAGTGGCGAAGTCGCCGAGCCACTCCAGGAGGTTGTGGCGAAGTCTCAGAAGGGCAAAGGAGTGGTCACGATAATTGAGCAGCCGAAGACGGCAGGGGCGTTCGGTCGGCAGCCTATCGTTCTGTCGAGTGTGGGGGGTGTTCGGAGCTACTCCGAAGAGATGCTGGAGAAGGTGACCCAGGGCACTGCCAAGTCTGTAGAGGAGAATGAGCCGAGAGAGTTGTCCGAGGTGGACCATACCATTTCGTCTCTTACGGAGGCTGATCTGCATCGGATCCGAACCGGATTCCAGATCCCTGCCGAGTACGGGCTACTTCTCCCTAGACCGGGTTTCCGAGCCAGCACTTCGTCTTCGGCTGACGCGTGCGTTTTTCCTCTTGACTCTTTGGCCGCCGGGCTTCGCTTTCCCCTTCATCCATTCATTATCGAGGTTCTTAATTGGTACGGTTTGTGTCCTGCCCAGTTGATGCCGAACACTTGGAGGCACGTCTTGGCATTTGTTCTCTAGTGTCGAGAGATCGGCGCCGAGCCGAGCATGTTTCTCCTTCAGAGCCTCTACCGCCTTTGCCAGCCGAACAGGAACGAGCAGAGGTTCTACCTTTCGCCGCGGACGGGCGTGAAGTTGATCGAGAACCCGGACTCGATCAAGCATTGGAAGGAGAAGTATTTCATTGTCCGAGCTCCCGCACCCTGGGCAATTCCGATAGCTTGGTCAAGGGAAGGCCTGCCCAAGCGAGCGAAGAAGGAGCCGGTACTGAGCAATGAGGAGGCGGAAGTCCTTAAGAAACTCCTCGCCTTGCCGACGCTAAGTTGGAAAGACATTACCGAGGAAGCTTTGTTCCGGGGGGGTCTCAGTCCGATCGACCCTAGTACGCTTCTGGTATTTTTACTTTTTGCTTGAAGTTCTTGAAAATTTTATCTATGTTTTTTCATTCGGCATGTGCAGAGTCTTCTAAGATGGACTATAGGGCGTTGATGGCGAAGGCCAAGGCGAAGGAGCAGGAGACGAGAAAGAAGAGACCCTCGACAGGGCCTCAGGGCGGCCGAGCGCCGAAGATACCTTCGGTCCCGAAGACCGCTGACCTGCAGAAGGTCGTCGTTCCGGAGGCCGATCCCGTGCAGGAGAAGGTCACGGCCTCCGACCCTCCTGTTTCGGATGCGCCGACACCAACGGCTAAGGGAGATGCTCCCGGCTCGTCGAGCGGCGCGTTCGACGTGAGCAAGGTGTTATCCCTCCAAGTTCCGCCCCTCACTACCGATGCGGAGAAGATCCTGACTGAGGGGCACAAGCAGATCTTCGTCCCCGACTGGCAAGTGATGAAAGTCGACGGTTTTTTGGGCAACGGCAACATTTGTATGCAGGCGGTGAAGCACCTGCCGACCCCAAAGGACCGAGCGGCCCTTAAGTCCGGGCAAGTCGGGGACGCCACAATGCAGATTGCTCGGAACACCATGTCGGTGAGTGGGTCGAACACTTTCTTATTGAAGCATTTTTATGAAATTTTCTAAGTTTCTAGGTTCGGATCCTAACGGTTTGTTCTCTTTTCAGACCCTCTGCCACTTCAACTTCTTGCTCGAAGAGTTTGCGAGCAAAGAACAAGAGCTGACAGCGCAGTATGACCGGGAGAGGTCGGAGCGCGTAAAAGCTACGAAGCTGCTCGATGCTGAGCAGCTCCTCTCGACAAAACGTGGTGCCGAGGTGTCAGGATTGGAGGTGAAGCTGGCTGATGCCATTCAGCAGTCGAAGGACGCGACCGCCAAGCTCGAGGCCTCGGAGAAGGAGAATGCCGAACTGAAGGAGGAGTTGGCCAATGCTTGGTCGGAGGCGGAGAAGGCTCGGAAGAAGACCGGGAAGATCATGGCCAGGCACCGTTCGAAGGTGGCGAAGGCGAAGAGGGCTGTCCAGGACAAGGCTGAGTAGCACATGTTCAAGAACATAGAGGACGCGTACGGCCGAGCCTTGCTTCATATCGCCGCTCGGAACCTGGGGTTCGACACATCCTCCTACCACTTCTATGACCCTGTGGAGGGGGAGGAGGAGCTTCCCCCGGCGATGCTCGGCCCCGAGGGACAGACCGACGGTGTCGAAGGCCCGGGTGAGACTGAGGCTGAGGGTAAGGAGGAGAACGACTCTGAGGAGGAGAGCGAGAGCGGGGACGAGGACGAGGTCGAGGGCAAGGACAAGGCCGAGGGTCGACAGACCCGAATGACAAAAAGGTCGACCCCTGACTTGGTTGCGTCTTTTAGTCTTTTATTTTTTTGTGTAAGCCTAACTGCGGACTGGCCACCGCTCTTGTAACCCTTTTTGAGTTTTGAATGAAAACACTCTTTGTTTGGCCAAAAATTCTCCAAGTGTTAGTCTCCGGATTTTGTGTTTGATTAGGCTTAAAATTCTCTAAGTGTTGGGCGTCGGATTTATCTCTGCTTTTCAGGTGAAGTTTGGTCCGATCACGGAGGTTTCGTACCTTCGTAAGGAGCTGACCAAAACGAAGCGAGAGCTTTCACTTAGCCGAGAGAAGCGGTTTTATATGTTCTTGAAGCTGGAGGAGATAAAGGTAGCTGCGAGGGGGTATTGTCGCGAGTTGAAGTAACTGTGGAAGCAACCCCAAGCTCCTTGTCCCGAAGGTGAAACCGAGCGGCTTCGTAGAGAGCTTTCCATCATCGAGCAGAAGAATAACGAGCTCTTGGCCGAGATCCGACACTTGAAGTTAGTGGAGAAAGAACGTTCGGCGGAAGAAGAGAAGCTAGCTTCCGAGTTGGAGAAGGTGTCATCCGAGCGCAAAAAGTTATTGGCCGAGGTCGACAAGCTTAGGAGGATTACGATAGACAGGAGGATCGAGGTCACCCATTATCGACGGCTCACGACCGATAGTGCCAATGTCTCGGGCTCGTCAAGACCTCTTTGTTTGAAGATGTTGGCGAAGGATGATGCTATGAAGGATAGGATTATCGAGTTGGAGGAAGAGGTCGCGTCGCTTAAGCCTCTACCTGAGAGGGCCAATGTTCGCAGTATGTCGTGTACTCACGAAGAGAGCGAGAGAGTGATTACTTTCTACGAACTTGCGACTCGTTTGCCTGCAGCTAGGCGGAGTCCTGTTGACGCTCAGAGTAGTGTAGCCGTCTCGTTTAGCGGTGCCTCGGTCGGCGCCACAGTTGGGGTTAGTGGCGAAGGGGGATCTCGCTTCGCTGGTTTGGAATCGAGTTCGGAGGTTAGGCGTCGCCGCCCCCGCGTTTCCTTGAACCGAAGCGTACCCCTTCCGAAGAGGCACTGAACAAGTCATCTTATATTGTAAAACTCTCGTTGTAGCGTCGGTCTTGTTGTATGTAGAGTTACTTCATTGGAATAAAAGCCTGATAGTTTGTTTTGAAAATTCTTCAAGTGTTGGACATCGGCAATGTTTGAAATTTTGTTGTTCATTTTTTTTCTCTTTTCAGCTCGTGGTGGTAGCTCAAGACGCCGACCCGAATCACTCGGGCGACAATGCTCGAACCGAGGCTGGCTCGGGGGTGACGAGGTTGCGCTCGGCGAGGTGTCGGGAGCGGCTCTATGAAGTCGAGCTGGAATTACGCCGAGCTGAAAGCGAGCGGGGCCACCTTCAGCTCATCCTGGGTCAGCGAGATGCCGAGACCCGACGTTTGGAGAGCAGGATCGCCGAGATGACCTCTATAGGAGAGGATGAAGGTTCGCAGACCGCCTTTAGCAACGCCCTTCGGATCCAGTGTGTTCGGCACAATTTGTCGAAAATAATAGCCGAAAGGGACGATTTGCTCTCTGAGATCCGCCACTTGCAGACCGTAGAGGCGAAGCTTCGGAAGGAGGAAGAGGAACTGGTGGCCGAGGTTGTCGAGCTGACGACCGAACGGGACGGTGATGATTTTTCATTTAAACACCAAGTGTAGCGGGTCGGCAATGTATCTTTTGTTCTTTAAGGCTTTGTGACCTTGTTGTATGGAAAAGTTGCTTTGAACTGTGTCCCAATTATTAATAATATTTCTTTCACGAACTAGCACGTCCTTTGTAGCTCTGCGTAGTTGTTTCGGTTATGACTGTGTTCGTCGTGCCGAGGTCTCCGAACCCGCCCCTCTCTCGTTTGTGGTTTGGCGCCGTAGCGCGATCTGAACCGTTGGATAGGGGCACGAATCTCGAGACGGACCCAGTTCCCAAGAAAATGCTATCTTGTTGTTTAGCATCACTGGCAAGATCTGGGCCGTCTGATCGAGATCTTACACGAAAGTTGAGGAGAAAGTGAGTTTTCTCCGTTTTGACGCTCGGATGGGCACTTGCTCGGTCAGCCGACCGGAGGTCTAAGAGTTCGAGCGACGTGGTGCGCTCCGAGCATACCTCTCGCTTGTTCGAGGGACGGCGACAAGAGTGTTCGGTCGGAGGTGCCGAGCGATGCTTCTGTCTCCTCTTATCGCGAAGTTGCAAGGCGAGTCGAGTCTTACCCAATGGTGGGCTTGCCGATCCTCGTGAGAGTTCGACGGTCATGGGAGCAATTTCGAATGGCGACCCACTCCTAGCCCGCTGAGAAGCGAGCTTGCGGAGTAGAATCGAACCAAGTGTTGGACTCCGGAACCATCGTTAGAGTTCAACGGTTGTGGGAGCAATTCCGAATGGCGACCCACTCTTAGCCCGCTGAGAAGCGGGCTTGCAGAGTAGAATCGAACCAAGTGTTGGACTCCAGAACCATCGTTAGAGTTCAACGGTTGTGGGAGCAATTCCGAATGGCGACCCACTCTTAGCCCGCTGAGAAGCGGGCTTGCAGAGTAGAATCAAACCAAGTGTTGGACTCCGGAACCATCGTTAGAGTTCAACGGTTGTGGGAGCAATTCCGAATGGCGACCCACTCCTAGCCTGCTGAGAAGCGGGCTTGCGGAGTAGAATCGAACCAAGTGTTGGACTCCGGAACCATCGTTAGAGTTCAACGGTTGTGGGAGCAATTCCGAATAGCGACCCACTCCTAGCCCGCTGAGGAGCGGGCTTGCGGAGTAGAATCAAGCCAAGTATTGGACTCCGAACCATTGATTGAATAAAGAAAAAAGGCGGAGAGACGCAAGCAATCTTGTAAGTATGAAAAAAGCATTCTTCATTGATAATTGATGGCGAGCCGTTTTTACATATAACAACTTAAGAAATGAATTACAAGTTAGAGGAGAGGAATGGTTCGACATCCTGTGATACTCAGAGAGGCGCCGGGGTGCTTTCTTGGTATTTTAACAGGTGGTTGGTATTCCAGGTCCTCGGAATCTCTCTGCCCTCTAGGTCTTCCAGGCGATAAGCTCCGGGCCGAACTACCCTCGTGATCTTGTAGGGTCCTTCCCAATTCGGAGCTAGTTTGTTCTTCTGATTGGGGAAGGAGATGGCTAGCTTTCTGAGGACCAAGTCCCCCTCCTTGAGATCGGGGGGTCGGACTTTCTTGTTGTACGCCAACTCGACCCTCCTCCGGTAGTTCTGTTGTCGTATTGATGCCCTTTCCTTCAGCTCGTCCACCAGGTCTAAGTTCGTCCGGAGGTCTCTGGCGTTCTGTTCCTCGTTGTAGGCTGTGAGGCGAGGAGAAGGTATTCCGACTTCAAGAGGTATCACCGCCTCGGACCAATAGGTGAGG
Organism: Hemerocallis citrina; assembly: GCA_017893485.1. NCBI lineage: Eukaryota > Viridiplantae > Streptophyta > Magnoliopsida > Asparagales > Asphodelaceae > Hemerocallis > Hemerocallis citrina. Next base: position 262,801,601 of record CM030362.1, on the reverse strand, counting down.
TTGAACGGTGACTCTCTAGTGGGGGTCCGCTTGTTGGTGCGGTAGTTCCACAGCACGTTGGGGAGTTGGTCGACCCACAAGCCTTTGGAACATTTATCCAACCTCTTTTTGATACCAGAGAGGATCTGCCAGTTAGCGTTCTCCGCCTGGCCATTCGACTGTGGGTGGGAGACGGAGGAGAAGCGCTGTTGGATGGCAAGATCTTCACATAGAGCTCGGAACGTGGCCCCAGTAAACTGAGTTCCGTTGTCTGTTACGAGGACACGGGGGACGCCGACCGGCAAATGACGCTCTTCCAGAAGAATTGAAGCACTTTGTTCTCGGTGATAGTGGCAAGGGGCTCGGCCTCAATCCACTTCGAGAAGTAATCGATGGCTATGACCAAGAACTTGAACTGGCCCGGAGCTGTAGGGAAAGGCCCTAGTAAATCCATCCCCCACATTGCGAAGGGCATATGACTTAATAGGGAGGCAAGGTTGGCTTGGGGGAGGCGACGAATGTTGGAATGTCTCTGACAAGAGCCACATTTCCGAACGTGTCGCTCGGCATCTTGGAGGAGAGTCGGCCAGAAGTATCCGTAATTCATGGCTTTCCGAGCCAAAGACCTAGACCCTGAATGTGCTCCGCCGATGCCTTCGTAGAGCTCCTGTAAGGCGTAGTCGGCCTGTTCCGGGGAAAGGCACCTCAGGTACGGTCGGCCGTCAATCTGCGAGAAGGAGCGCTTGTACAAGATTCCCTCGATCAGGACGTACCACTCGGCCCTGGTTCTTACTCGGCGCGCTTCCTTCGGGTCCCCGGGGAGGAGTCCGTCCCTTAGGAATTCCACTAAGGGTTTCATCCAATTATCTTGCAGTAGGACCGGCAATGACTCCACTGAGTCGAGGGCCTCGTCTTCTATGCTCGGTTTCATGAGGACCTCGATCAAGATGGTCTGCTCGAGACCTTGGAGGGAGGATGAGGCCAACTTGGAGAGGGCATCGGCTTGCGAATTCTCTTCTCGAGGAACTCATTGGATGAGTGCCTCTTCGAATCGGCTCATGAGGGTTCGGACCTTGGCGAAGTACTTCGCCATCCATTCGTCTCGCGCCTCGTACTCGCCCAAGACTTGGTTTACAACCAGCTGAGAGTCACTATGGATTCGGAGGCACTACGCCCCGGCATTTCGGGCGAGTCCGAGGCCCGCGATTAGTGCCTCATACTCCGCCTCGTTGTTTGAGGCCTTGAAATTCATGCGGAGGGCATACTAGAGGACGAAGTCATCAGGGCCGTTCAGGATGATACCGGCACCGCTACCCTCGTTGCAGGAGGAACCGTCCACGAAAACCGTCCAAATGGGGGGTCCTTTCGGGACATGGCTGACCTCGGGAATGGTGGACTCGACGATGAATTCGGCGAGGGCCTGAGCTTTGATCGCAGTCGGGGGCTGGTAGGAGATGTCGTGTTGGCTCAGCTCGATGGACCACTTCATAAGCCGGCCTGAGGTTTCTGGCTTGTGGAGGATCTGCTTCAGCGGTTGGTCGGTGAGGACCACGACCGAATGGGACTGAAAGTATGGACGGAGCTTCCTTGCCGCCATGATTAGGGCGTAGGCCATCTTTTCTATCTTCGGATAACGGAGCTCGGCATCCCGAAGCACCTTGCTCACATAGTAGATGGGCCTCTGAGCCCAGTCTTCTTCCCTCACCAAAACAGCACTTAGGGTCTGCTCGGAAGCAGCTAAGTAGTTGAAGAGGGTTTCCCCTGGAACGAGTTTGCTGAGCAGGGGAGGGTTCACCAAGTAGGCCTTCAGTTGGTCGAACGACTCCTGTTGCGATTGGCCCCATTCGAAATCCTTAGCCCCCCTGAGAGCCTTGAAGAAGGGGAGGCACTTTTCCCCAGACTTCGAAAGGAATCGGCCAATAGCGGCGAGGCGACCCATAAGCTTCTGCACTTCCTTGACGTTCCGGGGCGGGGCCATGTCCAGTATGGCCTTGATTTTCTCAGGATTTGCTTCGATCCCTCGCTGGCTCACCATGAAGCCGAGGAACTTTCCCGACGAGACCCCGAACGCACACTTGTTCGGATTAAACCTCATGTTGTGCCTTCTCAATACGCCGAATGCCTCCTGGAGGTCGGCCGCGTGGTCGGTACCTCGGATGCTCTTCACGAGCATGTCGTCGACGTATACTTCCATGTTGCGGCCTATCTGGCTTTGGAAGACTTTGTTGACGAGGCGCTGGTAGGTGGCTCCAGCGTTCTTCAATCCGAACGGCATAACTCTATAACAGTAGAGGCCTTGGTCGGCAATGAAGGAGGTTTTCGGAATGTCCGGGGGGAACATTCGAATCTGGTTATAGCCGGAGAAGGCGTCCATGAAGCTGAGGAGCTCATGGCCCGAGGTGGCATCAATGAGGGTGTCGATATTTGGGAGAGGGAACGGATCCTTCGGATACGCCTTATTCAAGTCTGTGAAGTCGATGCATATCCTCCAGGAACCATTGGACTTCTTAACCATGACGACATTGGAGAGCCACTCGGGGTAGTTCACCTCCTGTATGAACCAAGCTTTTAGGAGCTTGTCCACCTCCTCCTTGATGGCTTGTTGCCGCTCGGGAGAGAATTTACGCCTCTTCTGCTGAACCGGTTTGCACCCCGGTTCGACGCTGAGGCAGTGCACTAGAAGCTCCTCGGAGATCCCGGGCATATCCGCGGCGGACCAAGCAAATAGGTTGCGGTTCTTCCGGATGCACTGCACCAAGTCGGAACACAGGGCAGTCGGTAGGGATTTGCTGATGAGGAACTTTCGGCTCGGGTCATCGTCCGAGAAGAGCACTTCTTCCAATTCGTCTGCCGACTCGGACATGGGTTGGACGTTCGGCTCGGGGATCTCTAAAGTCTCGAGGGAGAGCACCGGACCCCCAGTGGAAGTCATATAGCACTTCCGAGCCGTCTCTTGGCTGCCCCTGACTTCTCCCACTCCCGCCTGGGTGGGGAACTTCATCTTGAGGTGGTACGCCGAAGGGACCGCTTCCAGGGCAGCTAGGACAGGCCGACCCAATATAATGTTGTATGCAACCAGGACATCGATGACCATAAAGTCCATCGGCTCAGTCCGGGTGGTAGGGGTCTTCCCAGCAGTTACGTTCAGGGTGATAACCCCTTCGACAGTTACTGGTACCCCCGTGAACCCGTGGAGCGTGTAGCCGGCCGGTTTGAGGCGGTCCCGGAACAGCTACAGCCCTCGGAAGGTCGAGAGGAAGAGTATGTTCACCGAGCTCCTGTTGTCTACCAAGACCCTCTGCACTTTGAAGTTCGCCATGCGAAGGTCGATAACAAGTGCATCGCAGTGGGGAGTTCGGACCCCCTCGAGGTCTTCATCGGAGAAGGTCATTGGGACGCCGAGGCCTTTGGGGGGAGGGGTGCTGTGAACTGAGTTGACCTCTCGGACGAAGGCCTTCCGAGAGGAGTTGGAAAAGCCCCCCATGGGGCCTCCGTGGATAAGGTGAAGAACCCGTTCTTCCTCGAATTCGGGGGTTTCATCGCGTCGCTCGGAGCGCTTGTTAGCCCCCCAAGGCGGAGGAGTGGTGCGATCTCCCCGATCATTTGCCTTCACAAATTTGGCCAACTGCCCCCTCTGGATGAGGGCCTCTATCTCATTTTTCAACGCCCGGCAGTCGTTGGTGTCGTGGCCGTGGTCCCGGTGGTAACGACACCATTTCTCCTTATTTCTTCTCTTGGCCGGGGTGTTCATCCTCGGAGCGGGAGGTATAACCCCTTCCTTTTCCACTTCCATCAAGATGGTGGAGACATTGGTGGTGAGAGGAGTGAACTTCTCGAGCCTGGGGGGAGGACGGCGCTGACCGCTATTGTCCTTTTGTAGCTTCTTGGACCCTTCCTCCTCTGTCGTCTTCCTCTTCGATCCGGAGGCGGATCCTCCGAAACTCGGGAGGCACTCGGCCTCCTCCGCTCGAATATATTTCTCGCACGGAGGAGAAGATCGGCGAAGTTGTGCGGGGGCTTTTTGGCGAGGGACGACCGGAGGTTGGAGTTGAGGACGTTCGACTGGAACGCGACTGTCGCCACTGACTGGTCGAGGGAGGCGATGGACCTGACCTCCGCGGTAAATCTCCTCACATAGTCCCTCAGCTTTTCTCCCCTCTCCTGTCAGAGGTGGAGTAGGGAGAGGCTAGTCTTCTCTGTTCGCCTGCTACTCACAAAGTGAGTTATGAAGAGCGTTTCGAACTGCTCGAACGAGAAGATGGAGGAGGGAGCGAGCCGGGAGTACCATTCCCGCGCCGAACCCTTAAGAGTGGCAGGGAAGGTCTTGCAAAGCATGGCGTCGGAAGCTTGGTGGATCAGCATTAATGTCTTGAAGCTTTCGACATGATCAACAGGGTCCGACTCCCCTGAGTACATTTCAAACTGTGGAGGCTTGAAACCCCTCGGGATGGGAGCCTCCATGATAGTCCGAGAGAAGGGTGTCTGCTGGGGCGGATGGTCGTTCCTCTCGACTCCTCCTCCTTGTCCATACGACCGATGCGCCTCTCCATCTCGTGGAGACGACGGTAGAGGGCATCGTCCCTCTGGTGATAGTCGATCGAGCCCCTGGACTCGTCTTCATAGGAAGGGGAGCGGGGGCTACGGCATCGATAGTCCTGGGATCGGCGAGGACTATGATGGTGCTGCTGGTGACTAGGAGCCGGGGGAGGACTTATGGATCGGTGGCAAGGACTTGGAACCCGTGGGGGTGTTGGAACCCTCTGGGCATTATGGTTGTTGGGGCGAAGGTTGAGGGCCTGCAACACAGTTGCCTGGAATTGTAGGAACTCGGCACGAGTGATTGGTGCCTCATCGTTCCTCGGATGATGTCGATCAGCAGGGGAATGCGGCCTCCTCCTACGGCGCTCGGGAGATTCCCCCCGTCCTCTTCGGTCCGGAGATCTCCTGCCATCTCGGTGATGAGGAGATCGCTCACCTTGATGCTGGCGGGAGGCTCCCTCTCGGGCCCGCCTCTCATCAAGATGGTTGCGAAGGTCCTCATCCTTTTGGCGATTTAGAACGGTGTTGCGGAGGTCGGAGGCTCGGGGGTTATGAGAAGCCATAGAGTCCGAGGAGGCATTATGAATTGAGACATGGTCTGGGTGGAGAGGTTGCTTCTGCCTCCGCTGGTTCTGACCAGCGGGACCATTTGGGGGTTGTTGATTCGGAAGAGGAGGCTGGCCCTGTTTGACCGGGGGAGGAAGTTGTTCGGGATGCGGAGCAGGATGCACGGGGACTTCCTCTTGCTGATCGGCGAGATTGGGTCCGCGGTTGGACCCCCTAGACCTGACCTTTTTGGGAGGCATGGCTGGAGAAGGGCTAGTCGACGAGGAAGAGGAGAGGCTGCGATTCGTATGGCTTCCCACAGACGGCGCCAATCTGTTACCGCTGGATCTGGTGTGGGGGTAAACAGATGAGATTTGTGAGTTCGTGGAAAAACCTGAATAGCGGATCCACTCCTGTTGATTCCTGCCGCTAACCTGCAAGGAAGTGCGATACACCGGGGTTGATTCCGGCGACGCACCCTCCGACGCTCTTGTCAGTAACCAGTGATGATTAAGAAAGAGCTTAAGCTGGAAAAAGAGTGATTACCTGGTCACAATGGTAGGTGAGAGGTATTTATAGTCGCCATGGGAGTGATTAGGGACCTGATTTCCCGTGTAACTGTCAGGAGTAAAATCCTCACAGTTTGTTTAGGAAACTGACCCCTGATTCCCGGTGAGAGGGTAACTGCAAATTAGGCCCATTGATTTGGTCAAATCAGTGACCCTGATTTCCTCTTGCTGGTCTGGGTCTGTCTCGGGTCGGGACCCGTACCCAGTTGGAGTGGATCCGTTCGTGGGTTATTGGATCTGTGAGAAGGAGATCTAGTACCCGTTTCGGACCCATTTGTATGTGAAATTACCGTTTTACCCCTGAGCTTCAAGATTCGTGCCCAATCTGGACGGTTCCGATTTAACCCCATTTTTAGCCATATCAACCTATATGATAATGTCCTTGCTATTACAAGCATCTAAAAGTGATGTTGAAGTTAAAAAAACTCTATGTAGTGTTTCTAACAACCTATATACATTCCAGGTAAGTTCAAGCTAATGAACATTAAGGCAATGGTTGAGCTTAAAGGTAGATAGACTATTTTCTCATATAATATGTTTGCTACTTCAATTAATTTGCTGGACCTCCAAAACTATTTTATATAATCAAACCAGGTGCACCGTTCCGAAGACGTGCCGTAGGCACGTGTCAACGGGCGAACCTAGTAAAATAATAAAAAAGAAAAGAATAAATGATCTAACCACAGCCAAAAATACATCCGCCCGACTGTAACTATAGTCGCAGAATACATCTGCCCGACTATATAGAGCCCCGACTCACGTTTACCCAAGCTTCATCGCATCTCCTTTTCTAATGTCTGTCCTTAGTTCAATTATAATTATTATGACCTACAGCTAGTTTACCCTACCAGACTTAAAACAACCACCGAGAACGCTAGCCTACACTGGCCACTTCTCACATTTTCATTTATTAATATTGTCGGCAATTCTAGGTCCCACTCAGCCTCTAGAATCCATACATCTCACATTCAGAGATATCCCAGGTTATTCATAACCTCAAAAATATATATTTCATTCATTCATCTATAAATCTCTCATTCACTTTATGAATAATTTGATTTCAAAATACCGCTTATCCTAGTGAGTTTTATGGACCCAGCAGACCAGAAGCTTCTCAAGCTCAAGCATTTACTTTTCTAGTTAGGGACCAAAGTCTTCGGGCTCTTTATTCATTCTCTTTTAGTTCATCAATTTCCAAACAAAATACAACCTCTTATCAGAAGATTTCAATAATAATTCACTAAAAACTTTTTTCAAATGTCAAAATACGTCTACTTTTCCACATTTTTATTCTTTGTTCATTTCTTAATTCGTAACCCAAACAATTTTCATAAGCTCTACATTAGACTAGTTTTTCATACAATATAAAAATTCTAGAATAAATTTAGATTTAAACCATCAAATTTCAATTTAAAATGAAATAGCTCCAAAATAACATTTTGAAATAATTTAATTTAGAATGTAATTTGTTAACAAAATAATTCTTGATTTAATGTATAACCTTGTCAAATTATGCTATTAATATCCCATATTAATTTAAATTTTATCTATAAAAAAAAGTTTAAAATGAAAGAAAAATAAAATAATAAAAAGAAAAGAATAAATGATCCGACCACAGCCAGGATCAAACCAAGGAGCGCGCTCAACGCTCGAATCCACTCAACCTAAGCGAAAGTCCAAGCCACTGTTAGTGAAACATCTATAATATCTACAATTACATCTATCAAATTTAACATGATGCATCAACACATATTATTCATAACACTACAAGAAACCAATTCTACAATTGCACCTCATACAATTTACCAAAATTAGATGTATATTTCTAAATAATTTACTTGCAAGACATGACATTAACACATTAATAATTTAACTATATTTTAGCAATCTAACACATGATAATCAAATTTTCTTTTCTACAATATCATATTACTTAATTGAATTAACATGCATTTAATTCTAAGATTAATTCACCGCCTAAAAGAAATTAAATTTTTCACATAACATGACTTCAATTCATAGTATTCTTCCTACAAAAATATAATTAGAGACTAAGGAAACACCCACATTTTTTAAGTATTCCCTAGCAAATTGAACTCTTAACAAGCTCTCAAAAAAGAACCAACGGCAAAGCTTACAAAAATGGAAATGGGAATCGCCTTTTTTTTTTTTCTTAAGCCTTGGCCGGAGGTGGGATTTATAAGAAGAAGATGAATGGTAGTTTAATAAACTACTCAGTAATCCTAATTACCCCGACTTAGTCTTTTAAACTCATTAAAAAATTTATTTTCCCTCTCATGTGCATCTCATTTGTAGGTGAGAACAGGTACATGTGCTTGCTATGTGTTTGCGTGTGTACATAAATTACATACAAAATTACGAATTTTGTTTAATTAAAATTTTATATGCTACTCATATTAATATAAATTTAATAAAAATAGTTAAAACTAATAATTAAAAATTATTATGCACAAATAAAAATAAACATATATACTTCATAAATTTTATTTTGAAAAACAATACAACCAACACATGCCCTGCAAACACGTGCGTAACACGTATCAATAAATATTCAAATACAAAATAAATTCGAGAGAACGAAAAATATTCAAAAAAAATTAAAATACAAAATACGTAGAACATTTATATTAATAATGTTATTAATATTACATGTAACGGTAAAATATACGTAATCGACACGTTCATTGAAAGCACGTGCAATGCACGTAAAACACAAAGATTAATATTTATATTTGAGTTGGCTCAAAATAAGAAAAAATGAATTTTGAGTGGATGGAAAAATATATAAATAATCGAAGTACAAAAGAAATACGTAGGATATTTACATTAAAATATGTTACGGATATTACCCGTAATAGTACAAAATACATGCGCGTAATACATGAAGGGAAAAATTTTCATAACTCAATTTTAAGGGGTGTTACACTTCCGACATAATGTTCATCACGGCCAGCTGAAGGCATCCTTGGTGAAGAAGTCACCCATTGATTTTTCCGACCTCCTTAACTGGGTCGAAAAATACATATGAGTCGAGGAGGCTCTGCACCCTGGAGGCTTGAAAGAAACCCCAGCCAAGGAGAAGAGAAAGACCGAGGACTCTGAGCCAACGAAGAAGGCTCAGAAAGATGCACTTGGTCAGAAACGACCGCCTCTAGTCCCACACTTCGAGAGGTTCACTCCACTTACGCAGAGTGTGTCAGCCATCCTTGTAACACCCCGCAAAATAAAATAATTAATTTTTCATTACTAAATAATATTATTGTAGCGTCCCGAATTTCTAATATGATATCTTAAAAAATACGTGGCACAATTCCCAGCATCAACTTCAATGTAATATTAAACACAACCAAACACCAATAAAATTTTTCTTTCAACTTTCATTACAATAATCAATTACATAGCACAGCAGAATACAATACATCTCAAATCATGATTTTCTTTTCTTTACAACACTTTTCATTTTACATAAGTCACTATATCAACTGAACTCAAGCATCCAAATCCGAGCATTAAGAAATCACCTGTAAAATATGAGGCTAGAGATAACCCTAACCCCCAAAACTAAAGGGGTCAGCCATAAAGGTGTGAGTGACATAAAAAAAACAACATAAATAAACATTAAGCATGGATTCAAAAACAACATGTAATAAACAAGAATACATAAAATATGACATAGCAAGGAATTATGTAAACCTCAAGTGAAGCTAAACTAAGTGTCAAGTGTAGAAAACAGGAAAACACATGCGTAAAACCAAGTCAAGAAAACACAAGTCTATATGTTGACTCTCTAATGCGTACTTGTCGGATTCTATGCATCCCATTCTACATAGGTCCGGTGCAAGCTCTTAACGTCTCCACATTATAGGGTTCAATCCCCCGCTATGCACTAATGCTGACACGATGACTACTACGAGATAAAGATAAACTGTGAGTATTAACCCATGCCCCGATAATTCCGGAGGTCAATCTTTATCCACAGATAATTCTGGAGACTATTTCACTCACACCTGGGAATCTTCGAGAATACCCTACACCGCAAGCAATGGCACCTCATCACACGAATACCACATGTGTGTCGCCTCGACTTCGATAATTCCGGAGATCAATCCCACACCACAGGTAATTCCGGAGACTATTTCACTCACACCTGGATAATTCAGGGGATTATCTCACACCGCAAGCCATACTGAGGTCCATAACCCATGTTCTCGTTCATCATATCACCACTAGTGCCTGTCCTTATCATTTAGGTTATTTAATTACTTCACAAATCTCCTAGAATTGGTGTACCCTACCGGACTTAACTCAACAACTGATCAACTAAATGCCTCAACAGGCCCAAACATAAACAACTCAATTGTCAGTATACTAGGGTCACACACACCCTCTAGAGACTCAAACTCAAATATCCAAACCGAACTTCCAACATAAATTGTTCAACTTAACATCTTGAAAACATATGTCCAATAGAAGGTAAAGTATAAAATGGTAAGATATAGATTAAAGCATTTAGAGAATTAATCATTTGAAAGAACATTCAAAAATATAAAGATACATCAGTATCAGTAGACTAATAAAAATCGTAAGTCGACTGTCCAGAAAGAGAATTCTATGGTTTTAAGAAAATAAGCTAAGTGTTATAAGTTGACTTGTAAAAGTCATAAGTCGACTTACCAGAGAGAAATTCCAGTAATCTTTAAGAAAATATTCTAAGTATTATAAGTCGACTTGTAAAAGTCATAAGTCGACTTATCAGAGAGAAATTTCAATACAGCTATAGAACATAGCAGCCGGGTCGTATCAGTCGACTGAAAGGTCGTGCCAGTCGACTGTCGGCCTACAGACTATAGTTTTGGTTGTGCACAATTCAACCGATACGTAGTTTTACTTCATAAAAATGATTTCTACGAAAAACACATTTCTTATATGATCAAATATAACTGGTAGGACTTATAATAGTCCACAAAACTAAATCAATTTGCTTGAATTCATGAAAATAGAGATTTTGTTGATTCTTTCAATTAATACATGGATTTGTACATATAATCAAAGTAGAGTTTTCATAAAATAATTTACTGATCGCTGAAATAGTTCGTATTCAGATCCAAACCATCTGATTATCAAAAACTCAAGAAAAATCCCAATTTGGGGGCAATTCCTCAATCTCAACTAAATTCTCAATTTCAATCTTCATGTCAAGATCTCTTGATTCATAACTCTTCCATCCAATTTTTCTCAAAAATCTGAATTTCTACCACAACTCATAACCATAATCAAATTTGTAATCACATACCACTAGGGTTTCACAAGATCCAATTTCTCATCCAATCCATAATATGCATAAACATATCCAAACCCTAACATGCTTTCCTAGCAATAAAATTCTGCATCCAAGAATAATCAAACATTCTTATTGTTTGCATACAACTTACACAAATCGAAGAAAACAAACATGTCGTTCACATACAACACTCGCAAAGTAAAATAAAACAACAATCATCCACATACACAAAACACAATAAAACAATTTATATCACTCACCTTAGAATGAAGAAACCTTGATAAGAATCCTCTCTTTCGCGAGATCCAAAATCTTTTCCCAAATTCTTCAAGAAAATAACAAGGTTTTATGTTGTGTAGCAAATGACGGCTGCACACCTCTTTTAAATACCCGGAAAAGAAGTTTTAGGGTTTCCAAACACTTTTACAAAATAACCCCCTTGAAAATACAACTTTACATACTTAGATTCCTATACTTGGAACTTGATAAAATCAAATAAATTGAGATTTAAAAGCAAAATAACTCCTCAACTCCAGCCGGCACTGATTAAAATCCCAGAAAAATAGTTTTGCACTTTCACCCCTCAAAATAACAAATTTGCAAAAAGATCCTTCTTTTTCTCAATATTTGCAAATAGATCCAATTAATTTCAGAAAATTCTAGAAAATTATAAATAAATCCCAAATAATAAATAATGATTTTCCATAAAATAATTTTGGCTTTTGAACTTTTCTAGAAAATATTTGCACGTGTTTCGCACGTGTAAAAGATAAATTTCCAGAAAATATTTATTAAATCCCCAAAAATCATTTAAGTCATTTATAAACCTTTAAAAATAATTTTTAAAAATACGGGGTACTACATCACTCCCTCCTTAGAAGAGTTCTGTCTTCAGAACTACTACTAATGAGTCCAAACAACAAACCAACAAAGAAAACAATATCTCATAAATGGAAACATAGTCCAAACAATTGCACATGACAACATAATAAAAATAGAAGGAATACAACTCAATTCAAAGGTACAATCATTCAAAAGAATTGCAATCATATAAAAGAAAATATATTCATACAAAAAGCTCAGGGAAATCCTTCTGCATGCGATCCTCTGGCTCCCAAGTAGCCTCTTCGAACTGCTGATTCCTCCACAACACCTTGACAATAGGTATCACTTTGCTCCTAAGAACTTTCTCCCTACGGTCAACGATCTCAACAGGCTGTTCCTTGTAACTCAAGTTCACCTGTAAACCTTCAGGAATCTCTACCAACTGATGATTCTGATCTGGCACACACTTCCTCAACAATGACACATGGAATACATCATGCACTTGTGCCAACTCCTCTGGAAGCTTCAATCTATATGCTGTCTTGCCAATCCGCTCTACGATCCTGTATGGCCCAATATACCTTGGTGCCAACTTGGCTCCCTTACCAAACCTGATTACTCCTTTGGTCGGAGACACCTTGAGAAAAACTACATCCCCAACCTCAAACTCCAAGTCTCTTCGTCGTGTATCAGCATAACTCTTCTGCCGACTCTGAGCCTCAACCATCCTTTTGCGAATCAGCTCAATCTGCTCTGACATCTGCTGCACGATCTCAGAACCAAACATCTGCCTCTCGCCAACCTCGTACCAACAAATTGGTGTCCTACACCTCTGCCCGTACAAAGCCTCATACGGTGCCATCCCGATACTCGCATGGTAACTGTTATTATAAGCAAACTCAACCAATGTCAAGTATCTCTCCAAGCTACCAACAAAATCCATAACACAAAGCCATCTGCATATCTTCCAGCACTCGATACACCCTCTCTGTCTGACCATCAGTCTGTGGATGAAATGCGGTACTGAAATCAGTTCTGGTGCCTAAAGCTGCTTGTAGGCTCTTCCAAAACCTTGAAGTGAACCTTGCATCTCTGTCAGAAACAATCGACACAGGAACTCCATGAAGTCTCACAATCTACCAATGTACAACTCGACCAATTTCTCCAACGACCAAGTAATCTTCATGGCTAGAAAGTGAGCTGACTTAGTCAAACGGCCCACGATAACCCAAATCGAGTTATTGCCCTTCGAACTCCTCGGCAAACCCGTAATGAAATCCATACTGATATTCTCCCATTTTCACTCTGGAATAGGCAAAGGTTGTAACAAACCTCCAGGTCTCTGATTTTCTGCTTTGATCTGCTGACAAGTCAGACACATTGCCACGAAATCTGCCACATCCCTTTTCATACCAGACCACCAAAAATGCTGTTTGATGTCCCTGTACATCTTCGTGCCTCCAGGATGCACTGACAACAATGTACTGTGTGCTTCCTACAAGATACTCTCTCTCAAATCTGCATTATTCGGAACACACAACCTCTCACCCATCCAAAGAACTCCATCTTGAACACGAAAATTTGATAGCTTGCCTTCTGAAACCTATTGCAACATCTTCTGAATCTCTGAATCTGATCTCTGACCTTCCACAATCCTCTTTCTCAAGGAAGACTGCAGCCTCAACTGAGCTAAAGACGCCCCTAAACCCTGCAGCACCACCTCGATACCTGCCTGATCAATCTCTGCTGCCAACTCACTTTGAGTAGTGATCAAACTTGATAAACTACTCTTCCTGCTAAGTCCATCAGCCACCACATTTGTCTTGCCCGGATGATACTTGATCTCAGGGCGAATGTCTTCTAATACCTCGAACCACCTTCTCTGCCGAAGATTTAGATCCTTCTGTTGATAAATATACTTCAGGCTCTTATGGTCAGTGTACATATTGACCTTCTCACCATAAACATAATGCCTCCACTTCTTCAAGGCAAAGATAATAACTGCTAGCTCCAAATCATGCGACGGATAATTCTTCTCATGCGGACGCAATTGCCTCGAACCATAAGCAATAACCTTGCCTTCTTGCATCAAGACACAACCCAAACCTCTGAGCGACGCATCACTGAAGATATCATGATCCTTCCCAGCTTGTGGCGAAGCTAAGATAGGTGCAGTAGTCAACCTCTCCTTTAATTCAAGGAAACTCTCCTAACACTTATCAGTCCATGAAAATGCCACATTCTTTCGGGTCAAACCTGTCAAAGGAACTGCAATATGAGAATAACCCTCGATGAATCTCTTGTAGTAGCCAGCCAAACCCAAAAAACTCCTGACTTCCTTCACAGACGTTGGCCTGGGCCAATCCTTCACTGCTTCAACTTTCTGAGGATCAGTGGCCACTTCCTCCTTATAAAGGATATGACCAAGGAAAGCTACCTCAAATTTTCAAAACTCACACTTCGACAACTTGGCATACAAGCTATGCTCCTGCAATTTCTGCAATACCGCTGTCAAGTGCATAGAATGCTTCTCCTCCGTCTTCGAATACACCAAAATATCGTCGATGAAAACCACTACGAAGGAGTCAATAAATGGCCTCAAAACCCGATTCATCATATCCATGAACACTGCTGGCGCATTCGTCAACCTGAATGGCATTACCAAAAACTCATAGAGTCCATGACGAGTCCTGAAAGCTGTCTTACTCACATCATCCTTCTTGAATCGAACCTGATGATACCCTGATCTCAAATCAATCTTCGAAAACACAGCTGCTCCTCGAAACCTGTCGAACAAATCCTCAATCCGCGGCAGTGGATACTTGTTCTGAATAGTCACCCTATTCAACTCCCGGTAGTCAATGCACATCCTCATTGACCCATCCTTCTTCTTGACTAACAACACTGGTGCCCCCCACGGTGAGGAACTCGGCCTAATAAGCCCCTTGCTCAACAGCTCCTCAATCTGCTTCTTCACTTCGTCTTGCTCTACAGGTACCATCCTGTACGGAGCCTTAGAAATCGGTGCGCTCCCTGGCTGGACATTGATGCAAAACTCCACATCTCCCTGCGGTGGTAACCCTGGAAAATCTTCCAAGAACACCTTAGGAAAATCTCTGACAACCGGAATGCCTTTGACTTCATCTGGAATCGCCATCTTGGATACCATTGCAGTCACCTTCGGAATCTTCTTCTTCCATTGGAAAGTCAGTGCGGGACCACCTGATGCTTTCACTAACACCTCTTTCTGCTTGCATTCAATTGTGGCATCATATATTGTCATCCAATCAATGCCCACGATCACATCCACTCCTAAGACTTGCAGCTCGATCAGATCAATGCCGAATAATCTGCTGCCAATCTCGATATCACAGCCTTCGTAATATTGATCCGCAATCAATTCTTCACCTGACGGCATTGCCACCGACAAAACCTTGTCTGGAAACAACTTAGGTTCCACACCTAAGATCTTTGCAAAACTTGGCGACACAAAAGTATGCGATGAACCAGTATCAAATAAAACCTTTGCCTTTATTCCATTAATTAAAACAATCCCTGTTACATGAAGAGTGATACTCAATCTCCAATTATTCTCAAATAAAGGTTTTATTTATTACATTGATTTAAAATAACAATCAAAACTCTTGCATATCCTGTATTACATCTTCCGAGTTACTCACGTCCTCCTCGGTTAATGCAAATACTCGTCCTTGCTTCTGGAATTTGCTTCCACCTTGACCATCCTTCCTCATCTGTGGACAATGAGACTTAGAATGTCCTGCCTGCCCACATTGGAAACAAGTCTGCTTCGTCAACTTAGGACACGCTGACCTGTAATGACCTGCCTCCTTACAGTAATAACAAGTCACTTCCTGAGTTGCAGATGCCTTCTGCACTAGTCCACTGAACTTGACTTGCTTCGTCGGGAATCCCTTCCCACTCTGACCTGATGCTGGCCTCTTGTTCCTGTTCCAGGTCTCTTGCTTCTTCTGAAACTGGTCCATGTCTTCCTCGGTCACAGCTGCTCTCCTGACCAGCTTGTCGAACCTTCTTATGCCCAATGGGATCATCCTCAACCTCAAGTTTGGCCTCAAGCCCTGCTCAAACTTCTTGGCCTTCTTCGCCTCATCAACGATCAACTCTGGTGCATACCTCGACAGCTGAACGAATTTGGTCTCATACTCTCGCACGGTCATGCTGCCCTGCTAAGATTCAAGAATTCTGTCACCTTCTTCTCCTAAATATCTAGAGGAAAGAAGAGATCCCTGAATTCCTCCAGAAAAGTCTCCCAAGTCATCTGCTGGTCCCTCAACGTCCTCTTCACCGTTTGCCACCAAACACCAGCGTCCTTTTCCAGCTGCATAGTGGCCAACTTTACCTTATTGGCTGCTGGAGTTTCCGAGACCTCGAAGATTGTCTCCATCTGCCTAATCCAATCATCGGCTTCGTTTGGATCAGATTGCCCCTCAAAAACTGGCGGCCTCATCCTCTTGAAAGACTCGATCTGCTTGATGGGATCGGCGTTAACCAATCCTGGTCCAGTTCCATGATTCTGATGCTGATTCTGATTCTGAGCCAAATTAGATGCCATAAGTGCCTCCAAAGTCTGATACACCCGGGCAAATTCGGTCTCGAGATCAATTCCAGTTCCTCGAGAACTTCCAGATCCATTACCATTGTTACCACCATTCCTAGGTCTGGGTGCAACCATACTGAATACTGCAAAACGAGGAAAAGGTTAGAGCACCATAACACACAACTCATTCTCACATCAACACCCTTTGGCAAAATCTCAACTGTACCCCAAAGGTAAAACATCATGTTTCAGTTCTATGTGACACTCACGCTCTAATGTCCACACCTAGGTACTCACTCTAGTGTCCACACCTAGGTTATTTTTATACCATGTTTATTATTACTATTGAAGCATGCTCTGATACCAACCTCTGTAGCGCCCTAAATTTCTAATATGATATCTTAGAAAAGACGTGGCACAATTTCCAGCATCAACTTCAATGTAATATTAAACACAACCAAACACCAATAAAATTTTTCTTTCAACTTTCATTACAATAATCAATTACATAGCACAGCGGAATACAATACATCTCAAATCATGATTTCCTTTTCTTTACAACACTTTTCATTTTACATAAGTCATTATATCAACTGAACTCAAGCATTCAAATCTATGCATTAAGAAATCACCTATAAAATATGAGGCTAGAGATAACCCTAACCCCCAAAACTAAAGGGGTCAGCCATAAAGGTGTGAGTGACATAAAAACAAACAACATAAACAAACATTCAGCATGGGTTCATAAACAACATGTAATAAACAAGAATACATAAAATATGACATAGCAAGGAATCATGTAAACCTCAAGTAAAGCTAAACTAAGTGTCAAGTGTAGAAGACAGGAAAACACATGCGTAAAATTAAGTCAAGAAAACACAAGTTTATATGTTGACTCTCTAATGCGTACTTGTCGGATTCTATGTATCCCATTCTACATAGGTCTGGTGCAAGCTCTTAACGTCTCCACATTATAGCGTTCAATGGCCCGCTATGCACTAATCCTAACACGATGACTACTACGAGATAAAGATAAACTGTGAGTATTAGCTCATGCCCTGATAATTCCGGAGGTCAATCTTTATCCACAGATAATTCTGGAGACTATTTCACTCACACCTGGGAATCTTCGAGAATACCCCACACCGCAAGCAATGGCACCTCATCACACGAATACCACATGTGCGTCGCCTCGACTCCGATAATTCCGGAGATCAATCCCACACCACAGGTAATTCTGGAGACTATTTCACTCACACCTGGATAATTCCGGGAATTATCTCACACCGCAAGCCATACCGAGGTCCATAACCCATGTTCTCGTTCATCATATCACCACTATTGCTTGTCCTTGTCATTTAGGTTATTTAATTACTTAACAAATCTCCTAGAGTTGGTGTGCCCTACCGGACTTAACTTAACAACTGATCAACTAAATGCCTCAACAGGCCCAAACATAAACAACTCAACTGTCGGTATACTAGGGTCACACACACCCTCTAGAGAATCAAACTCAAATATCCAAACCGAAATTCCAACATAAATTGTTCAACTTAACATCTTGAAAACATATGTCCAATAGAAGGTAAAGTATAAAAGGGTAAGATATAAATTAAAGCATTAAGAGAATAAATCATTTGAAAGAACATTAAAAAATATAAAGATACATCAGTATCAGTCGACTAATAACAATCGTAAGTCGACTGTCCAGAAAGAGAATTCTATGGTTTTAAGAAAATAAGCTAAGTGTTATAATTTCTCATCCAATCCATAATATGCATAATCATATCCAAACCCTAACATGCTTTCCTAGCAATAAAATTCCGCATCCAAGAATAATCAAACATTCTTATTGTTTGCATACAACTTACACAAATCGAAGAAAACAAACATGTCATTCACATACAACACTCGCAAAGTAAAATAAAACAACAATCATCCACATACACAAAACACAACAAAACAATTTATATCACTCACCTTAGAATGAAGAAACCTTGATAAGAATCCTCTCTTTCGCGAGATCCAAAATCTTTTCCCAAATTCTTCAAGAAAATAACAAGGTTTTATGTTGTGTAGCAAATGATGGCTGCACACCTCTTTTAAATACCCGGAAAAGAAGTTTTAGGGTTTCCAAACACTTTTACAAAATAACCCCCTTGAAAATACAACTTTACATAATTAGATTCCTATACTTGGAACTTGATAAAATTAAATAAATTGAGATTTAAAAGAAAAATAACTCCTCAACTCTAGCCGACTAGCCGGCACTAATTAAAAGCCTAGAAAAATAGTTTTGCACTTTCACCCCTCAAAATGACAAATTTGCAAAAAGATCCTTCTTTTTCTCAATATTTGCAAATAGATCCAATTAATTTCAGAAAAATCTAGAAAATTATAAATAAATCCCAAATAATAAATAATGATTTTTCATAAAATAATTTTGGCTTTTGAACTTTTCAAGAAAATATTTGCACGTGTTTCGCACGTGTAAAAGATAAATTTCCAGAAAATATTTATTAAATCCCCAAAAATCATTTAAATCATTTGTAAACCTTTAAAAATAATATTTAAAAATACTGGGTACTACAATTATAGTGGTAAAGTTGACTATTTTGACTATTTTCTTGAAACTGCAATTTTGCACGTGCAACACACGTGAAAAGTTAGAAATTTTGAATTCTTGAAATTTTATGGTTAATGATTTATTTTTCTCATTTATTTATGATATTTTAATTTTTAGATTTATTTGAATTTATTTGACTATTTCATGAGTTTCTCAATTTTACACGTGCAAATACTTTTTGGTGCAAATCTTCAATTTTAAATTTCTGGATAAATTCTACTATTTATAATTAATTATATCCTAAATTTTGAGATTTCTATAAATAAAGAAACTATTTTTATGAATACTTCGAAAGAGAGGGACTTTTATGAAAAAAGCCGTTTGGATCTCATACAAATAATGAAAATTCTTTTTTACTGACTTTTGGGCTTTCCATGGACATCATTGAAAATATGATCTATTTAAATTTTATTTAGAGTTGATTTGGTAAAGATTTAAAAAAATATGGTATTTTTGCAAATATGGAATTTAAGTGGATCTTGTGCAAATATTTTCTTGGAAAGTAAAAGTCAGAAATTTTATTTAGATAATCCAATATGTATTAATAGATATTATTTCTAAATTTTCTGGACTTTTACGAATATTATTTGACCTATTTGAAAATATTATAAAAAGAGGGACTTTTGTGCAAAATTACCACTTGGAGTGAAAACTCTACATTTTTGGATTTTTGGGCTGAGAATGATGCCTAGTCAATTCAGAGGTAAAGAGTTTACTTTTTGTTTTTATGAATTTGGTTTATTTTATAAGTTCTGATAAAGAAGGGTTTTTTTTGCAAAATTGCCACTTAGAGGGCAAAAAGTGCAATTTATTTTTTCTTGGTTTTAAAACAATGCTGGCCAATATTAGGGTGTTTTTTTTTAAAACTCAATTATGTTGGTTTTATCTAATTTCCAAGTATAAGGATTTATATATGTAAAGCTATATATAAAAGATATATTTTGCAAATCAATTCACAAACCCTAGATAGCCTATTCCCGTCCTATTAAAGGTGAGGTGCAACCATATCTTTGCTGCACAACACAAAAAGATTTCATTATTATTATTTTCTTGGAGTTTCAAAGCGAGAGGATCTTCATTTTCTTGCGAAAGGAGGGATAATCTTATTTTCTTTATTAATTCGATTGATTTCTTCATTGAGGTGAGTGACATATGTTTGATTTCTTTTTGTTCTAAGCATGTTGTACGTGATGATTTGTTGATTAGAAAGTATGTTCGGGATTTTATGTTGATATAATGAATTTGATGAGTAGATGAGTTAAAAATTGAATCTTTACTTGAAATTATGCTAATGATGAGTAAACTACACCTAGATGATTTGAGATTGTTAAAGAACTTAATAGAAATCATGAGTAGGTTGTTTTCCTTCATAATCTTGCTATTTTGAATAATTACTATAAGTTGTACAATAGTTATTGCTTAAAGAATAAATAAAGATTAGGCCTTTACTGTGTATACTATACATATGATCTGTTTGAGGCTTTTGATGAAGTAAAACTTGATGTATGGTTGTTATAATTGCTTTTATTCATGGGTAAACTGATAAAAAGGGTTGTGTGTGTGTTTAACAATGTTCGAGAGGGGTTTTGGAACAAAAGATCAAGATTTGAAGTATTAAAAAGGGGGTTGAGTTTCGGGGCTAATGCTTTCAGGCAAAATTGAGTTTTTGTGACTTTTTATGAAGTTTTCGATTTAGATTGATTTGTTTTGACTCTGAGTTTGATTTGAACATTATACTACTTTTAATTGATGAGATTTCAAAGCTTTAACTGGTCTATATACACACATATACACTTTTACTGCTATTGAAGAATTTTTAAGAAAAATCACTTCTTTGAGACCTTAATGTGTTTTTGATTATTTTATAAACTCATATATGTTGTACAAGTCATACTTTAGCATCTCAGGAAGTTTTATTTTGATTTTACAAATATTTATTAACGTATCAATTTAAAACATGCACAGAATTTCAAAACTACAACCTGTTATATTGACAGTCGACCGGACTGAAGTCGATAGTCGACTGTCAGTTATTGAATTTCGAATTTTGTTTGCAATAACAGTCGAATTCTTTGTCTTTGAAATGAATTCGACAGTCGACTGTCGTTTTCTTGAGTTTCGAATTTTCGCAGGACAGTCGACTGGCCATTTTCGACAGTCGACTGTCACTCTCCTGGCTTATGGTTTTTCTTGAGTTTTCAAATTTTCGCAGGACAGTCGACCGTCTATTTTTGACAGTCGACTGTCACTATTCTGGCTGATGGGTTTCTTGAGTTTTCTGATGTTTTCTTTAAATGTTTATTTCTTCGATATTATGGATTATTAATCTACTATTTTAGATGATGTTTTGCTACAGTTACAGTATTTTACAGAGAGTTATATTTTGTTTATAATAAAAACTAAATTATTTTCCTATGACCTTATAAAAAGAGATAATTGTGGTTTTCAAAGGAATTGATGTTTTGCGATATTCTATGAATTCAAAATATGGTTCTCTGTTATTTAATTGATTTAATATTTTATTTGAATTCTGGAATTTATGAGTACATTATATAGATTCGAATTTTTGTTGATTTAAGGAGTTTTCTTCATATAATCGTTTTGATGATGGATTTGTGAGTTTTATTGAAAGTTTTGGGTTGATAGTTAAGTTACGAATCTCTAGAGGGTAAGTGGGACCCTAATTACCGGTGGTTGAGATTTTGTGATCAGTTGGTCAGTTGAGATTTTGTGATTAGTTGAGGCCTTGTTGTTGATCAGTTGAGATTTTGTGATTTGATTAGTTGATGCTCCATTGTTGAGCAGTTGAGTTAAGTCCGGTAGGGTACACCAAACACTAGGAGATTCGTAATCAACTAATTAACTTAAAATATAAGGACAGGAACTAGATGGTGATATGATGAAATGAGAACATGGGTTATGGATCTCAGTATGGCCTGCGGTATGAGTGAAATAGTCTCTGAAATTATTGGGGTCGAGGTGACGCTCATGGGGTATTCATGTGATGAGGCACCATACCTTGCGGAGTGGGGTATTCTTGAAGATTCCTAGGTGTGAGTGAAATAGTCTCCGAAATTATCTGTGGATAGAGATTGACCTCCGAAATTATCGAGGCATGGGCTAATACTCACAGTTTATCTAGATATCGTAGTAGTCATCGTAGTAGGATTAGTTTCATAGCGAGGGATTTAAACCCTATCAAGTGGAGAACGTTAAGAGCTTGCACCGGACCTACGTAGAGTGCGATGCATAGAATCTGAAAAGTATGCATTAGAGAGTCAGCATATAGCATTGGTGCTTTCTTTACTTGGTTTATGCATGTTGTTTTTTTTCTGTTTTTCTACACTTGATACTTAATCTAGTTTCACTTGACGCTTTCATGTTTTATTTATTGTTATTTCTTATTCCATTTATTCATGTTGTTGGTACATGTTGTTTATGACTCTATTCCTTATGTTTTATTCATGTTGTATTTCTTTCATGTTACTCACACCGTTATGGCTGACCCCTGTAGTTTTGGGGGTTAGGGTTATCTATAGCCTCTTGTTTTACAGGTAGGTGCCTATAGCATGGGATTTGGATGCTTGTGGTAGAATGATAATATGGCTTAGACAAATTATAAAAGAATGTATTGTAAAGGAAAGAAATTGTAATTCAAGATGTTTAATTTTTCGCTGTGCTTTGTAAACAATGGATGTAATAAAAAGTTTTAATTCCCCTGTATTTGGTTTCTATGTTTATGATTGTATTGAAGTTGATTCTGGAAATTGTTCCACGTATTTCTGAGTATTATATTAGAAATTCGGGGCACTACAATCCTCATGAAAATTGAGGATAAGGGGATTGTCCGCCATCCTCCCCAAGCAAACAACAACAATCAGAGGGACTAGAGATTCTACTGTTGGTACCATCGGGACCACGGGCATGAGACGTATAATTGTTAGGCCCTCATAAACGAGATTGAGGCCTTCATCTAAAGGCGGTACCTGAGGGAGTTCACCCGAAGTAACTTGAGGGACCAGAGGGCTTCACCCCCTCCTCGAACGGCCAGCAGGTGTCCAGACGCAGAAACCGAGCCCGAAGATGCTAGGGGGCCGACCATTCTTCAATGTGTCCCCGGCGGACCAATGGGGGAAGATTCGAGCACCTCCCGCAAAGCCTTCGTGCGGGAAGTTAACTTAATCCACAAATATTCATCCCCAGGGGATCAAGGGAGGCTGTCTCATTCTCCATCGACGATCTGGAAGGTGTCCGACCGCCTCATTGTGATGCCCTAGTAGTCAGTCTCGACATGGTTAACCACGAAATCTACCGCATCCTAGTTGACAACGGAAGATCCATCAATATCATTTTCCTGAATGCATTCGAAAAGCTCAGACTCTCTAACGAGAGGCTGAAGCTGGTCGGGTACATGATCCACGGGTTCTCAGGCATCCCTGCCCAAATTGAGGGAACCCTCATAGTTGATGTAACAGCCGAAATGGCCCCGACCATTCATACTGAGGTAATGGACTTCATGGTGGTCAACGTTAAGGCCGCATATAATGACTTCCTCGGTAGACCCGGCCTCTGCTCCCTCCAAGCGGTGACCTCCGCCTATCACCTGAAGAAGAAATTTTCTGCCGAACATGGCGTCGGTATTGTCCGAGGCAATCAGGAATCCACTCGTCCATGCAATATGGCTGCGGTAAGGGGCGGAGCCTTCCCCCTTGATGCAGTTGAACTTTCATATGACAGGAGCCAATTGCACTCGGAACCCGTCGACAAGTTGGAGGAGGTCCCATTCTCTGGGAAGGAAGAATCTAAAGGGTTCCGAGTGAGCCAGTCTCTCGCTCCGGACCTGAAGTTGGCCATTATTGACTATATCCGTCGAAATGCCAACCTCTTCGCATGGAGCCCTCGAATATGCGAGAGATTTCAGAGGACCTTATCATGAAAAAACTAAGCGTCCACCCAGACTCAAAGCTAGTCCAGCAAAAGCACTGTAAGTTCGCTCCGACAGGAAATAGGTGGTGAAGGAAGAAGTGAACAAGCTCCTCTCGGCGCGGTTCATACAGGCCAACTACCCGCAGTGGTTGGAAAATGTTGTGATGGTGAAGTGTAACGCTCCGTACTCAACTTGTACACACACAATTAAATCCCAAACCACTGCCCACAGCAGGCTGCCTCAAAAAGGGCGTCCGTACTTTAGGTACCCTTTATCCTTGGCAAACTCTATATATTCTCTCTTTTCTCTCTTGTATTTGACGATGTGTGACTAACCTCCACTTTATCCATGCCACGTCACACCCAAACACACCAGCCACTTTCTTTATTCTTCAAATTTGTCATTTTTCTTAATTAATGGCCTAAGCCCCATAGGCACTATCTATAGGCTCCATTATTAATTCCAATTCCTTAATAGCCCCCATAGAAATCTCTATATAGGCCACCCTCTAATATCCATATATATCTCTTTTAATATTTCTATATATATATCCTACAAATACGGGGTGTTACACGAAGAATCCCAGTGGCAAGTGGAGGATCTGTGTAGACTTCACAGACCTCAACAAGGCCTTTCCTGAAGATCTATTCCCTCTCCCGAGCATTGACACCCTGATAGATGCAACCTCGGGTCACGAGCTGCTAAGTTTCATGGATGTCTTATCAGGCTACAACCAGATCAGAATGTTCCCTCCAGACATCCCCAAGACTGCCTTTGTGACAGACCAAGGCTCTACTGTTACCGGGTCATGCACTTCGGGATGAAGAACGTCGTTGCCACGTACCAAAGGCTCGTCAATCGGGTCTTTAAGGAGCAGACAGGCCGAAACATGGAGGTATATATCAACAATGTGCTCATCAAAAGCCACAGAGGACAAGATCACATTAGCGATCTCGATGAGGCTTTTGGTGTCCTGCAATCCCACAATATAAGACTCAACCCCTCAAAATGCACCATCGGCGTCACCTCGGCAAAATTTCTCGAATTTATGGTCAGCCAGCGGGGCAATGAGGCGAACCCTAAAAAAATTTAGGCCATACTAGACATGGCCCCTCCAAAAAATGTTAAAGAAGTCCAACGACTCGAAGGTTGACTCGCGGCAATCGGTCATTTCCTCTCAAAGTCTGGAGAAAAGTTGCTCCCGTTCTTCAAAGCCTTCCGGGGGGAAAATATTCAAGTGGGAAGATTCTCAACAGCAGGTATTCGATCAGCAGAAGTCCTACCTCGCCAACCCCCCACTCTTTAGCAAACCAGAGCCGGGCGAGTCCCTCTATCCCTATCTGGCTGCTTCGGAATACGCGCTTAGCGCCGTATTAGTCAGGGAGGAAGGCGGCATCCAGAATCCCATCTATTATGTCAACAAAGTCTTGCACAACGCTAAACTCAGATACACCAGGATAGAAAAGGTCACCTATGCATTAGTGATGACCGCTCAGAAACTCCGACCATACTTTCAAGCCCACTCCATCTGAGTCCTTATGGACATCCTTAACAAACCGGAGAATTCCGATCGCTTGATCAAGTGGTCAATCGAGATAAGCCAGCATGACATCAGCTACCAACCTCATACAGTCATCAAAGGGAAACCCCTCGTAGAATTCATCACGAAATGTACCATTCCCAAACCATCTAAA
Source organism: Hemerocallis citrina (assembly GCA_017893485.1). NCBI lineage: Eukaryota > Viridiplantae > Streptophyta > Magnoliopsida > Asparagales > Asphodelaceae > Hemerocallis > Hemerocallis citrina. Next base: position 262,776,018 of record CM030362.1, on the reverse strand, counting down.
ATCCTCGGGGATGAACCAGTTCGGGAGAACTATGTTGACGGTTCATCCTGCGAGGGTGGAAGCGGAGCTGGCTTCATACTCAAGGGACCCGACGACTTCGTCCTCCAGTACTCCCTGCACCTCAACTTTCAGGCCTCTAACAATGAAGCAAAATATGAGGCGATGATTTTCGGGCTCATGCTAGCCCACAATACGGGGGCAAGACGGGTGAGGGCCTTCAACGACTTTCAGCTCATGGTCAATCAAATTTCTAGGGATTATGAAACCTGTGATGCCCAGATGATCCAATACTTGACACGCATCAGGAAAATCTTAACAGTCTTTGAGGGTACCACTGTCAAGCGCATTCCAAGGGAAGAAAATAGCAAGGTCGATGCCTAGTCCAAGCTCACCTATCATTCTTCGAGGTCCTAGAACATATTGTCCTCATTGAGATACTCCTTAAGCCTAGCATCGAGAACCCTGAGGTCCTTTGCCTCAACCTAGACGTTCAAGCGGGCAATTGGATGGACCCTTTCCAGAAGTTATTGGAAAATAGCGAACTCCCACTAGACCCGGCCGAACCCCAAAACAAAAGAATCCGATTAGAAAGATTCACCTTTATTGACAATGTACTAAGGTGGACGGGAGACCATATCACCGTTGTTTGTGTCCCGATGAAGCCAAGTATGCGCTAGAGGAGCTGCACGAAGGAATTGGAGGGTGCCATATGTGCAGCAGGTCGCTCGCAAGAAAAACACTCAACCACGGCTACTATTGGCCAGCCATATTACAAGACGTCCATGATCTTGTGAAAATGTGTGGCCCATGCCAAAGATTTTCTTCGATCAGATGCTTTCCTCAAGCCGAACTCAAGTCACTTACCAGTCCGACCCCTTCGCCATGTAGGCGATGGACCTAGTCGGCCCCTTTCCGAAGGCCACGACCCAAAGATGCTACCTCATAGTGGCCATCGACTACTTCACTAAGTGGGTTGAGGCAAAACCCTTGGACACCATTATTGAGCATGAAGCCCAATAATTCTTTTTGAAGTACATCATTCATCGGTTTGGGATCCCGTGCATGCTTATCACCGATAGCATAACTCAATTCGTTGGCAAAAATTTCTGAAAGTTCTGTGAAGACCTCGAGGTCCAGAAGCGGGTCTCATCAATATCCCATCCCCAGTCGAATGGACAAGCTGAAAACACCAACCATCAAATTCTTGAAGGTCTCAAAAAATGGTTGGACAAAAGGGACTGTGGGTCGATGAATTCCCGAGCGTCCTTTGGTCGTATCGAATAACCAAGAGGATCCCTACGTGCGAGTCCTCATTCAACCTGAGAAACGTGATAGAGGCTGCCATTCCACTGGAAATTGGGCTCCCCTCGCCTAGAATCATGGGCTTCAACGAGGAATCGAACTTAGGTGACCTCAGGCTAAACTTGGACCTAATCAATGAGATCCGTGAAAGGTCCGACATCAGATGAAATATCTATCAGCGGCGCATTCAAAGGTTTTACAATAAGAAAGTCCATCCGACCGACATCAAGGAGGGCGACCTCATGCTCAGGAAGCTTGCTATTTCCGACCCTTCCAAGAAAGAAAAACTTGCCCCGAACTGGGAAGGCCTGTATAAGGTCTCCTAAGTGGTGCGTCCAGGCACGTACCGACTCGAAGACCTAGGGGGAAGTGTATTCAAGAGACCCTAGAACACGGAGCATCTTATTAAGTTCTATGAGGGGCCATAAGGACTAACAGAGACATATGTGGTTGTAATAGGATCTATGCCTCTTTTCTTTTGTACCAAAGTATTGAATAAAAGCAATAAAATTTCTTTTCGAAACATGGCAAAATGTCTCGGCTTTACTCATCCAAACAAGTGATTTCTCAATCTCTCAGATCCTCGCCGCTCGACACGACCTATAACCCGACCTATCTTTCGCATTAAGCTCGGCGCTCGACATTAACTTTGAGCAAGCTTCCGGCTTTCACATAAGCTCGGCGCTTGACATTAACCGCAAGCAAGCCCTGGCTTTTGCACTAAGCTCGGAGCTTGACGTTAACCTCGAGCCAGCTCTTGGATCTCTCAAGTTCTCGCTGCTCGGCATCGACTCTCTACACTAATGAGAGATTCCTTAATCTCTCAAGCCCTCGCCGTTTGGAGTCGACTCTCCTCACTAACGAGAGATTCCTCAATCTCTCAAGTCCTCGCCACTTGGCGTCGACTCTCTAGATTCCTCAATCCCTCAAGTCCTCGTCACTCGACGTCGAGTCTCTACACTAACGAGAGATTTCTCAATCTCTCAAGTCTTCGCCGCGCATCATCGACTCTCTACACTAACAAGAGACTCCTCAATCTTTCAAGTCCTCGCCGCTCGGTGTCGACTCTCTACACTAATGAGAGATTCCTTAATCTCTCAAGTCATCGCCGCTCGGCGTTGATAATCTACACTAGCGAAAAATTTCTCAACCTCTCAAATCTTCGCCTTTCGGCATCTAACTCAGACCTCAACCCTTGCAAAAGTTTTAATTTTATTTACGGTCCTTGCCTTCGCCGAGGACCTGTTGGATCCTGTAGGCGAGGCAACAAACACTAGAGGGGGGGGGTGAATAGTGTTAATTAAAATAAACTGCGGAATAAAGACTTTTTCTTCGGTGCAGTCGACTTAGGTGCGAACCAGTCGACTGATATAACTAAATAAAAGAAAATTCAAACAACTCTGTGCAGTCGACTTAAAGTTGAAACAGGCGACTGAAGACACAATAAAACTTTAAAAGAACGAGACTGACCAGTCGACTGATAATGTGCTGAGTCGACTGTCCAGACAAGTTTCACAGAACTTAAACAGAAACAAGTAAATGCAAGTACGAGAGAAACAATCACAGAGTACACACGATATATCCTGGTTCGATCCTTCCGACCTACATCCAGTCCCCAAGCAACCCACTTGAGATTTCCACTATTCTTGAAAAACAAGTTTACAAGAATACCCTACGGCGTTCAGACAACGACCTTGTCTAACCCGTAGTCCTTTCTCTCAACCAGAGAAAGCAGACCCACTCTACCACCAAGAGTGAAACGACCGACTCTACAACCTAGAGTCTAACTCTCCAACCGAGAGCAAAAAGAAACAATAAAAATTTACAGTCAACCTATAGCCTTGCTGGTGTTATGTGTTGTAGAACGTGGCTAAAAAGAGGTCGACTTCTATACCCAGTCCAGAACGAATTCCGATGTTATACTGGACTGAGCGTAGAGAACCAGAGATTTAGGACTTGAAAGCTTTTTCTCTTAAACACTTAGAAATTCTCAAGAGTGCTTGGGATTGTTTAAAAATGTTGTTAGATCTTTTTCAGAGAGTTCTGAACTCTATTTATAGAGTTAGAACTCCTGGACGTTGGGAGACAGTTATCTCAACTGTCAACCAACGGATATGAGAGCTTTTGAATTTGAAAAATCGATTTTGAAAACAGAAAACGGTCAAAAGCACTCGAACAGTCGACTGGGTTGCCATAATGAGTCGACTGGTCAGAGTTTGAATTAATTTAAACAGTTTTGTACTGCCAGTCGACTGATAGAAGCATCGGTCGACTGGTACTCAACAGTTAAATTATTTCAAACTGTTTTGACCTTATTTTTGATGTTTTAAAAACACACATTGTAAAATAGTGAGTGTATGTGTGTGTGACAAGGCTTTACATCATACTAAGACTCAACAAAAATAAGATTACATTGTTTACAAGACATGACTATAATTGACACTTTTAAGCTTGAGACTTTGGCTTGAGTCTTGAGTCTTAACTTGAGTCTTGAGTCTTGTCTTGAGTCTTGTCTTGAGTCTTGAGTCTTGAATGAAGCTTTAACCAATGTCTTTATCTGGAGCCTTTGTGCTTGTTCATTTGTTCAGCTGTATAGTAGTGAGTCATTTGTGTATAGCACATGAAATTATAAAGTATAGCAAGGATACATGTGCAGTGTGTTGTGATCATCAAAATCAAGAATCAACATTCTCCCCCTTTTTGATGATGACAACACAATAGCTGATAATAACAAGAAAATAATACAAGCATAGTAATGATATGCTCCCCCTATTAAAAACACAACATGCATACATAAAGATGTATTATAAAATAGATTGTATCAGTCGACTTATAAGAAAAGCAGTCGACTGATCAGAGAAAGAATAAACATACACACAAACACAAATACAGTAATATCACAAATACAGTAACATCAGTCGTCACAAATACAGTAACATCAGTCGACTTATACTTTTAGCAGTCGACTTACCAGTAAAAATAAATAAACAGAACAAAAAGAACAGAACACAGTAAACAACTAAGAAGTATTTCTCCCCCTTTGTCATCAACAAAAACAAAAAATAACCATTCTTTTGCAGAAATAAGCACAGAAATAACTGTCTTATACATAAACTAACAAGTTCATCAATACATAGGAAATAAGGAAAAATTACATAAAATAAAACTAAAAATAATCATCAATCGTCGTCTTCCGATTCTTCATCAGCAGCTTGAGATGGAGGGGGAAATTGAGAAGTAAAGAGATTGGTTAGGTGGGTAATTTTGGTGTCAAGAGAGTCAAGCTGAGAATCAACAGAGATTGGATGTTCCATAAGATAATTGACACATTCATAAAGAGTAGATGGATCTTCATATTTAGCATGAGGACGAGATGAACTAGAAGATGCTGAAGGTCTAGCAGAAGATGCTGAAGGTACTTGAGAGGGAGGAGGAGACCTAGGTGAAGTTCTAGGAGGAGGCCTAGGAGAAGGATCAAGAAGCTTCATACGGGCTAAACTAGCACGATCGAAGCATTCATAGTGCTTAACGACATTGGTCTCGGAGTCGAGATCAATATCATAAGCCTGAAAGACCCTGGTAAGGAGACCTCCAAAGGGTAAGAAATGAGTTTGATTTTGTTCAAGTTTGGAAAAGATGACACGACCCCAATTTATGACAATCTTGCCAAAAATGGCATAAACAGCTTGTTGCAGTTCCATAGAATACTGATCATAACTTCCTCGTTTGGGAAGAATGTTATAAGCAAGTATTCTTGCAACTAATTTTGCAACAGGTGTTATATTTTTACTAGTCATTGGGGGTCCTTGATTGGGCAAAAATATTCTAGATAAAACAGAGAAATCATCAAGGATAATGTCACCTAGATCGAGTCCCTTGTCATCAATACCCATTATGAGATTTATTCTCTCGGGTGTTAGAGTCATCTTAGTATTTTTGACTAAGGAACGGATCACAACATCTCCATCTTTCATTTGAACAACTCTCATGTTCGTGTAGAAAAGATAGATAAGTTGGGGATAATAATCGGGTTGATTGGCTAAAGAAAGATAGTCATAAAGACTACAGTTTTGGAAAAGGGGAACTAAGTTAAACCTATCTAAGTCACTAAAATTGACAAATCGGCCTGGAAAAATGATAATGCTACACATAAGGTACCACCGTTCTAATAGATCAGGACTTAAAAGATATTGGGAATAATCTTGTGATGAACTAGCATCATGAGATCGTTTAGAACATTTGGGTGCCATAAGAAAAGAGTGTAGGAAGGATTTTACCAAGAGAAAAGAGAAAGAACCGCTAGGAGTCGAGCAGCAGCAGCAATGTAGTCGACTTCTTCTTCTCTGGACTTAGGGTTTCGAAATTGGGGGTAATGGTAAAAGGTGAAAAAGGAGGCTGGGAGAAGGGTTTTTAACTGGAGATTGATGGTTGAGATTGAAGGGGTAGAGATCAATGGCTGATTTGAGAAGTCACGGGTGAAAAGAAGTGAAATTTTTATCTCAAAAACTGTGATGAATTGTCGCTGAAGACAATTGAACTCGCGACAGTCGACTGATAGGGTAGAGCAGTCGACTTAGTCGAGAAGAGACTTAATTTTTATATCTGCTGATTAGTCGACTTGAATAAGGATCAGGCGACTGGTCAGAGAACAAAATAAGTATATATAAAAATACATTACAGTCGACTTAATCAAAACACAGTCAACTTAACAGATGAAATTTTCAACAAATATCAGTAAAATTACATATTCCTAGTTCTCTTCTTAAGTTAATAAAAGTATCTTCTTTAAGGGGTTTGGTAAAAATATCTGCTACTTGTTTATCAGTAGAGATAAAGTCTAAAGATATATCTCCTTTTAAAACATGATCACGTAGAAAATGATGTCGAATATCAATATGTTTCGTACGTGAATGTTGAATCGGATTTTTAGATAGATTAATTGCATTGGTATTATCATACATAATTGAAGGTTTTTCAAAGGAAATACCATAATCTAATAAAGTTTGTTTCATCCACAAGATTTGTGCACATGCCAAACTTGCAGCGATAGATTCAGCTTCTGTAGTTGATAGAGATACTGAATTTTGCTTTTTATTGCACCAAAAAACTAGTGAATGTCGCAAAAAGTGACATGTCCCACTAGTGCTCTTGCAATCAGTTTTACTACCAGCAAAATCAGCATCGCTATATGACAAAAGTTGAAAAATTATCGGTGTGTGGATAAAATAAACCATATTCAGATATGCCTTTAATGTATCTTAAAATTCGTTTCACAGCTTTTAAATGAGACTCTTTAGGACTAGATTGATATCTAGTACATAAACATACGCTGAACATAATATCTGGTCTACTTGCGGTAATATATAAGAGTGAACCAATCATACCTCTATAGAGTTTTTGATCAACACTCTTACCTAATATATCTTTGTCAAGGGTTGTAGTAGTAGCCATAGGTGTGGATTTACTACTTGTACTATCCATGTTAAACCGTTTGAGTAATTCCTTTGCATATTTTCCTTGATTAATAAATATGCCATTTGAGAACTATTTAATTTGAAGTCCAAGGAAATAATTGAGTTCACCCATGTGACTCATCTCAAACTCGTTTTTCATGGTATTAGAAAACTCTTGACATAGATTATTATTAGTAGAACCAAAAATTATATCATCAACATATATTTGTATGATTAAGATATCATTCTTAACTCTCTTAATAAACAAGGTAGTGTCAACTTTACCTATTTCAAATCCTGTTTCTAAAAGAAAAGTTTTCAGACGATCATACCAAGCACGAGGTGCTTGTTTAAGACCGTATAAAGCCTTTTTCAATTTATAAACATGATCTGAAAATTGTTCATGTTCAAAACCTGGTGGTTGTTTAACATAAACATTCTCTTTAATAAACCCATTAAGAAAAGCACTTTTAACATCCATTTGATAAAGTATAAAATTCATGAAACAAGCAAAAGATAATAAAATACGAATTGATTCTAGTCTAGCAACAGGAGCATATGTTTCATCAAAATCTATACCTTCTTCTTGATTATACCCTTGAGCAACTAATCTAGCTTTGTTCCTTACAACTTGTCCTGATTCATCTAACTTATTTTTGAATACCCATTTGGTACCAATAATAGTCTGATCAGGAGGTCGTGGAACTAAATCCCATACATAATTCCTTATAAATTGGTTTAATTCATCTTGCATGGCATTCATCCAAAATTCATTCTCACAAGCTTCTTGTATATTTTTCGGTTCAAAATCCGACAAGAATGCTGTATGAGAAATCATATTAATATGAGAACGTGTCTGAATACCATGGGAGATGTCACCAATTATTAAGTCATGAGGATGATCTTTAACTTCAACAAAAGATTTTGGTAAAGTTGAAGATATCACAATAGGATCAGTCGACTTGACAGGTTCTTCAGTCGACTGCTTTGCTTCAGTCGACTGGAAGTCCTTATCAGTCGACTTATCAGCCAGACTAGTTTGTTCTAATGATTTAATCATATTATTTAAAGGTGATGAATCAGTTTTATCATCTTTATTTAAATTTGATGAAGGCAGAGATTCATCGAATGTAACATGCATTGACTCTTCAATAGTCATTGTAGACTTATTGAAAATTCTATATGCTTTACTTCTATTTGAGTATCCTAAAAAGATACCCTCATTAGATCTAGGATAAAATTTATCTAGATTATCTTTAGTGTTCAGAATAAAACACTTACAACCAAATGTCTTAAAATAAGAGACTTTAGGAATTTTGTTAAAAAACAACTCATAACAAGTCTTCTTTAGCTTAGGTCTTATAAGAATCCTATTTAAAACATAACAAGCTGTAGCAACGGCTTCAGCCCAAAAGTACTTTGGTAAATTGCTTTCAACAAGCATGGTACGTGCGCATTCTTGCAAAGTCCTATTCTTCCTTTCAACCACTCCATTTTGTGGTGAAGCTCTAGGAAATGCAAATGAATGTGTTATACCATTCTTGTTGCAACATTCTGTAAATGTTTCATTCTCAAATTCTCCACCATGATCACTTCTGATAGTGACTATGGTTAGAGATCTTTGGTTTTGAATACGTTTACAAAAATTTGCAAATTCATCAAAAGCATCATTCTTATGTTTTAAAAAGAATGTCCAAGTGAATCTCGAAAAATCATCTACTAAAACAAATACATATCTACTTTTATTTAAAGAGGCAACTCTAGTAGGGCCAAATAAATCCATATGAATTAATTCGAGCGGCCTACTAGTAGAAATTACTTCTTTTGTTTTAAAAGTGGATTTGATTTGTTTTCCTAGTTGACATGCATCACATAACTTATCATTTTTAAAGGATAGTTTTGGCAGTCCTTTAACTAGATTATACTTAGATATTTTTGAGAGATTCTTCATATTCACATGTCCAAATCTTCTATGCCAAAGCCAAGAGTCATTGTTAGAAGCTATTAAACAAAAATTATTTGAAAACTCAATTGTATTCAAACACAATTCATAAATATTGTTTTTGCGAAAACCTTGAAAATTGATATTTTGCATAGTAGAGTCATAAATCAAACATGCATCTTTTTCAAATACTATTTTATATCCTTTATCACACAACTGACTAATACTTAACAAATTATGTTTTAATCCACTAATTAACAACACATTTTCTATAGTGGGGTTAGAATTTTTACCAACCATGCCGATACCTATGACTTTTCCTTTGTTGTTATCACCAAAGGTAACTGTTCCTCCATCGATGCTTTGAATGGTGGATAGAAGGTTGGCATGTCCGGTCATATGTTTTGAACAGCCGCTGTCAAGTATCCAGCGATCTTTCTTGGGTACCTATAAAATATTCAAGGTAAATATGGTACCCTTTTTATTGGGTCCAAAACATATTAGTTTGGGGGAAACCGAACCCATAATGAGTTTGATTTTCCTCCATAAGCAGGAATATAATTAATAGAATTACACACATTTAATAAATAAGAATTGACATACGCAATTCTATCATTCTGATTTAAGTTAACTGGAACCCAAACAAATTTGTTCTGTCCAGTCGACTTTACAGTATCCTTCAGTCGACTTCTAGTGTGAGTCAGTCGACTGGATGATACGACAAGTCGACTTATCTGAGTTTTTGATCTTGTTGAATAAGATTCAATTCCTCTGGACAGATGACTGATGGGTGGACTCAGTCGACATAACCGAACGTCAGACTTGCTTTTATCACTAAAATTTACTACTTTAGGCTTTTCAAAAAATTCATATAATTTATGTGTAACACTAGAAATAGATTCTGATTTATTTCTACTAGTGTTTTTAGAAGAAGATTCTTTTATAGAAGAATTTTTGAAACCAAGACCATATTTTTGACTAGATTTTACTTGATGATGAAGGACATCATTTAAATTCTCTTTGCCTTTGTTAAACTTAGACATGTTCTTGGATATCTCTTCATAATTCTTTTTTAGAGATTCAAGATCAGTATCTAAACTTGCAATGCGAGAATTTAAAGATTTCACTTCCTTATCAAGGTTAAGATTTTCTTGAGAAAGTGTTTGATTAACTTTCTCTAGATTCTTAACTCTAATCTTTTCCTTTTTCAACTCTTGAAAAATTTCATTAAAAGCATCAAGTAAATCTTCTGAATCAAAGACATTACTTACATGATCTTGTGAAGCCATCAAGCACATGTTTGCAACTTCATTGTTTTCATCAGTTTCTTCTTCTGAAGAAGAATCACTATCATCCCAAGTTGCTTGATAAGCCTTCTTGTTCTTGGCAAACTTATTCTTTGTGTATTTTTCCTTCTTGAAGTTGGATGTTTTTCCCTTGTTCTTTGCATTTTCTAGGGGACAATCCTTCTTCATGTGACCTATTTTATTGCACCTGAAACAAGTAGGAGGATCATTAGAATCTTTAATTTTGGAATTGAACTTACCTTTCTTTAGGAATTTTTTGAATCTTCTAGTGAACATTGCTATCTCCTCTGCATCTTCTTCCTCATCTTCTGAGTCTGTCATTGCTTTAAAAGCCAATGATTTCTTCTTTGCCTGTTGTGATTCTGCATCCTTCTTTCGCTCCTCAATTTGAACCTCGTACGCCATGAGATTTCCCACAAGATTCTCAAGAGAAAGTTGTGACAAATCATTTGCTTCTTCTATTGCCGTGGTCTTCTTTTTCCATTCAGGAGTGAGTGCACGAAGAACTTTTCTAACCATCTCTGCTTGAGTGTATGTCTTTCCAAGTGCCACAAGTGAATTTGTAATATCAGTAAATCTGGTGATCATCTCGGACACAGTTTCATTTTCCTTCATGCGGAACATCTCAAACCTATGAACAAGAACAGAGATTTTAGATTCTTTCACTTTATTTGTTCCTTCATGAGTTACCTCGAGTGTATGCCAGATTTGATGTGCGGTTGTAGCATTTGATACGCGGTTGAACTCCTCCTTTGTGAGAGCACAAAATAATGCATTCATTGCTTTTGCATTATTCATAGTTTGGGTCTTCTGATCATCATTCCATTGTGCATATGGAATAGTAGGGGCAGTGTATTCCGTCTCTGTCATGTGCCATATTTCATAGTTGATTGATTGGAGGTAGATCCTCATTCTGCACTTCCAATAATTGTAGTTTGTTCCATCGAAGAGCGGTGGCCTTTGTGTAGATTGGCCTTCATGGTACTGATTAGCATTTGAAGTAGTTGCCATAGCCTGTAACCTTGCTCTGATACCAAGTGTTGGATCCTGTAGGCGAGGCAACAAACACTAGAGGGGGGGTTGAATAGTGTTAATTAAAATAAACTGCGGAATAAAGACTTTTCTTCGGTGCAGTCGACTTAGGTGTGAACCAGTCGACTGATATAACTAAATAAAAGAAAATTCAAACAACTCTGTGCAGTCGACTTAAAGTTGAAACAGGCGACTGAAGACACAATAAAACTTTAAAAGAACGAGACTGACCAGTCGACTGATAATGTGCTGAGTCGACTATCCAGACAAGTTTCACAGAACTTAAACAGAAACAAGTAAATGCAAGTACGAGAGAAACAATCACAGAGTACACACGATATATCCTGGTTCGGTCCTTCCGACCTACATCCAGTCCCCAAGCAATCCACTTGAGATTTCCACTATTCTTGAAAAACAAGTTTACAAGAATACCCTACGGCGTTCAGACAACGACCTTGTCTAACCCGTAGTCCTTTCTCTCAACCAGAGAAAGCAGACCCACTCTACCACCAAGAGTGAAACGACCGACTCTATAACCTAGAGTCTAACTCTCCAACCGAGAGCAAAAAGAAACAATAAAAATTTACAGTCAACCTATAGCCTTGTTGGTGTTATGTGTTGTAGAACGTGGCTAAAAAGAGGTCGACTTCTATACCCAGTCCAGAACGAATTCCGATGTTATACTGGACGAGTGTAGAGAACCAGAGATTTAGGACTGGAAAGCTTTTTCTCTTAAACACTTAGAAATTCTCAAGAGTGCTCGGGATTGTTTAAAAATGTTGTTAGATCTTTTTCAGAGAGTTCTGAACTCTATTTATAGAGTTAGAACTCCTAGACGTTGGGAGACAGTTATCTCAACTGTCAACCAACGGATCTGAGAGCTTTTGAATTTGAAAAATCGATTTTGAAAACAGAAAACGGTCAAAAGCACTCGAACAGTCGACTGGATTGCCATAATGAGTCGACTGGTCAGAGTTTGAATAAATTTAAACAGTTTTGTACTGCCAGTCGACTGATAGAAGCATCGCTCGACTGGTACTCAACAGTTAAATTATTTCAAACTGTTTTGACCTTATTTTTGATGTTTTAAAAACACACATTGTAAAATAGTGAGTGTATGTGTGTGTGACAAGGCTTTACATCATACTAAGACTCAACAAAAATAAGATTACATTGTTTACAAGACATGATTATAATTGACACTTTTAAGCTTGAGACTTTGGCTTGAGTCTTGAGACTTAACTTGAGTCTTGAGTCTTGTCTTGAGTCTTGTCTTGAGTCTTGAGTCTTGAATGAAGATTTAACCATTGTCTTTATCTGGAGCCTTTGTGCTTGTTCATTTGTTCAGCTGTATAGTAGTGAGTCATTTGTGTATAGCACCTGCAATTATAAAGTATAGCAAGGATACATGTGCAGTGTGTTGTGATCATCAAAATCAAGAATCAACATGACCTCCACCGCCATGCCCCAAGTTGGTATTTCTTCCACCTACTAACAGCAAGGGATAGAAAAGTCTTCATCGCCACTACCCCTAACTGTCAGTGGGTAGTAGAATAACCACTATTCATGAGAGTTCTCAGTAAGGTGAGAAATGAAAAGTGGGTAGGGGAGGGGTTATATAGCCCAAGGGGAGGTAGGATAACAAAAGTCATGATATAGATGTGGACGAATATCAGCCATTCGCCCACATCCAATCTCCAGAATAGGCGTCAATACATCTCCCAAGGCCCAAATGTTCCGCCTCCCAATAAGCCCATTTATGACAATGGAAGACAAAACTTGTTTTGTTCCAGTTATTCTATATCATCGGAAGACGAAACATCACACATTTAGCCATTACACATTCAACAGATCGACCTCGCCAACACATCTAGATCGAAGCCAAGCTCAAAAAGCGAAACAATCATTTTATTACAACATACAGGAGTTCATCGATACAATCAACAAAGTCACAACTCGTGATTATAACAACTGGTACAAACTCAACCTAGTCCTTCTTCTGAGTGGCCCTGGGATTGGTGCAAGCCAGTTCAAGCTCAACCGAATGCGTTTGTTTGCCGACGAGATTATCAAGGTCCTTAGGAGATGCTAAGGTGGAAGCTCCAACAAAATAAATCTGAGCATCACTCGGTCTTGGCGGCTGCTCCAGTTACGGGGTCAGAGACGGTCCCCCATCAGAAAGTCAACCGCTCCCAAAATGAATGGGTTCGGGATCTGTCCATTCCGAGCATTACCATCAATATCTGGATCTCCAATTTCTTCTTTACTATCACCTCGCGAAGAAATGACTCTAAGGTAGGGCGTTAAATTGAAACGAGCGACTCGACCACCCAAACTCGGCGTCTCCCAACCCTCGATCGAAAATTGTCCTCTTCAGACGGGCCAATTCCAAGCTCAATTCTTTCGAACTGTTCATAAAGTAAGTGAGTGCTGCTTCCCAGTCCCTAGCTTCTTTTCGATAATGCACCAAACTAGTCTCCAGAAATTTCACACGATCCCTAAGGCATTCGAGCTCGGCGTTGCAAGGGTCGAACAGAACAAGTCCAACCAACTGGCATAAAAGAAAATCAAATCATTTCGAACCTCATAGACTTGGCAAAATCACAAAGTGTCCCCAACAAAGAGTGAAAGGTTGGCCCAAAAAAAAATTGATCTATTCATTCAAAAATGATACAAAAAGTGTGGTGATTAGTCCGCATTTGGCAAATACAAAAGGCGAAGAAATAAAGTAGAACAGGGGAAAGCTACTGCTGAGAGGAGGGGGACACCTCATCATACCCCACGATGTCGGCGTCGGGGTTGACCACCGATAGTTTCTCCTCCTAACCAGCCTCACGACCATTGTCCTCCTCTTCGTCTGCCCCAGGGTTTGGCTCGTCAAACTGTTGGTGTATGCCATAGAGGCTAGTTGTGTATTGATATTACTAGTTTACATTGTACCATGATGTTTATTTCATATATGAGGCATTTCATTTATTGTGTTATTTATTGTAATTAAATGAACGTAACAAAGTCCTTAGAATAGTAGGTTCAATACCATGGGATATCAACTGCAGACTTGATTGTGAGATCATATTGGTTGTAATCAGAACACTATTCTTAAATGTCCCTAGTCAAGTATTATTGTGAATTAGGACAAAAATAATACATAGAGACTAGTATGTGCATAGACTGATGACCATATCTCACGGGTCATGGATATGAGATATCAAGTATTCACATAGGTACATATTAGACTAACGATATACTGGACTGTTCCACCATGAGAATGCTGCATGGATCGTTACGTGAGTGTCATAAGTGGTTCTCACAGTGACCATAGTGTATGTAGTCCTTTGACTTGAAGTCACTACGGTTCCCTACATGAGAAGTTATATGTTTTAATGTCGTCAAACGTTGCATGTAATAAGGTGGTTATAAAGTCGACTATTGGATATACTACAAATCATGCGGAGGGATGTGAGTGACTTAGATAGAGTTTGCCCCTCTTATATAACAGGAGCGATATCTATGAGCCCCTTGATTGAGTTGAGACCACAAAATGCATGGCCGTGCTCAGATGAGTATATGAGATATTGAGACCATTTGTTTTAGTAAGTCTACTCGGACATCAAGAAACCAAAGATATAACTATACAATGGTGACACGGTTTATGCCTTGTGGTCAATTAAGATATCTGGACAAAGGGACTAGACTACATGGTAATATCGGTTACGAATAGGTTATGTCTAATCACTGACATTCTCGTTACTTGAGTAGCAGTGATGTATTGCTAGATACCGCTCACTGTTTATAACACTAAAATATGATTTTAGTATTACTGTCAACGTAATGGGAACCTACAGGGGTCACACACTTAGAATTGATCTAAATTGGGATTTAAATTCATAAGATGAATTTAATTGGGGATCCAAGTAAGACTTGGACTCCTGACATTGGTTGGACATTTAATTAGATTAAATAGGCTGACTAAAGTTCAAAGACCCACATACGAATCTGAACCAGGTCAAATTGTGAGTCCAACAGTCTTATTACTCTCTTAGGGTTGATTTTCTACACCTATATGATATGTATTTGTGGAAAAGCGATACATGAGAAAACCCTAGCCATCACAGAAATTGTGTGAGAGGGATATCGTAAGGAACATCCCCTTCCCATAGCTAGCACCGCGGCGTGAGGGAAAGCATGATTTGATCCGTTCGTGTGGATACCGTAGGGGCACCGCAATATTGTAGTGCTGTGATCGGCATACTGTGGAAATAACAGATCCATCTTCATGGTATAACTCCTTAACACGATTTATGGTTTTCGCATGGATCCATGGCTAGATTTCAATATTTTTTTATAATTTTCCAGTGTGTATTTAATCTGAGATTACCCTCGAAACCTGACACAAACTTCATCGAGTAGTGGAACTCGTCAAGTTCACACTAGGGGTACTTGCGTAGCACGTGCTCGATGGCCCGATGGTACGCTCAATTTTGGACTCGATGACCTTGTCCATGTCAGTGGTCCTCACCTCTTTGAGCTTCCTCTCGATCTCCACCTCTTTCTTCCTCCGAGCCTGGCTCTCAGCAAGGAAGATCAGCTCTGCCCTAAGAGCCCACAAACGAACTACGACACCGTCGGCTCGCATCTTCTGATCCTTCATGTCACGCTCATACGCTGAGCATTTGTCACCTACCGCTAAAGCTCCTGAGCATGCAACCTACTCATCTGGGCCTCGAAAATTGTCGCATGTGAACGAGTGGCCAAAACATAGAAACTTACAGGAGAAAAGAACTTGAAATTACAAGACTCGTTATGACTTACCACCATATCAGCCTGAGCCCACCTCATGTAGTATGACTCAGTCATCTCGGTGGCAAAGCCCTCCCGGTCGCGAGGCATGCGAAGTGCTCCACTGCCTTGACTGCTATAGGTCTCTCGGTCAACAAATCTGCCACCTTCACTGGCCAGTCAGGGGTCCATGGTAGGAGCCCCGCTTCACCCATGATCTCCTTGGTCCAGGGCTTGAGGGGCGGCACCCCTTTCATCAACATCTCAGCAATCTTAAGGTTTCTGGAGCTAGGAACCATATTCATTGATCTCGGAGTCCCCGGTATCGTGAAGACCTTCGACTTCTTTGACCTCGAATTGGAAGTCCCTTCAGAGTCTCTCTGAGGTGACCTCTTCTTATGCTTTGGCTGTGAGGTAGCCTTCTTCTCCAATTGGGCCCTCCTCCACTCTATCTCGGTGACGTCCATTGCTTCATAAGAAAATCGAAGTTATGAGAATGAAGGAAAAAATTATGCAAGGAAAAAGGAAACGAAAAATATTCAAAGGTCGGCGGGGCTTAGTCCAATCCGGGCCAGGTGCCTCTCGTGCACGGTCTACCAACGAATACTCTTACCCCCGGTGACCCGTTTCACTTCGTCTCACTCCTCTTCCGTAAGCTCCTTCCCCTTCGGAGGCCTGAGGTTCGACTTGTAGAATGCCTAGGTAGTCGGAATACCCATGGAGTTGGACTTCGAATAATGAAGTACATATTCTTCCACCCCTTGATAGAATTTGGGTAACCATGAATGACTCGATTATGGGGCCTAGGAAAGACGTAATACTCGTGCATCGACGATGAACTCACTCTAAGAGCAGCTTGGAAATACTTCAGCTTTAGCGACACCCCTCTCTTTCACTAAGCAGGATGTAACACAGCAGCTGCTTCCAAGAATTGGGGCCATACTATATGGGGCTTAGACCGACCCATTTTAATACCTCCTTCACGAAAGGGTGCACGGGGAGCCTTAACCGTGAATCGAAGGCATCAATCAAAAACTTGCAAAACCATTCAAACAGGGTATCGGCAGGTCGAACCCCAGGGTTCGGCACCATTAACTAATACTCTAGAGGAATGAAGTATCTCTCTCGTATCAGGGGAAAATCAGTGCTTGCCACTACGCTCTTCTCATCATCAATCTTTAGCTTTAGCCAGCTAGGAGAAGAGGGATGCTCCCTATACCGAATTTTATCTCTCTCGGCACCATTAACTAATACTCTAGAGGAATGAAGTATCTCTCTCGTATCAGGGGAAAATCACTGCTTACCACTACGCTCTTCTCATCATCAATCTTTAGCTTTAGCCAGCTAGGAGAAGAGGGATGCTCCCTATACCGAATTTTATCCTCAAGATTGTCAGGGTACATCCTAATAGAACCTGGTTGCCGAAGGTAGGGAACGTCTAGTTCGTGTTTTGGGAAGAATTCGCACGGGGGGGGGGGGGGGGGGGGGGGGGGGGTTGGTCGGGGGGTCCTCCAGGCTATCAGGAATGGTCAACTTTAGCTTACCCCTTCGGGTAACATTCAGAGCGAACAGCTCAGTTTGAGACCCCGATGAAGAAGTCTTATTGGAAGCCTCACCCTCTCCCACAATACCTTCCTTCTCCTTCCCGTCTCCTTCACCCTCGTCATCTACTTCTCCCCCTACCAACCACTTCCACCTCCTCGGCACCTTCCTCCGAGTCACTTGACTCCACGACGAAGGCTTGCGAGTTCAGAACAAATTGGGATTGTACACTTTCTCGCTCTCTTCAAATTTTCCCCAGTTCGAGGAATAGCTGAGACAATCGACATCGCCCCAGTCAGACGTAGAGGCCGAAGAATTAGACTGAGCCTTCGACATAGTGATAAATTTACTAATCTGTTTGCCGGTACTGGAGAATGCTCTGAAGAACCTACTGCCGGTGACTGAACAGTGCCTAGAGAGAGAAGCTCTAGAAGTTAAAGAGAGAGAGTGAGAGAGCAAGGTGGAAAATGAGAGGTGGGTGGAGCATATATAGGCAATGGAAAATGCCTAGATATCCCTAAATAAATCTCAACCTTCTGATCTTGATCCAACAGTGGATGAGATTTTGACGTCTCGAATTCCACAACCATGACGTCATAAACCCACATGTTAAACACGTGCAAACTATGGCCAAGTTTCCCAAAAAAAATCCAAGTATAGCTCACTCGATGCTCAGCGTTGTCCTCGAGCCAGCATTTGCCTTTCACACAAGTTCACAGAGCTCGTCACTCGGCATTAACCTCGAACAAGCATTTATCTTTCATACAAATTCACAGAGCTCGACGATCAGCATTAACCTAAAGCCAGCATATGCCTTTCACACAAGGTCACAGAGCTCGACGGTCGGCATTAACCTCGAGCCAACATCTATCTTTCATACAAGTTCTCAGAGCTCAACGCTCGGCATTAACCTCGAGCAAGAAATTGTCTTTCATACAAGTTCACAAAGCTCGATCGTCGACATTAACCTCAAGGAAGCTCCTGTCTTTTATACAAGTACACATGGCTCAACGCTCGGCATTAACCTCGAGCCAGCCCTCATCTTTAATGCTCGGCCTCGCCGCTCGGCACTCGACTCTCGGCACTCGATGTTAACCTTGAGCAAGCTCCTAGCTTTCGTGCCAAGCTCAATGCTTGGTGCTCAACATTCAGCTCGGAACTTCCTCCCGGGAGCTCGGTGCTATGAACCCCGAGGTCGATTTCACACATGATTCTGCGAAGATCTGTCGTCCTACTCTCGGGCACACTTTCTGGCTGAACTCTTCTCTCACTAGATTAGACTATCCCTTGAAGGCAGACACACCTATCCCTCTAAGAGTGGGGGGCCTATGATGTGGGTAAAAGTCCAGCCCCTCGATCTGAGCTGTTTAAATCTCCTCAGGATGCGTGAATCCCTAATAACCAAGCCTGTAGATCCTATGAGCCTTCTGCAGGTCAGACCCACAGAGAGAGTGTCAACCCGACCTGTTAGGGTTCCCTCTCTCTACCTATAAATACCAGGCAGTCACCCTATTTCCATGGTAATTTCATTTTCTCTTCTGAAACCCTAGCTTAACATTTTCTCCCAGTGACTGACTAGACCGTCGGTTGGACTGTCGTCGAGATCTCTCCCGGTGTTTCTAGATGTTTTGCAGGTGTTCAGGATGGCCAGTTACCAGCAGCACCTCTTCTCCTGCCCCACACAAAATCTTCATCTCACATCCAGCTCTATGGTTGAGATCTGTCTCTCCCCCTACAAATAACAAGAACTCACCTCTGTTGCTCCCTGACACCACTATAGACTGCAATGGCTGTGGTGACTGCAACCTCTTCATCACTAATTTTTGAGACAGGATAGAGCACAAGATAGGTTTCATGGCGGGGATCAAACTCCTTTAATGTGGAGAATGTCGTTTGTTTGGGGAATGTGTAGTATGCGATGCATATCTCTCCAACTAAATGTGCATTAGACTAAAAGCATCGTGTGCATTGAGTGTCACTACAACATATATGGCTTTCTACAGCAGACTTATTATAGCATTTAAGTGTTAATGCTGTTGAAAGTGATCAGTAATAGCATTTTTGAAGAAAATGTTGTCTTTGATTAATTTTAAGTTTACTCTTAGTTATGACAGAGTTTTTAAAACGCTATATTATTTACGGCATTCTAGAAACGCTATTATATCCGTAAATAAACAAAACAGATTTGGGCAAAAAAAAAATTCTAAGTAAACAATCCAAATCCATCGAAAGCCTTTAACTTCTCCCGTTCCAAAACCCTCCTTTGCGAAATCTATCCCTATTCTCCCCTCCTCCGCGCCTCCCGAAGCCCCGACCCGCCGTCAAAAGAAATGCCACCGCCCCTCCCCGCGCCCCCATTGCCCTACCCATTGTCGCTCAACGCCCTCTTCTCCTCCCTCCCCCCGAAGCCAGACCCGCCGTCGCCCAACACCCTCTTCTCCTCCCCACCCCCGAAGCCCCACCACATCGTCACGGTTCCGGAACGCCCCCTTCTCCTCCCCTCTATCTCCCACGCTAGCCGATTCCAGGTAATATGGTATGCTGAATAGATCGATCTGAAACCAGAAGGTACCATTTTTTACTCTCTCCCATCTTCGATTTGGTGAGTACTGTTGTCATCTATAGTTTTAGTTTCAATTCTTTTGATATTCATTTGTGGGTAGGAACTGCAATCCATAACATTTGTTTCTTTTAGTTGAATTGGTTGTCTTTTGTTTGATTTTGGTATAGCAAGAAGAAAGTTTGTTGTTTTAGTTGGAAGATAGAATTTTTTTTCTTGTTGTTTTTGTTTTACTTTTGAATGGAGTGTTGAATGGAAGCATAAATTGAGAAAAGTTTAGATTACAATTTGAATGAGAAGTTATAAATTTGAAATTAAGAATTGTAGGTTAATTGGTTGGCACTAATATCATTGGTAAGATGGTGGTGTGGTGAATATCAATATACCATTTTCAAAAAAATTAATTCTGGAACTTCTTAGTGTATTGCCAACTGAGGGGTTTTACGGTTGAAAGATTATTTTTTATTATTGATTATTTATTATTTATAATTTTTCAAAGCAAAATGTGGAAGACTTTTGGGCTCACCAAATTTGGTATTAGGTTAGTCTTGTTGGAAGAGTCTGTGGTGCTATCATGGAAGAAGAGTTGAGGTTGCATTAGTTGTTGGACTCCGAGGGGAGGCAATCTATGCTCGAGGATGGCACTCTGCATGCTAGCACAAACATTGACTGTTTCATCATAACACAGTTTGGTAAACTTATGCCAAAATTCTAAAGTTAACTTAGATTTCAGAAGAAAATTGTCTAATGTGCAACGTAAATAAATTTTGTAATATGTATTACCTATTTTATGTTGCCATTGTGATTGCTTGTTAATTCTACATAGCTTGTCGTTTATTTTATCTCACTTCTTAAAGACTTTCAATGACATATAAGGGATCCTATTCAAGCATTAGGCGTCCTAATTGATAACCAATACTACTAGGTTTCCTAGATATAGTAACCAAGTAATTTCATTGATATGTGTAGAAGATTCTTCTAGTTATTTTACATAGTCATGTGTTTAATGCTTCATCAAATTCTATTAACATTGTAGCTATAAATGAAGTAACATGAAGGTTGACATCATATTTTCATATTTTGGTTCCAATTGACTGTTTGACATATCATCTTAAAGAGTAAATAACAATAGATATGCTCAAGCATTTTGAAGCGTTTACCCCCTCCAATTGCACAAGTTCTATGCATCGTGATAGTTCAGGGACCATTGATATACTCTATTAGTACTCACTTCTTATACCCTTATAAACACGATCGTCTAATTGAGTTGAAATATAAAAGATTATATAATTCTAAAATTAAGATACTCCAAATCAATTTTCTTAATCTTAAGCATAAAGTGTGAGTCAATTTTGACTCTATTACAAAAGTTCAGAAGATGTACATTTTTTCACCTATCAAATAATCATCCAGTGTATCCTCACACGGATTATTATTTTTTCAATTTCCTTCAACAGCTTCCAACTATTTGAAGCAATTTAAATTAATCAGTGCCTCAAGCGATCGTTGGTCATCCTTTGCAGGTTAAAAGTGAACTGCCAATACATTTAAGGCATATAGAAATCAGCAATATAGATGGGCGTGTGGACCAACTAACTTGTTTAGAAAGGCAGTAAGAGAGATACTGCAGACAAAGGTTAGCATCAAAACGATGCATCAATATTTATACTTTATATGTGGTTTTAAATAAAGCATATAAATGTTTAGATCTAAACAGATGACTTAAGATTACATGATTCAAATTAATGTACCTTAAATGCCTTTTGTCCAAGGTTTACTGATGCTAATGTAACCCCTTACTTGAAAGTCATCCATACTTCATTGTACTTAGAATGTTCAGATATTGCTTGCTTTCTCTTATGTTTCTTTCTCTCCACTTTCTTGTTTCTAAATTACCGAGAATATGTTGTCTTGCAGTATGTGGGGCCATCTTGGGATGAACTTAAGCATATAAGGCAAGTTGTTGGATTCCTAGTAAGTATTCAGTGACTTGATTATGTGATATCAAGCAGTAGAAATTCAAAGTGATTTTCATAAATAAATATAATTTAAGATGAGTACTTGCTGCATATATGTATTTATAGAAAAATTAAAATTTGTTGAGAAATTGGTGTTCTTTGTTTATGGAAGCAGAAACAGGACTTTATTGTCCTTACTCCTGTTGTATTTTATTCCAATATCCAGGTTATATTTCAGAAGTACAGGATTTCCTATGATGAAATAGCAATGACCTCTGCCCAGTACTCTCTTCCTCTGTCCCTCTCTCCCCCCGTCATCCCCCCCCCCCCCCCCCCCCCCCCCCCCGCGCTACTACCCCCCGCGTGCTACTACATAACACCAATCAACCCTTCTGTTTCTTCTTGCAGGTCTTGAGTGTTCAACACCTCTACAGAATTTGCACCTAATACTGGGATGAAATTTTTTGCATGCTTGGAGGCATGAGTTCTGTAGACTACCTTATCAATGCTCATGACGTTTCTTTTTTCTCCAATAAAACGAAAAACATCAACACCTGGTTTTACTATGTTATTTAGATTTTGTTAAACTATACCGACTTTAAATTCCTCCAATCTACACTGAAAATATTTCGAAGATGTTCGGCTCCCTGAATGCATTTTGTGCCTTTTTTTCTGCATACATAAGAAACAAACTAGCAACTAACAAAAGACAATGACCCTAGTGCTGGCTTTGCACATTACCTAAGAGTCACAATTTCGATTGAGAAATGAGATAGCTGATTATAAAACTAATTTCTCTTTAAATTATAATGTTGTGGAGAAATTTTGATTTGTGTCTGTTATGTAATTTTCCTCAACCCTTCTACAACTTTGAAGTTTTAGCCTAGTGGCGGAGACTTTCACATGGTATTTGAATCCTGCCAAGCCTTTATTTATTATTAAGGAATTTTTTTAAAAAAGAAGAGAAGAATTGTTATCTTGTTGCGCACATCCAGATCTCGGCCCACAATCTCGTTTTCTTTGGCCCATTAAAAAAAAATATTTAAAAATGGGTATTATATAAAGTGGCATTCACAGTGCCTAAGAATTGATTTGTTGAAATATAGCAATTGTATATTCTGTTTCCTAATATATAGGAAACAGATTCCCCAAATCTCTCATCTCCTCAATCTTCTCTCAATCTCTTTTCTTCTTCTCGAAGAATGTAATTCTATATATAGATGTATACAGCAAAGAAATAAACAATAAGAAAATATGATTTTCCCAATTCTGATTTCAACATGGTATCAGAGCCATAAAAAAAAAAATCCTAGTTGAAGAAGAAGATCTTGATCCCTCTTCTTCTTGATCTAAAAAACCCCGATCCCAATCCCGTCGAAATTCCCCGTCGTCGACCCCGATTCTCCTGACCTGTAGTCGACCTCGATCCCGTCGTCTACCCTGATCATCGTCATCATCTTCCCCGTCGACCCTAATCACCGGCATCGTCTTCCTCGTCGACCCCTGATCGTCGATTCTCCATCTTCATCAGATCGTCTTCCTCCATCTTCATCAGATCTCCCTACCCCTGATCGTCGACGCCAGCACAGACCCACACCAAAACCCCCACTTCGTCTTCTCCGACCAAATCCCCAAATCCGGCGAACCCCAATCTCCACCACAGTCACCACTTGCCGCCGCATAGCTGTTGCTTCATCTTGCAACCACCGATCAACACCCGAACCACCAGCACCATCAGACAGCCATTGCCAGCACCATCTCCATTGTCGCAACCACCTTCAACAGCCCCGACGACCGCCGCTTGCTACCTCATCTCGAAGCCCCGACGAACACGACCCCCGACCCCCTTTCCTCGAATTGCAAGAAGTCCACCTTGGCGTTGCCTGAGAGATCTGATCAGTCCACCTCTTCTTCCTCCTCAGAATCACACCCATCTCACACTCAGATCTAGATCTAGATCAGATCTAGATCCCGATTTCAGTCCACCATCCCGAAGCCTGATCAGATCTAGATCCGTCGTTGTTTGATCCAGATCCATTGTTTACTTGTACGGCTAACATGGGTAGTACACCGATTATTGTGCAATCCGAGAATTCTGCCTTTAACGCGGGGATAATTCTTGATGAAACAAATTATGATGTTTGGACTCAGTTGATGGAGATGCATATTGCTGGACGTGAAAAGATCCAGTACATTCAAGGTGATAGTAAAATTCCTGCTGAAAGTGATGGTTCCTATGCCAAATGGTATGCCGATAATCAGAAAGTGAAAGGTTGGCTGTTGATGTCCATGAAACCCGAGATCATGAAGAGATACATTCGATTGAAAACTGCCCGTGATATTTGGGATGCTCTTGCAAAAGCATTCTATGATGGAACCGACGAAGTTCAGGTGTTTGCTCTAAACCAGAAAGCTTTTTCGGCAAGGCAAAATGGCAGGCCACTTTCTATTTATTATGGAGAATTGACTGAAATTTTTCAAGAACTGGATCATCGAGATAAGGTGATCATTAAGAATCCTGACGATGTCCAAACATATAAAAAATCAATCAAACGCCTGTGGGTTCATATTTTTTTGGCTGGATTAGATGCCGAGTTTGAGCAGGTTCGAGGAGAAATTTTGCGAAAAGATCCTGCACTTGATCTTGAGGCATCCTACGCATATGTTCGGCGGGAGGCTCGTCAACAAAGCACCATGAACTGCTCTTCTGAATCTTCTGATGTAGCTGCAATGGTGGCTCGGCCACATCCATTCAAAAGTCTCACAGGTCAGTCTGGATCATCTGCACGCACTTCTAAGGGCTTCAATCAATCTATTTATGAGTCAAGGAAGTGTGCACAATGCGGCAAAACTAGGCATACGAAAGCTCGTTGCTATCAGATTATCGGCTACCCGCATGACTGGGATCACAGCAGAGATTCTCGGAAGAAGATATTCACTGTAGCCGTCAAAATTGCTGAAGGGGCTGGGAAGAGCATTGAACAAACCTCCGCACTGGTTACAGCTTCAGGTAACGATGGTAAGGCTTTTAATATTTCTGCATCTGTTATGAATAATACATGGATAATTGATTCTGGTGCTACCGATCATATGACTTTTGATTCTAGACAAGTTAAGACTTTACACCCATCCACCAAATCCACAGTATCCACTGCCAATGGTAATCCTGTCCCTGTCACTGGCGAAGGTTCCATATCCCTCACAAAAGATCTTACATTAGACACAGTACTAGTAGTCCCATCCTTAAATTTTAATCTATTATCCGTTACCCAAATTACTAATACCCTGCATTGTATTGTTGTTTTTTGGCCTTCTTTTTGTGTCTTTAAGGATATTCGGACTCGCAAGACGATTGGTTATGGGGTTAGACGTGGAAAACTCTATTATCTGGATTTGGTTTCTGAGAGTTCAAACAGGTTGACTCAAGCTCTTGCCGTTAATAATTCTGAGGGGGAGAAGCAATCAGAAATTTGGTTGTGGCACCGACGTTTAGGACATGCATCGTTTGGCTATTTGCTTAAATTATTTCCCAGTTTATTTTCGAAGTTGGATATTTCTAGTTTTCGTTGTGATGTATGTGAACTAGCAAAAAGTCACCGTGTTTCTTTTCATTGCAATCTGAATAAAAGCACGATTCCATTTATGATTATTCACTCTGATGTTTGGGGTCCATCCAGAAATACCACTATTGGAGGAGCTAAATGGTTTGTTACATTTATTGATGACTGCACTCGTATGACTTGGATTTGTTTGATGAAATCCAAAGGAGAAGTTAGTAGTTTGTTTCAAAAATTCCATAAGCAGGTTATGACTCAGTATAAAGCACACATTCAAGTTCTCAGAAGTGACAATGGTGGCGAGTATCTAAATACAGATCTACAACAATATTAGGTGGAACATGGAATTGTTCACCAGACTACATGTTCATATACTCCTCAACAAAATGGTGTGGCCGAAAGAAAGAACAGACACTTGCTTGAAGTAGTCCGTGCTTCACTTATTTATGGAAATCTTCCACTCATGTATTGGGGGGAAGCCCTTACCTCTGCAGCATACCTAATCATCCGAGTCCCTTCTCGTATCCTAAACTTTAGCACACCACTTCAAGCACTAACTAATGCTGTGGATGTGCCAACTGTTGTCAACCTGCCACCTCGTATCTTTGGGTGTGTCGCATTTGTTCACCTACATCAGCATGAGCGGAGTAAGTTAACTCCCCGAGCAGTAAAATGTGTTTTTGTGGGATATGCAATGAATCAGAAAGGGTATCGTTGCTATCACCCACCAACTCAACGGATGTTTGTGACTATGGATGTGGTGTTCCATGAACATGAGATGTATTTTTCTTCCTCTACGACTGAACTTCAGGGGGAGTACCGAAGTGAAGTTCAGACTCTTGGGTATGATGAAGTAATTGTCAGGCAGAACGAACAACTGGATACAAATAATGGCGAACACTTGAATGAAGATATAGCAAGGGAGGAAGATCCTCATGAAGAATTGCAAGAAGACCCCCTTGAAGAATTGCAACCAGTACCGAATTTCAGTGAGAGTGAACCATCAGAACCCCAAAACCAATTGTCATCGTTGTCCGAACCTCCTAGAAGAGAACTCCCGTACCGTACTAATAGAGGTATTCCAAAACTCACTTATGAACCTAATCCCACTAGTAATGTCAAATATCCCATGAGTAATTATGTATCCACTCACCGCTTGTCGGAATCAAATAAGTCATTTGTAAATCAATTATCTACTGTATCTATTCCTAACAGTGTGCAGGAAGCCCTTACTGATCCAAGGTGGAAAGTAGCTATGGATGAGGAGATGAAATCCTTGAAAAGGAACGAGACTTGGGAGATAGTCGAGCTGCCAGTAGAGAAGAAGCCAGTAGGATGCAGATGGATTTATACAGTGAAATATAAATCAGATGGTTCGATAGAGCGGTACAAGGCAAGGCTGGTTGCCAAAGGGTACACTCAAACTTATGGAATTGATTATGACGAAACATTTGCACCTGTGGCAAAGTTCAACATTATTCGAGTTCTACTGTCACTTGCTGCAAATCTTGACTGGCCGTTGGAGCAATTTGATGTGAAGAATGCATTTTTGCATGAGGAATTGACAGAAGAAGTCTATATGGATCTTCCACCAGGGTCAAACAAATCAGTCCAACACAGCAACAAACTATGTCGTCTGAAGAAAGCATTGTATGGATTGAAGCAGTCACCAAGAGCCTGGTTTGGGAGATTTACAAAATCAATGAGGACATTCGGATACGATCAGAGTAATTCTGATCATACTCTATTCCTAAAAAGAAAAGAAGGTAAAATTACTGCTCTCATTATTTATGTTGATGATATGATAGTAACTGGAGATGATCCTGAGGAGATGAAGGCATTAAAGAACTACTTGTCACAAGAGTTCGAAATGAAAGATCTTGGTCCTTTGAGATACTTCCTTGGTATTGAAGTTTCTCGCTCAAGAAAGGGGATATTTCTTTCTCAAAGAAAATATGCTCTCGATTTATTAAAAGAAACCGGAATGTTCGCTTGTCAACCGATTAGTACACCATTGGAAGAAGGACTAAAACTATGCAACGAAGCTTATCAAGTGCCTTGTGATAAGAAAAGATATCAGAGATTGGTTGGACGACTAATGTATCTTGCACATACACGTCCAGATTTGTCGTGCATGCACCTCGGGAACAACATATGGACACAGTAATGAGAATTATGAGATACATTAAGTCAGCCCCAGGAAAAGGAGTCTTATTTACGAAACATGGTCACTTGAAGGTTGAGGCATATACTGATGCTGATTGGACAGGATCTACAACCGATAGGCACTCCACTTCAGGATATTTCACCTTTGTTGGAGAAAATTTAGTTATATGGAGGAGCAAGAAGCAAAATGTTGTTGCACGCTCTAGTGCAGAGGCTGAGTATCGCGGAGTAGCATTGAGTATAACAGAAGCTTTATGGCTGAAACTCCTATTGCAGGACTTAGGCTATGGTCCAAAGGAACCTATGAAGATGTATTGTGACAATCAAGCGGCATGTGATATTGCGGCTAATCCAGTTCAGCATGATAGGACGAAACATGTAGAGGTAGACAGATTCTTCATCAAAGAAAAATTAGATGAGAAAGTTATTGAGATATCCAAAGTGAAGTCAGAAGATCAACTCGCAGATATCCTAACCAAGGCTGTTTCAACTCGGCTATTCTTGAAATTTGTTGACAAGTTGGGCATGTTCGATATCTATGCACCAACTTGAGGGGGAGTGTTGAAATATAGCAATTGTATATTCTGTTTCCTAATATATAGGAAACAGATTTCCCAAATCTCTCATCTCCTCAATCTTCTCTCAATCTCTTTTCTTCTTCTCCAAGAATGTAATTCTATATATAGATGTATACAGCAAAGAAATAAACAATAAGAAAATATGATTTTCGAAACTCTAATTTCAACATGATTGTCTTGATCAGATCATATTAGATTCATACTGCCTAAAGTAGGCCATGCTAGTCTCTTGATGCCGTTAATGTTATATGCAGGTACTTTCAAGCATGAGGGCCTTAATGACGGAGGATTCCAACTACACTATTAGTAGTGCATTCTTACTCGATGAAGATTCTGGGTAAATATTCATATTCTGGTATTAATATATTTTTTCCAGTTGCGGCTGGAACATTTTATGTCCATTTTTATAATGATTAGAAAACAATTTAAATTATGAGACTTTGTTGTAAGCTATATCTCATACTGTCTTTCGAGTATTGTTGCATGTTGTAAACTTTCTCCATATGGCTTATCTATCCTTGACGTCCACACACTACTTTTCAGTCTATTCTGTGAATCTGGAATAAAAAAATCAGTGTCTTCAAATGCTTGCTCATCAGCCTTGCGTAAACTTTTTGAAGATGCTTCTACAGTGAGTCATGATCCTCAGAATTTGGTACATTGATTAAAAAAATACAGTTTTTAATCATTTTCCTTTCAAGTGATAAAAGTTCCTTTTTTTCCTGTTTCTTTCGATGACATACATATAATTCAATGTTGATTCTTTTGTTATGTGACAGTTTGAACTACATGTTATACATGTTACAGTTGAGAATTCTTGGAATTTACGAACAACTTGCGCAATCTTTCTGACCTTTGCTTTTGCATGGATCGAATAATTTTTTTTATAATCCTTGACTATGTATAAAAATACTTATAATATTGCCACTAATTAATGACTAATTCCAATATGATAACACTATTAGCATGTGACATTGACTCGAGTTTATATGATAAAATATTCACCCAGCTGAGTGGAACTTATCTTTGTCATGTCGTATTAGGACTTGCGTACCATAATACAAGAGTGTAAGAAATATTTTTTTTCCCTTCCTTTTTATGTAGAAAAGTAAGGGAGTGGCCCTACTCGTCAATAAATCCTTATAAGAGAATACAAGCAAGGGGATGTAGCTGAATGGACTGGAAGGCCACTTAATAAACCCTTGCATACAGCTGCAAATAGATCCTTGATCTGGAGATGGACCACGGAAGTCACCCAAAACAAAGGACCTCTAATACAAACGAGGGAGCAAACTTGTAAGAGTGAGTAGAGGCAAGGTAAGGAAGCTAAATTGACATCCACTTCGTAAGAACTTATAGTAGTAGAGAGACCTTTGACTAGGATTGGACCATGGTTGTCATCCAGAACAAAAGAACGAACTCTGATGCTGATGAGGGACCAAACTAGTAATTCAGATGATGATGAACAATTTTTGAAAGCAAACAAAACCATAACTGAGCGAAATACAACTGAAATAAATAAAGCAAGTAATAGAAATATCAATTCTATAGTGTTTATTCATAAGGTATCTCAAACTGAAATAGCAACTGGAATAATTTTATTATTCAACTCGGATCATTGAAAGATTTCAGCAATAATTAGGCACTGGAGTCCCTCTGCAACCTGGGCCTTACTCTTCGCATTAGCAGCTCCTGGCCAACCAGGACAATCACTACCAACTAGCCAACCAGGACAATCACTACCAACTCAAAATCAAATCTAACTAATTAGTTAACTGACTATATTTTTATTTCTTGTGGATAACAAATTTGTATGATCATTTTTCGTATATCCTTCTTTGAGATCACACAAAAAGTTTGTTCAAACCTGATCTGAAAAATATTTGAACTTTCATACTCAAATTATATGTCTGAGAATGCTAATGTTTGGAGTTAAATTTTGGGTATTTGGCTTTTAGAAATAGAAAATTTGGGTTAGAGTTGTGGTCGTTTGAACCCAAAATATGGTTTTTGATTTTGGGTTATTCCAATTGTATGGATGTTTTAATTAGTATATGTCTATTTACATTTTGCCCAGTTCTGATTACTGGATTGATACTTATATTTTAACTAATCTGCTGTATGTGGACAAAAAAAGCTACTTGTATGCTTGACTATTTAAGGTATAATTTGTATTTGACATCTATAAAAAAAACTTCTTTTACATTATTATATCTTATGTTTTGACATTTTTTCTTCTACATTTGCAGATTAGAGACGTCGTGGATGAAACGAAGAGTGCAAGTTGTGTTGATGTTAGGCACTCAAGAATTTTTTGTCGTCAGTTTTAAGTTTATTGGATGAACTTTTTTATAAGTTTATTGTATAGATATTTCTATGTTGGTATGTTTTTATATATTTATATACAAATTTGCAAAACTTTTATAATTTTAATGGTGTATTGACATTTTCGATAAATCAAATTTTATTTGTATCCGTAGATTTTTTTTTGTATACAGTTAAAACGAAATAGCGTTCCTAAAATGCTGTAAAAAACCACAAATATCAAAACGGTAGCGTTTTAAAAATGCTGTATATTTGATTCTATTACTGGATTGTCTAACGATAGCGTTTTTACAAAATGCTCCAACACTAATAGCATTGCCGAAATGCTATAAATTCTATAGCGTTTGCCGAATGCTATAGATTCTATAGCGTTTTAACAACGCTATAGATTCTATAGCGTTTGCCGAAACGCTATACATTCTATAGCGTTTGCTGTAACGCTATGCATTTTATAGCATTTTGTTAAAACGCTATAGAGTTATTATAGCGGGGCTTTTGATAGCGTTTGGAAAGCTCTATCGTAGGTCTACTATAGCATTTTATGAATGCTATCAAATGTCATATTTGTTGTAGTGTGTGCATTAGTTCTAGGTCATGTCATACACCGATACTTATGTTTGCCCCCATTTTCTTTATCATCAATATTTGTGGTTGTTGAGGTTTGGAATCGCTATAGTATGGCGTAGAGAGGATAACCGTATATAGCATTGCGTCGGTTGTATTCAACTGACGTGCCCACTCTTCAGTTGCAGGAACATCCGTTGTATTGGAGACGCAAGAGACTCGAGTTGATTAAAGCATCCAAATCAAGACATTGTCCATTCTTAATCATTGGTTAAGATCTGTTGACTTTGTATTAAATCAGCGGCATCAATATTTAACTAATTTTATGTGTATTGGCTTGATCATCCCATAGATTTTTCAGTGGCTTGATCTCCCTAGATGAAACCGTAACTGTCATTTTTTCTGACTTTTTCTATTTTGTTCGCCCTGACTTTCACCATTTTCTTTGCTTTTAATTCACAATTAACTAAGAGGATGAGAGGGTTGATGCAAAATTTGATAATAATGTAAAGGATGGCCCTATGGACATCTCAGGTGACAAATATAATATTAGAAGAATAAGCAAAGATAATCAAGACCAAGAAACCCACGCCAATAAAACCAAGAAAGCTCCAAATTGATGAAGAAAAGAAATAGGGAAACTATATGTGTTTGATTTTGGGTGGATATATAAGAACTTAGCTACCCACTGTACAGATACAAAAATATTTGTGTATTTTGTGTGAAAGTGAAAGTGATGGGTCGACCACACTTAGGCCTGCAGTGCACTGCATGCATGCATGCATGCATGGTTGAAGTGAGTCCACGGCCACATCCACCCTTGTAGAGTAACAGCTCCAAAAGGTGATCGACTCGCCATTCCCAATATGTCTGTCTGTGTGTGAACAGAGAGTGAGACCTAAAAAAAGAAAGAAAAAGCGAGAGAGAGAGAGAGAGAGAGAGAGAGAGAGCGCGCAATGCATGGAAGGGGCGGGCAGAGGTGGGGGGACGAAATGAGAAAGGGACGTTACCCACCTGTTTTTTTCTCTAATAATAAATTTAATAATGAGTGAGAATCGAGGTAAAATAATTAAATATAAAGGGATCTTTTTAGGCAACCTGTTACCAAATATTCTGTTGGAAATCCATTCCATCATATTGTACTCATCAAGACGTACAAAATGATGTACTCATATGTTCAAAACCGATTTCAAATGAATGAAATATTCGCCTCCAAAGTTAACTTGTTGAAATGAAGAATTGAACTATTGCTTGATATGTGACATCTAAACTTAGTCCCATATCGGTAAGGAGCAAAAAGCAAATGAAGATATAAGTTAAAAACTGAGCCAAAGGGTTGTGCCCTTAGGGGTACGAATATTTTCTCTGGAGGGAGAACACACCCAACTTGGGCGTCGGTGTGGAACACGCGCGCCCGGCCAGGCCAGGCCAGACAAGTTGGTGCTGACCAAGGCTGGGGTTTATGTTGGGAGGGGATATCTGTGTGATGGATTGTTCAAAGCAAATGTAGCCGTAATTGGCAATAACCCAATGTACTCTAAATCTATGATGAATAAAAATTCAGTTTCTTATTTGCTTGAGTCTGTAACAATTTTATGGCACGATAGATTAGGGCACATACATTTTCGAAAGATGAAAAAACTTGCAAATTTAGGTTTGATTCCAAACTTTAAATTTGACAAAACTCACAAGTGTGAGATTTGTGTGGAAGGAAAAATGGTCAAGAAACCATTCAACACAGTAGACAGATGTACTGAGCCGTTATGCCTAATCCATACTGATCTATGTGATTTTAAATCCTTACCCACGAGAGGTGGGAAAAAGTATTTTATCACATTTATCGATGATTGCACCCGACATTGCTATGTCTATTTACTAAATAGTAAAGACGAAGCAATTGCAGCATTCACGAAATACAAGACTGAAGTAGAGAATCAGCTTAACAAAAGGATCAAAATACTGAGGTCTGATCGAGGTGGAGAATATGAGTCTCCATTTGCACAACTGTGTGAAGAGTATGGAATTATCCACCAAACAATTGCCCCATACTCACCTCAGCAAAATGAAATTGCTGAAAGAAAGAACAGAACGTTAAAAGATATGATTAATGTCTTGCTTATAACTTCTGGACTACCTACCAACTTGTGGGGGGAAGCTTTATATATGTCAAATCACATATTAAATAGAGTTCCACATAAGAAAGCTGATTCCATTCCATATGAATTATGGAAAGGACATATGCCTAATTACAAATACCTCAAAGTGTGGGGGTGTTTGGCTAAGATCTCGGTTCCTCTTCCTAAGAGAACCAAACTTGGACCAAAAACGGTAGATTGCTATTTTCTAGGCCATGCCGAAAATAGTAGTGCATACAGATTTTTAGTGTTCAAGTCTGAAGTACGTGACATCAGTGTAAACACTATCATTGAGTCAAGAGATGCCATATTTTTTGAAGATGTGTTTCCACACAAAAGAAATAATGGAAACCCTGATCTCAAAAGAACAAGTAAAGTGTTAACAGAGAAACAGGATGAAACTCATCGTGACAATGGTGAATCTGAACCAAGAAGAAGTGTAAGACCTAAAACCTCTAAGTCTTTCGGTCCAGATTATCTAACATACATGTTAGAGACTGAACCTCAGACTTATAAAGAGGCAGTCTCATCCTCAGAGTCTCCCTATTGGAAAGAAGCTATCAATAGTGAGATTGAATCAATTCTAAGTAATCACACCTGGAA
Organism: Hemerocallis citrina; assembly: GCA_017893485.1. NCBI lineage: Eukaryota > Viridiplantae > Streptophyta > Magnoliopsida > Asparagales > Asphodelaceae > Hemerocallis > Hemerocallis citrina. The sequence continues at coordinate 262,742,215 of CM030362.1, read as the reverse complement.
ATTGGTTGACCTTCCACCAGGTCATAAACCAATTGGATGTAAATGGATCTTCAAACAGAAGATGAAACCAGATGGTTTCATTGACAAATACAAAGCTAGATTAGTAGCTAAAGGGTTTCGCCAGAAGGAGGGCTTAGACTTCTTTGATACTTATTCACCGGTTACACGGATAACCTCTATAAGAATGCTGATAGCAATAGCTTCTATCTATAATCTTGAAATTCATCAAATGGATGTCAAAACGACATTTTTAAATGGAGATCTCGAAGAAGAGATCTACATGGAGCAACCAGAAGGGTTTGTCTCAAAGGGAGCTGAACATAAAGTATGTAGACTTGTTAAATCCCTATATGGACTTAAACAAGCTCCAAAACAATGGCATGAAAAGTTCAACAATGTCATGATAAAAAATGGTTTTCGAATTAATGAATGTGATAAATGTGTTTATTACAAACAAATGGGACAATCTTGTGTGATTGTTTGCCTATATGTGAATGATATGCTAATCTTTGGTCCTAACCTGGAAGTCATCAAGACTGTAAAGAAAATGCTAATCAACCACTTTGACATGAAAGACTTAGGTGTGGCAGATGTTATTTTGGGTATCAAAATAATAAGAACACCTAGTGGCATTGAATTATCTCAATCACATTATGTGGAAAAAGTGCTTGACAGATTCAAGGAACATGGGATTAAAGGAGTATCAAACCCTTATTCACCATCTATAGTTTTGCACAAAAATACTGGTGAAAGTATAATGCAACTGGAGTATTCTCGTGTAATAGGCAGTTTAATGTATATCATGAACTGCACGAGACCAGACATTGCTTATGCAGTGAGTAAACTAAGCAGATACACCAGTAACCCAGGAAAAGGTCACTGGACATCATTACTAAGAGTACTTGGGTATTTAAAGAATACTACAAACTTTTCACTGCATTATGGTAGATATCCTGCCGTTCTTGAAGGATACAGTGATGCAAATTGGATATCTGATTCGGAAGAATCAAAATCCACAAGTGGTTATATCTTTACCCTAGTAGGAGCTGCTGTGTCATGGAAATCTTCCAAACAAACGTGTATTGCACGATCCACAATGGAATCCGAGTTCATTGCTTTAGATAAAGCAGGTGAAGAAGCAGAATGGCTTCGGCACTTTTTAGAAGATATTCCTTTTTGGCCTAAATCAATGACAGCCATTTGTATCCATTGCGATAATCAAGCAGCGCTAAGTAGAGCGCACAATTCTGTATATAATGGCAAATCACAACATATTCGTAGACGCCATAATACTGTTCGACAGTTACTCTCCAATGGAATTATTTCCATTGACTTTGTGAGGTCACAGGATAACTTAGCGGATCCATTTACTAAGGGTTTATCCAGAGAGAAAATTAACTGTGCATCGAGGGGAATGGGGTTAAAAGCCTAAAACAATACGAGTTACCTTATACGGAAACCTAACCTGGCGACTGGAGATCCCACGGACCAGGTTCAATAGGACAACCAGTTATGAGTAACTCAAACAGTAATGCATTTGGACTCAGGTCCATCTCATTCCTAGGGTGCGAAATAAATGCATGCCTACAAAAGTATTAAAAGGATAAGCTATGCTTTTAATGACGTCCATATCTTGAAAATCACAAGTGGAGTATTGTAGGGTACTCTTTATGGATGCGGTCACCTATGTAAGTGTGAGCTGGGTCGGCTCTATGAGAATTTTGAAAGGCTAGAGTTCTCTAAAAACACTCGCAGAACTGAGATTTGTTCAGGACCAAAATGAACACAACCGAGAGATTGGATGTGAAGAACACAATGTTGTGTAGAGTTTATTGCTTGGGTATACACTAACGGCTGACGGTTCAAGATGAAATATTTCACCGATTAGCCAAGTATGTCCGATAAACTTTAACTAGGGAAGGTTCAAAGTAAAATATCTACCTATCCACGATGCGACACTGTTTCAAATTGCACACTGTGATATGCACCTGTTGTAAGGTGAGAGACGAAAATTTTCATTCATGTGGGGGATTGTTGAAAATCGATTCCATCATATTGTACTCATCAAGACGTACAAAATGATGTACTCATATGTCCAAAACCGATTTCAAATGAATGAAATATTCGCCTCCAAAGTTAGCTTGTTGAAATGAAGAACTGAACTATTGCTTGATATGTGACATCTAAACTTAGTCCCATATTGGTAAGGAGCAAAAAGCAAATGAAGATATAAGTTAAAAACTGAGCCAAAGGGTTGTGCCCTTAGGGGTACGAATATTTTCTCCGGAGGGAGAACACACCCAACTTGGGCGTCGGTGTGGAACACACGCGCCCGCCCGCCCGGCCCGGCTGGGCCGGGCCGGACCGGACCGGACCCGGACACGGGCACGGGCTCGGGCCTGGGCCTGGGCCTTGGCTTTGGCTTTGGCTTTGGCTTTGGCTTTCAGTAAACTTATTTTTTTGCAGAAATCCAGCTCTGTTTTGAGCTGGATACGGGCAGTTGCAACAGTTTTTGTCTGAACAGTTACAACAACTGTCGCAACAACTGTTGCAGCAACTGCCGTCAGTTCTGATCTGATACGGGCAGTTGCAACTGTCCTGACAGTTTTGTCTGAACAGTTGCAGCAACTGCCACGGGATTAGGCCTATAAATAGGATAGGATTCTGATCAAATCTATATCCCATTTTCATAGTTCCCTATCTCCTGTATCAACATAGCATATCACATACACTGCCATCATATCTGATCTCGCCCGAGCCTCCATTATTTTAGTGTAAGTTAATGGAGTTCTGACTGTTGTATCTTGGGAGACGACTGCCGTAATAACCTGTGTACACCGTTGCAGAGGCAGAAATTAACGTCTTAAGGACATTGCTTCGACAAGCCTCAGTCTGTATTTATTCTTCCTTCACCATACTCAAGGTCGGAATTGAAGATAACATATCTTCTTTCTGTGCTTTGTGTACAGTGATATACACTGTTTGCGAAACAGTTCCTTTAATTCACATTTATCAAGGTTCGAATTGAAGATTCAGTATCTTCCTTTTGTTCTTTGCTGATAGTGAATTATACTGTTTTCATAACAGTATAAGTACAATTAAATTTGAGTAGAAATTTAATTTATTGTTTTTAATTTTACATTAAAAATTAATTTTGTCTACATAAGTTGTAACATATTCTACTTCTATACAGAATTGGACAACATAGTTTTACATTGTTTTCTTCCTCGCAAAAAAATAGTAGTTAATATATTTTTAGCCACTCATAGTCATTGAGATAATTCTTAATGTATTATATTCACTACATATTTTTAGTAAATCTTTATTTTCGCATATATCCTGTGCTCGTCTCCTATCTATTGAATGCAACTCGTTCGCGTGTATCCTTCACTTTTCCATTAACTCATTCCCGAGTCTTTATTTTCATATTATTCACTTGACAACTTCAAAAGTGATCACTCAGAATGCAATATCATAAAGATTTGGAACTATTGAAACAATTTTTGAACAAAATTCCGAAATGGTTTAGAAGGCATAAAATAATAGAGATGAAAAAATATAAGGGGGGTCAATCGGGTCGGTCTGACCCACAGCCTGTTAGGATTGTGTCTTGAACACTCGTTATTCAGATTAGAAGAAGGTAAGATGAAGAACGGAGGTCGAAGCGTCGATTAGAGTATAAGGAAAAACAGCAGCAGCAAGGTGCAAGTATAATTGCGGTCGACCGTACCCCCCGACCGCGCCCCCCGACCGCTCAAAGTACAGGGAATGTCAGAGAGTGGTACGGTTGACTGGTCTTGTTGGACAGTCGATCAACCGCGGCGCTGTGTTCGTTTTTGGGCTTCAATTTGTTAGGTCGTTTCAGCCCAATCTTCAACTCCAAGTTAGATCATGCGGATCCTATTCAGTTACTTGTTTTTCAGGTTATATCGGACGACTAAGAATCAAGATTAGACCTAGGTTTCTCTCTATTCTTCTATATATATTGTAAAATCTTTCAATATGAGAATGAGTACTTAATAGATTATTTTTTCCATTGCAAAGAGAGGCTCGAGGGAGAGATAGTTCTTTGTGAGTGAGTTTAATTCATTGTATTGAGTGAATCAATAACTCCTTGTATTCTCTTCTAGTTGAAAATCAGATCTTCCTATATTTTCCCCCGGATTAAGCAAAAGCTAACCGGGATAAGTCACTGGTGTGTTTGTGTTAGTTTGGTGGATCTACTTGCTTGCTCAATTTATTCGTCTCGTCTACTTCGACTTCCTCACTGCTCTATTAGTTTCGCTGCGACAACGGGCGTTGGTTGACATTCCAAACCCAACAACTGGTATCAGAGCTTCAAGTTACCGAGTTCCTTGGTTAAGATGACAAGCCACAGTATTTTGAAGATCAAACAATTCGATGGAAAGATCCATTTTAATTTTTGGAAGACTGACATGTATGATGTTCTTATTCAAGAACGGTTGCTGTTAGCCGTTAAGAAGAAAGAAAAGCCGACTGATATGAAGGATAATGGTTGAGAAGATATTCGTGAAAGAGCCATAAGTCTGATCCGACTATCCTTGGCGGACGAGGTCTAATGCAGATTTCTTGAAGAAACTGATGCGGCGAGTTTGTAGAAAAAATGCATAGCTAACTACTCTGGTTCGTCGCTATTAGATCGGATATATTAGAAGAGAAAGTTGTTCTGTTTATCTATGAAGAAAGGTACCGATGTCCAAGACCACATTACGGAGTTCAATAAGGTATTATCTGAACTTAAGGCGATCAACGTAGATATGTGTGAGGAAGATAAAGCTTTCAACCTGATTATTCACTGTCAGATTCGTACGAGCCTTTGATCACTACAATGCTACATGGTAGACCTGCCAAGGAGAGTATTTCGATAGATGGTGTAATTAAAGTATTGAAGAAAAATCAACTTAGCAAGGAGACCCATAAATCATTATCGTCTATTCCTACAAGTTGTCTAGCAGTGGATGGTCCTTCAGGGAGAAGACAAAGTGTTTTGCAAAACGATTCGATCCGTTGCCATTATATTAAGGGGCCAGGGCATATCAAGAAAGATTGTTGAAAATTACTGAATCAGGAGAGCGCAAAGAATAGGAGTTCAGCCGCTAATGTGGTTAAAGCCTTTGATTCAGGTGATTCGTGGCTTCTTGTTTTAAATTCTTTAGATGTGGATTCTAGTTGGCTTCTTGACTTAGGGAGTTCTTCTCATATTTGCTCCAAGAGGGAGTTGTTTTCTACTTATAAGTCTACTACAGGGTGTTGTGTGACAACGAGAACTGAAAAAATTTGTGAAGTAGTGAGTGAGGGGACAGTTGAGCTGAAGATGCCATGTCTAAATTTGTTCACTTTAAGGGATGTTTTACAAGTTTCTCTGTTGAAACGGAACTTGATTTTCTTGAAAACTCTTGATGTACAGGGCTGCAGGTACACAGCTCGAGTTAGAGTTTTGTCTGTTTTTCAAGGTCGTCGTGAAGTGATTAGAGGTATGAGAGTGGTTGGGCCAAGCCAACACAATCTCTACAAGCTTTGGGGAATTCGAAAATCCTGCGCAGGGTTTGCTAGTTTTTTTTCGTTATTCCCACAAGCTCAGCAAGTTTACCGCAACTAGAATCATCGAGACGAGACCACGACGTTCGAATATCGTCGAGAGGTGGAGAAAGCCTAAGGGTAGGTAGAGTTCGTGAGGAGTTTGGCAACTTTGTGAGTACATCTACGGAGGTGTGCCTTTGAGGGGCTATACTAGATTCGGTAAGATTGGGTAGAGATCATTTCAATTAGAAGAAGAAGCTATTGTTCTAAGTTTTTTTTGCAAGTGAAATTCATTAGAGTTTGGAGATGAGTAACACATCATGTGATAGCACTCGTATGCAATCCAAGGTGGAGTTTGTTAGGATTGTGTCTTGAATACTTGTTGTTCAGATTAGAAGAAGGTAAGATGATGAACGGAGGTCGAAGCGTCGAAGAGAGTAGAAGGGAAAACAGCAGCAGCAAGGTGCAGGTATAGTTGCGGTCGACTGTCCTATGTTGCGGTCGACCGCACCCCCCGACCGCGCCTCCCGACCGATCGAAGAATAGGGAATGTTAGAGAGTGGTACGGTCGACCAGTCTTGTTCGACGGTCTACCGACCGCGGTGCTGTATTCATTTTTGGGCTTCGATTTGTTAGGTCGTTTCAGCCCAATCTTCAACTCCAAGTTAGATCATACGGTTCCTATTCAGTTACTTCTTTTCCAGGTTATATCGGACGACTGAGAATCAAGATTAGACCTAAATTTCTCTCTATTCTTCTTATATATTGTAAACTCCTCCAATATGAGAGTTAGTACTTCATAGATTACTTTCTCCATTGTAAAGAGAGGCTCGAGAGAGAGAGAGATAGTTCTTGGTGAGTGAGTTTAATTTATTGTATTGAGTGAATCAATAACTCCTTGTAATCTCTTCTAGTTTAATATCAGATCTCCCTATATTTCCCCCTGGATTAAGAAAAAGCTAACCAGGATAAGTCATCAGTGTGTTTGTGTTAGTTTGGTGGATCTACTTGCTTGCTCAATTTATTCGTCTCATCTACTTCGACTTCCTCATTGCTCTATTAGTTCCGCTGCGACAACGGGCGTTGGTTGACGCCCCAATCCCAACACAGCCCACCTGGACTAGCTTAGAACAGTTTTCAGCCTGAACCAGATCACCATTAGGAAGTTCAGGCCCAAACTATCCCAACAAAAATTATGGGGCCGGTAGGGGTCTGGATTTGGCCGAATTGGCCCGATCTGAACTGGACGACATAGGGAGTGGGCCCACTTGGTCCTGGCTGCAAAGGTCTGGTCCGGTTCGGTCCAGTCCGGTGTGCTCAACGGTTGGCCCTGCTGGGCTAGCCGTTGGTTTGGGGTTTTTCCTTTATTTTATTATTTTTTTTCTTTATTCTTTCTTATTTAATTCTAAGTTACCGATTTAAAACCCCCCCTCCCTCCCTCCCTCCCTCCCTCCCTTATTTTTTACAGTAAAAAAAATAAAAGAAAAGACAAATTCAGGCCCGACTCGGGGCATGCAGTACATTTTTTTACTTTTTGTCCCAAAAATCCGTTGAAATAAATGTTCACAATTTTTATTAAACCTCAAAATTACCATGAAACTCTCTCTCTCTTAGCTCCTTTACCGTCCTTTGTCATTACAGGAACTAGTATCATGCACATGCGATGCACGTGGAGGGAGAAGGAAAAAGACCCCAAAAAAAAAACCTAATGAAAAGGATTAAAAAAAATGCACGTGCGATGCACGTGGAGGAAGAAGGAAAAAGACCAAAAAAAAAACGAATGAAAAGGAAAAAAAAAAGGGATAATGAAAAGGATAAAAAGAAAATAATTTCCAAACTGATTCACTTTGGAAAATATTTACCAAACTGGTCCACTCTCGAAAGTATTTACCAAAGTGAGTCATTTTGTCAACACGTGCGCTGCACGTGTTGACAAAATGACATCCGGTGACAGATGACACTAAGTCCTTCTCCCATTATAAAAGTAGAGATTTACAAAAACCTATATAAATCAAAACCCTCCCTCTCACATGGCCGATGTGGGACTAAAAGTCCCACATACAAACTGGCTCCTTCTCTCTTCTTGCTGTTAATAGTTTCAATTAAGATTAATTAGGATTAGGATTAGGTTATGATTAGGTTATGTTAATTAGGATTAGGTTATGTTTTAATTAAGATTGGATTAGGGATTAGATTAGAATAGATTAAGATTTAATTAAGATTAATCCCTAATTAAACTGATTAAGATTAAGAGTAATGTTTAATTAGGGTTCAATAATTAATTTTTTGGTTTTTTTCTTCATATTTTTTTGGTTTTTTTTAAGGTTCAAAAAAATTGCTTCATTTTTTTCCGTTTTATTTTTGTTTCAGGATTTTTTTATTAATTTAATTAGTTAATTAAGTTTAAACCATGATTAATTGAGATTAATTTCAAGTCAACAACTGTTTTAAATTATTTTCGCTACAGTATTACTACAACTCAACCAAAGCTAATCTTTTATGAAAAATTATTCCAGCTACAGTAAATCTACATCTAACCAAAGCTATTTTAAGAAATTAAATCCAATGATTTACTTTCGCTACAGTATTCCTCTCTCGCTATAGTAAATCTACATCCAACCAAACCACCCCTAAGCAGTGCATTCTATTTTAGTCTTAGAGTTATTTACCCTCAAATAGGTGAGGAATGCTGTGTTAAATCTAAAAGGACATGGGTCAAATTATCAAATTACCCTTGTCTTCTACCTCTCTATTCTTTAAAATTTTATTTTAATACGTCTAAAAAGATCAATTAAAAAAAAACAAAAAAAAAAGAAATAATGAAAGTTTCTCTTTGCGGTGGCAATCCATATCATATGTTTAGAATTGATTTGGGTCCAATAATCTTACATTCTACATATCCTTATACTAGATCCAGAACAAACATCAGATAAGCCCCTTCTCTTAATTATATCAAATCTATCCATATGGATCTTGCATTGCAAAATTGAGCAACATAAATTCCAAATAAACCGAGTCCTTCCATATAAAAAAGTCAAACAAATCTGTCTTTCCACCATGAAGAAAATTTTCTTTTCTATTTCGAATTTCTACTGGACCTTTCCATTTATATAATATTAAGATAGGGATGATGAATAAGAGGCGGCACGATAGGTGAGAGCTGCGTAGAACAACTAAACAAGGTAATAAGGATGTGATGGTTCAATGGTGTTGAGGGGGATTTTAAGATCAGGGTTAGGGTTAGAGATTGAGATAAAGAAGAGGGTAATAATAATTGGGAACTAGGGTTGGAAGGAAACTAGACTAAGTTACCTCACTGAATATATATCAAACTAGCCCCTTCCAAAATAATTTACCAAACTAACCCACTCGTTAAAATAATTGAAAACAAAAAATTACTTATTACCCATTTCTCAAATCTAATTATTTACGAACGGAAATACATAATTTAATTAAATCGGAGACTACGCAAAAAATAAAGAAACCAAGATTAAAAAACTTCTCAAAATTTAAATAAAGCATGTTGATAAAAGATTAATAGAAAGAAAATATATAACCGATAAGAAAACATGACAATATTTAGTAATAACAAGTAGAATAAATGAAAAGTTACCTAAAAAATATATAAAATAATGGTATTTGATAATGGTAAAAATCGCCGAAAATAAGGGTCATACAATTCTAGCATAAACCTTAAAGCTTCTACCGGAAGTTTAACAGTAACGGACCTCTTTAACAGGCCCGGGCCTTCTTCAGCCTCATTAATAAGACAGGCGCTGCTTTCAAGCCCATTAAGTGACTGGGCCAACCAAGTGAGGCCCCCAGTCTAGGAGGGTTGTAAGTCAAATCTCTTGTCTCCATCAAAAGAGTAACTGATTCTATGTCTTAAGAGGGAGAATCAACAGGAGATAATAAATTCATATCAATCCCGTAATTGTTTTTCAGGACTATAAATACCCTCCCTCCTCCCTCGGTCAGAAGGTAATCAACAATTTCTCTCTCAAACTCTATTTCTCTCTCTGGTTCTAACTTGAGCGTCGGAGGGTCTGTCTCCGGGGCCATCCCCAATGTCCGTAGGATTCAAATCAAGGTGCTTTCTCAACGATCCAGATCCAATCTCAAGAGTTCTAACCACTTTTTACGGTGATGAACAAAGGTTAGATCTTTAGTAGTTTCCTTCAAAATATACACTATTTGTTTTCTCCCACACCATAATAAGCATCAACAAATTAGCACCATCTGTGAAAAACTATATAGATCTACATTAAAGATCAGACTTACCGTCATGCCACCAAAATTAAGAGGGAGAGTAGCAGTATCAAGTTGTATATCCAACCCTCTTCATCAGCCAGATCTTCCTGTAGAGAACCCTATTCCTGCTCATCAGCCGGATAAGCCCCAACAGCCTAATAAGCTCCTATCAACGGAAAGGCGTCGGGGGGGGGGGGGGGGGGGGGGGGGGGGCTCCCGACAAAATCGTCATGAACCGCACCATGTATAGCACCCTCTACACGACCATGTCTTAGTCTGTATTGCTTACAGCTACTCAATACCCTCATGAGGTCCCCTGGGGTCAAAAGATCTCCATCAAATCATTAACGCTAGACAACAAAAGTTTGTTCTACGGATCCGTTTAGATGAAAGACATACTGTCACGCTCCGCTTCCCAAAAACATGGAATACGAGCGCGTGACGAAGTCCAGCGAATGATTTTAACATCATCCATAAGCTGTAGGATCGACTCAACATCACAACAAGAATATAACAAGTATACACAACCACGCATGCATGAATAATTTATTAAGAAACAGAAAATAATTGAAACAATAGTAATATCCAAATAGTTTTCAATGTCTGGATCAAAAATAAAACTCGGGAACAAAATTCCGTTACAAGTCTTAAGTAGCAAGAAAATAAATAACACAAGGAAAACAAATAAATTTAGCGTGTCCTTTCTCCAATTAAGGCTTAGAATTTCTGCTCACCAATTCCAGTAGGCAACACATCTCCAAAATCTGTTTATAATTATAAAAAGGAGAAAATAGAGAAAACAAGAGAAACACCCTTAGTGCAAGTTAGGACCACAAATAGTAAAATAAGTACAAGAAATATGGAACAAGATTTGGAATCAAGAATGTAATTGGGATGCAACAAGTAGTGGGAATTCAAGAAATTAACTAGCAAGCACTACAAGGAATTTGACATATAGTGACAGCAAAAACCCGTGGGTAAAAGGCGAAAAACCGTAGGTATAGCCCGTAAAACCTATACCAACGGATATATTTTTCCGTCGTTTTTAATTAGCTATAACCACGGCAAAATGCCATCACTATAGCGTATAGCGACGGTTTTTTTACCCGTTGGACAAAACCTCGATGTTATACCCACGGTTTCGTATCCGTTGGTATAGGTTTTAAGGACACCACTTGCTTTCCTATACCCACGGTTGAAACTCCATTGCTATAGGTTTTAGTGATGGTTTTCACATCCAAATATTTAAATATATACCCATCGCTCTATACAAATTTTTTTCTTATTAATTACGCGTATGATAATTTAATATTTCCTTTTATAATATTAATTCAATTATAAACTAAATACATAATAAAATAGATAAATGTATTTATGAAACAAAATTAGATAAAATTAAACTTCGATCATATTAAAAATTAATGAAATATTACAAGCATGTCAAATTACAAAATAGTTAATAACCAGATACACAATTGAATTCATGTGTGCAGACATGAGAATCAATACTTTAAACTACGATCAATATATTCAATGGCATTATAAGATAACATTCAATTGACTCCTCACTTGATATACGACACTAACAATTTTCTTATTTTACGGCAACCAGATCTTGATTCTCTTTGCAGTAATCTTCTTTTAGCATCCTACAAATCTCCTTTACAGCCTTCTTCACTTCATTGTCGGCAAACACAAACTCGGCTACATTTTGAGTGAGTTCAATCATTTCTTGCTTGTTGAGAGCCTTACACAAACAAAACAAAGCAAAAAGATCTAACTTTGGTCATCAACAAATAGTCAATATTCTTTTTGGTTATCACATTCAAATAATGGGAGTGATGCCTACCAAATGTGGTCGTTGCCAGGTAATACTCAGAGGAGAGACTAGTCGAGAAGAGGACTGCATCATCAGTTTGTGTTACGTACAATATCAAATAAAAATAGATTACTTGCAACAGCCAAGCAAAGTTACAGTTAGCTTTAACTGGCAATTATCAATTAGTAAGTAAATTCTTGATTATCAAAGCAACCCTTTCAGACTAACATAGCAAGCAATGTTGAAATAATATATGTTATAGCTCCCAGTGAAGGGTAAAATGCCCTGGCTTATTCTGTCCTTTGATCCAGAGAAGAGGTCCAGAGGGTCGTATGCACTCACTTCTGATATCTGAGAGTTGAAGTACAATATGTGTGAAATGAAGAATAATTTAAAATGCTTAAATAAATAGAATGCAACTACAGCTCTCTAGAATTGAAAAGAGATGAATGAATGATTCTTATTAGTGGCATTTCTCGTTCCACATGACTAGAAAGGGATGCATTGAGGACTACCATGAATTTTGTATAGAAAATACAAAGAAGAAAACAATTAGAATGGTGTGGGTAACTGACACATCATTAACAATTTCTATTGAAGTGACTACGACACATACCAGTTAAGCTGTTAATAAATTGCACAAGTTTAATAAAACATTCCTATTAGATAAATCAAAAGGGGAATTTCTTCAAAAAAAAAGGGAAATTTTCGCATAATAAGTAAAAGGTTGGACATATGTACCTCTCCTTCATGAAATTACTCCATACCTTCCACCCCCTCCCAGCAAACTAGAAGGTTTAGAAGATAATTTTGCCTTTCGTGTAGATGAAAAGAAGCACAAACAAATCACACTACTGAAGTGGTACTCACACAAAAACTCAGGAAAATCATGCAGCAGTATAAGCAAAACCCTGAGTGTGCCTTTGTACAAAATTTGGACCTGGATGCAAGTTTACAATAAAAAGAATTTTGCAAAAGAGGCACAAAAAGTAAATAGACTAGCCAACAGACACTACGTGAGGATGAATAAATTAATTGCAGGAAAAAAAAGACTAATATGGATCACAAACCGGTTCTTCTAGCTCAGCATTTCTCAGGTATGGCTCCATGAATTTGAAAAGATCAACAAGCAAGCGCTGGAAATATGACCAACCCTTTGGAGCATTGATTGTTAGAAGTTTAGGCATGAAACTTTTGTGGCTAACCAACTCAAGCCATGCAAAGCTGAAAGTGTATACATCAAGATCAGAAGGCTAAACAGAAATTCAAGAGGAAAAAAGAATTTGAGCCAACAACAAAACTATACAATGGTGATAATATGACAATCGAATTTATCAGCTTCTCAGCACGTAAAGAGGAGCTACAGTGATATTTATACAAGTATCATCACACATGCTCACAAAAATTTATTATGGTTATCAAACAAAGCTTCTCTTTAACTACAATAGGCCCAAATTTACAACAGTTTGGTATATGATCAAGTGTAGTTGTCTTTAATTGCTTTACATTTAAACATGTGATACCTTAAGATACAATATGTGATATGATGCGCAAGAATTATCACGATTTGACAACTTTGAGTGGATTGCAGACTTGGTTATTATAATCACTCTAAATGAGATAATTCCATCATATGGATAATGGAGTCCCTTTCTCAAAATATTATGAATGAATATACAAGTAGACGATAAACTTACACTTTATAAATTATGTATAGAGATCACACAAGAATATATTCCACACTTTCTCACCCGTAAAAAAATAAAATAATTTTGTTAACACCATCAACAAAAACAACAAAAAGGATTATCCCAAATCTTTAATGTGTCCTTAATCTCATCTGGCTCTATAAAAAGCGGCTTAGGTGCCTTCCTAGGAAGTGGTGGGCAGCCTGAATTCTTTCTCCATTTAGCTCTACAAAAATAGCCTAGACACACACCTAAACTAAGGCGAGCAACATTAGTTCTTCTGTCCATTTAGCTCTACAAAAAGCAGCCTAGGCGCACACCTAGGCAGAGGTGACTAACCAGCGTATTAAAACATTAATCCTGAGCATGAATCTGTATTTTCTAATTAACTCAATTAAAAGCAGATCTAGGCACTACTACTGCTTGCATAACCAAGTTTATACTAGATCGTTCATTACCTTGTAGAAATATATATATATACATTTGAAAAGAAGAAAAAGAAAAAGGAAAAAAAAACTATAAGAGCTATTCCAAACTCAGACCACATACGGCACAATCTGGTAGGTATAAACTATAAACTATGTCCAGAGACTGCACAATTTTATCGAAGAGTGATTACAAGATTGCTATAACACAAAGCGGTGACATTTATATTTTATTCATGAACACTAAACTGGTAAAACATACAAAATTTTGGACCCAATGCAAATTTTTATTTCTTACCTTTAAGGAACAATATCTTGGTGATTAAGTTTGTACTATGTAGCACTTGTCAGACCAATCAGTTAAAGCCACATTAATGGTTTTATTGACAGGAGTTTAGCCTTGTTTCACATTATCAGAACCAAAATCTAGCTCTGACCTGATTATATCCTTTTAAATATTCAAATAAACATGCCAGTACAAACAACTAAATAAGTTCTGTTAATATATCTGAAAAGGTAAACTAAGATGAGAAAATCCACAAACCTAAAACCAGGAATTTTAAGAGGCTGCAACGCATGGAAAGCATTTGCAAAAGCAGCCAACACCTGAATATACTAGATACCAACCATGAGTAAGAATACACTTGCATAGGCAAACAAATCTCTAAAAGTGTTTACCTAATAATTAGCACCATCAAGGACAGGATCAGGAGCGCAAGGTCAACAAGCCAGTTAATAAACAATCTGAAATATGGCCTTGGATTGAAATAAAATTTCTTCTCTTCTGCATCTTTCCGAATTGCTCTTACAATCACTATGAGAATCTGTCCAATAAGTGCATTGTTAGAATACTTGTAAGTCGAAGAAAAGATCATCAATTGCATCCCATGTGAAACTCCACCTTGGATAGAAGAATAACTTTACTTGATCCTTGGTCCAATGAATAAAACTATAAACAAGGCAAAAAAGCCAGAATCACAATTAATGTAACAGAAGAACCACAATTCTTGATTATCTAGTCTAAATTAAAACCAAGAAACCCTAATTACCCCAATCGAAACCCTAATTATTCAGAATAAAAGATGTATATATTCAAAAACGGCGAACCTCAATGTCGGCGCCAGCGGTGGAGGAGGAGGAGGAGGAGGAGGCAGCGGATGCGGGGGGAATCTCGTCGAGATCGACGCCGAGGAAGAAGAGGAGGATGCGGGAGAGATCTTGTCTTCTTCGTGAGGGAGAAGGGGCGACGGCAGCGGGAAGAGGGGGACACGACTCGGGAGGAGGATGATTTAGAGGTTGGGTTTGGGGAGAGAGGGTTTTGGGAGAGAGGGAATCGGGTATGAGAGATAGAGAGGAGAGAGAGAGAGAGAGATGGGTGTGAGCGTGAGAGATACTCTATAAATTGGGGGTATTTGGGATTTGGGGGGAAAATAAAAAGGTTGGGGGAAAAATAAATTATAGAATATACCCACCTATACCCACAGTTTACTATACGTCTGTGGGTATACAATGTCTGTACCCACAGTTTTAGTGATCCGTCACTATAGGTGTCCGTTGGTATATGGAAAATTTCTTGTAGTGAAGAAGGACAACTCGAGTGACAAGATAGGGTAACAAATACTAATAGTAGAATAAGTAGCTAGTGAACATATAATTGTATTAAGTATCAAGTAGCAACCATCACGTGCAAGTGTCGAGTATCAAGTAACAAGTCCAATGTGTCAAGTTGTCAAGTACAAGTATCAAGTAGCAAGTGTCAAGTATTATGCTCAAGTATCAAGTCTCATGTATCAAGTCATCAAGTAACAAGTTTCAAGTAGGGTATCAAGTGTGTACAAGTGACAAGTTGTTCTTAAGTCTAATGTTTAATTCTATCTATGTAGCACTTCATGCATCCATACTTTTATCACATGGTTACTACATACAAAAAGTTTCGTTTCGGCCTAGTGGTAGATTTTAAAGGGCGGTGTACTCAGACATTAAGTATCAAGTAAGCACGGTTCATGAATACGAAAATAAAATAACAAGTTCACGAAGCAAGTTCGTGAATACTAACAAGTTCTAGAACCACACAGTGGGTTCATGAATACATCAAGTTCATGAGCCAAGTAATGGCTCCATAAATACATCAAGGTGCAACAAGTTCATGAACCGAGTACTGAAAAACACGGACTCCCTTCCGAGTACACTTACCTATATTGTCCACTATTTTGGTCTTTCCCTTAAACCTCGGCTTGTTATTTATTATTAATTATTAATCAAGTATGAAACTGTGCGAACCAAGTCAAGTAAACATAATCAAGAAAATGGAACAAGTCTAGGCTAAGTAGGGTACATGTTCGAGGGTCAAAACAAATCGAAATATCAAGAACAACGAGAATCTCAAATCTGGACAGCATGACGTTGCTGCACCAAAACTGCGATTCCCGTTGCTACAAGATAGCAAAAGTGGATCCGTCAGAAGGTCTAGAAACTAGACTCCTGCCCGGTTTCAATGCATATAACTAAGGTACATAAAAGTTGTGGTAACATGTGTCAAAATAGCAAACTATACAGCTTTTGTGTTTAGCCAGAATTTGTGAATCTGAGTTTATACATATGAAACCGAGTTGAAACATTATTAATTAATTCTGAGAAAATTAGGGAATATTCTCTAGGGTTTCCAGCAATAGCATGCTACTTACTGGTAGCATAGTTAAAATAATTGCAAACTAAAGAGGTGCAATAGTTTTTGTGAATCTGCGACTACCGACACAGCAGCAGTAAAACTGCGATATCTCCTAGACCATAACTCGAAATTCAAAAATTCTGGATGCTACTGACAACTAGACATTCAGGGCTCAAGTTCAGATTTTGGTTTTATTGGGGTCGAATCAGTGAGTAAAGATAAGAACAGCTGCAAGTGTAAATTTCTTCTATATACAAGTTGCATGATAAATGACTATTATGAGTCTTAGATTTGCATGTGATACAAAATGGATGTAGCGGTCATCAAATCAGCAAGTAACATCTATTTCTCAACTCAAATGAATATAAGATCATCATATACAAGATACAACGCACATCTATAAGTCTAGGATTTCTTAGTTTAATGTGTTCAAGTGTCTAGTAGATAAAATGAGTCCAAGTAGTTTGTATAATATATCAACAAAAGGTTGTGACTCTTAAGATTATGGAATTGCTGATGAATAATTTAAGATCAGCAATGATGAGACAAAGAGGAGTCACAACTACTATCTATTCGCATTGTTTTCAAATTAAGGGCTTGTACTAGAACAAAAATTTGTACAAGAAGAATACTTGCCTTGAGGTGTAGACAATGAGATCCGATAATTTGAGAATAACTAGATCGAAAATCCCAGGTGAAATCTCCCAAAGCACGTGCGAAACCCGTGTGAAGAAACCAACAGCAAGCAAACAGCAACTCTGCCAAAATCCCACAGGCCGGATCTGCCTAGAACAGCAAACAGCCAATTAGGATTCCGCTGCGCCCAAACACAGAACACCGAAACGACCAATCAGCAACCACCCACACAGCGAATCGGGGGCAAACACGGGACAGCGGTCTCGGATCCGCTGTGCCAGAACACCAAACGGCGAAATCACCTAATGGCTCACGTCTTCAACCTTTGGAAGAGAGAGAAAGGACGGCGCGAGCGACTGCGACACGACGATGACAGCGGAGCGGCGCGACGGCGATCGACGATGACAGAGGCACCCATGGTCGGGAAGCAATGCGGCGGCTAGCCTCCGACATCGGCTCTGTTCCGTGCTCGAAAACAGAGGAGTGACGCGACTGGCTGTTAAAGGGAGTCGCGACGATGACGAAGACGAGGGCGAAGGGGTCAGCGATGGTTGAAGGGGGACGGCGAGGGCACGGAGATGGAGGAACGATGGCAACAAAGCAGTGGGTAATGGGTTTCGGCGAAGGATGGGTTCGAGCGGCAATGGCGATGGTGAAGACGGGGTGATCGGAGAGATGACGGGGAGATGCGATGGCTAGGTGGAAGGCGATCAAAGCAATGACGAAGACGAGGCGGGTTCGATAAAGTCGACGGGTGGGTTTGGAGGAGGAAACAGAGAGAGCGGTAGATGGAGGCGATGAACTGGAACGGGAGGGTTGGCTGCTGATGTGTGGAGGGTTGAACAGTAGGCTAGGGTTAGGGTTAGCTAGGTTAGGTTTATATATAGTAGGGTTTGGGTTTTGGGTAGATAATCCGATAAGAATAGGGTAAGGTTTAATTAAAAGACCTAACAAGATAATGGGTTTGGAGTTTATAAAAACCAATAGGAATAGGATTTAGTCAAAAGGGTATTTGGGTTTAAAAATACAATAGGGAAATAAAATAACTAATAAAATGTAGGAATATATATCAAGATATATATATTGTATTACAATATGAAAATTATTTGAAATCGCTACAAATACAAAAATCAATAGAAATATATTTTTAAATCAACGATCAAGATAACAATATTAATAACAACAATAATAATTTTGATATACATATCAAAATGAGATTTGAGATAAACAAGTTTATGAAAACCCAAATAGTAATAAAATAAGATACAAATAGTCGATCACTTAGAAAATAAACTTTAAAGTTAGAATATACTATTATTCGAAGAAAATACAATTTCCTGTTTGAAAAGATTTTAATAGAAGGCCCAAGTCGAGTTTAAAATAATACTGAATTTATAATGAATCAAAATACAAAAAATATTCAGAAAATACGTATTTTAGGGAAACAGGGGTTACACATACAAGGGGCGAGGCATCCCGCTCAGAACGTCAGGAGGACTAGAGAAGCAACTCTCCTCGAAGGCAGAGATCAAGACGCTCCTCCTCCCATAGGAGGCGTAGTATAGAAAGAAGTCTGACTTGTGAGAGCATAAAGCATCTTGAGAGGAACAAAGAGTCAGTCGCTAGGGCTGAACTGGAAAACTTTAAGCATGACATCCTCCGGGTCATCCGAGGTACTCATGATCAGGGCGATGCTCATAGAGCCGCCACTTTACTCCTTCGAGAGAAAAATAATCCAGCGACTCAACCAAATCCAAGGGGAGGACGACCAAGTTTGTCGCATCCGAGAAGTAGAGGAATTCATGGAACAGATAAAACATGAAGGGAACCACTCCAGCAGGGCTTACCGTCCTAGTTGACCTCCTTTCAGCAAATCCACCCTCGATGCACCCATTCCAAAAAACTTCAAAGCTCCTCAGCTTGAATCTTATGATGGTGAATCTGATCCGATTGACCATACAGAGAGTTTTAAAACTTTCATGATGGTTTATAATGTCACCAATGTGCTCATATGCCGAACATTCCCTGTGACTTTAATAGGATCATCAAGGAAATAGTAATCATGCCTTACTCTGAAGTCAATATTCTCCTTCGACCACCTTGATGAGCTCTTCATAGCGCACTTTGTTACTAGCAGCAAGGCTGAAAAAATAAGTGCTTCCCTATTGTAATTGAAGCAAAGAGACAGAGAACTGCTGAAAGACTTTGTCAATCGCTTCACAACCAAAGCAAGGTCTATCTCCTCCCTGAACTCGTTAGTGGTGGTTATCGACTTTTGCCACAACGTCACTCAGAAACACTTGAAGGCCTCCCTCGCGAAGAAGTCTCCTACAGATTTCACCGAGCTCCTGAAAAGGAGTGACAAGTATATTGAGCCGAGGAAGCTTTTTATCCTCAAGGTAAGAATGACTCACCTTTCGGGAACAAACAGAAGAGTACAAGTGAGGAAAGACCCACAAAATTCCAAAAAGATGGCGCAACACAATGTTGTCCCCCTCTAGCACCACACTTCGACAAGTTCACTCCCCTTAACGCGAACGTATCAGCCATCCTCATGCAAGTTCAAACAGACGGAATAGTCGGTCCTCCATCTAAGATTACCACAGCCAGTAAGAGAAGGGATAGGAACAAGTGGTGTGTGATTCACACAAATCATGGACACACTATCGATAACTGCTGAACCATCAAAGAAGAACTTGATTCACCAAGGCTATCTTTCTTAATTTATCCAACAAAATAAAAAACACCGAAACCCCACTGATAAACATCAAGATAAACCCTTTGAATCTCAAGACACAACAAATGACTCCGAAATCCCCAGTGATTATTTTTCGAATTCCCAGAGTTTAAAAATGCCGGGATTGATCGCCCTGGTGCTTTGAGAAATGTGGCCGCATGCGCCGGGTTTGCCCCCACCAGGGATGCGAATGAGTTTTCCTGGTGTTTGCAAATGCTGGGGTAGATAATAAGGATACCCCGGCGTTTTCAAATGTCAGGATAGAGTAATTTTCATTTTTTTAATTTTTTCCATTAAATAACCTATCCCGGCGCTTGAAAATGTCGGGATAGGCTATTCATTTTTTTGGGGGGTATAATGGTATATGTTGATCTCTTAATAGTATATTTTGATCTCTCAACATAAAATAAAATTAAATAAATCACAGTAGAAGTTTGCAACATAAAATACATACAATTGAAAGCATATTTATTATCGAATAACATTTAAAAATAGTACATAGAATTATAACCATGTATCTTACAAAGGTTGATATCATTGTAGAAGTTTGCAACAGAAAATACAGCAGTAAATATCCAATAGATAGTATTAGAAACTCGTACATAAAATCCTGGAATAAAAGAAGCATAGAAATTATCTAAGTCTAGCTCTAAAACCAGTGAAGTAACATCACTTAGATCAGGTGCTTCAAGTCATCTGCACCAAAAACACTTCAATCCCTTCTCAAGAAGCCAAATACTGCAGTCAGAAAAAAAGTACGTGTAAAAGATCATCAGGTAGATAGCAAATACAACTTGTTAGACATGAGCATATCCTAGGTCTTGAGAAAACTGCAAAACATCTGCTAATTAACAATGAAATCAAAGCAAACATTAAGGATTAGTATTAAGCCCAGACTGAATCAAGAATAACATTATATATCAAAGAACAAAAGTTCAAAAGCGTCTGCTGCAATGGTTAATAACATTTTCTGTGATTAAAATTTTGGACATAATGAATTCAAATGCTAATAGTTATCGCAAAGAGTCATACCCCAATCTAAGATCTTTGGGCAACGACTACTATAAGCTAGGATAATATAGCAAAGAAGATTATAATAAGTTTCAGTAAGAGCATTTGTAGACTCTACTAAGAGCTCATGAAAACATTTAACACTTTGTACTACCAGAATATCAAAGTCATCAATTTGAGTGTCAGCACATAAATTCAAATTCGATACTTCACTTTGACAATAAAACAACAAAATTTAGCAAATTAATGAAACTTATGTTGTACCAAAAGAGCTATATTATTAAAATTAATTATTAATAGATCTTCTATACCATAAGAAAATGATATAACTTGATGAAATATTCTACCATATACCATGCCACTGCTTTTCTCATTTCTTAATCTAGAAGTGGATCCATGCTCCTTTTCTTGTCTTTGACTTTCATCTACCAGAGTATTCTCCAAATCGACTTTTTCTGTCTACATAGAAAAAATTAGTTTTCAGTAAAAACTTGGGTCATTCAGAGATAAACAACTACCACAAATATTATAAATCCCTTAACACATTGTGTCCCATGTTGCAGGACAAGTAGTAATAACTAAGATATTCCATCAAGAGTGAAAAATAAATTGCAAAAGAAATATATAACTTATAAACATCTAAGTTCAATTTACAATATGTAAAGCAAACAGTTGTAAGTTGTTGCATAATGGTACAAGCCACCATATCCAAGTTCCAGTGCATATATAAATGACATCCTAAACAATAAGGAGAATTGTTACATCAATTGAATTAAAGATTTTGAAGTACAGAGAGAAATTTAGCAGTAGGCCTCAACGAAGTAATAGTTTGTCACATTCATAATGTAATAACTGTTATGGTGAAGTTTATGGAGGGCCAATATGATGAACATAATCTGATATAGTTCTGAAAATCCCTCCATTGATTCCTTATTTTTCCGAAATAAAAGAGAAGTGAAATCAGCTAACGCTACATAAATGTCTATAATAAAATGACCAAGAACAAATATAATAAAGTAAGTGTATGTACAACTGAGTTCAAATCATAGTGATGTTATAAAAGCTTATCATCTTGACATTTTTGCAGTGACAGAAGCCTAAAATTTGCAGTGACAAGCTAAAACTGATTAACACTTTATTCAAAGATAGGTCTAAATTAGGTATTCACTAGCTTTCACTGATGTGCATGTTCATAACAATATTTGGTAATCTGCATAAACTATAAAACAGCATCACATGCCTCACAGGTGCGTGATATTTGATAATGAAACCTCTGATCCTCACACTACTAAATCAGGATATGTACAATATAACAGTTATAAACAATCACAAGCGAAGTAGAACATCACTAGAAATGAGAAATATCTGCTTGTAGAAAAATATAAATACCTTATTGGGATTGTTTCTTGTAACCACTGATCCAACTGCACCTCCCAGAGACATTCTGAACACAACTATTGTGGATGTGTCTATATCACTTCTTTTAGTTACATAATCTAATGCTGCCTAGCAAAAAGAGGAAGCAAACAACCAGAGCACATTAAAATAAATAAAATAAATAAGAATTACACTTATATAAGAAGAGGACAAACATACAGCCTTTCTACAAACCTAAGCATCCTTTATAATGTCATCCTATGATGGGTGTGTTGGATCCTGTAGGCAGTGCAAGAAACACTAGAGGGGGGGGTGAATAGTGTTTTATAAAAATTTAAAATGCGGAATTGAGAATTTCTTCTATTCAGTCGACTTGAGAGATAGACCAGTCGACTGAAACCACAAAAAGAAAAGTATTTTAAAGAAATCTGTTAAGTCGACTTAGGGAGAGACAGTCGACTAGTCATACAAATTATTTCAGAGTAGTACGAGTCTGACCAGTCGACTTATATAAGTACATAGTCGACTGTCCAGACAAGTTTCACAGTATAATTATAAACTGAGAGAATAGAAATGCAAGTAGAGAGATACAACCACAGAGTGCACACGATGTATCCTGGTTCGGTCCTCCCGACCTACATCCAGTCCCCAAGCAACCCACTTGAGATTTTCCACTATTCTTGAAAAAGATTACAAGAATACCCTACGGCGTTCAGACAACAACCTTATCCAACCCATAGTCCTTTCTCTCAACCAGAGAAAGCAACCCACTCTTCCACCAAGAGTGACAAAATCCGGCTCTACACCCTAGAGTCCTACTCTCCAACAGAGAGAAAAAAGAAAAACAATAAAATTGTTTACAATCAACCTATAGCCTTGTTGTGGTTGTGATATAGTACGTGGCTAATTGGTTGACTTCCAAATCCAGTCCAAAACGAATTCAATGTTATACTGGACTGAAGACAAAGAACCAAGGCTTAGTGAGTTTTGAAAGCTTTTCTCTCTTGAATGCACAAATCTTAAAATTGTTCTAAAAAATTCTTAGTTACCTTTTGAAGGTGAACCTTAGGCTATATTTATAGACTAGGGTCCCTGGCAGTTAAAGACAGTTACCCATAACCGTTTTGATAAATGGAAAAATAACGGATAACTCTTTTAAATTCGAAAAACAGCTTTTGAAATCAGAAAATGGTCAAAAAGCACTTGAACAGTCGACTGGGTTGCCACTATGAGTCGACTGGTCAGAGTTTGAATAAGATCAGGCAGTTTTGTACAGACTCAGTCGACTGGTATAAATGGCAGTCGACTGGTACTCAACAGCTGATCTAGTTCAAGCTGTTTCGACCTTTGGATTTTGTAAACTCACAGTTATAAAAAGTTATATTTGAGTGTATGTGTGTGTAACAAGGCTGTACATCAATCTAAGACTCAATAAATAGAAAAAATATTACATTTTTACAAGACACACAATAATATGATATTTGAAGCTTTGGTCTTGACTTGAGTCTTGAGTGAAGCCATTGTCTTTATCCGGAGCTGTGCTTGATCATTTGTTCAGCTTCACAGTAATGAGGCCTTTGTGTATCTTCTTGATACAACCTGCAATTATATATTGAGCATAGAACAAATATATTTTGCATTGTGTTGTAATCATCAAAATCAAGAATCAACATTCTCCCTCTTTTTGATGATGACAACACAATAGCTGATAATAAAAGAAAATAATACAAGCATTCATATGCTCCCCCTATCAATAATACATCATGCATAAATTATCACAAAAAGATTAACATCTCATCACAAAAATGTATGTCAGTCGACTTATATAAAAAAATGTCAGTCGACTTATCACAAATATCACAAAAATTACCAATAGAAAAATTACCAATAGAGAGAAGATTATCAGTGTTCTCTCCCCCTTTGTCATCAACAAAAAAAAACAGAAATGGAAAGAATATTTCACTGAATTAAAATATAACAACTGAGGCTTAGAAAAAAATACCAAATTACTGAAGTCAAAATAAGAAAAATACATTGGAGTAATAAAATAAAATAAAAAATAAAAAAAAATCATTAGTCATCATCATCGTCGTTATCTTGAGAGGGAGGTGGAAATTGAGTAGTGAAAAGATGAGTAAGATAAGAAAGTTGGGATTCAAGAGCATCTTGACGATCCATAAGATAGTTAACAGCATTATAAATACTGCATGGATCATCAAAATCAGCTCGGGGGTGAAAAGAGCTAGATGTTGAAGATGGTCGAGCAGAAGTGGCTAAAGGAACTTGGGTTTTGGGTAAAGACCTAGTGGTAGATCTAGGTGGAGGATCAAGAAGTTTCATGCGTGCTAAACTTGCACGATCAAAGCATTCATAATGCTTGAGAACATTGTTCTCTGAGTCGAGATCGATATCGTAAGCACAGAAAACAAAAGTAAAGCACCGTAGGGAAGAAAAGTGGAGTGAGACTTATGAAGTCTAGGAAAGATGACACGACCCCAATTAACATCTATTTTACCAAAGATTGCATATATAGCTTGTTGTAATTCCAAGGAATACTGATCATAACTCCCTGTTTTAGGGATAATATTATAGGACAGTATCCGTGCAACAAGTTTTGCAATAGGAGTAATGGATTTATTAGACATAGGAGGTCCATGGTTCGGCAAAAAGATTTTAGACAAGATAGAAGCATCATCCATTATGATTTCTCCTAAATCAAGTCCTTCGTCATCTATACCCATAATCAGATTAATTCTTTCAGATGTGAGTTTCATCTTCTTATTTTTCACAAAAGAATAAATTATTACTTCACCATCATCCGATTGAACCACCCTCATATTTGTATAAAATAGATAAATGAGTTGAGGGTAATAATGGGGTTGATTTTCTAAGGACAAGAAATCATAAAGGCTACAATTTTGAAATAGAGACATAAGGTTAAACCTATCAAGATCATTAAAATTAACAAATCTATCTGGAAAAATAAGCATAGTACAAATGATATACCATTTTTCCATAAGATCAGGGCTTCTAAGATATTGAGAATAGTCCTTAGAGGAAGAACCTTCATCAACATGAGAGGTTTTTGATCTTTTTGGTGCCATAATAAGAGTGAAGGTGAAAGAAATTTTACCAACAGAAAATGCACGGAATCAAACAGCAAAGGAGCAAGAAATCAACTCAAAGACAGCAGCACCTCAGTCGACTTCTTCTCTATTCTTCTCTTCTCAAACTCCAGATTTGGGTGAAAATAGATGGGGTAAAGGTGAAAAGAGGGGAGGCAGTGATTTAGGGTTTTAACTTGATGGGAACGGCTGAGATCGAAGGGGAAATGAAATCAACAGCCAAGAGTAGTCAAGGGTGAGTCAAATGATGAATAGATATCTTAAAATCGGTGCGACGATTCGAATTGAAAGACAGACTGAGTTGCGACAGTCGAGTGTTCTTAGTATTCAGTCGACTTAGTCGAGAGAAAGAAAAAAAAACATAATTATCACAACCGGGAAGTCGACTGGTTGAACATCTCAGTCGACTGTTAAATATATATATATATATATATATATATATATATATATATATATATATATATATATATATATATATATATATATATATGGAAGTCGACTGAATAATATGTTCAAGTCGACATACAAAAAGTAAAATTCAACAAATATCAAGAAAATCACATATCCCTAGTTCTCTTCTTAATGTAATAAAGGTGTCTTCTTTAAGGGGTTTGGTAAAGATATCAGCTACTTGTTTATCAGTAGAGATAAAGTCTAAAGAGATGTCTCCTTTTAAAACATGATCACGTAGAAAATGATGTCGAATATCAATATGTTTCGTACGTGAATGTTGAACCAGATTCTTAGATAGGTTAATGGCACTGGTATTATCACACAATATTAAGGGTCTTTCAAAAGAGATACCATAATCTAATAGGGTTTGTTTCATCCACAAAATTTGTGCACAAGCCAAACTTGCAGTGATATATTCAGCTTCTGTAGTAGATAGGGATACCGAATTTTGCTTCTTACTGCACCAAGAAACTAGTGAATGTCCCAAAAAATGACATGTCCCACTAGTGCTCTTGGGATCAGTTTTACTGCCAGCAAAATTAGCATCACTATAAGACAAAAGTTGAAAGTTATCGGTGCGTGGATAGAATAAACCATAATCAGATGTGCCTTTAATATATCTTAAAATTCGTTTCACAGCTTTTAAGTGAGATTCTTTAGGACTTGACTGATATCTAGCACACAAACTTACACTAAATATAATATCTGGTCTACTGGCAGTTATATATAAGAGTGAGCCAATCATCCCTCGATAGAGTTTTTGATCGACACTCTTACCTAATATATCTTTGTCAAGGGTAGTGGTAGTAGCCATAAGTGTGGCTTTACTACTTGTGCTATCCATGTTAAACCGTTTGAGAAATTCCTTTGCATATTTTCCTTGATTAATAAATATGCCATTTTGTGACTGCTTAATTTGTAGTCCAAGGAAATAATTGAGTTCACCCATGTGACTCATCTCAAACTCGTTTTTCATGGTGTTAGCAAACTCTTGACATAGATTACTATTAGTAGATCCAAAAATTATATCGTCAATATATATTTGTATGATTAAAATATCATTCTTAATTCTCCTAATAAACAAAGTAGTATCCACTTTACCTATCTCAAAACCTGTTTCTAAAAGAAAAGTCTTCAATCGATCATACCAAGTACGTGGTGCTTGTTTAAGACCATATAAAGCCTTTTTCAATTTGAAAACATGGTTTGGGAATTGTTCATGTTCAAAACCTGGTGGTTGTTTAACATAAACATCTTTTTTTATAAACCCATTAAGGAAAGCACTTTTAACATCCATTTGATAAAGTGTAAAATTCATAAAACAAGCAAAAGATAATAAAATACAAATTGATTCTAATCTAGTAACAGGAGCATATGTTTCATCAAAATCTATGCCTTCTTCTTGATTATATCCTTGAGCAACTAGTCTAGCTTTGTTCCTAACAACTTGTCCTGATTTATCTAATTTATTTTTGAATACCCATTTTGTACCAATAATAGTATGATCAAGAGGTCGTGGAACTAAATCTCATACATCATTGCTTATAAATTGATTTAATTCATCTTGCATGGTATTCATCCAAAATTCATTCTCACATGCTTCTTGTATATTTTTCGGTTCAAAATCCGACAAGAAAGTTATGTGAGATATCATATTAATATGTGATCTTGTCTGAATACCATGGGAGATGTCACCAATTATTAAGTCATGAGGATGATCTCTAACTTCAACAAAAGATTTTGGTAAAGTTTGAGATAACACAACAGGATCAGTCGACTTGATAGGTTCCTCAGTCGACTGTTTTACATCAGTCGACTTGACGTCCTTATCGGTCGACTTATCCGCGAGACTAGTTTGTTCTAAAGATGTAATTACTTTATTTAAAGGTGATGAATCAGTTTTATCATCTTTAATTAAATTTGATGAAGGCAGTGATTCATCAAATGTAACATGCATTGATTCTTCAATAGTCATTGTTGACTTGTTGAAGATTCTATATGCTTTACTCCTATTTGAGTATCTTATAAAGATACCCTAATTAGATCTAGGATTAAATTTATCTAAATTATCTTTAGTGTTTAGAATAAAACACTTACAACCAAACATCTTAAAGTAAGAGACCTTAGGAATTTTATTAAAAAATAACTCATAACAAGTCTTTTTTAGCTTAGGTCTTATCAAGATCCTGTTTAAAACATAACAGGCTGTAGCAACAGCTTCAGCCCAAAAATACTTAGGTAAATTGCTTTCAACAAGTATCGTACGTGCACATTTTTGCAAAGTCCTATTCTTCTTTTCAACCACTCCATTTTGTGGTGAAGCTCTAGGAAATGCAAATGAATGAGTTATACCATTCTTGTTGCAATATTCTGCAAACGTTTTATTTTCAAATTCTCCACCATGATCACTTCTAATAGTGACTATGGTTAGAGACTTTTGATTTTGAATTCGTTTACAAAAATTTGCAAATTCATCAAAAGCATCATTTTTATGTTTTAAAAAGAAAGTCCAAGTGAATCGTGAAAAATCATCTACTAAAACAAATACATATCTACTTTTATTTAAAGAAGCAACTCTAGTAGGGCCAAATAAATCCATATGAATTAATTCGAGAGGCCTACTAGTAGAAATTACTTCTTTTGTTTTAAAAGTAGATTTAATTTGTTTACCTAGTTGACATGCATCACATAACTTATCCTTTTTAAAGGATAGTCTTGGTAGCCCTTTAACTAGGTTGTACTTAGATACTTTAGAGAGATTTTTCATATTCACATGATCAAAACGTCTATTCCAAAGCCAAGAATCATTATTAGAAGCTACTAAACAAAAATCATTCAAAAACTCATTTGTATTCAAACATAATTCATAAATATTGTTTTTTCTAAAACCTTGAAAAATAATGTTTTGCATAGTGGAATCATAAATTAAACAAGCATCTTTTTCAAACACAATTTTATAACCTTTATCACATAGTTGACTAATACTTAACAGGTTATGTTTAAGTCCACTAACTAATAAAACATTTTCTATAGAAGGGTTAGTGTCCTTACCGACCATGCCGATTCCTATGACTTTTCCTTTATTGTTATCACCAAAAGTAACTGTTCCTCCATTAATGCTTTGTATGGTAGATAGGAGATTGGCATGACCAGTCATATGTTTAGAACATCCGCTGTCAAGTATCCAACGATCTTTCTTTGGTACTTATAAAATATTCAATGTGAATATGGTACCCTTTTCATTGGGTCCAAAAGATATTAGTTTGTGGGAAACCAAACCCATGATGAGTTTGATTTTCCACCATAAGTAGGAATGAAATTAACAGAACTACATACATTCAGCATATATGAGTTTATATAGGCAATTCTATCTTTCGTACTCAAATTTATTGGAACCCATACATGTTTGTTCTGTCCAGTCGATTTTATAACATCATTCAGTCGACTTCTACTATATGTCAGTCGACTGGATGATAATATAGGTCGACTTATATGAGGTTTTGGTCTTGTTGAATAAGACTGAGTTCTTCTAGACAGACGACTGGTGGATGGATTCAGTCAACTTGACTAAAATTTAGATTTGCTTTTATCAATAGAACTTACAAACTTAGGTTTTTCAAAGAACTCATACAATTTATGTCTAACACTAGAAATAGATACAAATTTATTTATACTAGTGTTTTTAGAAGAATGATCTTTTTCATGAGATTTTTTAAAACCAAGTCCAAACTTTTGACTAGATTTTACTTGATTTTGAAGAACATCGTTTAAATTCTCTTTTCCTTTATTAAACTTAGATACGTTCTTGGACATCTCTTCATAATTCTTCTTTAGAGATTCAAGATAGATATCTAAACTTGAAATACGAGAATTTAAAGATTTTACTTCTTTATCAAGGTTAAGATTCTTTTGAGAAAGTGTTTGATTGACTTTCTTTAGGTTCTTAACTCTAATCTTTTCCTTTTTCAGTTCTTAAAAAATTTCATTGAATGCATCAAGTAAATCATCTGAATCACACTCATTACTTACTTGATTCTGTGATGCCATGAAGCACACGTTTGCAACCTCGTTGGTCTCATCAATTTCTTCTTCTGAAGAAGAATCGCTGTCATCCCATGTTGCTTGATATGCCTTTTTGTTCTTGGCAAACTTGTTCTTGGTGTACTTATCCTTCTTGAAGTTGGATGTCTTTTCCTTAGACTTTGTGTTCTCTAGTGGACAATCCTTTTTCATATGACCTGTTTTGTTACACCTGAAACAAGTTGGAGGATCATTAGAATCTTTAAATTTAGAATTGAACTTACCTTTCCTTAGAAATTTTTTGAATCTCCTTGTGAACATAGCAATCTCCTCCTCATCTTCTTCTTCATCTTCGGAATCTGACATGGCCTTGAATGCTAACGTTTTCTTCTTTGACTGTTGTGGTTCAGCATCCTTCTTGCGTTCTTCGATTTGTACCTCATAAGCAATTAGATTTCCCACAAGATTCTCAAGAAAAAGTTGTGATAAATCATTGGCCTCTTCTATGGCAGTGGTCTTCTTTTTCCATTCGGGGGTAAGTGCACGAAGTACTTTTCTCACCATCTCTGCTTGAGTGTATATCTTCCCAAGTGCCACAAGTGAGTTTGTTATGTCTGTAAATCTAGTAATCATCTCAGACACACTTTCATTTTCCTTCATGCGGTTTCAAACCTGTGAACAAGAACAGATATTTTAGATTCTTTCACTTTGTTCGTTCCTTCATGAGTTACCTCGAGTGTGTGCCAGATTTGATGTGCGGTTGTTGCATTCGACACACGATTGAACTCTTCCTTTGTGAGAGCACAGAATAATGCATTCATTGCTTTTACATTGTTCATTGTTTGGTTCTTCATGTCGTCATTCCATTGTGCATATGGAATAGTAGGAGCGGTGTATTCTATTTCCTTCATGTTCCATATTTCATAGTTGATGGATTGTAGGTAGACCTTCATTCTACACTTCCAATAATTGTAATTTGTTCCATCGAAGAGAGGTGGCCTTCGTGTAGATTGGCCTTCATGGTACTGATTTGTATTTGAAGTAGTTGCCATTGCACTCAACCTTGCTTTGATACCAAGTGTTGGATCCTGTAGGCAATGCAAGAAACACTAGAGGGGGGGTGAATAGTGTTTTATAAAAATTAAAATGCGGAATTGAGAATTTCTTCTGTTCAGTCGACTTGAGAGATAGACCAGTCGACTGAAACCACAAAAAGAAAAGTATTTTAAAGAAGTCTGTTAAGTCGACTTAGGGAGAGACAGTCGACTAGTCACACAAATTATTTCAGAGTAGTACGAGTCTGACCAGTCGACTTATATGAGTACACAGTCGACTGTCCAGACAAGTTTCACAGTATAATTATAAACTGAGAGAATAGAAATGCAAGTAGAGAGATACAACCACAGAGTGCACACGATGTATCCTGGTTCGGTCCTCCCGACCTACATCCAGTCCCCAAGCAATCCACTTGAGATTTTCCACTATTCTTGAAAAAGATTACAAGAATACCCTATGGCGTTCACACAACAACCTTATCCAACCCGTAGTCCTTTCTCTCAACCAGAGAAAGCAACCCACTCTTCCACCAAGAGTGACAAAATCCGACTCTACACCCTAGAGTCCTACTCTCCAACCGAGAGGAAAAAGAAAAACAATAAAATTGTTTACAATCAACCTATAGCCTTGTTGTGATTGTGATATAGTACGTGGCTAATTGGTTGACTTCCAAATCCAGTCCAAAACGAATTCAATGTTATACTGGACTGCAGACAAAGAACCAAGACTTAGTGAGTTTTGAAAGTTTTTCTCTCTTAAATGCACAAATCTTAAAATTGTTCTAAAAAATTCTTAGTTACCTTTTGAAGGTGAACCTTAGGCTATATTTATAGACTAGGGTCCCTGGCAGTTAAATACAGTTACCCATAACCGTTTGATAAATGGAAAAATAACGGATAACTCTTTTAAATTCGAAAAACAGCTTTTGAAATTAGAAAACGGTCAAAAAGCACTTGAACAGTCGACTGGGTTGCCACTATGAGTCGACTGGTCAGAGTTTGAATAAGATCAGGCAGTTTTGTACAGACTCAGTCGACTGGTACTCAACAGCTGATCTAGTTCAAGCTGTTTCGACCTTTGGATTTTGTAAACTCACAGTTATAAAAAGTTATATGTGAGTGTATGTGTGTGTAACAAGACTGTACATCAATCTAAGACTCAATAAATAGAAAAAATATTACATTTTTACAAGACACAATTATATGACATTTGAAGCTTTGGTCTTGAATTGAGTCTTGAGTGAAACCATTGTCTTTATCCGGAGCTGTGCTTGATCATTTGTTTAGCTTTAGAGTAATGAGGCCTTTGTGTATCTTCTTGATACAACCTGCAATTATATATAGACCATAGCACAAATATATTTTGCATTGTGTGGTAATCATCAAAATCAAGAATCAACAGGGTGACCATCACTTGCCATGTATCTAATTTGATAAAAAAATTTGTGTAACATCAAAATTCCAACAGGCACAGAGTAAATATAAGAAACACGAACTTCTGAGAAGTTAAATACTTAAATTTCCATAAGTGTACCCTCTATATGATAGCATAAACACATTGCTGTATAGTTTTTGCAGCATTATGCGGACAAGTTCAAGGCGGTGGGCAATATCTAAAGTATACAGGTAAAGGTCCTGAAAAGGATGTACCTTCAACTTTGAAGACAAGGTTGAACACACAATTCACATGCAATCTAATCAAAGTGTTCCAAAATCATTCTTTTTCCCCAAAATATTATCCGTTAACAACTCAAAATTATGTAGAAATGATCTAAGTTAATAAAATTTCAAGTCTGTTGACATGCTAATTAATTAAACACATTCAAATTTGATATTACAATCAAAGTACACAAACTCATTCAAACATCAGAAAATAGTAAAATTAACTACTAACACACTCACACCACACAGTACACAATGTCAACTAGAAAATTACAAACAATTTGAACAATCATGACCACTCCTTCGATTTTTAACTGCCATATAATATTCTTACATCATGTTATTGCTACAGATATTGAAAAGAAAATTAGGGTTAAAAATAATACCTTTTTGCAAGCGGGCGAAGGAGAAAGAGGGAAGCGACTCGTGGCGGTGAAGAAGTAAAGAGAAAGGGGAAGTCGGGCATCGTCGGAGTCTCCGGATGACGACAGGGGCGCGAAGATAGAGAGAGGGAGGAGTGAAATTGATTTGGGGGTGGGGATTCGGACATAGAGTGAGGGACAACGCCGGGAAGGCGATGACAAGGACATCGACGTCGCTGCTAAAGGCGATGGGCTTCGGTGGGAGTGAGCGGGAGAGATAGGGAAAGAGAGGGAATTTTGTGTGAACTAGGGTTGGAAATCTTGGGTATATTTATACCCGGATACCCCAGCGTTTTCAAATGCCGGGGTAGCCTAGGAACTCCGACAGAGTTTTGAAAACGTCGGGGTTATCCCGACGCAACTACCCAAATGCCGGGGTAGTTACGCCAGGTTTTCCGTTTTATTTTGTAGTGAGACTCGGAACACATGGCCATTCTCCAGTCCATTCACGGAGGGCCGATATGTAGAGATTTCAACTCCTCCCACAATACCTTTGTTAGGGAAGTTAACTCAGTACACAACATCCCGCCTACCAAGAGCCTAGGTGTCCTAATATCTTTCTCAGGCAAGGACTTAGAAGGTGTTCGAACACCTTGTTGTGACGCATTGGTTATAAAACGTTGCATGGTGAATCATGAGGTACGCCACATCTTGGTGGACAATAGAAACTTAGTAAACATCCTTTTCATGAACACTTTCAACAGGCTCAAGCTTTACCGAGACCGGCTCAAGTCAACTAACTATATACTCAACAGATTCTCTGGTGTCCCCGTTCAAGTTGAAGGAATTATCACACTCGATGTGACAGTAGAAAAGGCTCCTGTTACTTGAACTGAAATGCTGGACTTTATGGTAGTCTACGTCAAAGCCGCATACAACGTAATATTTAGTTGTCCGGGCCTAGTGGCCTTTCATGCAGTTGCTTCTGCCTAACCACATGAAAATAAAGTTTTCAACAATAGCAGGCTTAAGACAAGTTGTAGGGAGCCAATAGGCAGCACAAGCATGTTGCACCACCAAAATTGGGTCTCGGTTCTCCCCCTCGACGCCATAGAGCTACCATTAGAAAGCAATCACAGTAACTTCGAGTCTGTAGGCGAGCTTGAAACTACTGACTTAGACTATCCTGCCGAAAACTTCCAAACCTGCCAAACCATCTCCCACAAGCCCAAATTTATCCTAGTCAGAATACAGTAATAGACTCGAATCCCTCACTCGAAGCCACTCTTCTGATTCAACAGAAAGAAGTAGTCATGCCTAAATACATAGGCAAACTTAAAGATCTTCCTTTTTCTCTACAAAATAAAGGGAGCCTCACTCCAAAACAGGCCAGGTTGGAGTTAATACCCATGGCTCAGAGTTGCTCTAGCAACCTGCAATAAAGCAAGTTCAGAGCTCAACTCGCCAGTCGATTTGCTCTTGCAACCTGTTAAATCCATAAACAACAAGTTATAAATTCATAACCATGGCTCGAAGTTGCTTTAGCAACTTGCATACAAGCAAGTTCAGAGCTCAACTTGACATTCGATCTGTTCCTGAAACTTGTTAAAACCCTTAAAGACGGATTAAAAGTCCAAAATCGTCGATTGCAGTAGCTCCGGCAAATCTGCAAACAAGCAAGTTTGGATCTCAACTCGCCACTCGATGTGACTCTCACAATTCGTTAGAGGATCCATACAGCAAGTT
This sequence comes from Hemerocallis citrina, assembly GCA_017893485.1. Lineage (NCBI taxonomy): Eukaryota > Viridiplantae > Streptophyta > Magnoliopsida > Asparagales > Asphodelaceae > Hemerocallis > Hemerocallis citrina. The sequence goes on along the minus strand of CM030362.1, from coordinate 262,707,639 downwards.
TGGAGTCCAACTCTACCCTAGAGTTGCCCCTACAACTTGCTAAACACACGTATAATAATTTCGGAGTCCAATTCCTCCCTATTGTTGCTCCTAAAACTAGCTAGGTACAAAACGAACAAGTTTCAACTCCATTAAGTGCTCCGCACACAGCTCGAGCTCCATCAACAACTCGTTGACTCCAAACAATGAATTCGACGCCTTCCACAAACTGCTCCATCTCCATCAACAACTCATTAACTCCAAACAACGAGTTCAACGCCTTGCACTTCTCAAAAGCTCTGTCAATGATTTATCAACTTCGTACAATAAATTACACAGTGAGAATCAAACATATAAAAGTGTTCTTCATTGCACAAACAATAAGTTTCACTACAATCGCTATATTATCATAAATTAATGTCTTTGATCCAATATCACTACCAAAATTTATAAGTACAAAACTTTGAGCAGGTTACAATCGCTGAATTACAATGAGTCTACAACTTCAAATAAGAGCATCACTACAAAAGCTTGCCGAAACGTTGAGCGGCATAGTAGTCTTGCAAGATGATCTATAGACTATCCTTTCAGCTTCGTGAGCAAGGAATGTTCCTCCTAAGGGATAAAAGCCTCCTCGCGGGCTTTTTGACAGGCACCACCTCTCCTGGGCCGCTTACATCATTGGCAAGAAGTGTCAATCCCGCGAATTGAGTCTTGGGACCATGACCTGGCGAGCGCAACCCTTCACAGGTAGAAGCCAAACTTGAGAATGTGGTCGCCCTACTCTGAGCATCACCAGGACAACGAAGGGCTACCCATGCATTTGAGCCTGCTCCTCTAATAGTTGACCCTGCTCCACTAACCATTGCACCCTTTCTAACACCAGCAATACGTGAAGTGCTAGCCATAAGCAGCCTCAAGCTTCGTTCGGAGACGGTATATCTCCAAATCCTTCTCAACAAGCACCTCTCTAATAATAGCACACTCTCCAACACTGTCTTTCGTCAGTTTGGGGAGCAATGGCATACCGGCGAGGCGATCAACACGTAGAAGAGTTAACTAATCCCTCTCAGCTGTCTCTAACCACTCGTCCAAAAAATACCAATAATATACCAATTTGGTGACATGAACAATGGTGTATTATTATGAAACAATTTTTTATAATAATATTATCCTATGACTATATAACACAAAGTAGTTATATTTACAACACTTTGTAAACACCAAACAATAGCAATTAGAATAACACAATCTTATACTATATAGACTTACCACACATCATAGTTTCTTTAGCCCAACATGGTGAATATCAATATTTACCAAATAAAACAAGAATACAACAAGTACAAGAATCAATTACAATAGAAATTTTACAAAAACAATTAGAAGACCTGTGTGGAGAAAACCCTTTAGAAAATGATACTTAAGTAAACTCGTGGCTCATATAGAGTTAATAGACTAGAACAAAATAATAAAATTTAAAACTATAAGACGCACTCCAATATATTTAGAATAATTCAAAATACATATAAAAGAACTAATGGAAAACAATTACATCAGAAAATTACAAAATCCACATTTATCACCAGCATTCATAATAAGAAAATACTCAAAAGAAAAAAAGAAGTAATAAACCTAGAATGGTAGTAAATTATAATGAATTAAATTTAAATACCAAAATATTTGGATATCCACTACCAGATATGCAGATACTACTAAACACGGTAAGAACAAGAAAAATATACTCAATATTCGATTGAACATCAGGGTTTTACCATGTAAAACTGACAGAGGAATCAAAACAATTAACAACATTCAATACACCATAAGAAATTTATAAATGGAACGTATTACCTTTCGGATATAAAAATAGTTAAGGGGTATTTCAAGAATATATGGATAAGATATTTAAAAAATACAACAAATTTATACTAATATATGTAGCTGATATCCTAATAGGATCTAAAAATGAAGAACAACTTAAAGAATATTTACTAAAATTCATAGAAATAGTAAAAATAAATGAATTATATTATCAAAAAAGAAAATAGAGTTATTCAAAACAGAGATAGAATTCTTAGGAACAAAATTATCACATGAAGAAATAGAACTCCAACCACATATAGCAGAAAAAATGAGGACATTTCCAAATATTTTAAAAAAGAGAAGTACAAGGCATAATTTGACTACTAAATCAATCAAGCGGATCTATACCAAATCTATCAGCAAAAATAAATTGGCTACATTAAAAACTGAAAAAGTTCAAGAAATGAGAATGGACCACAGAGGATGAAGAAAAACTTAAAATATTGAAACTACAAACTTCAAAATTAAATAAATTAAGATTACCTTTAAAGAATGTACATGGATAATTGGAAATATATGAAAGTGAAAATAATTGGGGAGAAGTATTAAAATTTACACAGAAATATGAAAATGAAGAAAGACTAGTCAGATACATTAGTGAATCATTCACACAAACACAACAAAATTATCCCCACAAATGAAAAAGAATTATTAGCAATCATAAATGCAATAAAAAGTTTGAATTATTCAAAATACATACATACAGAATTTTAAGAACAGATAATACCTAAGCAAAATCATGGACAAACAAAATAATATATTCAATTATAGCAAATAAAAGATGAATAAGATGGCAGATGGAACTAGCTCATTTTGATTTTACGATAGAAAATATAGAAATTTTCTATTAAGAAACTGACAGTTTTACTTTAGCATGATGGAAAATAGAGTCCATCAAATAGAATATATCAAATAGAAAATGATATAATCTTCCTCAAATAAAATGTGGAGCAAATAACGGCAGCATTTAACCAATTAGAATTGCAAATATACAAACTTTAGAGTCTATTTTACAACCACATAAATTCTAAACATACTGAGAAAATGAGTGAAGGGCGTGAACCTATCAACCTACAAAATGCGAGTGAACCCACAAAAATGACCACACAAGTGGGAAGCTCCACATTCATACAACCAACTACCTATAAAGAGAGTTGACTATCTGATCCTTCAAAATATTCAAAGAATGATTTATTTTTAGAATATACTAAGAAATTATGCCTGTAACGCCACGAGCCCCTCTCAGCTGCGCATGCGATTGCGCGTGCGCGAACACGAGAACAAAACAAATTCTAACAATGGCCCATCACAGGCATGCCTCACCAAAATGTGTCATGACTATTAGGTGACTTATGGATCCTTGGCTCCTAATATACACACATATATTTTCAAGCACACAACCAATGTGGAGTGAAGTACCCTGCTAGCGTACAGCCTCTGGTTTCTCTACCAGCGTACTATCCTCAGCCAGACATACATCTCACCCACTCTTACCCACAATCGGTGTCGAAAGTCGGCTCTGATACCATTTGTAATGCTCCGAGCCACGCTCAGCTGAGCACGCAGTTGCACGTGCATGAACAAGCGAACAAAATAAATCCTAACAACGGCCCACCATAAGCATGCCTCACCAAAAGGTGTCATGACTATTAGGTGACTTATGGATCATTGGCTCCTAATATACACACATACAATTTCATGCACACAATCAATGTGGGACTAAGTCACCACCACCTACCATGAACACCATTACCCCATAGTAATTAATTCATTTTTTCTATAGGCTCTATACACACACTACCAAATCTATAGGCCCATCTACCCATGAATTAATTACTAAAGGCCCATCTCATATGGAGTATTACAATGCCATACCGCTCAGGTGAACAAATTTATCAAAACTATATCTAAGCAACATATGAACAAAGTAATTATACTTCCAGGAGCTAATCCAAAGACCGTAAGAATGCTATTTGAAAGAGGACTTGTCCATTGCATATACTCATTCAGAGAATGTGAAGAATTGAGCCAATTACCACGAGATGTATATAAATCCGCCAAGAATTACTTTGGTCTTACAAAGGCCTCTAAAAGAAATGTCAGAATATATTCAGCAACTCCTGATGTCACGCCCCGCTTCCCAAAACACATGAATATGAGTATGTAACGAAGGCCCAGCGAATGATTATACATCATCCATAAGCTGTAACAGATTAACACAACAATATACAAGAGAAAACAACCGCGCAGGAAGACTATAATCACATAAACAAAGAATAAACTCCAAAATAATCATGAAATAAATTCACCAAATAATAATCCAATATCTGGGATAAAACAAACTTCGGATCATAAAGCCCAAGAATACAAAGTATGATAAAAAAAAGCAATACAAAAAGCAAAAGACATGACATAGCTATAGCAGTCTAATGGTCCAACTCCGATCTTCAGAGAGTTTGCTCACCAATTTCTTCTGGTATTGCTCCTTCGGTACCTGTGAATTCTTGATCTTAAAAGAAAGAAAAGAGTGCCCTTAGAGCAAGTCGTGGGCAGCAAGTAGAGAAAAATAGAGGATAAAGAAAACATGAATATCATAGAAAAGGGACATGATCAAAGCCAAAGAACAAAGCAAAGGCAGACAACAATATCAAAGGTCTACAGTAATCACACATGTTATGCGTGATGTCAAGTCAAGTTCAATACAAGATCAAGTATGCAGGTTATTAATCATTTTATTAGCCTATCTAGTGCACATACTACTGCATCCCATACTACAGATTCGGCGTAAATACACAGTGAACGTTTTAGACTGATGGTGAATTCACGGATTGTGTACTCGGCCCAGAGATTATCAGGCAGTGTTTTATTTTTAGGGACGGTGTCTATCAGGCGATGTTTTATGTTCAGGGACAGAATTTATCAGGCAGGTCAGGCGATAGGGCCCGGCGTAGTACAGTTTTCGATTGTTCGCTACCAAGTCTACCCATAATAGCCCGGCTTTTTATTAGTTTATTTTTATCCTATGTGAGCATGCAAGAAGGTGTCAATGTTTTATAATACTAAGTGTGTCTAATTCTATTCGTTACAGACAAAGCAAGAAGCAAACAAGTTATTTACACACACATCACATGATCAGGACAGCATGACCTTGCTGCACTAAAACACAGATCACTGCTACTACAGAATAGCAAATCTGGATCTGTCTAAAGTTCTAAAAAATAGACTTCCACACAGTTCTAGTAAATATATATAAGGCACATAAAAGATACAGAAACTAGGGTGAAACTCCTATTCTATTCAGATTTTATGTTTAGGCAGCATGATGTAAATTGTGTTCACCTAATTGTTTCAGGTCAGAAAACTCATCAAATAAATCTATAAAAATTCTAGGAGGTTTCTACACATGTCTAGGTTCAGTCTAATTTATTTCAGATTTTTATTTTACTGTTAACATGGTCGATTAAATTAAGAAACAACAGGATACGCATGCATTTATGATTCTGAAAGTTCTAACATAGCTGCACTAAAATGATGATATCTAACCGATTACACATCGGAATTCAAATCTGCAAAAAGGACAGTAACCAAGACATCAGAGGCTAAATTTCATGTTCATAAAGTTATTTCAAATTATGAAAGTAGAATGGTTGAAAATCTGATTCATAATGTTGTGCAATCTAGTTACCTAAATAAAGAGATAAAACTTGACACAAATTATAAACCTCGCAAGTGCACGAATCGTTTAGAAAAGCGTAGCAATAGCAAGGGTCGATCCCACAGAGATTGTAGACTTTAACTTACTAATCAATAAAAAAGAATAAAAATCATAAAGAGTTGTTTTGAAAGTCTAAAAGAAATAAAAAGATTAAAACCAAATTAAGAAGTGTTGAATCACAAATATTTATGAAGTAGTTGAGTTTAGATCTCCACCTATAGTCAGTAATGCTAAGTCACCTTCTGGACTTCTTCTTATTACTCATGTTTGTTCACTTCAAGGGCATGGTATCTACTCCTTAAAGTACTGTTTCCCTAAGGCAAGAATTAGGCATGGTATCTACTCTAATTCGTTTCTTTCATTAAGTGTTTTAGCATGGTATCTACTAAGTTGCACTTAAAGAAAACATAAGATCAGTGGAAACGAACGAACACTCAAGGTTCTAGAAATTGGTATCAGATCTAGATCCCTTAAGTTGATTGAACCAGGAACCCCTAAAGATTCCTTTGTTACAATTACGGGCACGAGATACGGGTCGTCTCAATATGCTCATATAACAGATTCAGATAGATGATAATGCAAACCTGATATTCTCAAGTTCTGTACGTCAGTCAACTGGCTCTCACCTCAGTCGACTGCTCTCAGACTTCGAGAACTAGTTTTGATTACCATCAATCTATACCAATACAAACAGATTCAATCAATAAGTAAAATAGAAGAGTTCAGAAGAATATAGCACTACATAACTATGGCTTCAATCTACCCAACTATAAAATTAGTTCCACATAATAATACTTTTATTAATCAACAAGTTTGAATACATGATCAACATAAAAGAATAGAAGGAGAAGAAATAAACTAATGAAGTCCGGCAATGAAGTCGACTGGCTGTCACACAGTCGACTGCCTTCGAATACTGGATCTCCTCTCTCCTTCCTCGATGCTGATAGAATAATGCCCCTGTTGATGACTTGAACGCTCAGAACCCTTGTGATTCGGTGGTTTTGGAACCTGGAAGAGTGCCAACCGAGAGAGCCCTGTTGATGACTCTTTTCTGATATTTATAAAATACGGCTGAGAATTAGGGTTTTGCACTTTTTCAGAAAACTCCTTCTTTGTTTGATTTGATGATTTATTTCTTTCTCTTTTCTTCTTTCCTTCCTTATCTGTTAACCACGTGCTCTTGGAAATCCCCAGTCTCTAGATTTGATTTGCACAAATCTGGATTCAGATAGATTTGAAATTAGATTTGGATGAATCTTCGAATATCTTATCTGTTTACTCCGTCGCGTACCAGTCGACTGCCTCTGTATGTAAGTCGACTGGTCTCTGAGACATCTGTGGCTTCACGATTTCTTGGTCAAGTCGACTGGTGTTTGGGGAAGTCGACTGTACCGAAGCTTAGCAAACTCTCTGTCTAGTCAACTGCTGAAGAGCCAGTCAACTGTTGCTTCTGTAGTTCCCTGTATATTATTTCTCAGTCTGTATTCGTCTGGAATCTGCTTCGTTTTGCTGCTTTTGGTTATTTCCTATTGAAAAGAGAAAATAAGAGTTAAATACCACATATAGAGCTTTTACATGCGCAATTATATTAAGATTAATGCTCTAAAATGTGAATAATCTTGTGTTCATCAAATACCCTCAAACTTAGATTTTTGCTTGTCCTCAAGCAAACTAGAATTATGAACAAGGGTATAATAATAACAGCCTCAACCACCAAGAGTTCTTATTATGTGGGCATCAACATAGAAAGGTATAAACAATTTCAGATAAAGTAAAATTAAACATACCCACTTTCTCTAGTGCAATTGTTTATTCATAACTCCAAACTCAACCATACTTGTCATGCAATTAATTATAGTTATAGTATATAATTACTCAATCTGTGATTATCCCTTTTTCTCTACTACAAACCGAGTAGCAAACTAGAGTTTTTTTTTTTTTTTTTTTTTTTTTTTTTTTTTTTTTTTTTTTTTTTTTTTAAGTCGCTTCTCTAAAGTTGTCACTTGCCTTTTTACACGAATGCGAAACATTTGTGATGAATCCACCCGGTTACTCAGCGAGTCACAAACTCTAAAGTGCTTTGCATACTCATATTTCAAGTTGCCGTTTGACGTAAAGGTAAACATTGGTGATGAATACCCCTAGTTACTAAGCACTCAAAACATTGGAGTAGATTGACTTTATTCAAATATATGTATATATATTTATATTGTATCACTCTATTTACTTAAACTCAATTTAGGACTAGATCTAAAGGGAATAATAACCAGAAAAAGCATCACATTTGTTTTTTATGTATAATCACATGACTCATACAATTTTGTATGGAAGTTATGAAACTCAACAATCCTAAAGTAAATAGGTATCCTTCTTCTTACTTTATAAGAACTTGTTTTATCCTAAAAAAAAAATTCAAAAGACTCTAATACCCCTAATACCCCTAATACCCCCAAACATAGATGGAACATTGTCCTCAATGTTCGAAAGAAAATTTAAAAATAGGCATATGTCACATCTAGTAAGGAGAGAAAAATAAAAAATAACTCAAAGAAAAAGAATAATGAATAACTGAAAGAAAATAAAGGGAAAGTGTAAATACTCCCCTGAAAAATTGGGTTGCCTCCCAACAAGCGCTGTGTTTTCTGCCTTCAGCTAGACTTGATGAGGTCATGCCATGTATTGAACGGTTTGAAGATTCACATCTTCCTCTTGCGGTCCTATGGTCGTCTCTATGTATGGCTTCGCTCTATGCCCGTTCACCTTAAATGTTTGATTCTTTTCCTTGCTATGAACCTCCAAAGCGCCATGTGAAAAGACTCTTGTGACAATGTATGACCCATACCATCTTGACATAAGCTTGCCTGGAAAAAGTCTCAATCTTGAGTTGTATATCAATACCTTCTGCCCTTCATAAAACTCCTTCCTTGCTAGCTGTTTGTCATGGTACAACTTTTTCCTTTCCTTGTACAATTTTGCATTCTCATAAGCATCGTGCCTCAACTCTTCAAGCTCATTTAGTTGTAGTCTTCTTTTGTCACCTGCTTGTTTCATATCAAAATTGAACCTTTTGATGGCCCAATATGCTTTGTGCTCCAACTCCACTGGCAAATGACAGGCTTTTCCAAACACCAAACGGTATGGTGACATGCCAATGGGTGTTTTGTATGCGGTTCTATAGGCCCATAATGCATCGTTTAAGCGCAACGACCAATCCTTCCTCCTTGTGTTGACTGTCTTTTCCAAAATGCTTTTGATTTCTCTGTTGCTAATCTCCACTTGTCCACTAGTTTGGGGATGATATGGGGTGCCCACTCTATGTGTGATACCATATTTCTTCATCAAGGAAGCAAATGGAAAGTTATTGAAGTGGCTACCTCCATCACTTATTATTGCGCGCGGTGTCCCAAACCTAGTGAAAATGTTTTCCTGCAAAAACTTGACAACAACTTTGTGATCATTAGTTCTTGAGGGGACAGCCTCGACCCATTTAGACACATAATCCACACCAACAAGTATATATAAATAACCAAATGAGTTAGGAAATGGACCCATGAAGTCGATTCCCCAAACGTCAAAAAGCTCTATCACTTGGATGTTTTGCAGTGGCATTTGATTTCTAGAAGAGATGTTGCCTGTCCTTTGGCATTTGTCACAAGACCTGCAAAAAGAAAAAGCATCCTTGAATACTTTAGGAAAATAAAATCCAGATTGTAATACCTTGAGTGCTGTTCTTTTTGGTCCAAAATGTCCTCCACATGCATATTTGTGGCAATGTTGTAGAATACTCATTTGCTCCTCTTCTGCCACACATCTTCTTATAATTTGATCAGGACAAAATTTGAACAAATAAGGATCATCCCAATAGTAGTGCTTGCACATAGCCACCAGCCTCGTTCTTTCCTGACTTGTCATACCTGGAGGGAAAACATGAGCGGTTAGATAATTTACAATGTCAGCAAACCATGGAAAATTTGAGCAGTAAGATACCAGTCAACTGGTCCTGGTACCAGTCGACTATCCCGAGGATAAGTTTATTTCAAAGAGATGTTCATATGGGAAAGTCTCATTAAGTGGCGGCACAATTCTTTCTTCCTCCTGCAGTAGCCTGGACATGTGATCTACAACAACATTGTCGCTTCCTTTTTTATCTCTAATCTCAAGATCGAATTCTTGAAGCAACAGCACCCATCTGATCAACCTAGGCTTAGCATCTTTTTTCGCAAATAAATATCTCAAAGCAGTATGGTCAGTGAAAACAATAACTTTAGAACCAATCAAATATGATCTAAACTTCTCTACAGCAAAAATAACAGCTAACATTTCTTTTTCAGTAGTGGAATAATTTAGCTGTGCATCGTTTAGAGTTCGAGAAGCATAGTAAATAACATGGGGTTTCTTATTGATTCTTTGACCTAACACAGCCCCTAAAGCATAATCACTTGCATCACACATGAGCTCGAAAGGATGGCTCCAATCTGGTGCCATGACAATAGGTGCAGAAATGAGAAGATTTTTTAATGTAACAAAAGCATTTGTGCACTCTTCTGTCCATACAAACTCAACATCCTTAGCCAACAAGTCACAAAGGGGTTTGGAGATTTTTGAGAAATCTTTTATGAATCTTCTATAGAACCCTGCATGTCCTAGAAAACTCCTAACACCCTTAACTGTAGTGGGAGGGGGTAGTTTTGATATTATATCGATTTTTGCTTTGTCTACCTCTATTCCCCTTTTGGACACCACATGTCCCAACACAATACCTTGTTGTACCATGAAATGGCACTTTTCCCAATTCAGCACTAAATTGCATTCTTCACATCTTTTAAGCACAAGCTGCAAATGGTTAAGGCATTCATCAAAACAAGATCCAAAAACACTAAAGTCATACATAAATACCTCGATGAACCTTTCCACCATGTCTGAAAATATACTCATCATGCATCTTTGGAATGTAGCTGGAGCATTGCACAATCCAAAGGGCATCCTCCTGTATGCAAAAGTACCAAAAGGACATGTAAAAGTGGTTTTTTCTTGATCTTCTGGAGCAATAGCAATTTGATTATAGCCACTATAACCATCTAAGAAACAATAATGACTATATCCTGCTAATCTTTCTAACATTTGATCAATAAAAGGAAGAGGGAAGTGATCTTTCCTGGTTTCATTATTTAATTTTCTGTAGTTAATGCATACCCTCCATCCTGTGGTCATTCTAGTGGGGATAAGCTCATTCTCTTCATTTGTCACCACTGTGACTCCACTTTTCTTAGGCACTACATGTATAGGACTTACCCATTTGCTATCTGAGATAGGGTAGATGATGCCAACATCTAGTAGCTTCAGAATCTCTGCTCTTACCACTTCCTTCATGTTTGGGTTAAGCCTTCTCTGTGCCTCCCTGCTTGGTTTTGCATTGTCTTCAAGGAGTATTCTATGCACGCATTTGGATGGACTTATGCCCTTGATATCTGCAATGGTCCATCCTATTGCACTCTTGTGTTCTCGTAGTACCCTTAGCAGCTTATCTTCTTCCTGTGCACTCAGGTTCGCAGCAATTATCACTGGTAGCATCTGGTTCTCACCCAAATATGCGTGCTTCAAATGGTCGGGCAGCTGCTTAAGCTCTGGTTCTGTAAGTCTTGGTGCAGTCGACTAGTCCCTGGTAGCAGTCTGGACAGTCGACTGATCCCCTGCAGCAGTCGACTTGTCCAGTGCACCAGTCGACTGATCTGCAGAAACAAAGAGTTCATCAGTCACCAATTGTTCAAATGCTGCTGCAAACTTACCTGAGTGTGACTGTGAAGTGTCAAGGTGATGTATTGTCTCTGCAATTCCCCAGTCATCGTATTCCTGTTCGACATTAGATAAAGTTAGAGATTGTGTAATTATGGCTTGTAATGGTTCTACGCTATGTACCTGAAATGTTTGATCAACAATATCCTGCACCACATCAACATTATAGCATTCATGATCATCATGTGGAAATTTCAGTGTATCAAACATTTTAAATTCAACCTTCTCTCCATTTATTTTCATGCTTATAGTACCCTTTTTGACACAAATTTTTATATCAGCCGTACTCATAAAGGGTCTACCTAGAATGATTGGTAGAGATGATGGCATTGAAGATTCCTCCATGTCTAACACAACAAAATCAGCAGGCAAAATGAAATCGTTTACCTGAACTAGGACATCTTCCAAAATACCTCTAGGTCTTTTGATACTGCGATCTGCCAACTGCAACGTGATGGATGTTGGTTGGAGTTCCCCCAATCCTAGCTTTTCATAGACGGTGTATGGGAGAAGATTGATGCTTGCCCCCAAGTCTAGTAGTGCTTTCTCAAAGAAGTGCTCGCCAATCCTGCAAGGAATAGTAAAACTACCTGGGTCTTTTAATTTGGGGGGCAGTTTTCTTAGTAAGACAGCGCTCACTTCTTCTGTCAAGGCCACATCCTCCCTAACCTGAAATGTTCTTTTGTGAGTACAACATTCTTTCAAAAATTTAGCATAAGAAGGAATTTGTTTAATAGCATCAAGTAGGGGGATATTAATTTCTACCTTTCTGAGAGTTTCAAAAATGTCAAATAAATGTTGATCTTTCTTTTGTTTGACTAACCTTTGAGGGAATGGTGGCAAAACTATTCTTTCTTTTTCACTTACCTTGTTGGACCCCACAATTTTTGATGGTTGTTCTTCTTTTTCTTCGGTGTGTGTTCCAACTTTGTTGTCAATTATCTTACCACTTCTTAATGTTGTGACTGCCTTGAGCTATTCTTGGCCTCCAGGGTTTGGTATAGTTTGTGATGGAAGTTTCCCTGCCTTTCGCTCGCTTAATTCTTTAGCAATTTGGCCAATCTGTGTTTCCAACTTCTGAATTGCTTGCCCTTGTTGGTTGCTCGTTTGATGTTGTTGTTGGAGCAATTGAAGAACGGTGGATTCAAAATCCAACTTCTTCTGTTCTTGAACTGGCCTATCAATCCCACTTCCCATTTGGAAGTTCTGTGCATGTCCTTGTGTGAATTGAGTCCCTTGATTATTCTGATTATTGCTCCATGAGAAGTTTGGATGGTTCCTCCACCCTGGGTTGTATGTGTTCGAGAAGGGATTGTTCTTTTGTGGGAACACTCCTCGACCTACATAGTTTGCATGCTCCTGCTCTGTGAAAGAAGACATAGGACATGTATCAGTGGTATGATCTACATGAGAACAAATTGCACAAATTTTATTTGTTTGATTTTTAACTCCACCCATCATAGACATTGCATTAACAAGCATATCAATTTTCTTATTCATGTTTACCATTTCCAATTGAATGTTATTGCTACTAGAAATTTCATAAACTCCCTGTTTTTTTCGAAGGGCCCCTCCTTGTTGAGAATTGTTGTGAATTCTCGCTGAGTTCTTCAAATAGTTCTCTGGCCTCTTCGCCGCTTTTCCTCATCAAGATCCCGTTGCAAGCTGAATCCACAATTGCCTTATTAGTATCATTTAAACCTTCATAAAAAGCTTGTACCTGATCATCTTTAGGCATGTTGTGTGTTGGACACTTGAGAAGTTTGTTCTTGAAATCTTTCCATGCTTCGAAAAATAAGTCTCCATCCTTTTGTTGGAAGAGTTGAATTTTCCTTTTCAGTTGTTTGGTCTTTTGGGCTGGAAAGAATTCTTTTAAGAACTTTGTCGCCAATTGCTCCCATGAGTTTATTGATCCTGGTTCCAAAGAATTATACCATAGTTTAGCGTTAAGTTTTAAGGAAAAAGGAAACAAAATTAACCTGATTTGTTCAGGGGTAAGCCCTTGGACGCTTTGTGTCCTGCAAAGATCGAAAAAATCTTGTAAATGGAGATGAGGCTCTTCATCAGGTCTGCCACTAAAATGGGGAACCATACTAAGTAACTGAGGAGATAGATGCATGTTCCCTGTGACATTGGGTTGATACGCAATGCAGGAGGGTTGTTCAATGTTCTTAGGCATAAATTTATCCTGCATTGGTACGCGATTGGGTATTTCTTCTGCCATGATTTCTTGTGACTGAGGTCTCTGAGCAATCGACTGGGTTCGTGTAGCAGTCGACTGGTTGGTCGCAATCAGTCGACCTAATATGTGCAAAGTGCGTTCTGTTTCTGCGTCAATTGGTAGTAGCTCTGGACGAAGTGATCTCCTTCTGTGCATTCACCAAAATCCTGTAACCTAAAAGAAAAAATTATTAATAAACTAAAAGAAAGAAAATAAAAACTTCCTACTGATCTGTAAGTTAAAATATTAGACAATCCCCGGCAACGGCGCCAAAAACTTGTTGTGCAATCTAGTTACCTAAATAAAGAGATAAAACTAGACACAAATTATAAACCTCGCAAGTGCACGAATCGTTTAGAAAAGCGTAGCAATAGCAAGGGTCGATCCCACAGAGATTGTAGACTTTAACTTACTAATCAATAAAAAAGAATAAAAATCATAAAGAGTTGTTTTGAAAGTCTAAAAGAAATAAAAAGATTAAAACTAAATTAAGAAGTGTTGAATCACAAATATTTATGAAGTAGTTGAGTTTAGATCTCCACCTATAGTCAGTAATGCTAAGTCACCTTCTGGACTTCTTCTTATTACTCATGTTTGTTCACTTCAAGGGCATGGTATCTACTCCTTAAAGTACTGTTTCCCTAAGGCAAGAATTAGGCATGGTATCTACTCTAATTCGTTTCTTTCATTAAGTGTTTTAGCATGGTATCTACTAAGTTGCACTTAAAGAAAACATAAGATCAGTGGAAACGAACGAACACTCAAGGTTCTAGAAATTGGTATCAGATCTAGATCCCTTAAGTTGATTGAACCAGGAACCCCTAAAGATTCCTTTGTTACAATTACGGGCACGAGATACGGGTCGTCTCAATATGCTCATATAACAGATTCAGATAGATGATAATGCAAACCTGATATTCTCAAGTTCTGTACGTCAGTCGACTGGCTCTCACCTCAGTCGACTGCTCTCAGACTTCGAGAACTAGTTTTGATTACCATCAATCTATACCAATACAAACAGATTCAATCAATAAGTAAAATAGAAGAGTTCAGAAGAATATAGCACTACATAACTACGGCTTCAATCTACCCAACTATAAAATTAGTTCCACATAATAATACTTTTATTAATCAACAAGTTTGAATACATGATCAACATAAAAGAATAGAAGGAGAAGAAATAAACTAATGAAGTCCGGCAATGAAGTCGACTGGCTATCACACAGTCGACTGCCTTCGAATACTGGATCTCCTCTCTCCTTCCTCGATGCTGATAGAATAATGCCCCTGTTGATGACTTGAACGCTCAGAACCCTTGTGATTCGGTGGTTTTGGAACCTGGAAGAGTGCCAACCGAGAGAGCCCTGTTGATGACTCTTTTCTGATATTTATAGAACATGGCTGAGAATTAGGGTTTTGCACTTTTTCAGAAAACTCCTTCTTTGTTTGATTTGATGATTTATTTCTTTCTCTTTTCTTCTTTCCTTCCTTATCTGTTAACCACGTGCTCTTGGAAATCCCCAGTCTCTAGATTTGATTTGCACAAATCTGGATTCAGATAGATTTGAAATTAGATTTGGATGAATCTTCGAATATCTTATCTGTTTACTCCGTCGCGTACCAGTCGACTGCCTCTGTATGTAAGTCGACTGGTCTCTGAGACATCTGTGGCTTCACGATTTCTTGGTCAAGTCGACTGGTGTTTGGGGAAGTCGACTGTACCGAAGCTTAGCAAACTCTCTGTCTAGTCGACTGCTGAAGAGCCAGTCGACTGTTGCTTCTGCAGTTCCCTGTATATTATTTCTCAGTCTGTATTCGTCTGGAATATGCTTCGTTTTGCTGCTTTTGGTTATTTCCTATTGAAAAGAGAAAATAAGAGTTAAATACCACATATAGAGCTTTTACATGCGCAATTATATTAAGATTAATGCTCTAAAATGTGAATAATCTTGTGTTCATCACATAATGAAACAACTAGCAGTCCAAATTTTGTTTTAACATAAAATGGTCAATAAATAAATCATGCAACCATATATTTCATGCAAATTAGTAATCGAAGTGATCCTAGGTGTCAACATGCATATTTCTATGTTAAAGATACAATTTCAAAGGCATGGTATTAATTCATCAATCAAATTCATTCTAACATGTATACAATTCATCAACAAGTCTATAGCATGGATTTAGTTATTTTCATGTATTTGTGCATATATAATGAACAATGGGAACTAGGTTTTAGATCAAAGAGAGCGGCACGATGTTAAGAATATATCGGTTTAGCTCGTGTAAACCCTCAATAGACTTAACGGAGTTTCAATAGCAGTATGATAACGAAAGGGGCTGGATCTAATTGCAGAGATCAAATAAACTTGAACAAAACAAAATATTAGTTCAAGAAGAGACTTGCCTGTTAAATCGCAGATTCAAATAATATAGAATAACGAGATCGGAATCCTGGGCGACGATCCACAAGATCACGAGCGAGACACGTGGCAAAACACCAAAACAGAACACAAACAACATCACCCAACTGCCAAAGCAACCCACACCGGATCTCACACACAACACCGAACAGAAAAATCCAGATCCGCTACACCAAAACAGCCAACACCGAAACGGACCACTCACCTCCCTTCTTCTTCACTCGACCGAAAGAGAGAGAGAGAGAGAGAGAGAGAGAGAGCGAGAGAACTCAAACGCTGGAGGCAACAGTGCGGCACTGCGGCGGGGGTGCTCGGTAGTGGCGACCACGGTTAGGAGGTGGCGACTGGTCGCTGGCAGTCGGGAAGCGACGCAGCGACCAAGGAAACGGCAGCGAGCGAACTTTGTTATCACTCGAAACAGGGGAGACGAACGACTGGGGGATCTCCGGTGGTTGCGAGGGTGAGCGGACAGCGAGGACGAGGGACGGCGAGGCGATGGGTTTAGCGAAGTGGGTTGGACAATGGGGGAGTTCGAGCGGGAAAGCGACGAATACGGGGATGATGGCACAAGGATGATCGGAGGGGCGATGGGGTGAAGGAGACGACGAGGGGATGGTGACAAGGACGGGGAGATGAGGAGCGGGATGGTGGTCGGAGCAAATGAGGGCAGGGATTGGATGGGTTGAAGGAACGGAGTGGGAGAGAGAGAGCGGGAGGGATGGATGAACAGTATAAAGGATTAAAAATGGGATTAGGGGTTAATGACGGCTAGGGTTAATTAGGGTTAGGGGATTAATAGAAGATTAGGGTATTTATAGGGGAAAAGAGAGATATTGGGTTATTGGGTATTTGGGTTTAGATCCAATAAATGAAAATATTTATGTATATGAATATAATTGATCAATACAAATCCGAATACAAGAAATAAGATATCTGATATAATTTGCATTACATAAAGTATTTTTAACAATCAAAAACACCATTATTAAATAAGAATTGATTTGTTTTAATAATCAATAATAATAATAATAATAGATAACCCTATTAACAATAAGAATAGAAATAATAATAATGACAACAAAAATACTAACGATAATAATAGCAATCATCAGGATATTATTAATATACAAAAATAGGAATTTTGTTGAAATAGTCGAAATAGTAACAATATCTTTGAGGGTTAAAATGCAAATAGTTGATCAAGTAGGAACGGAAACAAAGTTTATTTGAAATAGTTATAACTATTGTTTAGAAGAATAATTTCACATGAAATTCAAAACGAATCTAACAAATAACAAATTTATAAATCTCGAAATACAGAAAAATATTCAGAAAATACGTATTTGTGGGAATAGGGGTTACAAATCCTACCCACCTTACAAAAAGAATTTCGTCCTCGAAATTCATTCTGGCAGGCAGTAGGACAAAATAAAAGCAAACTTAAGAAATAACAAGGCATAAAAATTAGAAAAGAGAAAACTCAAGTGGTGGAAGCACCGGAATAAGAAAAGAGCACAAATAAGATTGATGTTGAATAAAAAATTGACAAAAGATGACGAGTGAAAAGAACGAACAAGAACTGAATGATGCAAAGAAGGAATACAAGAGAATCTTGTGACCTGTGGGTTATGGACCCACCACGCTTCCGCTGTGCTACTCCGATGGTGATGTCCCAAGCAACATACATGTCGTTGTAGGCCACGTGAAACCAATCGACGAACCGAGCAGGATGACAAGAATGAGACACCAGGATCAAAGAGAGTATAGGTAGAAGAATTTGGGTTATAAATCAATAGGAAAATAAAACAACCAATAAAAATGTGATTTATAATGAAAAGTAATTTGCATCACAACATAGAATTTATTTTGAAATGACTACAAATGCAATTAATAAATAGAAATGGGCTTTAACAAAAATAATAATAACAACAAATATTAATAATAAAAATAATAATATCAATAATAATAGAATAATAATAACACTAATAATAACAACACATATTAATAGTAAAAATAATAATAACAATGATAATAAAAAAATAATAACAACAATAATAATAAAAATAGTAACAATAATAACAATAATATTAAAATAATAACAACAATAATGATACAAGTAATAATAATCATAACAGTAAAATAATAATAACAATAATGATAAAAATAATAGTAACAATAATAATAAAAATAGTAATAATCATAATAATTATAATAATAATAATAATAATAACAATAATAATAATAACAATAATAATAATAATAATAATAATAATAATAATAATAATAATAATAATAATAATAATAATAATAATAATAATAATAATAATAATAATAATAATAATAATAGCAATAATAATAGCAATAATAATAATAATATCGTTATCAAAAAAAATAATATCAATAATAATAACATAACAGTAACAATAATAATGAAAACAATAACAATAATAGATATCATGAAAACAATAATAATAACAGCAATAGTAATAACAATAATGATAACAATACCAATAATAATAACAAAAACAATAGCAATAATAGTAATAGTAGTAATAATAATTTTATACGATAAAATAAGAATTTGGCTTATCAACTTTATATTAAAATAATCCAAACAGAAGTATATATAGTCGATAAAATATAAAATGGAAAGTGAAGTCAAAATACACCATTATTCGAAATACATAATTTTCGTTTAGAAAACATTTCTTATAGAAGATCCAAAATAAATATATGAATGATAATCGAGATACAGAAAATATTCTGAAAAATAATTATAAAGAGAAAATAGGTAGGAGAAAAATAAATTTATACCCAATAAAGAGTCAAAGAAGAGGATGACTAGAAGGGACAAAAGGAAATCAAAAACTTGAATATGAAGGAAGAGGAACAAAGGGGCAAAATCAGAATTGAAGAGAATATGGCAGAGAAAAAATAACTAGCATGATACTCAATATTGAATTGGCAAAGTATGATGGATGCAAGAACAGAAGAAATAAAAGACACATGAACTGATATGCGACAAAATAGCAAAATACCTGCAATCGCACCTTTGGCAGTCTCTGCTTCCTCTGCAATCTAGTTGTGGGCCTGATCACATTCTCCAGCCTGACCTCCACTGGGAGCTGATCCTCCAATTGGTGCATTTCTCCTGCTCCGTGGGCAGTCTCAAACCTTGTGATCATTTGCTCCACATACAAGACATCTACCGTTGGCTTTCCGGCAATCCTTGCATACATGACCGATCTTGCGGAAAAAGTTGCATGTCGGGCCCTTTCTTCTATGGGTCTGCCCTATGATAGCAAAGGCATGATGCTGGTGCGCAAATATACACAGTCGGGTGAGCTGTGCGTTCTCTTGGGCTCTTTCCAGACTAGCTCTCATCAGCTTATTGTGCTCTCGTTGTAGCTCCATCATTCGCTGCATCGCCTAGAGAATGGCGAAATTCTCTGATGTTTCAGCCCTTGGCGGAGGAGTTGAAGAATCTTCACGAGTCATAGTCTGCAAAATCATCCAGTTGGTGAGTACCCAGACATACGTTGGTTATTACGTGTTTATGTGATCAACGTGGCGCGCATATTATTGAGTTAACCAGGCTTGAGCCAAACTTGACTAATATATCAATCAAAGCCAAACCTCCGTAAAGTTGGTCATATTTGACTGATATATTTTCCAAACCAGAGCTCTGATACCAAAGAAAACCTTGTCACGTTCTGCTTCCCAAAACACAGGAATACGAGTAAGTAACGAAGGCCCAGCGAATGATTATACATCATCCACAAGCTGTAATAGATTAACTCAACAATATGCAAGAGAAAACAACCACACAGGAAGAATATAATCACATAAACAAAGAATAAACTCCAAAATAATCATGAAATAAATTCACCAAATAATAATCCAATATCTGGGATAAAACAAACTTCGGGTCATAAAACCCAAGAATACAAAGTATTATAATAAATAAAAAAAGCAATACAATAAGCAAAAGACAAGAAATAGCTATAGCAGTCTAATGGTCCAGCTCCGATCTTCAGAGAGTTTGCTTACCAATTTCTTCTGGTATTGCTCCTTCGGTACCTGTGAATTCTTGATCTAAAAGGAAAGAAAAGAGTGCCCTTAGAGCAAGTCATGGGCAGCAGTTAGAGAAAAATAGAGGATAAAGGAAACATGAATATCAAAGAAAAGGGACACGATCAAATTCAAAGAACAAAGCAAAGGCAGGCAACAATATCAAAGGTCAACAGCAATCACACATGTAATGCGTGATGTCAAGTCAAGTCCAATACAAGATCAAGTATGCAGGTTATTAATCATTTTATTAGCCTATCTAGTGCACGTACTATTGCATCCCATACTACAGGTTCGGCGCAGACACACAGTGAACATTTTAGACTGATGGTGAATTCACGGATCGTGTACTCGGCCCAGAGATTATCAGACGATGTTTTATGTTCAAGGACGGTGTTTATCAGGTGGTGTTTTATGTTCAGGGACGGTATTTATCAGGCAGGTCAGGCAGTAGGGTCCGACGGAGTACAGTTTTCGATTGTTTGCTACCAAGTCTACCCATAATACCCCGGCTTTTTATTAGTTTATTCTCATCCTATGTGAGCATGCAAGAAGGTGTCAATGTTGTATAATACTAAGTGTGTCTAATTCTATTCGTTACAGACAAAGCAAGAAGCAAATAAGTCATTTACACACACATCACATGATCAGGACAGCATGACCTTTCTGTACTAAAACATGGATCACTACTACTAAAAAATAGAAAATCTGAATCCGTCAAAAGTTCTAGAAACTAGACTTCCATACGGTTCCAGCAAATATATATAAGGCACATAAAAGATACAGAAACTAGGGTGAAACTCCTATTTTATTCAGATTTTATGTTCAGACAGCATGATGTAAATTGTGCCCACCTAATTGTTTTAGGTCAGAAAACTCATCAAATAAATCTATAAAAATTTTGGGCGGTTCCTACACATTTCTAGGTTCACCCTAATTTATTTCAGATTTTAATTTTTCTGTTAACATGGTCAATTAAATTATGAAACTGCAGGATATGCATGTATTTATGAATCTGAAAGTTCTGACATAGCTGCACTAAAATGAGGATATCTAACAGATTACACATCGAAATTCAAATCCACAAAAAGGACAGTAAACTAGACATCAGAGGATAAATTTCATGTTCAGAAAGTTATTTCAAATTATGACAGTAGCATGGTTGAAAATCTGATTCAAAATGAAACAACTAGCAGTCTAGAATTTGTTTTAACATAAAAAGGGCAATAAATAAATCATGCAACCATATATTTCATGTAAATTGGTAATCGAAGTGATCCTAGGTATCAACATGCATATTTCTATGTTTAAGATACAATTTCACAGGCATGGTAATAATTCATCAATCAAATTCAATCTAACATGTATACAATTCATCAACAAGTCTATAACACGGATCTAGTTATTTTCATGTATTTGTGCATATGCAATGAACAAGGGGGACTAGGTTTTAGATCAAAGAGAGCGGCACGATGTTAAGAATATATCGGGTTAGCTCGTGTAAACCCTCAATAGAATTAACGGAGTTTCAATAGCAGTATGAAAATGAAAGGGACTAGATCTAGCTCTAGAGATCAAATAAACTTGAACAAAACAAAATATTAGTTTAAGAAGAGACTTGCCTATTAAATCGCATATTCAAATAATATAGAATAACGGGATTGGAATCCCGGACGACAATCCACAAGATCACGAGTGAGACTCGTGGCAAAATACCAAAACAACAACACCCAACAGCCAAAGAAACCCACACCGGATCTCACACATAACACTGAACAGCAAAATCCCGATATGCTACACAAAAATAGCCAACACCGAAATGGACCACTCACCTCCGTTCTTCCTCACTCTTTTGAGAGAGAGAGAGAGAGAGAGAGAGAGAGAGCGCGGGAGAACTCAGATGCTGGCGGCGACGGCGCGGCACTGCGGCGGGGGCGCTCGGCAGAGGCGGCTGGTCGCTAGCGGTAGGGAAGCAACGCAGCGACCAATGAAACGGCGGCGAGCGAACTCTATTTTCGCTCGAAATAGGCGAGACGAACGACTGGGGGATCTCTGGTGGTTGCGAGGGTGAGCGGAGGGCGAGGACGAGGGATGGCGAGGCGATGGGTTCAGCAAAGTGGGTTCGACAATG